>OY855916.1:17298411-18498411 GCA_963693305.1 Meandrina meandrites | reverse complement strand
GATGTTTATTCGCCAAAAGCTGTTGAAACATGAATGTACGGAAAATGTTGCGGATATTGTTTTCTTTATTGTGTATACAGTATATTTTCTTTTGGTTTTATTGAAGCGTTCGATTCAAAGCGAATGTTGAACATACTGAAAAAGGTATTACGTCAGCGATGGAATGCGCTGATGTTGCAGGTTTCACTTTCGTTACGTGACAAATAACATTGTGTTTCATTTGCATGTTCATGTCGGCAGAAGCGACGGTCATTAATTTAATTTGTTTCCTCTTCTGCGAGTATTTCTTGTGGGTTTAGGCAATCAAAGTGAATTCTTTGGCTATTTCCTTGAAGTGAGTTCAAATATTTGAAAGGAAATGAAATATTTGCTTAAGTAAACAATCGAGCGTGCCCGAACATGCAGGGGCTACGTCATTAGAAGGGAAAAATCCCCAAGCTAAAGATAGCCGGGCACAACGTAAACTTCGGATTGTGTGACTAACGTGACTACTTTGCTAGTCCTTTACTCATAATACAAACGGATTAAATTTAACCGTGACTTTTGAGAAAGAAAGCTGTTAATTAGCCAAAAATATAAGCGCGGTTTTAAGTTGCTATGGCAACTTCTTGTTATTTTTTTTTTGTCGGTGACTAGACGCAAACCTCCACTCGGCCAAATCGTGATCTGGACTGAATCACGCAACCTGTGATGTTTATTCGCCAAAAGCTGTTGAAACATGAATGTACGGAAAATGTTGCGGATATTGTTTTCTTTATTGTGTATAAAGTATATTTTCTTTTGGTTTTATCGAAGCGTTCGATTCAAAGCGAATGTTGAATACACTGAAAAAGGTATTACGTCAGCCATGGAATGCGCTGATGTTGCAGGTTTCACTTTCGTTACGTGACAAATAACATTGTGTTTCATTTGCATCTTTATGTCGGCAGAAGCGACGGTCATTAATTTAATTTGTTTCCTCTTCTGCGAGTATTTCTTGTGGGTTTAGGCAATCGAAGTGAATTCTTTGGCTATTTCCTTGAAGTGAGTTCAAATATTTGAAAGGAAATGAAATATTTGCTTAAGTAAACAATTGAGCGTGCCCGAACGTGCAGGGGTTACGTCATTAGAAGGGAAAAATCCCCAAGCTAAAGATAGCCGGGGAAAACGTAGACCTCGGATTGTGTGACTAACGTGACTACTTTGCTAATCCTTTACTCATAAGGCAAACATATTAAATTTAACCGTGACTTTTGTGAAAGAAAGCTGTTAATTAGCCAAAAATATAAGCGCGGTTTTAAGTTGCTATAGCAACTTCTTGTTTTTCGTTTTTTTGTAGGTGACCAGACCCAAACCTCCGCTCGGCCAAATCGTGATCGGGACTGAATCACGCAACCTGTGATGCTTATTCGCCAAAAGCTGTTCAAACATGAATGTACGGAAAATGTTGCGGATATTGTTTTCTTTATTGTGTATAAAGTATATTTTCTTTTGATTTTATCGAAGCGTTCGATTCAAAGCGAATGTTGAATACACTGAAAAAGGTATTACGTCAGCCATGGAATGCGCTGATGTTGCAGGTTTCACTTTCGTTACGTGACAAATAACATTGTGTTTCATTTGCATGTTTATGTCGGCAGAAGCGACGGTCATTAATTTTATTTGTTTCCTCTTCTGCGAGTATTTCTTGTGGGTTTAGGCAATCGAAGTGAATTCTTTGGCTATTTCCTTGAAGTGAGTTCAAATATTTGAAAGGAAATGAAATATTTGCTTAAGTAAACAATTGAGCGTGCCCGAACGTGCAGGGGTTACGTCATTAGAAGGGAAAAACTCCCAAGCTAAAGATAGCCGGGGACAACGTAAACTTCGGATTGTGTGACTAACGTGACTACTTTGCTAGTCCTTTACTCATAATGCAAACAGATTAAATTTAACCGTGACTTTTGGGAAAGAAAACTGTTAATTAGCCAAAAATATAAGCGCGGTTTTAAGTTGCTATAGCAACTTCTTGTTTTTTATCATTTTCACCTGAAATTCATTTTAAACTACAACATGTGTAAGCTTGGCCATACAGCAAACTTACTGCATTTGGAACTTGATTGTACTGTAGTCCTTCCAGATACTTGAGCTCAGAATTTAAATCAGTGAGGCGGCCAAACTGAGGTTCAGCCCATACTTCAGTAACCATGTTAAATCTGCGTTTTCCTCCGTACGTCCAGTCAACAACTGACTCCGCAGCGGACTCCTCAAAATGCTCTGCCTTAGATGACTGGCGATACGGCGGGAAAAGCACGTATTGAATGATACAGGAGTAAAGTTGGTCGTTGTCTTTGGTGTGATCCTTAACCAGAAAACAAGAAATTGGTTAAGGGGCAATGTCAACAGCCCAAAAGCATGTTTACACCACTGAAAACCTATTAACAGTGGTCAAGTTTTCTTAAAATTACTATACCAGTGTACTGAAGCTAAATATAAAGTGATATCACTGCGATACCACCAGGAGCTTTTGATCTCAACTTGAAAAAGTCAGCCTGACGTTTTCAAGTTCTGTCCTCGTGGTTTGGAAAAATTGATGAAAACTATTTACGGTCACCCTCTTCTTTAAACAATTTGCTAAAAATCCTTCCTTTTACGTTCTAGGAGCATTTCCTGCATGGTTGAAAGTACTTAGTCGTAATTTTGGTGCCGTTTTACTAAAAAGGTCAAAAAATGTCCATGACAGTGTCCCTTTAAGTTTAAGGCTAAATGGGTTTTTTAAAATTAAATTCACCTTCATCTTTAATTCTTTAGCCATGGTAATTATCCCTGCATTGTTGTTCACAAAGTTAAATCCTTCTTGTAGTCGTAACCTGGAGATTTAAAGTTCAAAACATTGAAACTTGGGTCTGGTTCAGTCATTTAAAGAATTTTGTTGGCTAGCAGTTATTAATAAGAGCTTGCATATAGTTAGCTGTGATTTGAAATCTAAATATTTAGCAGCAAGTAGTTCTTTGTCAGATCAAATGATTTTTGTCAGCACAAAGCATTTTTTTGCCTCTTGTGGTCACCAAATTCTTTTCATTCCTGGCTACGTGGTGCAACAATACATTTGCAATTTTACCCTTTGTCAGATAAAAATGATTTACATGTACATGTACCCTTATGAACTGGAGGAGAAAATATGCTAAAAAAACCTCAGTAGCTAAATCTAAAATGGACGTTACTTAAGCCGAGTTAATCCCAGTATTAACATCAAGTAACAACAAAGGGAGCTAGTTTTCTATAGCCTAATTCTTTAGGAACAATCCCCAATACATTGAACCAAATCTGAAAACTCCTTAACCCTTTAAGACCAAAGAGTGACCAACATCAAATTTCTCCTCACAATATCAATACTTTATCAATAGAAAAGGTTATGAGAATTAATAAAATGATCACCAAAGGGAAATTGCTTTAATCTTTTAACAAATTCTCCCAAGTAGTACTATTTATGGAGATCACTCAGCAGAATTTGTATTTCGATATTGCGGCTCAAAGGGTTAAGTTTATTTAATTTGAAGTTTTTTCTTTTCCTTACTTTGTTAGAGTCGAAAGTACTCTTGCAATACCGTCAGCAGTAATAGCAGGAGATCCTTCATCTTGCATGGTCCAAATCCATCGATGATGGTGGAGATATTGGCACAGCACCTTCATGTGGTTCTCATTAGTTCTGTGTGCATACACTCCTGTCAAACTGTGGAACACAGAGTAGTGTGGTAACTCTGGGAATGGAGTGAAAAGGTCCTTGGGAATTCTTTCGTACCGAACCAGGATTCTGTCCAGAGATTTATTGTACATGATCGCGCAGGGCTTTTCCATCACAGTCCTCTGACTTGATAACTGAGTAACACGTTGAGGGTTCTTGCCTTTGGCTTGAGGTTTAACATTCACGCCCAGTGGAGCTGTGATCTGGGACAGCTTGGTCTTGAGGTCTGATACAATCTGGTAAGAAGAAAGTAAGCGTTATCGTCATTTCTGTTATTTATTCAACATTGTCATAGCAACTGTATGGGAGCTCAATGTTCAGCTGAAAAATGAAAACCTCTCCTTGACCACTTTTAAATAATTAAATAAAATTAATATTTTTTCAACTTTGCGTGACCCTACCAGTAGTGATAGCAGCAGCAAATCTTCTTACTTTTGCCCATTGCTAGAAACCTAGTTTAAGCTAAAGTTTCATAAGTATTATCTAATTTGAAACTTAAATTAAACGTTCCACTTCCTTTCCTCTCTCCTATTTTTATTTTTCCGACTGATGCCAGTAACGACTTGTCATCACTCTAAATGTATTGTAGATATTGTTCTGCAAGTATTCCATGGTTTAGTGTTGTATGTATAATATTATAATTATAAGTTAATAGTAAGTAGAGTATTCTAGTTTGTAAGTAATGCATTGTAAGAAGATTGTAAGTAATGTACTGTAAGCATAGAGTAAATAATGCCTGTAAGCAGTGTTGGTAACAATGTTATTAATGCTTTGTCTGTTACCGTTTAGTCTCCTTCGCAGCCGTTGTTTGGGCTCGTCGGGAAGGGAGCGTTGCGTGACAAGCCCAAACAACGGCTGCGAAGGAGACTAGTTACCGTTGAGCAATAAAAAATAAAATAAAAATAAATAAAGGACTGCAAGTATTTTACTGACCTCATGTCGAATGTATCCCTCGGTTCCTCCAAGGAAAGCTACTTTGATAACAATGCATGGTCCTCTTGCTGTTATTCGTGTAATACAGAAGGATGACGGCGCATCTTCTGGATTTTTGCTGTTTGAGTCACAATGAAACCATTAATACTACATTATAGCAAACTCAGTCTGCCAGACAATGTTTTGCTATTTTGCGGCGGTCACATAACAATATGAGTTCCCAAAGTCAATGAATATTTAATTAATATTAATTGGATGGAAATACAGTACATACATTTGTATCTTCGCCCGCTACGAATTGTATCTTTAAACATGAAAATATGTACAAAAATAAGACTTAAATGTTCTCACTTTATCAAAACAGTCCACGGAAACTAAATGTACTTCTTAGGTTAGTTAGAGAAAAAAGGCTGGGCACGAATCCAAACAAGGTTTAAGCTTCTTTTGCTAAGTATAGTGTAAACATAAGGCTGGTCAATTTTTTCTCTAGGTTGACGCTATTAAGTTGTCACGTTGGGTAGTATCGGTACCACTTAGTACTTATCACACTGGAGAAAAAGAAGATTCATTTACCTGGTAATGAACTTGATATAAGAGTGGTTCTCAAGCAAGACAAAAGAGCTCCAGTTTCTAAACAGAGAATTGAGTGAACTCAGAGCCACTCGACACTGGATGGCGCTAGATCGGTCATTGTCCAATGGCAGGTGAAGATTCGTTGGCAATGGACTGCAAAATTTAAACATTTCACTTACAATTAAGGCGTAAATCAATTCTTACATGTACAGGACTGCTGTGTTTTGCAATGTGTCTTGTTTCTCTCGACACATGAAACCAATGAGATGCATCTTGTTTCTCTCGAGACGCGTCTCGTTTCTCGTGAGGCAAGTCACTTTGATGTCCACTCTACAAATTAAACCAAGTAGCGATTTTTCAATAATAGGTTCTTGGATAATTCCAGTAAAACGTTGCCTCAGAGGAAAACATTAATTTTGTTTATTTGCAGATTATTCGTCACATTACAACAAAGAACAGAGCTTCGCAGATGAAGGCTCTTCCAGGCATCAAGTGTTTGAAATAACGTGCACTGTCTTATAACCATTCAAACAAGGTACTTATAATGTGGTTTAATTTTATCCTAAGTTGGTTCAAATTTTATTTTCCTTTGTTTTTGGGCATGCTAATGTATGATAATGAGTTCAAAACAAAGAAAAACAAAATTTGATCCAAGGATAAAATTAAACTGCAACACCTACACATCATGTTCCAGCACAAGTCCGATTCTGTGGCAATGCATCCACCTTTGCCTGAAAGTGAATAAAATAATTATTGTAAATATGACAACTTTAATACAAACCTCGAGCTTGCAGTCTTATTGTCAAAGTCTGACTACCGAACAAATGCAAAATTGCACATTAAAAAACACCCAACACTCACCATCCTGTTGTATCAAGAGACAGCACTGGCTTCCAGAACACAGCAAATTGTGACTCTTTAGATTTTGAACTCTTTCTAAAAATTAATCACACAGCCATGTTCCATTAGAATACTTCACACTTTTATGACTGCAAAAGGGCCGGGTTGTCCAGGATTAGCTTGAATTTAGATTTCAATTTTTTTAAAACTTTTCAATGAGGTTTTCACTTATCTGTTTATATTTTTCCTCCAGTTTTGACGTCAACTAATCTCAAACTTCACAAAACATAAGCAATAAAAACACTTTTATACAAGAGAAATTGAATTCTCGATTCACTTTTAATCCTGGGTTAGCGTTAATCAGCTTTCGAACAACCCGGCCCAGATTTAGATACTAATAGAGTTGACTCCATTGAGATACAATAAAACCCTACAAAAAACCCTAACAAGAGATTGACTTTTCTTAAAAGTTGCTTCTTTCTACAACTGATTTATTGTAACCAGAACTCCCAACTATAACTTTTGAAGGTTTGATTTGCTTTGGTTGTTATAAAATAGGTAAACAACACCCTACCTTCCATGTTGCAGTGACAAAACCTAAAATGAAAACAAGTTGATATATCACACTTATTTAAACAACTAAAAATACTTATTACCATATACTGCAGCTGTAACTTAACAATAATTATTATTTTGTCTCAACACAACTCTTGCTTTAAAAGACAACATACACATAATTATCTTCAGAATGACGGCATTGCCACCAACAAGGTGCAAAAACAAAGTCATTGTGAACAATAGCTCTAAACCAAAAGTGTACAGGGTTGTGCAAAAGTGATGGAAGTGAATATCACTGAATTTTTGTTCTCTGTTCCAACGAACTTTCTCCAAAATTTCAGGGAAAATTGTTTCTTTATGGCATTTGCATTGAAAATTTTGGAGTCCAGAGGTTTCAGGCAATATAACAGCTAGAATTCAATAATTAACACTAGCAAAAAGTTGGGCTAGTGAAATTTTGCATGACAAACTTTACAATTTAAGCAAATTATATACAGTAACTATAAAACAACCACTGCATTAAGTCACCTACTTCATGACAAATTAATTTTTCTTTCAAAAACGTATCTGTAAAAACGTTCTTTACTCTCATGAGATACCTACAGGGTTGTTGGAGTTGGGTGGAAGGTAGAACAAAGGAACTCCATTTTTAGCACTCTCTGGTATGGTGTAATAACTAGGATTGGACGAGAAGGACTGGAGATGAACTACCATCTCATCTGTGCTCTGCAGACTGAGAACAACAAACATCACACATGTAAGTCAAGAGTTATTGCACACTCAAACAGGCAAACCAAGGTAATTGCATACTCAAATAAACTTTGTGTACAAGTTTGAAAAACGCTCACACATTTTGCATTATATGGCTCAAACGGAAGTTAGAAAATTAAGTTACCTTTTGATTGTTTGGCGAAATCGTCGGACTACAAGTGTTCTGCAAAGAAGGAAACGAATAAATGTTTAGATAACAATTTCAATACCCCTGCATACATAGACAACCATCTAATCAGAAATTCGGACATCCATCAATTGAAAGAGAGATGCATTACTCTAATTTGAACTTGCTTTGTCCCAAGGACTCAAGCAAAAGCAAGGGATGGTGATCGTTATGGTCAAGACAATTAGTGAATGGAACATTATTGATCCTAGTCATGCAACGCTCCTGCATTGCGTGACAACACTAAAAATGGCTGCGAGGGAGTTTATATTGATCAAAGTATCAGGAAGAAAGCATCAGTTACAAGTTTAAAGCGCAGCTTATACAGGAAAGTTTTAATTGATCAGAAAGCTTCTCAACTCCTTAAGATTTGAATTGTCTTATTGTCTTTTTAACGTATCTGAAGCTTTTTAATATGTATTTTTAAGTGGTACAGTGTATATATAATTTCACTAACAGTTGTTTAGGCCTACATGTCTTTGACGACTCGCAGTAAGTTGTACCATGTACGAATTTTATTAATAACTAGCTAATAATGTTTGAAAATTTACCTGTAACCACTTGTGAAGGGTTGTTTGGTAGGATATGTCACATCATGAAGAAACTCATAAGGTGCTTCTATTGTCACTTCTACATGTGTCACACAACTAAAAAACAAATTTAATATTGGTAAGGTAAATATAATATGGTGAGGCTCCACAACTAGGTCCCCTTACCCTTTTATATACTGGTCATTTTGACAGAATATACCTTTTATTGAAAAAACGCACCCCTTTCATATACCTACTGGTCCATTAATGAATAAATCACTAAAACAGGAAGTCTCCTTGTCATTTTTATGTAGCTCTTAATAAATTATTAAAATGATACAGCCATAAGGTGTGTCTGTTCGAAATGTTTTAGTTCAAGACCCTTTTAAATGCCTAAATTACAGATTTCCCTTACCCTTTCATATACCTTAACCTGTGAAATCCATACCCTTTTACTGTATATATCTAAAGCCTCTCATGTTAGGCATACTTGCTACTTACTTGGTAGTAGAAAGAGGCCAAGCCTACAGAGAAACAAAAACAAAATTGTCAACACTTAAATGCACACTGTACCCATGCCCATACAGTCTTGCTGTTATTACCAGTTATAAGAAAATCTGTTGCTAAGCGTAGCAGCTCTTAAAGGCCTATGCTAACTTCAGTTAATGTAGCAAGAAGAAACTTTTTTAAAAAATAAGTACTACTATGTTACTACTCTGCTAATTTCTTCTTTCCCTGAATGTGATGCTATGTGCAACACTCACAAGGATTCTCACGTTATCCAAAGGCACTGTTAATTTTTGTCGCATTGCTCCAACAGTTTTTTGCCACCTATACTGGGGAATTGGGTGGGGGACTATAGAGGCACTACCAGAGTAATTATTAAGTATCTTTCCCAAAAGCAGTGTAACACTAAATGTTCTGATCGTGCAGATGCTGTGGTTTTAACTTTGCCTTTGGTACAATTTGGTATTTTCTTTTGTTCTGGTGAAATGGGATCAACACGTATCGACAGTCTCAAGCAAAGCATCTCAAGTACTTGGCGTTGTGCGGCAAAACTTACATAACTGTCCAAGATCGGTAAGAGAAACGGCGTACAAGACTTTAGTCCGACCTACCCTCAAATATGCAAGTGCCGCATGGGATCCCCACTACGAGAAGGATATTCAAAAGCTGGAAAGAGTTTAGAGAAAGGCAGCGCGATTCTGCGCGGGCAACTACAACCCCTATGCAAGCGTGACAGATATGCTTCAGGAACTTAATTGGGAAACCCTAGCCACGAGACGAAAAATCGCCAGACTATCCTTTATGTATAAACTCTCCCACAACCTTACTGATTTCTCAGTAACAGCCCATCTGAAACCAAATTATGAAAGAAGAACCCGTGGGAGCCACGATTTTAAATTTTTAGTTCCAAGATCAAAGAAAGATGTTTTTAAGTTCTCATTTTTTTCCAAGAACAATCTGTGAATGGAACTCCCTTCCAGATGATATTGTAAATATAACCTCTGTAAATAGTTTTAAATCTAAGTTAGTTAATAGTTTTTAATATTTTATTTTATTAGTTTTATTTAGTTTTTTTTTTTTTTTTTTTTTACATTTTTAACATTCATTTTAGTTTTTAACGGTTGGTGTGATATCTGTAGATTTTTACCGACCAAATTAAATGTAAATGTAGATGTAGATGAATAAAAAACAAAGGAAAATGCCAGATTAATGTACCAAGAGTAAAATTCAACAACGACATACACTACATGTAGATTTGAAATGTTAATCACGGTTTACTTACAGAAAGGGCTAGGTACTCTATCTGCACATTGTGCTTCCAGGGAATTGTTAACCTCACTTGTAGCTGCTTTCCACCTTAACATAAAAAAATGACAGTCAAATAATTCACAAATTTAGAAAGCATACAAGAGTTAAATTTCCTGTAGGCCCTAGAAGGTTTATTTGTGCAACTGCATGTAGATGTAGTAACATCACACTTACACACAGGACAGAAGGTACATGTCGACGCCAGGAAGAGAAAAAAAAAACAAGAAAACAAAGAAGTAAGGGTAACATTTTGGGAACATGGAAGTATTTACAGCACAGAGTAAAAAGGAAAGGTGATGCGGCAAAGCTAAAGGACTGAAGGAGATAAGAAAGCCCTGTTTTGCAAGGCAACAAAATTAATGCAAGAGACGTTTTATGAAAAAGTGCAACACTGAAAAATACATCTTTACACTGTAAGTACCTTTTGCTATGGAAACATCTTGGATTGAGTAACCCTCTCTGAGACGCACACTAAGAACACTATACAGTGAATCAAAGTACCACAAAATTGGTTGAAACTCATTTAAAATCACAACTGACAATTATAATCAATCAATCAATCAATCAATCAGTCCGTCTGCCAGTCTGTCAGTCTGTCTGTCTGTCAATCTATCCAAAGTGAGGGATACAAGTAACTTTACCTTGTGATGCTTGTATGCAGTTTTGTTTCCAGATGTCTTTTGCGCATGGATGGTTGCATTGCATTCTGTTCCCATTCACTGAGTGCATAGGATATTGATCTACATTTAAAACGAGCAGAAGCTGTGAGTATATAAACTCAAAGACCTTATTGCGACAACATCGTGCCTTCACTTTTTATAACATGTAGCAAGTGAAGTACATTGCTCCAAGCCTGTGAAATATGAAAACTGTTCTTGGTTGATTGAATTTTTACCATCTAAATTGAGAAATGAAGAATCAACCATTTCAACAGCATCTTATAGGGCCTATAGGTTTTTTTTTTGGTATTCGTGTCTCTATAATGCATAAACAAATATTCTTAAGAAAATTCTATGATCACTACTCGGCTCTGCTCCGTGAATCCACAGCTTCTTTGAGAATGTTCTGATGCAACTTATCATCAATAAGAGGAGCTGGTGTCAATTAGCCATGTTCTAAACGAGTAGGGGACTGGGTACAAACATATTTTCTCTTCAGTGCAAACATTCAATATCGATTGAATGGAAAAATGGGGCACGTCATCTGAAAGAGCATCCACAAATTAGTAAATTAACTAAATTTGACGGTTATTGGTTTAAACCCAAAGGCATGGTACACTTAGTATGGATTGGAGGGACAGGCGCCCTCCAATCCATACTAAGCTCTCTTATTTTAAAAGTGTACCATGCCTTTGCGTTTAAACCAATAACCATCAAATTTGGTAAATTTACTAATTTTTAGATGCTCTTTCAGATGATGTGCCCCTTTTTCAATTCAATTGATATCGAATATTCGCACCAAGAAAAAATATGTTCGTACCCAGTCCCCTGCTCGTTTAGAACATGGTCAATTTATTACATGCAAATAATCAAAAGTTAGGGCAGTTTTAAAATTATAATTATTGGTCTTTTCTCTAGTTTCTAGCCAGTACATACATCTAACTTTAATAATCAACATTCGCTTTGCTGCTGTAAAAGTTTGGAATGACTTGGATGAAAACATCAAATACCTCCCCCTCAAAATGTTCAAAAATGAAGTTAAACTTAACATCTTACAGAAATACTGCCAACATTAATGAGTGTTCATCTGGCACCTAGTAGTTACTTAATATTCAATACTTATTTTCTTTATTTAGCTTTTATATATTTTGCTATAGAATGTTTATGTTAGCTTTTAACGTTTTCCATTAACCGTTTTATTTATTTATTTATTTTTGCTTTATTGCCAACCACCGTCCTAGTTTTAATCTAATTTAACTTCGCTCAGCTCGATAAGCTTTTTAGTTTTTCTGAGTGTTGTTACCAATATCCTGTTTTAATTTTTTTTTTTTTTGAAGCATTGTATGAAGTCTTTTTTTGGTAATAAAGTTGTTGTTGTTGTTGTTACAATCGCATCTTTGTTACCTTTTGCCTTTTAATGCCCATGCCAGATCCTCCTCACTCAATTCCAAACAATCACCTTTTGTACATTAACAGAACAAAAAAATAATTAAATAAATATTGGAAAATAAATAAGTAAAGTCACAGAAGTGGCTAAATGTGTACCTATCCAAGAATCAATCTTGCTGAGATCAAAGTCTCTCTGAAAGTTCCAACACAGCAATGATTTGTGGTAAAGGTTCATGGTGTAGTCATCTGTAAACAAAACATCAGGGATACTAAAATATAAGATAATAACTATTTTGCACTACTGTATGCACTACTCACAAACTGCACATGGTAGCTTCAACATCAGGCAATGTGTGCACATTTAAAACAGGGTCTTAATGAGTTTTAAACAAAATTTGGTTCACTTATTTAATTTCCCAAGCAGTAATGTAGTTTGAAGCCTAATTACCCTACAGGACAGCTTTTGGCCCAGCCTTTGCTGTTTACCTTAGTGGCATCTGCTCAGACAAAAGCCTACTTACAGATATGCTAGTGATGTACAGCAACAGTACAATGCAGTCCTGCTTGCAGAGACTCGAGTTCTTATAAAGGCAGTTTTCACTGGTACTTTAATTAAAATCTTTGTAATTCAAAGTCAAAATTAACCAATCTTAAATTGAAGGACATGTATCAAAATATTTTTTCTGATACAAGTTATTTTTGTATGTTAAATGCGACTAATCCAACCAAGGCCACCCAAGCAAATATTTTGCAAATTGATATTGGATGTTAACTAAAACTTTTTGACAAATAAGCGATCCAAGCAAGCTGCACACCACACAAGATTTATTCAATACATTTGTGACAATTTTTATTGTGTCAACACGCAAATGTTATTGGTCAATTTGCAATAAGAAATTGCTTGGGTGGCCTTGGTTGGAGTACATAGTTGCACTGTAAGCAAACAAAAATATAATTTTATCAATCATATGTAGACGTACCTCCTCCATCTAATTGTCTGCCTTCTCTTGAGACCTAAAATCGATAATTATTTATTACTCTCAGTATTATAATTATTAATAATAAAACAGCATTACAAACAGGGAGATCTACTGACACCAATATTAAGATGGATGAATTTGGCTCCTTCTGGGTGAAGAAGACACAGGACACGTCACAATAGAACACTGCCTCGCAAACCTATTGTTTTTATTGTATTCCTCGTTCTTTTGTCCTTTTGTTTTCTATTCTTGCAGGTGAACTGTGTCTTCTACACCAAGTAAGAGCCATGAATTTTATCTAGATCTTGGATCTGAGATTTTAGTACATTACTTTACTTTGTTTTGGTATGCACATTCTTCTGCTCAGTGAAATCACTGAGAAGAAGTGTTGTGCAATGCAATTGTTACTGCTGTGTGTATTATGTTGTTTGTTAAATTGGTTTTCTGCAGGTTAAATCTCTTTCAACCTGAAGATAGTTTTTTTTATTGGACCTTTTGATGAATTCAAGTTACAGTATTTTATGTCATTTACATTATATCCATATATTTTTATACAACTGCCAGTTTGTACTTACAGGGGGAGCCTTAGCAAGGTATGCTCCTGAGCTTGCCATGGCAATAAACTGCATCATGTCACAGTGCGGAACATAGCCAAGACTACAAGAGTGTGAGGGAAAAGAACATTTTTAATAAAGTCAAGAATGGAAAAAAAATAGTTCACAATAGAATGGGCAACGATATGTCCTCGGGTTTGCAATCATTAATGGTTCACCTAATTTCTCCATGCAATAACATCAGCGGAACATGACGTTTCATCCTGTTGTCATTATCAAAATAATGCAAGTTATCATTGCATATTATTAAACATGAATTAGTAATAAAAATGTTTTTCTATATCTTCTTCAATCAATAACATCAATACTTTTAAAAAGATAATTATTACATGCACAGTACTGACAATGCAATATTAGCTACTCTGAGCTAATTGACGGAAGCTAAAAGTTCACTACGTGTTTAACCGAAGTAAAAAAGTTAAATTAGCCAATGAAACTTGGCATGTAAAAGTTAATCTACCTGCAGTGAGCATGAAAACCACTCCCAACTTTAATGAAAGAGCAGCATACAGTACTAGCTCGGAGTTGTGCCAAAAGAGAATCAAGTGCTGAAGCGTCGGGAAGAGCAAACACCCCATCTGTGATCACAACAGCACCTGAATATTTACACAAAAAAAATATTGATGAGTAATGTTTGATATACATTGTCTCCATGCATACAATGTTGACAATATCGTGAAACACCACACGTTGTTGGTTTAAATTTCCTTGTCAACATTAAACAACATCACAAAATGTCTGCAGGTGGGAAGTGGAATTGTGGATGATCTACATGTAGTTTCAGAAACGCTCGTTTGAGAACTTGGTCCTGCAATTGGTCGCAGTGCTTAGATTTGAAATTTTGAGTGTCACAGTTTTGTTTTGCATGAACAATGTATTACAAAAGAAATATTATCAGATTTAATTTCTTATCAGATTTTTTATTAGAGTTTGGATTGCGCCTCGCATGGGATACTTTTCCCATTCACGCAATCCCATTGGTCTTTTCATTTCTACTATTGATTTGTATATATTTTAACAAACTTTTGAGACCAATAAAGTTGATAGACATTATAGTATTGGTCATGAATATCAAAAAAAGTGTGTTAATTTAAGCAATACATGTTGGCAGCAACTAAGAATACATTGTAAGTTTGACTTTGGATCAGCAGCTGTTCACAGATAAAGTAGGATGAGAAATGCACAAAGGAATAGTTACGCAGCTCTCGTAAGCTTGTAATTCTACTGGTCCTCAAGTGTAGCAGCTGCTATTGTTTTGGGGGCTAGGGGCATTGTTCTTGTTGTTTGTTCTATTGTTCTCTCAGCCACTCATGTGAGACCTTACGAGAGCTGCATGGCGACCCACACAAAGTACTAGTCATAAAATTATTATTATTTTTAAACTAAAGAAATCCTCATACCAGCACTAGCGTTGCTTGGAAGGAGCTGTAATGCCAAGAGGGTGTTCCTTAAAATTGAAATGGGCCCTGCCTCTGGAGACATCAATGTCACTGAGTCACTTGACATTCCTCTTTGATCACTTTCAGTCCTGTTGATCTGAATTTGCAAGTGACAACTTTCAGTATCAAAGCCTTGCATCACAAATAAAATAGAAATGCCATTTTAAGAAGTAACAATCATTTATAAACGTTTATTTCCTAAAATTACATAATGACTGGCTGTACTGGTATGTGTACATTGTAGGGACAGTATATAATCATATCATGATGATGGTTGGTGTATAAAGCTCATAAATTATAAATTAATAATAACAATATTAATAATTTAATAATAATAATTATGTTTCATAATTTTACTTTTACTGTTAATTGTTCAAAATTAATGTAGCCGTAACATTACTTATTTTTTTTAAGAAACATCATCCAATGCCCCCCTCCCCCCTTTCCATACAAGAAAGAGCCCATCTAACATTAAGCATCCTTTCCACTTTCCCATCCAATTTTGAGCACCAATCAAGCTAGGTCTGTTATTGCACCTTCACTGCTACATCTACCTGGGTAACAGATTTTTATTTAGGAATTTATTTCCTTTTTCATACCTTATCACTGGTATCACAGTACAGTGTGGAGGTGGTTTTGGCCAGGAAGTCCTCTAGCTCTGTTAACTGATCATGTACTAACTCCAGCACAGCGTTAACATTTTCTTCTGTTACCAGACAACCCTGGATAAGAACCTTGAAGGAAAAACAACTGAATCAAATCACCTATTGTAATGGAACAGCAGAATGCTTTTCTTCTTAATTTTATCAAAGGGTTACAAAATGAAAATTATTGTGAATATGTCAATCAAATGCACCTAAAAAAATAGATACCTTTAATTAAAACTAAATGCTAAATTGAGAAGTTGAGAGAGACTTCTGACATTGAACTTTGAAAACTGGACCTTGTGTGGTTCAGTCAAACTTCGTTAAAGAGGACACCAACAGGGAATTAAGTGTCGATATTACAGAGGTGTGCATATTAAAGAGGTAGGCTGAGTTTATATGAATTTTGGTCTCTTTCAGACCAAGTGAACTGTCTTGCATAATTATCGCACTGGGGTGTCTGTAAGGTAGGAAGGTGTTTATAAGGAGAGGTGCAACTGAACAGTACAGTCCATGTCATTCTCCTAATTTTTGTTTTACAACAAAGCTGCTGACAACTGAATTTCATAAAGTTGACGTTGGTTAAAAGTAGCCGACTTCTGTGATCAAAGTAGAGCAAAGTAGCTGATGCTTTTCATCGGCCATCAGTGCTTATCACAACCGCTGATCATGTATCCATCATCACATAAAATCCATATCTAATTTAAAACACATCCAAATTATTTTTTGTATTTTATTTATATTTATATAAATTGTATACAAAAAAATACAATTGTTATAGATAAGACTATACAAAACAAATTATGTCGTTTACTGCATTTGGACTCTGTCTTAGCAACAAAAGCTGACAGTGTACATACAAGTCATGTACAAATGTCAGGTAAACTTACTTGAGGAGCTTCAGGATTTAAGATGGAGGTATAAGCTAGTACAGTGATGAACAACTCAGGAGACAACACAATATTGTTACCAGGCACAGAGAACTGTGAAGAGAAAATACCAAATAACCATTTTATTTTTCATTTCAATGGTATGGACAATAAATATTCATAATTATTAACTACACTGTAGCAAAAACACTGTCCAATAACGAGGCTGTCTGAATAAGTAATCAGTGGATGTCTATGGACAAATATCTGTGCATGTTTTTGTACCAAAAGGAGGTTAATGTTTATGTATCCACAAGGACAGCTATGCTTTAAAACACCATTCCATGCAAAAGATGTTACACTTCAATTATTTGACAAGAACACCGTACAAGTATCATACATTATATTAGTCAAGCCACAGCCATGTTCTATTGGAAATCTGTGAATCTGACTGGTTCTCCATTATTGCTTTCTATTCACTAATAGAACACAATCACGTGCATGTTGCTTTTTAAAGGGTTACTTTCTTTTTCTTGTTTTTTTTTTGGCTGAAAAGTACATAAAATTGTACATGAAGGTTTTGGACTGCATACTTTAGAGTTTCTACTAAAACAATTAGACTACTCGCCCTTGTTTTAAGCATTAGTCAACTTGGTAGCCTGCGTCGCAGACGTAATCTAACCCCGGTTAGTAACATGGCGCGTACTCAAATCCTGGTACACAGTTGGGGGCCCAGAACAACTAGGATTTCGGTGCTGATTCGCAGACGGACTTAACCAGGGTTTAGTTTCGTCTGTGGCGCAGGCTATCAACTTGGCTACACCTCATTGACTATTTTGCTCATAGAAAACTCAGGCTCAGTCTAATATTGTTAAATAGATTGAAATTTCTTGTTTGAAGACATAATCATTCATGTAGCTTGACACATTATGACTTGGAACGGAAAAAAATTCACATTAAATTTTGCAATTTCTACAGCTACTTCATAGAGCTGGCCTTGACTTTCCTGTATTTTATTAATTAGATTAGAATGATTAAATTAAGTGCATTTTCAACTTACTGGTGCAACAAGGCCACTGAGGCAGTTCTTAAATTTCTCGAAAGCTTCATCAGTAATCACAGTACCTGACTGAATATCCTAAAACAAACATTCAATAGTTAAAACACAAAATATTGATTTTTATTTTACTTTGTTTCAGATCATGATAATTATAATTATGACAATGAAAAATAAAAATCAAACTGGTTTGAACAATTTTCACCAAGGATACATTTAAACCACAGCATACACATTTCCTTTTATTGACTATCCAATTACAAAATAATCATGACTAAATTTAATTCAAGATAGTAAAGTTCAATGAGTTTAATATATTATTATTATTGCACCTTTCAATAACGCGCAAACTCTGAGCTTCAAAACCCAACTAACGATTGTGTTTTTCACTGCCGTCAATCACAATTTTGGTGACAGCCAATGAACCTTGAAAACCAGAAACAAACAAAATGGATCAAAATCCACCAATCATAACCGAGAGACGTGAGCTTTTGACCCAATGAAGTAAACTTTTGTTTCCTGAGAGGTCCGAACAGATGATTGATGGCAGCGAAAAACGTAAACCATTGGTTGAGGTTTGAGTTTCAGAGTTCACGTTATTGAAAACCACAATAAGTACACTCTATATATAGTGAGTGTGTGTTATATATAATCTTACCACTGTGGCAAGTGATGGGCTGATATCAAGGCAAAACACAAAACGGTATCGCCTGCCAATAAACGTAATATGAGTTGAAGGCACAAGTCGGTATGGTCCACCATTGTCAAGGTTATTTGAAATGACTGACAAAACCTCCAGTTCTTCATTTGAATCAATCTAAACAAAAATACAGTGTGGTGTAAATGAAAACAAACAAAATACGTATCTTGGGAAATTTAAAGTCACCTTCATTACTGGAATACAATCAAGAAATGATCTTAATTATTAATACATTTAACTATTACATGTCTATAGGAATGTACAGCCTGCAGCTAATGAAAACCCCACTGGCATTTTTATTAACAAGTTTAGCTGGCTTTCTGATCTTTTTACTCGTACATGTATGTACCTTCAAAATTATCCCAAAATGTTTTTATTTCTAGTGATATCAGCAAGTGATAAAATCTCTTTCAACTGGAAAAATGTGCTGGAAACCTTGATATTCATAAAGCCTTGATACATTGGGAGCAAGGCTTCATAGCTTAGTTGGTACGGTAGAGCAACACACCAGTATCACTGAGGCCACAGGTTCGAATCCCGATATAGCCTTGATATTTTGTCAGGCTAAAAAACAATACTGCTTACATGTAAACTGCTTGTGAACTCACTGCGATGATCATTTCATCCACCACAGTTTAAATATACATGTACAGTATTATGTTTTTCATATATTCACAATAAAATATTTATAATTAGTTTTATGAACTAATATACCCGGTACTTGTGTAGTGCATTTCCTTTGATGAGATGAAAAAAGGGACAAAAAGCGAAAAGGGACAAATATTTTTTACAAGACGAACTATATCAGACAGTATCAGACTAGAAGCCTGGGCACCCTGTGATCTTACTATGCATAGTACTTTAAATGTCGACTTACCAGTTCATCATGAGGCTTGGGATGAGGGAGAGTGGAATTGAACTGTTGAAAGAACCATTGAGCTCGGATACTCCTTGAAATTCTGTACTCCTTTCCCATGAGAAGAAACACATGAAGTGCATCTTCCTGTCAAAATACAGTTGAAAAATTGATAAGGTAAGAAGTATATGGGGGCAGTTCCAGGATTTTCCTTAGGAGGGGTGCACATCCAAGATTTTTATTAGGAGGGGGTGCACATGGTTTTTTTTTCTTTTTTTGCAGAATACCAGTTGTATAAAAAGCTGTCCAGTCATCTCAGCAAGGGGGGGGGGGGGGGGTACCCCTGTACCCTCCCCCTAGATCCACCCCTGGTATACACCACTATGTGACTGCTTCATTAATTTATTTTTATATCAGCCAATTTAGAAATTTCACAGCAAAATACTATTTTAGAAGATTTGGTTACAGTATCATCTACAAGTGTGTTGTGGTATAATTTTACAATTTGGTATTTTCTTTGTTTTGGTGTATGGTAATATATGATAATGAATATTAAACAAAGGAAAATACCAGATTAATGTACAAAGGGTAAAATTGAACTACAGCATGTACAGGTACATGAAGGCAATGCTTTGTGGAACTGTTCCCATAATTTTGTTACGTACTTACACCACTAACCGTCAAACAAGTTGTATAAAATGTTGTTTAGTAAATCATGCGCACGTTATCCACCCTCTCATCATCATCCTGCCCTCCTCTCCCACAACCACCCCAATATTTACACCCTAAGGGGCACCTCCCTGCCAGCCCTCCCCCTCCCCCCCACCCCACCCCAACTGAATCCCTTCAACACGTCTTAGTAAATAAAACTCTGAAGAAAAGTGAAGTAATTTAATCACCGACCCCCTCAGCAATGTCATTCGACTACAGGAGTGTGGGGATTGGGGGAGTGTGTGTGTGTGTGTGTGGGGGGGGGGGGGGAGGAGTGAAAGTGACATGAAATAACCGGCCCCGGGCCTTGGAATTCGAAGGTTTCATAATTTAACAGCAAATAGCGACCGTGTATAAAAAAATGCTTCATGAAGGAGGTACTTTAGAAAGGAAATTGAATGTTTAGCTACACTGCTTGCACGTTAGCACACACTAATACCAAGTGATACTAATGAATACGAACGAAACAAGGAAAAAACAGTTTTAAATAGTACATGTAAGCATAAGTGAACACTTCCGACTCTTACTTCATGTCCGGTTTCGTCGGCGTCTCCAACAATCATTGTCTTTCCTAGTAGAGCGTTAAGTTTTCCATATTGATGCGAAAACTAAAACGTGGAGCGATCTATACGTCAATTTTAACACAAAAATGAAAGAAAATACCCAAAAGGATTCCTGTTTCAACCAGTTTTCAACCAAAATCGTCCGCCATGTTTACGATGTTCACGAGGTTTTGTGCGGGATACCGCTGATCGTGACCATACAAGTGCAAGCGCAAAGTGTTGTGGGTAAAGAAAAAAATGAAGACGGAAGAAAATGTTGTGGAAACGACGAGAATAGATAATTCCAGCAGTGCACAGAAAATGCGCTATTTCCGAAAAAAAGGTGGGGGAGGTCGGGCCCCCAGGCCTCCCCTGGATCTGCCACTGGACTCAAACAGTGGTAAAAATGTTGATGGGAAGACAAAAAACAGTGCACTAGTGGGATCCCGAATTTCTCTTTAGAAATGGCAAGTTCAAGAAATCAGGGGTAAAATTGCAGTGGATCACTTTTAGTTCACGTCATCAGGAGGCTAGAAAAATTAAGGGCTTGCGTAATCACAATTCCACTTAAACTTCTAAATTATTTTATTATATTTTCAAATAAAAAGTGAAAGTAAGTTTTGTAAATGATTTCATGGACATTCAGAAAGTTTAACACATGGGCTACCCAACAGTCATAACAAGACTTGTCCCACGCTCACTACATGTTGAAAATTTCATCTTTCACATTTCATTACCAAGCTTAAAATTTACCATACAGGGCGCTATTGAAACTGCAGATCCTAGCAGTATGCAGGACTCGTGTCACATATGAACCTAGGAAATGGACTTGCTCACCATGAGTTCTGGTAGCTCACTGGATAGAGCACCTGCCCGGTATTTGGAAGGTCATGGGATCAATTCCCGTCAGGCTCAGATTTTTTCTTTGCCCACGCTCGTGACATGTTGAATATCTCATTGTTCACAAGACTTGAACTATTTGTGAAAGGGATGGGTTCAATCTATTCTAAAAAATAATGAACCAGTAAGGGAGCACTCTACAGTCTACTCAGAGAGAAGAAATGCAAAATACAAAAAGAGCACTCTTGAGACTACTCTTTTAGACTGGAAGCAGTACCTATCATCCTTCTGAATTTTAAAGAAAGATGTAAAAATGTGCGAGAAACAAAACAGCAGACACATTTTTATTTTCTTGCCCAACAGTCCAATTACTGCTTAATATCTTGCTTCTGATAAGAAGATGCCTAGATAATTATCACAATGGAAATTAAAATTTTATAAGGAAAATTTATTTTGTATGACATCAACAAATTTATCTCTCATAGCTTCTTTAAAAGTTTTGTACCAGGATAATACTTTTTGTCGTCTTTCAACAACTTCCTGATGGGTTAAGCGTATCTCATTTTCTATAATCCTGGGTAGCTCTTTCCAATCTTTTACATAAATAAATGGAGCATTAAATGCTTTTAACAGATGTAATGGAGACATTTTGTCATCTCTTCTACACTCTCCAGGTGTAACAATGTCTTCAATCACTGGTACGGATCCATAAGAACATGCTTCATATATGCGATAACATTCTGTATTCATGCCCACAGGATTCAAGGTCAGATCACTGTTAGCAAGAGCATAGCGAAAATCATTTGCCGATTCAGCAGTTTCTCCTGGTGACCAGCTGTCCCTCATCTTGACAAAACAGACATCATCTAATTTAAATTGTTGTATAACTGTTTGGAGTACTACACGAGAGGAATTAGGATAAACAGTTCCCAAAAAATTACATCTAAATTTTCGCCGGTTTTGGACATCAACAGACAGAAAAGGAATATTGGGAAAATTTCTATAGGTGGCTACTCCCAAAGGCCACTGATAGAAAGTACTGGAATCCGCATAAGGGATGTCATAAACTATGAACGCGACTTGAACAAGGCCGCCATTCTTCCGCATATATGAAAACAACCAGTCATTTTCACAACGCTCGTTTCCCAAGAGTACCACTGCCACGTTACGAAGGTGAGGTAGATCTGCAAGAGAGTCAAGCCAGGCTTTCGCAAAGTCCACTTTCTGTGGTTCTCGTCCGTTGATCACGAGGACAAGATTCCTTGTTTGTTTAGGAACTTTATCCGGGACTACCCCCGGACCCGTTCGAAATTTGAACTTGATGTTCCGAATGTGCTTCTCTCCATAGCTCCACACTCCTCCTAGTCTCTTTTCTAAAGGTCCCTCAAGGATATGCTCCCATAAGTACAACCCAACTGCAGCCTTCCCCCAAATTTCAACTTCTAAAGTATTTTGATGAGTAACTTTTGATTCCACATCGCGGGAATTTGTGGCCGATGGCGAGCTGATTACAAGTCTTTTTGGATCTCTAGGCTTACTCTCATTTCCGACTAGCACATGAAGTGCGTAAAGTGTAAAAATCGTGTAAACACAAGCCACAAAAAGGGCTATAGCCTTGCATTTTAGACTCTTGGGCATTTGGCGAGTTCGTCCGCCATGTTTACCAAACATTCCATTGCGCGCGCATGAAAAAAATCTGCTTTCTTTTCTTGCTTTGATCGTGGGCGCAGACATGGCGGACAAGTGAAAACTTCAAACTTCAGTTCTTGCTCTTCAATGATGCAGGTATGAATTAAAGCAGTTAGCTTCCTTGTTTCCCCTCTTTTAAGAATAGCATTACTGATTTATTTTTCTTCAGTTTTACTTACCTTTTTTAAAAAATCCGTTCCCAGTTTCTCAAATTTTGAGCTCTTCGTATAGGGTCATGATTTCGGGTTTTGTGTCGTTTGTTTTGTGTCCATGTGGTTTTCTATTGTGAAAAGGACGAGAAACTGATAGAAGTTTCGCTGGAGGCAGTAGCTAGCCGGGTTCAGGAGCTAAAGGAATCAATACAATCCTTTTTGGCCAAGCTTGAGCATGAACAGCTGAGTTGGTAAGTAACTTGATAATATTTCGTTTTAGGGGTGGCGAATGGTAAAATCCGAGCCTTGCCGAGACGCCGAGACCCTAGTTTAAAAATCCGAGCCCGAGACTTGAATTTGTTTGTAAAATCCGAGCCCGAGACTTAGCACTACAAAAATCCGAGCCCGAGACGCACTTGATCAGAAAATGCGAGAAACAGTTCAATTCTCAAACGATTGTCGTTGGGTACCCATGTACTATTATCATGACATGATTTCTTCTATAAAGTGGAAATTACGGTTTCCTATATATATTTTACATAACAATTGTAAATACAGATTCCGGCAGGGGTAAATTTCTTAATTTCTCGTTTCGGATAAGCTTGCGGATAAAAAATTTAAGTCCCATTGGCGAGATTTTGAGATCGAAATTTTCAAAATCCGAGACTCCGAGATCCAAATTTTCAAAATCTGAGACTCCAAGACCGTCATATTTCTAGAAATCCGAGATTCCGAGACCCTATTTTTAAGCGCCGAGATTCCGAGACTCGGCGTAAAGTTGCCGAGACTCAACATTTTTGAAAGGCCATTCGCCACCCCTCGTTTTCCATATTTTTGTATAAAACTAAGAATATACTACTAACATGTTTTCATTGCGATTATATGTTGCAAATATTGAATTTTTTAATACAAAGTTCACAAGTTTAAACTGTCCTTGTTGCTGACCAAACAAAAAATTGGCTCTGGGGACAAGAGATTGTATATCATCACATTGATAAGAAATTTATTATAGTAAATGCAAGACTTTCATGGCAAGGCTAACCGCTGGTTATAAAAGAGAAACAGGGTGCTTACCATTTAGCCAAAAATTCTGGAAATTTCGGTTGAAAGTCAAATGGAACAGTAATTTTCCGGAAAATCCGTTCGGAAATTGTGGACTACCTCCAGAGGTAGTCCTCTTTTTCCGTTCGGAACGGAACGTCAGAAATTTCCTTACCATTTGTACGATTTCCCAGTTCCGGTCTCTCATCAATGGAAAACAATAACAGGAAACCGAACTTCAAATGGTAAGCGCCATCTCGTTCGGTTGGTTTGCTGATTTTGGAAAATCCCTTACCATTAATCAGTGTTCATTCCAACCGGTTCCTTCTGTCAAATTTTAAGCACCCACAGTTTCTCAAGTACTAGTCAGAGTGATTTACATGATTTCCAGCAATGTTTTTATGCGAGTGTGATCTCATAAAGGAATGTTTACTAACCAAAACAAAATAATAATAATAAGCAGAAGAACCTCGACGTTATCAGTTCCAAAGTGATGTTTCAGCTCATCGAGCAATCCTGAATGAGATGACCCATAATGGCGGACTTGAAACTTGATGTAAGCTATTACAGAAGTGTAACATATCAACAAATTCAAAACAGACATGAAACCCCAAGACTTTGCAGTACGGACTGGAAATCAGCTTTAATTGGACCATATCTAAAGTTGGATCACTGCATTCCAGATTTCTTAATAAATGTTGATATTTTCTGACATTTGAATAAGGATTTATGTTTGAATATTTACCTCTTATTTTTTCAGGCCTTCAGTTTTGGATAACTATGCTCTTCTATCAGGTATTGACCTGTAGCTTACTATATGATTACTATAAACAAATTGCTGTAAGTAATACTTAAGGTGGCTCCATATTTATTCCGGGCGCACTTGTCCATGACAAACTTTGCGTTATAACTTTTTAGGCTTTGACACGATGGCGGTGAAACTTTGGGAAAATGTTCACCTATCATTCGGTAATAGTAATATGAAATTCGATTTACAGTCAAACTGGATGTTCTTTTGATGGGAACTCTGCAATGTTGTGGTGCAATGTTCCAATATTGACTGGGAGTTTGCTCTACGCAACTTGCAACTTTCAATTCAAATTTGCTTGAGCAAGTTGCAAATTTAGTTTTCATTTTCCCCGTATAGAACGTAACAATTCCACAGGTTTAATTCAGATTGCCAAACTGCGAAACCGGAACTTGCTAGAGCAAATTTGAATTGAAAGTTGCAAGTTGCGTCAAGCAAATTTGCCCAGTTTGGCGATTTAACTAAACCTGTCGCTAATTTCTTTTCGTCTGTTGATAAATAGTTGACCATAGGGCAATTATTTCCTACTTCTTTGAAACAAAGGTGGGATTATTACCTTCAATACAGGAATATCAAAAACCGGAACTTGGCAACTTGCTCGAGCAAATTTGAATTGAAAGTTGCAAGTTGTCTCAAGCAAACTCCCAATCAATATATTTGGAACAAGGGGGGGGGGCGTGATATGCGCACCGACTCGATGAGCCCGGGAGGTGAGGGAAGGCCTGAATTTTTTCGTGTGATTCTAAGTCATGATCATTCAATGTTTGATTTGAGAAAAGCCCGTGCGGAATAGTGCAGCGAAATAAATTACAATACACCTCATTGTTACTTTCATTGAGCGTACATCTTCCCTCCCCTCCTGAGCGCGCATATCAAATACACCCCCCTTGAAAAGGTGCGAGTTCGTGCAATAAATAACGCACGTGCTCATTTCGTATTCAGAACTACATAAACAAAACTGCTCGTCCGCTTGACCAGAGAACAGTCACGGAGCCGCTTGAAATCCCAACATAAATTCTCCAATTTACAGCATCGTACAGCAGCAAAAATCGATGCAAAAACATTGCAGTATCCTGAAGTTTGTTTGGAAGGAGTTTGACACAAAACTGCGGTGTAATTTTGAAAAATTTTTGAGAAGGTTTTCGATCATTTTGTAATGTTTACTGGGAAAGCAAATACTTTTTAACGGTTGTCACGATCGCAAATCGGCGAGGCACATTGATTTAGCAAGCATTGGGGATGCTTCTTGCAGAAATTTGGGTTCGTAGCTTGTTTTCACAACAGGCGCCAAGAAAACAACATTTCAATAGAATTTAAGTGTCGAATTTAGGTGACCTTAATTTTTCAGCGATTCTGTTCCGACGATTTTTCTAAAACTTGACTATAATATGTATTTAGTCAATATAAGCTGATTTTAGAAGTTTAGCCAAAATCTAACAGCAAAATTTTTTTCTAGACTCGATTTTTTGTAAAAAGTGGGGTCTAATTAATTGCCAGTAATATCAAAAATATTTTTATCCAGTTAAATCGAATTTCATATTACTATTACCGAATGATAGGGGTGTCGAATGGTAAATGCGAGACTTTGCGAGACGGCAAGACTGATACATTTTCTGCGAGCCCGAGACTTCCTTAGCATTGAAAAAGAAATCGAGACTCCGAGAAGGCCCTCCATAAAAATACGAGACGACGAGACCCCTGGAATTTGGCTTAATTTTTGCGAGACGCGCATGTTTTGAAGGACCATTCACCACCCCTAATGATAGGGGAACATTTTCCCAAAGTTTCACCGCCATCGCGTCAAAGCCTAAAAAGTTATAACGCAAAGTTTGTCATGGACAAGTGCGCCCGGAATAAATATGGAGCCACCTTAATAATTTATTTGACATTTGGGATATATGTACATTACTGTAACTTCCATAACTGAAGAAAATGTCACTTACATGAAACAATTACTAGTGTGTGTGGGGAGGAGGGGTTACTGGCGTGTGTGTGTGTGTGTGGGGGGGGGGGGGGGTGCAAAATGTTTCTCAATTTTCCCAGTTCTCACCACCATATAGGAATTCTGCTTCCTACCCAGTCTTCTGCTGCCTCCCTTGCCCCTTCCACATCTTATCCTCCTGGTCTTCTGCCCCCTGTATCCCCCCTCCCACTTACTAACAGTGACAAGAATTATCCTCATTATAAATGGTCACTAAGAATACTTGTACATGTATGTTATAATACAGGTCAAGTGAACACATTGACCAAACTGCTCAAGAATGAGAAAACTCCGTTCTTCAGAAACTTGGTTCTGTTGCCTCTTTTGGTACAACAAGAAACAGATCCAGATATGCAGGTAAATCCCCTACATTGTAAATTGATCTTTTCCCCTTAACTATTTGTGGTCTCTTACATTTGATACTGCATACAGTGTATATAAGAACTTTTTCTTTTTTTCTGGTAGAAAGCAACTGATGGACGAATACAAGCATTTAACCATGAAGTTGGTAGGTACTAATTTTTAATAATGAACATGTGTATATGTAGTTTTGCCAAGTAGCAGAGCTTCGCATGACCAGAATGTTATTTGGGCTCTTACTTGGTGTAGAAGACACAGTTCACCTATAAAAAAGGGAACAAAACGACAAAAGAACGAGGAATGCAATAAAAACAAAAGGTTTGTGAGGCAGTGTGCTATTGTGACATGTCCTGTGTCTTCTTCACCAAGAAGGAGCCGTTATTTGCAACCATACCACTGTCAGGCAGTAATGAACATCAGCAGACCATCAATAATTATTGTAGGTAGTTATTTGTAGGTCACATGGTAGGCTCTCGGCCAATGAAAAGGAAGGAAAATGCATTAAAAATGCAATAGAGTGTGATCTGTAGGTCTGAGCAAGAGGCAAGATGAGGCAGTTGCCTTGTCTAGATTTAAACCCAAATTAAAACAAAAGAATTTGGTTGTGAAAATTATTCCCAGTTGAAAGAGATTGATTTGTCTGAAGAAATACTTTATGCTGAAAATAGCATTTCAGGGCTTCTAGGTGTCAACATTTTCTGATGGGCATGCCCCCAGACCCCCCTTAGGGCTCATGCCTTTGGTGATCGCAGATCTTGCCTCATCTTCATAGTCTGGCTACGGCCCTGTCTGTGAGCGATGAAGCTGCAATGACAGTGAGCAATACAAATTTTTTAATATGTCTTTCGCATCTCTTGTTTGTGTCACACTTCCGCATGTTCACCGCTCCTCTTCAGTGAAACATAAAACCTCTGGTACCCACGGTTACTAACCATTGTAACAGGTGATATGGTAAATTGTGTGTCTAAAAGGTTATGGAATTATGAGTCTGTTGTGTCAAACTTTGTTTTAGTTCCAGACTACCTGCGAACAAAGTATGATCCTGAAATAGAGGAGTCAGAACAGAAGCTGGAAACCATGGCAACAAGTATTCCTCCTGATCAAGCTCAGGTAAACTTTCCTAACCGTTCCTTTAAAAATGCTGATGTTCTCCAAAATATAATGGCTAATAAAAAAAAAGAATTAAATTTGTTATAAAATGTTTAATTATTACAGAAGCAGATTGAAACATTGAATGAACTTGCCACTAATTTGGTCTACCTTATAACTAATGCGAAAGATGACTGGGAAGGGGAACAGAGTGCAGGTACAGTTATAATATATAGCATTCTGATTACTATAATGTGTGACACAATGTTAAGTGTCGCACAAATTTTGACAAAACATAGAACATCTGACAGACTGTCTGTTGACCAAAGGAAATGGTATCTCAAAATGGTGATGTTTATTGACTGCATATACCAGTAGTACAGAGTTCATATGGGTCATGGTAAACCTGGAAAGTCATAGAGTTTTAGAATTTCATTTTCCAGGCCTGGGAAGTCATAGAATTTAAGTGTGGGTCATGAAAAGTCATTATGTATAAATTTGGTTTTTCATGAAGAAAATTAATAGTAAAACATACCCAAAATGAAATTTAGGTCATGGAAAACTTGAAAAAGTCATGGAAAAGGTCATGGAAAGTCATGAAATTTCAAAGCTGAAAAGAGTATGAACCCTGTAGTAGGCATCAAAAATGGTATCTTTTATGAGTCCAAGAAAGCTTGAGCCACTGCCAAATCGGTCTCCTTTAGGGGTTTATTGTCCCTTTCATTTGGAACTTCCACAACCCCCTCTCCCCTCTCCCCCCGTCCCCTCTCCCCAGCTCCAAGGACAGTGACTAACGACAAAGATTTTCCCATCTATTGCTGTGTTGCAACCACATGACAAGGTGGCCATGTTGGTGGACAAAACATTAAAAAAAGTTTTTGCAGAATTTGCATGATAAGGGACAGACCATTATTTTTCTGGAGGGGGGGTATGAAAAATATTGAAAAAAAAATGTTTACAGGGCCCAAAAAGACAAAATAAATTGCTTGCAAACATGGTATGTGCATTTCGAAAAAAAAAATGTTTGCAGAGGTGCATAAATTAAAAAAAATTCATACACCCCCCCCTCCAGGAAAATAATGGTCCATGCCAATTTGTTCTTGTCCACCAACATCTGCCATGACGTCAACTGCAAACCAGCATTAGAGTGATTTTACTCAACCAACTAGATAAAAGAGTTGGTATCAGGTTTTATTATGACTGTATTCACCTGAGTACCTACACTATTTTTACATATCCTTTTTTTCAGCTTCAAGAAGTTCATCTACTGTTAATCCTGACCTTAACACTCTGGTGTCTGCTGTCACACTTGGAAAAGGTAAATACTGCTTTGAGCTGTTGCGTGGTAATAACTGTTGTAAAAGTAATTACATTTCAGTCTCTGCTACAAATAACGTAACAAACTGATCATAAGTAAAGCCAGGAGACTGGTGGCTAGCACGGGAAACCGTGTAACAGGCCGCAAGCGCGGGAAAAATCACATGCTTTGCATCTGATTGGCCAAGGTAACAACATCTTCGTCCTGATTGGACAGAGTGCATTGTATGAGCTCTGTGAACCAACTGTAGAGTGGAGCTAACAAAAAACAGAGAGTTGCATACACACACTGGAAAAACGCTTTTTTCTGGTCTCTAATTCCGTTTTATACTTTGTAGGGCTTAAACCTGCTAAAATTACAAAAGGACGAGGCTCTAAAGCAGACAAAGGTTTGTGACAAAGTGAATATGTGATATTTTTTCCTGAGCATTTCAGGTAATTTTCTGCTAAGGTCTCTTTTTTTTTCTGTAGACTGTATACCAGTTGAGTTATTTGGGATTATCAGACTTTTAAAATAAAAGCTGTATCAAACGTTCGTTAATAAATTTTGCTTCTCTTTTTCAGCACAAAGTGGCTGGTCGAATGACAAATCAACAAACAAAGCTGCTAGCTCAGTTAAGGTCGACACCAAGGCGGCTGCCAGTGTCCATCCATATGCTTCAGCCAACAGGCCAAACAGTAGAACAGGCCCTTGATAATAACAAAAAATAACATCCTATTTATATTAATCCAACATTGTACCATCACTGAGCCCAATATGGGACCATTACCGCAATTGATGTCGGACCTTCACTGATTTCCATATTGGACCACTGAAACCAATATGAGACTATCATTGAAGGTCACTTGTGAGTTCAATAGCGCGCACTCCGTGCCCTAGACCTGGTCACCCAGCTTGATATCAAGTAACCTTAGAAAGGTGGTAAGGGACTAAACAAGCTTTTGATCTTGGAAGCAGACAGAAGTCGGTCAATGTTGAAACACTTGAATTTAAAAGCCTTTGTTCAAGTTATGCATGTGCATGTGCATGTCAGTGACACTGGGTCAAGATTCGACTTGTCGAATAGCGTAGTTTTGCTGTCGTTGTATTTCATGTCAGAGTTCGAGTCATGGATGTAAAATGTCAAGCAGTCTCGTCCCTCAATCCAATCCCATGGGTAGAGGAGTGAGGAAACATGTCGATTTAAACTAACGTACACCCCCACAAAAAATAAAATATATGAAACTAAAGATCGTTTGTTAAAATTTTAATATTTGCTAACGTAGAATTAATATTGCTGATAATCTCCTTTACACAAATTGCTAGAAAAAACTCAGAGAATAACTGGATCGTTATTCCCTTTTGTTTTTGTTGTCTGTCTGTCTGTCTGTCTGTCTGTCTGTAGTATTGGTATTGCTAGCTCTGGGCATCTTTCAAGGAAGGACCACGAGAAAAGAGTATAGGACGCTAAAAATCAGATAAATATCTAAGAAATTCGCCAGAGATATTACCGCACTATTAAATAACCCACCCCTTCCTTCACTTTTCTAATGGTCCACCCATCCAGAGATCGTTTTATTTACACTTTGGAAAACTACAATTGTCAAATCTTAAGATTGAGGATTGTATGAGTCTCACAAAAGTTTGCTGTGAGGCAGGTTCGCAATCTGTTTAAATCTTACTTAATCTAATTAAACCATTCTTGCTCGATTCAGATATATTATCACTTAATTTGTGCATTCCTACCTTGGTAAACTATTACTTTGAGATTTCGTAATCTTCGACAACGATAGCCAGTAGTACAGGCGTTTTTGATGAGCGAGGGATTGAATTCTAGAACGCGAGTGAAAAAGGACGGCAAAGAAAGCGTATATTTTTCCTTCCCCTTCCCCTCCCCTGCCACTCGCTTTTCGGCCTCACTACCACTCTCTTCTCTGTTTTTCCACTCGCCCCAATCCTCAATATTCAACGTTCGCTCGTCCAAAATGCGCCAGCACTGCAGACTACGACTGCAACAAAATTTTGTGCATTATTGAAAAATGAAATTAATTTATTATTGTGACACTGTTCGTTTTAAGAACGTTCGGATTCCAGGACAATTTATTCTAATTAATAAACTAAAGCTAGAGAAATTATTTTTGTCCCAACTTCGGCGATCCTTGACTTTCACCAGTTCCTATCACCATGGCAATCTTGCCGATAGACAACAAAGTTGACGATCTAATTCCCCTTGTCACTTGAAGCGGTGCGGGACGAACGTAGTTTTGAGTGTTGTGACGCGGAAAGCGATAAATGAGCCACAACTTGGGCCCAAATATGCACATCACAGTACCTGTAGCGGCAACTATATTGGTTTTACACGCGAACACCGTCAAACTTGGGCCCTTTATGAGGGCCCACCCTGGGTAAAACGTCGCGAACGTCACTGCGAACACTGTTAATGAGAACGCCAGGTGTTTTGCTTCGTCAAACCGCTGACCGTGCGGAAGGCTTTTGGTGTTGTACGCAACTACCATAGCAGAAATAATTATCAAGGATAGATATGTCGCGCATAAATACCGCAAGATTAATCCAACGTTTGTTTGGTACTGTTTGCAGACGGCGTAGATGACCAACCTTGAATCAAAGTACTTCTCGGATTCCGGCGGGTCTGCAATAACCCAAATGAACGCCATCAGGAACGGAAAAAACCACAAGATTGCTACAATTATGTACACAAGTTCCTTGCTATGTGTCGCTGGTAATGTGGGTGCTCTGACAAGCGCGCGGATGCGGTAGACTTTCATGAACTGTACTAAGGCAGCGCCCGTGTAGATCAGGTAGAATCCGGGGGGTAACACACGACACGCCAAATCCGACGGCTTGCTTAGGTGGATCAAGTTGAAAATATACGACAGCAATGCTACAATTAGAAACAAAATGTTAAGAAATCCACCAGTGTCTTGAATTATTGGCGTATTGCGCTTTTGAATGACTATGACCAAGACGACCAATGTGAGCAGAACACAGAACGCTGTGAGGACGGTTAGGGCCACTCCCCAAGGCTCGCCCCATTCGATGAACTCGATCGGTACTTCCTCGCATTTCGTGTTATCGTTATTGGATATGAACCCTTTTGAGCAAGTAACGCATTCAGTGCTTCCTGCATGCTCGCTAACGGTGTCCAGATCACACGGGACACATTCCCAGAAGCACTGATTAGGGGTACTTCTGTAAGTCCCTGCCTGGCAGATTTCTCCACAAGTGGTGCGAGGTTTTGTTTTATTATGCCATTGAACTAAATTATTTTGGATGGTTAATTTTTGCGCGCTTCCTTCATTCCACTCTCCTATCTTAACAAGGTTGAATAAACCTTGTTTTGTCTCCTGAAGGTTGAAGATATCGTACGCTGCTTCGACCTCGCCTTTTCTAAAGTTTACTTGGCCAGTAAGTCCTTCAAATGAGAGTTTCTTAAGGCTTGTTAGTAGATCGACGGGGCGCAGCGCAGACAAACTCTTGGCAGAGCACTTCGCTCCCAATGCGTCACAATTCAGTAAATCCTTCAAGCCATGGGCGACTGAATATACTGCATCCATCACGTATGCAGCTTCGCCTCGGCCAAAATCCCGGTCGTACATCTCTGGTGTGATTCTTTCTTGACCAGTACACGGCTCGTAAAGCGCATTCGAGAAATTCGTTGCCGTGCAGTTAAATTCTTTCTCCCAAAATTCATTCCACCACGACCCTCTATGCATAAGGGGGGTGACCTCAGTGACGTGTTTTTCGAATTCTCCAAATCTAACTGCGTGAAATCCAAACCCTATTGCGCCTTGTATAATCGGCTTGAAACGAGGCTGTCGGATTAATGAGGAATCGGACCAACCATCACTGGCAATCCACGTTTTACCGGTAAAATCCTGTTTCACCGCTTCTTCGAACACCTTGATCGCCTGAGGCACTAGACTGTACAGTATTATGATTTGAACCTGTTTCATACTTTTCAATCTGGTGACCATCCCTTGAATTTGAACTTCAGAATCGTGTACGGGAAAAAATTCCTGTAACACAATGCAGATCCCGGTTTCATTGGCTGCTGTGAGGAACGCTTCGACTCCGCTGCGACCGTACCAGTCATCCACACCAATAACTGCCACGCAAGTCCATTGATAATGAGCGACTAATTCTGCCATTGCTCTCGATTGAAAGGTGTCTACTGGAACTGTGCGAAAGAAAGAAGTGAAGTCCGAAGTCGCGAGTTCCCCACTCGAGGATCCGTAGCTGATCTGCGGTACATCTTCCACCTGGAGTACATTCGCTACGTTAACAGAGACTCGAGAATCCATACCTCCAATAACTGCTATTACGGACTCTCGTTTTGATGTCGTGACTTCTTCGGCTTGACAACTGTTTGTGACGGCAAACCTCGGGTCGAACTGGAGAGCATTTTTGTAGACAAAATCCGATGCTATCGATACGCCTTCTTGCTCGTTACCACATGTATCGCGAATGTCGTATCCTAAGGTGACATTCTGTAGAATTTTGCCTTCGTTGGTTATTTCATCAACGGCGTATATCATAGCTTCTGTTAAAATTAACATATTAGAACGAAGATCCGAGCAGGATTCGTTGTCTTTATCCAGATGAAGTGGAAAAATTCCACCTAAGATAATAGCCCCGTTCTTGAAGATTCTCTCATGTTTCAAACATGATGCAATTCCCACCAATCCCTCGATTCCGAAAATTAACAACACACAGAGAAATCCTTGATGGTCCATTTTTGCTGATCGCATGATGGCCGTATGTACGTGACGCACGTTAAATCAACTTTGACTCGTACAGCAGTTTTGTTGAAACATCCGGCTGTCGGCGGAAATTATTTGCGAACGTGCCACACTTCTACGGCGTCGAGTCTGGCGTTCAGTCGCTTATCAAACTGGAAACCGAAATGGACGAAATGATTATAACGTTATCAGCTTCTAAATACATACCATGGCCAAAGTGAGCAAATACAATGGAAATTATTGTATTGGCTGTTGTCTAGCTAACCGTGACAACTAATTGGACTTTGGCAACATTTAGATGACACGTTATGTGTAAATACTGTTAATTAATGACCTGACGTAACAAATCTTGAGTCATCTGTCAATCATTTGCGTACGCAAGCAAGGTTGCATGTACATACTGAAGAGAGTAAGTATTAAGAAATTCATTATAAATATTAAATTATGCTATATATGGAATCATAATTAGCAATTTTATCGACTTTTTTAGAAAGGTCTTAATCTGGTAACTACCTTGTATAAACATGTCAAACATCAAACAGCTATCTTAAAGGAAATCATTTTTACGACACCGGACACAAACATGCAAAAAGTCATGCACACAAAGTGTTCGCCTTTTTTCGCCGCGGTTAAGCCCACGCTTACGTTTTGTTTTGATTTTATTTACTAGTGAGATAACGTAACTAAACATGCTGAAATGCTAGTATGGGGTACACAGCAAGCGATTTCAGTTAGAAGTTTTTAAAACCGTTTGATTGATTAAAAATTGTAGTCTGTTTTCTTTTCTTTTTATCTTTGATCTTTGTTTTTCTTTTCTCGTCTAAGGCAGTCGACATCTCGACATCGTATCCCTTATAAAGTCTTTCTCATCTACGAATATTTTATATTTCGAAATAAAACGTTATGGAAAATCGAAGTTGTGATCAGATCATTACTCGAACCATCGGGTAGACTTAGCGTATTTTTACTTAGTTGCAATTTGCTTTTGATCTAAGCGAATTGAACAGTGTTACTAATTAATATTGGACATTTTAAAGGAACCCATGATGGATTTTAGAACCGGTACTACTGACAAAGCTAAAGGACAGCAATATAATTCACTTGCTATGCCGAAATTGTAGCAACTACGACTGCGTTTTAACTTTAAAAAACGTGATCATAAAAGTCAAATATGTTAATCGTCTAATCGCAAACATCCATTAGTATACTTAAACTGCCCACCAGGTGGTATAATCCCTTTAGAACTAATTAATAAATTGGCTACCTGACTGATATCGTGCACATCATTTCTAAATTTGTGTGACGTCACGTAGATAAAAGGGAAGCCAATTTTCGCGCCAAAAACGCGGCTGCTACACGGGCGTCCCCACCAACTAGTCGCATTCAGCAGAAAACCAATGAATTTATAAATTCGAATTAGTCTGTATCTTCGCCAAATTCATTACAGAAGAAAGAAGGAAAGCATTTTTAAGGTAAGATGATAGGAAGTCGAACCTGAAACGATTTGATTTTAAACCAAAAACCACAAACATACGGAGGAAGAAAACCGCATCGAAAGCCAACACATTTTGACTCGAGCAACACGAGCTAGAACTCGTTTTTGTGTAAAGAAAATAAGCTAACTTGGGTACGGTGAATACCTAACAGTACAATTTTTGTAGATATTTTTTAGTATTGCTACAGGTAGTTGTTTGCTTGCGTTTAGCCGGACAAGCGTAGAAAAGCTCAGAAAATTCCACAAGGCCGCGGACTGGCGGATAATTTGTAGACGTCATACATGAAGTGTAATAGACCCTTTCACGGTTTCTGACGCCATCTTGCTTGGGGGGCAAACACGGCAAAATTTACAGTGAATGTATGGGAAAAATCGGGAGTTTGATGCTTGACAATTCGAGGACCGTTGACATTCTGAAACGTTTGTGAATTGCAAACTAAAGATACTAGCTAAAACTGTTAACCGATTAAATTTGAAGGGGATCGGTTTACTTTGAAACGAGAAATCTTACTTTTAGTTTTTCATACAAATGCTTCTAAATTTTCCCGCGAACGGCGGCTCCATTTTACAGACAAATATATGAAAAATGAAAATTTTAATTTGCGGCTTTCTTAGTGAGAGTAAAATTCTCAAATTTTATCGGTTAACTCTTTTAGCTAGTATTTTAAGTTTGTAATTCATAGAAATTACAGAATGTCAACCTTTCTCGAATTATCGAGCGCCAAACTCCCGATTTTTCCCATACATTTACTGTAAATTTTGCCGTGTTTGCCCCCCAACCAAGATGGCGTCAGAAACCGTGAAAGGGTCTATTGTTCCGTCAAACCACTTCCCTAGCTTCAAATATTTTAATATATTTTATTCCGCATAACATGGTAATTCCACTCTTCCGGTCCTGAGAATTTTATAAATATTTTAATTAAAGAAGGTGACAGAGCTGGATTCGCACATGGTATAAATTTTACAGTTGTTGCATTTGGTGGGGTCATGTATTTCAAATAAACACGCACAACACCATACATAATAAAGCAACATTTATCCCTCTTCAGTACTGTCATTTAGCGGAGGGGGGTCTTATAAGCGGTGGGGGGGGGACAATTAATTTGAATTTTGGACACCCAACTTGTCTCCTAAAGATGTGCATTTTGAACAAATAAAATTATACCTCCCCCCTATTGGTGACATGTTTGACCACCCCTTAAATTTTTCAAACTTTTTTGCCTGATCACCCTCCTCTCCCCTCCAGGGAGGGTAGGGTGACAGTGGACCACTGCACGTGTTATATGTAAACTGAAATTAACCACTACACTAAGAGCTGCAGATTAAGATATAGTTTAGGGGTATACCTACTACATACAGAGAAAAACAATCTTTTTAAATCTTTTTGTTTCCAACGTTTTTACCCGTTTCTTTCAAAGCCATAACTTCCCTTTTATTTGTTGAAATGTTATTTGAAATAAAGTCATCAACACCTTTCAAATGGTGTATCATATATGGATATCGAGTTTATATTTTTGAATTTACCAAAAATGACCATAAATGGGTAACGGGTTAAGGCAGGACTTGAATTTGAGTGAAATTTTAAGAGGTTTAAAGAAGGGATAGGAGAAATAAAATTATTTTTGAAACACCAACAGACAGTTGACCCCAACGACAGGGCACTCCAGGTTGTTAGGGGACTGTTTGGGTGTCCAGCTAATAATTTTTAACTTCAATTTCTAATTTTAATATTAAATCTTCAACATTTCTTATTTCTCCTAATTTTAACAATCCTTCTAGAAAAACTATCTCCTCCCAAAAAAAACCAAAATCCCCCCAAAATTTATAAAACACTCCAAAACAAACAATAGCGGGATGAACACAGGGTTTTGGGATTGCTTAAAACGTGAACGAGATATTTCTATTAAACCCATGTTTAGCGGCGGAAAATCGGAATTCAGGTTAATTACCGCCATATACTTGGCTAGCAGAGAACTGAAGCTTTTGGCATGCAGGTGCAGGGGGGGTGGGGTAACAGCGAACCGCCAACCCTATTTTTTTTCACCTCAGGTTGTGCAAGATTTTTTTCCCTTGCACGATTTCTTTTTCAGCCGTTTTTTCTCTGCAGGAAATTGCCCAACCCTCCCCCTCCCCCTCCCCCTCCCCCCCCCCCCCCCCGCCAGTTCAAAAAAATAATGGTCCGTCCTCAGTACTAGCCTCAAGGCACCCTGCAACCGATTCGCAAATTTTTAAGGATATTTTACGCCATGAAAGTTCATCGTATTATTTATATTTACGAACAACAGCGTGACCCGTTACGCGTGACTGCATTCTGTCCTTTATAGGTTCGAGACTTAGCGTGATGCAAAACTAGCTGGTCAGGGATGGGCCCGTAACAGCTTTAATTTGTCCATTTGTAGCTTATACTGGGATCTGTTTCTTCATATTAGAACCAGAGCAAAGTAAGGGACGTTTGTCAGTTTGTGCAAAGCCGGCCATAATCAACCATGATACCAATCTTGAAACTCCTTATATCGTCTTTGCAACAAAGTTGAAACTTTGAAATTTTTTACCTGATATTTCAGACCATTTCACCTACCTGTTGGTGGACTTTGTACTTTGGATCGATTTGGAAGTTAAGAATTTGTGACGTCGCATTTGATCACTCCGTGACAAGAGATCATTATTGTGACTAATGCTAAGCTCGGTCACGCTAATCTAAAGTTCAATTTTGTCTCATTCCCCTCTGCAACTAGCCTCCTACGCAGGCGTCCTTTTGGCTCGTCGCGCAATCTGAAAGAACGTACGCGTAGGAGGCTACAGTGCAATTGTCAAAGACAATACTTGGGGTCAGGCTGTGTGCCATCTTGGAGGGAAATGACGTAATATATCAATCCCGACTTTCACGTCATATCACATTTCATGCGAACCGGTCGAAGTGAGGCATTGAAGCTCTTCGCCTTCAACGTTTTAGCTGGAAGCTAAACAGCAGAACTTGTTACGTTAAAATTCATCATTTGGTAGGTGATAATGAGGATCGAGTGTTACTTAGATAGGCCAACTAGATCGGGGACTTCTAAATTTGTTTCTTCAATTTACAGGATTGAAGTTTGACGCTTCGTGACCTTGTTCGAACCTTGTGACCCTCAACTGTTTGAATATACGTGAATTTAGAGGGTACAGATCACTTATTTGAATGGCATAAAGGGAACAGGCAACCTTCAGGGCCACTAGCAAGCTTAGAGATCCTCAACATTGTGTAAAGTAACATACCAAAAAGGATTTGCAAAGTAAACTGGATCTGTCTGATTTGGGTCGTCACGTAACTCTTAAACGAAGAAGCACTGCGTGACGACCTTAAACTGACAATAAACAAAACGTTTTTTCTTTTTTTTTAAAAAAACGTATGTCATTTTATTGGCCTTTTTAAGCTTTTATACAAAATGTAAGCCGCCGAAAAATTGTGATATGCTCAGTCCTTGTCTACAAAAGCAGTCTATCCTATAACAATATTTTTCAGAAGCTAAAACGCTTCTTAAATATTCACCCATTTCTATTTACAGCTAGACAAAATTGTTTCAGGCTTCCAAATGTTGCAGAAGCTATGTCACAATATTTCAAGTCTTTTTTAAGACGTACAGAATTATTTTTAAATTGAAGCCTACTAAAAACTTTATAAGCGAAAATTAATCAAAGTGGTATCAAATGAGATCCCAGATCAATCGTCGAGATATCACTCGTGATCCTCAACTAGAACTTAAATGTAAAAAACACTGTGTTGTTACCATTAAGCTTAATAACAGTTTTATACATTGCTCATTCTCACAATGAAAAATTATACCTTAATGTTGCTCGTACAAAGATGTGGAATATTACGGCTTAAATGTCTGACGTATCAATTGATATAAGAAATTAATGTAAAATCATTCACTGATTGAAGGGTCTTGCTAGTCTCCTTCGCAGCCGTTGTTTGGGCTCGTCACGCAACGATGGTGGGGGAGGGAACGTTGCGTGACGAGCCCAAACAACGGCTGCGAAGTTGCCTGATTTTTAAAAAACAACTAAAATCCTTGCCACAATTGTCGATACTTCTTAAGCGTTTAGATGTAGCAATGTAGTTACATGTTATTCACTGTTCAGCATTTCATATCTCGGCAAGGCGATAGAAGTAATTTCCTTCTTTCCTTCTACTTCTTTGCCTCAATATGTTGTGGTCTGTGGTCTTAAGCTCTGCGTATCTCGACGTTTGGAGGCGAAGAAATGTGGTCTATTTGTATGGGAATGACAACACTACCACCGGACGAGCCATCTAAGGTTATAACTTGTGTCTCATCCGAATGAACAAATTGTGTTTCGCCCACTGGAAACTTCGTTGTGCTCTGTTGTGTGATCAACTGTTCACCGTAACGTTTACCATCTTGTCTTTGTATTGAAAAGCTGTGTTGATAACCACCAGGAGCAACGTTTGCACGAGCAGCTGAGACATCATCGGATGTGTTGATTGGCTGTGTTTTGTAAGTGTGAAGGAGTTGGACTGTTCCTGGTGCTTCTGACTGCAGTTCTTCAAGTGTTCTGATCTGCATTTTCCACTCTTCAGTATCGCTTTTCTTCACTGTTGGTGGAGGGACGACTTCTTGTACTTGTATGGAGGAGCTATCTTGATTAAAATCGTGAATCACAATTCTGCCAGGGGAGGAGCCATTCAGACTATTCGCTGGTTCTGTGTTGTTGGTGGAATGGAATTGAAGCTTTCCAGCAGGGGGCAGCCTATTTGATGCATGTGGTACTTGTGACAGCGGCTCTACGTATGATGTAGTTTGCGTTACCCACTGTTGGGCATTCCGTTTTTCAATCTGAAAACCAGGGGAGCGTTCCTGTACCCTGATAGAAAAACTATGCTGATTCGGATAAGGAAGGACAATTTTACCAGGCGACACGCTATGTAAATTTTCAGCGCCCATTTGGGTGTGACTGAATTGCACTTTATCTATGGATCGAATTTCCCCTGAAGATGGTTGTTCCGATCTCAGTACTTTTGTTCTTGTCCTATTTGACCACTGTTCAGAACTAGGTTTCTCGACTTTTCCAGAAGGGGCAATTTGCTGTACTTCAATGGAAAAGCTCTGATGATTACGATCAAGAATGACAAGATCATCAGACTGCGACGAGCCATTCAGCATTTTAGCTGGCTGCATATCTTGTGTGTGAAGAAATTCCACTTTATCTCCCGATAATTTTCCTACCGGACATGGCAATTCTGATTTCTGTCCTTCATATTTACTAGACTGCGTTACCCATACATCAACATTACGTCTTTCCCCTTCACGAGACACTGAAAATTCATTCATCTCTATTCCGCGCGCACTACAGCTGTCATAATTTAAATCAGTCATCACCACTCTCCCAGGCGTTTTCCCTCCTGACAGTGAATCTCTTTCTAATGCCAATGAGGACCTCACTTCATCCTTTCTGATAGACTGACCTTTCCACTGATCGCCATTTCGATTATCACCTTTAAAAGATTGTTCTCCTGATGCAAAATCCCAGGATTTACGTTCAGCAAAACTAGGAATACCACGTTTACCAGGGGAGAAACCATTAGGCTTTTTACCCTGCTGTGTCTCTGAAACCCAGATAGCCTGAAGTGACGGTTCTGATCTAACTTCTTCCTGAGTAGCTACCTGTGTTATCCACTCGTCAGTTTTGCGTTTGTCCACTTTTGCAGGTGGGCTAAGTTCTTTCACCTCGATGGTGGAAGTGTGCTGATTAAAGTCCGGAATGACAAGTCTGCTAGGAGAGGAAGCATCGAGCTTTTTAACCGGCTGTGTCTCTTGCGTGTGAAGAAATTGCATTTTGTCTGCTGACAGCCTGTTAGCCTGAAGTGGCGGTTCTGATCTGACTTCTTCCTGCGTAACTACCTGTGTTATCCACTCGTCAGTTTTGCGTTTCTCCACTTTTGCAGGTGGACTAAGTTCTTTCACCTCGATGGTGGAAGTGTGCTGATTAAAGTCCGGAATGACAAGTCTGCCACGGGAGGAAGCATCGCGCTTTTTAACCGGCTGTGTCTCTTGCGTGTGAAGAAATTGCATTTTGTCTGCTGACAGCCTGTTAGCCTGAAGTGTCGGTTCTGATCTGACTTCTTCCTGAGTAGCTACCTCTGTTATCCACTTTTCAGTTTTGCGTTTCTCCACTTTCGCAGGCTTCCTCAGTTCTTGCACCTCCATGGTGGACGTCTGCTGATTAAAGGCCGGAATGACAAGTCTGCCAGGGGAGGAAGCATCGAGCTTTTTAACCGGCTGTGTCTCTTGCGTGTGAAGAAATTGCATTTTGTCTGCTGACAGCCTGTTAGCCTGAAGTGGCGGTTCTGATCTGACTTCTTCCTGCGTAACTACCTGTGTTATCCACTCGTCAGTTTTGCGTTTCTCCACTTTTGCAGGTGGGCTAAGTTCTTTCACCTCGATGGTGGAAGTGTGCTGATTAAAGTCCGGAATGACAAGTCTGCCAGGGGAGGAAGCATCGAGCTTTTTAACTGGCTGTGTCTCTTGCGTGTGAAGAAATTGCATTTTGTCTGCTGACAGCCTGTTAGCCTGAAGTGGCGGTTCTGATCTGACTTCTTCCTGCGTAACTACCTGTGTTATCCAATCGTCAGTTTTGCGTTTCTCCACTTTTGCAGGTGGGCTAAGTTCTTTCACCTCGATGGTGGAAGGGTGCTGATTAAAATCCGGAATGACAAGTCTGCCAGCGGAGGAAGCATCGACCATTTCAACCGGCTGTGTCTCTTGCGTGTGAAGAAATTGCATTTTGTCTGCTGACAGCCTGTTAGCCTGAAGTGGCGGTTCTGATCTGACTTCTTGCTGCGTAACTACCTGTGTTATCCACTCGTCAGTTTTGCGTTTCTCCACTTTTGCAGGTGGGCTAAGTTCTTTCACCTCGATGGTGGAAGTGTGCTGATTAAAGTCCGGAATGACAAGTCTGCCAGGGGAGGAAGCATCGAGCTTTTTAACCGGCTGTGTCTCTTGCGTGTGAAGAAATTGCATTTTGTCTCCTGACAGCCTGTTAGCCTGAAGTGGCAGTTCTGATCTGACTTCTTCCTGCGTAACTACCTGTGTTATCCACTCGTCAGTTTTGCGTTTCTCCACTTTTGCAGGTGGGCTAAGTTCTTTCACCTCGATGGTGGAAGTGTGCTGATTAAAGTCCGGAATGACAAGTCTGCCAGGGGAGGAAGCATCGAGATTTTTAACCGGCTGTGTCTCTTGCGTGTGAAGAAATTGCATTTTGTCTGCTGACAGCCTGTTAGCCTGAAGTGGCGGTTCTGATCTGACTTCTTCCTGCGTAACTACCTGTGTTATCCACTCGTCAGTTTTGCGTTTCTCCACTTTTGCAGGTGGGCTAAGTTCTTTCACCTCGATGGTGGAAGTGTGCTGATTAAAGTCCGGAATGACAAGTCTGCCAGGGGAGGAAGCATCGAGCTTTTTAACCGGCTGTGTCTCTTGCGTGTGAAGAAATTGCAATTTGTCTGCTGACAGCCTGTTAGTCTGAAGTGGCGGTTCTGATCTGACTTCTTCCTGCGTAACTACCTGTGTTATCCACTCGTCAGTTTTGCGTTTCTCCACTTTTGCAGGTGGGCTAAGTTCTTTCACCTCGATGGTGGAACTGTGCTGATTAAAGTCCGGAATGACAAGTCTGCCAGGGGAGGAAGCATCGACCATTTCAACCGGCTGTGTCTCTTGCGTGTGAAGAAATTGCATTTTGTCTGCTGACAGCCTGTTAGCCTTAAGTGGCGGTTCTGATCTGACTTCTTCCTTCGTAACTACCTGTGTTATCCACTCGTCAGTTTTGCGTTTCTCCACTTTTGCAGGTGGGCTAACTTCTTTCACCTCGATGGTGGAAGTGTGCTGATTAAAATCCGGAATGACAAGTCTGCCAGCGGAGGAAGCATCGACCATTTCAACCGGCTGTGTCTCTTGCGTGTGAAGAAATTGCATTTTGTCTGCTGACAGCCTGTTAGCCTGAAGTGGCGGTTCTGATCTGACTTCTTGCTGCGTAACTACCTGTGTTATCCACTCGTCAGTTTTGCGTTTCTCCACTTTTGCAGGTGGGCTAAGTTCTTTCACCTCGATGGTGGAAGTGTGCTGATTAAAGTCCGGAATGACAAGTCTGCCAGGGGAGGAAGCATCGAGCTTTTTAACCGGCTGTGTCTCTTGCGTGTGAAGAAATTGCATTTTGTCTCCTGACAGCCTGTTAGCCTGAAGTGGCAGTTCTGATCTGACTTCTTCCTGCGTAACTACCTGTGTTATCCACTCGTCAGTTTTGCGTTTCTCCACTTTTGCAGGTGGGCTAAGTTCTTTCACCTCGATGGTGGAAGTGTGCTGATTAAAGGCCGGAATGACAAGTCTGCCAGGGGAGGAAGCATCGAGATTTTTAACCGGCTGTGTCTCTTGCGTGTGAAGAAATTGCATTTTGTCTGCTGACAGCCTGTTAGCCTGAAGTGGCGGTTCTGATCTGACTTCTTCCTGCGTAACTACCTGTGTTATCCAATCGTCAGTTTTGCGTTTCTCCACTTTTGCAGGTGGGCTAAGTTCTTTCACCTCGATGGTGGAAGTGTGCTGATTAAAGTCCGGAATGACAAGTCTGCCAGGGGAGGAAGCATCGAGCTTTTTAACCGGCTGTGTCTCTTGCGTGTGAAGAAATTGCATTTTGTCTGCTGACAGCCTGTTAGCCTGAAGTGGCGGTTCTGATCTGACTTCTTCCTGCGTAACTACCTGTGTTATCCACTCGTCAGTTTTGCGTTTCTCCACTTTTGCAGGTGGGCTAAGTTCTTTCACCTCGATGGTGGAAGTGTGCTGATTAAAGTCCGGAATGACAAGTCTGCCAGGGGAGGAAGCATCGAGCTTTTTAACCGGCTGTGTCTCTTGCGTGTGAAGAAATTGCATTTTGTCTGCTGACAGCCTGTTAGCCTGAAGTGGCGGTTCTGATCTGACTTCTTCCTGCGTAACTACCTGTGTTATCCACTCGTCAGTTTTGCGTTTCTCCACTTTTGCAGGTGGGCTAAGTTCTTTCACCTCGATGGTGGAAGTGTGCTGATTAAAGTCCGGAATGACAAGTCTGCCAGGGGAGGAAGCATCGAGCTTTTTAACCGGCTGTGTCTCTTGCGTGTGAAGAAATTGCATTTTGTCTGCTGACAGCCTGTTAGCCTGAAGTGGCGGTTCTGATCTGACTTCTTCCTGCGTAACTACCTGTGTTATCCACTCGTCAGTTTTGCGTTTCTCCACTTTTGCAGGTGGGCTAAGTTCTTTCACCTCGATGGTGGAAGTGTGCTGATTAAAGTCCGGAATGACAAGTCTGCCAGGGGAGGAAGCATCGAGCTTTTTAACCGGCTGTGTCTCTTGCGTGTAAAGAAATTGCATTTTGTCTGCTGACAGCCTGTTAGCCTGAAGTGGCGGTTCTGATCTGACTTCTTCCTGCGTAACTACCTGTGTTATCCACTCGTCAGTTTTGCGTTTCTCCACTTTTGCAGGTGGGCTAAGTTCTTTCACCTCGATGGTGGAAGTGTGCTGATTAAAGTCCGGAATGACAAGTCTGCCAGGGGAGGAAGCATCGAGCTTTTTAACCGGCTGTGTCTCTTGCGTGTGAAGAAATTGCATTTTGTCTGCTGACAGCCTGTTAGCCTGAAGTGGCGGTTCTGATCTGACTTCTTCCTGCGTAACTACCTGTGTTATCCACTCGTCAGTTTTGCGTTTCTCCACTTTTGCAGGTGGGCTAAGTTCTTTCACCTCGATGGTGGAAGTGTGCTGATTAAAGTCCGGAATGACAAGTCTGCCAGGGGAGGAAGCATCGAGATTTTTAACCGGCTGTGTCTCTTGCGTGTGAAGAAATTGCATTTTGTCTGCTGACAGCCTGTTAGCCTGAAGTGGCGGTTCTGATCTGACTTCTTCCTGCGTAACTACCTGTGTTATCCAATCGTCAGTTTTGCGTTTCTCCACTTTTGCAGGTGGGCTAAGTTCTTTCACCTCGATGGTGGAAGTGTGCTGATTAAAGTCCGGAATGACAAGTCTGCCAGGGGAGGAAGCATCGAGCTTTTTAACCGGCTGTGTCTCTTGCGTGTGAAGAAATTGCATTTTGTCTGCTGACAGCCTGTTAGCCTGAAGTGGCGGTTCTGATCTGACTTCTTCCTGCGTAACTACCTGTGTTATCCACTCGTCAGTTTTGCGTTTCTCCACTTTTGCAGGTGGGCTAAGTTCTTTCACCTCGATGGTGGAAGTGTGCTGATTAAAGTCCGGAATGACAAGTCTGCCAGGGGAGGAAGCATCGAGATTTTTAACCGGCTGTGTCTCTTGCGTGTGAAGAAATTGCATTTTGTCTGCTGACAGCCTGTTAGCCTGAAGTGGCGGTTCTGATCTGACTTCTTCCTGCGTAACTACCTGTGTTATCCACTCGTCAGTTTTGCGTTTCTCCACTTTTGCAGGTGGGCTAAGTTCTTTCACCTCGATGGTGGAAGTGTGCTGATTAAAGTCCGGAATGACAAGTCTGCCAGGGGAGGAAGCATCGAGCTTTTTAACCGGCTGTGTCTCTTGCGTGTGAAGAAATTGCATTTTGTCTCCTGACAGCCTGTTAGCCTGAAGTGGCAGTTCTGATCTGACTTCTTCCTGCGTAACTACCTGTGTTATCCACTCGTCAGTTTTGCGTTTCTCCACTTTTGCAGGTGGGCTAAGTTCTTTCACCTCGATGGTGGAAGTGTGCTGATTAAAGTCCGGAATGACAAGTCTGCCAGGGGAGGAAGCATCGAGATTTTTAACCGGCTGTGTCTCTTGCGTGTGAAGAAATTGCATTTTGTCTGCTGACAGCCTGTTAGCCTGAAGTGGCGGTTCTGATCTGACTTCTTCCTGCGTAACTACCTGTGTTATCCACTCGTCAGTTTTGCGTTTCTCCACTTTTGCAGGTGGGCTAAGTTCTTTCACCTCGATGGTGGAAGTGTGCTGATTAAAGTCCGGAATGACAAGTCTGCCAGGGGAGGAAGCATCGAGCTTTTTAACCGGCTGTGTCTCTTGCGTGTGAAGAAATTGCATTTTGTCTGCTGACAGCCTGTTAGTCTGAAGTGGCGGTTCTGATCTGACTTCTTCCTGCGTAACTACCTGTGTTATCCACTCGTCAGTTTTGCGTTTCTCCACTTTTGCAGGTGGGCTAAGTTCTTTCACCTCGATGGTGGAACTGTGCTGATTAAAGTCCGGAATGACAAGTCTGCCAGGGGAGGAAGCATCGACCATTTCAACCGGCTGTGTCTCTTGCGTGTGAAGAAATTGCATTTTGTCTGCTGACAGCCTGTTAGCCTTAAGTGGCGGTTCTGATCTGACTTCTTCCTTCGTAACTACCTGTGTTATCCACTCGTCAGTTTTGCGTTTCTCCACTTTTGCAGGTGGGCTAACTTCTTTCACCTCGATGGTGGAAGTGTGCTGATTAAAATCCGGAATGACAAGTCTGCCAGCGGAGGAAGCATCGACCATTTCAACCGGCTGTGTCTCTTGCGTGTGAAGAAATTGCATTTTGTCTGCTGACAGCCTGTTGGCCTGAAGTGGCGGTTCTGATCTGACTTCTTGCTGCGTAACTACCTGTGTTATCCACTCGTCAGTTTTGCGTTTCTCCACTTTTGCAGGTGGGCTAAGTTCTTTCACCTCGATGGTGGAAGTGTGCTGATTAAAGTCCGGAATGACAAGTCTGCCAGGGGAGGAAGCATCGAGCTTTTTAACCGGCTGTGTCTCTTGCGTGTGAAGAAATTGCATTTTGTCTCCTGACAGCCTGTTAGCCTGAAGTGGCAGTTCTGATCTGACTTCTTCCTGCGTAACTACCTGTGTTATCCACTCGTCAGTTTTGCGTTTCTCCACTTTTGCAGGTGGGCTAAGTTCTTTCACCTCGATGGTGGAAGTGTGCTGATTAAAGGCCGGAATGACAAGTCTGCCAGGGGAGGAAGCATCGAGATTTTTAACCGGCTGTGTCTCTTGCGTGTGAAGAAATTGCATTTTGTCTGCTGACAGCCTGTTAGCCTGAAGTGGCGGTTCTGATCTGACTTCTTCCTGCGTAACTACCTGTGTTATCCAATCGTCAGTTTTGCGTTTCTCCACTTTTGCAGGTGGGCTAAGTTCTTTCACCTCGATGGTGGAAGTGTGCTGATTAAAGTCCGGAATGACAAGTCTGCCAGGGGAGGAAGCATCGAGCTTTTTAACCGGCTGTGTCTCTTGCGTGTGAAGAAATTGCATTTTGTCTGCTGACAGCCTGTTAGCCTGAAGTGGCGGTTCTGATCTGACTTCTTCCTGCGTAACTACCTGTGTTATCCACTCGTCAGTTTTGCGTTTCTCCACTTTTGCAGGTGGGCTAAGTTCTTTCACCTCGATGGTGGAAGTGTGCTGATTAAAGTCCGGAATGACAAGTCTGCCAGGGGAGGAAGCATCGAGCTTTTTAACCGGCTGTGTCTCTTGCGTGTGAAGAAATTGCATTTTGTCTGCTGACAGCCTGTTAGCCTGAAGTGGCGGTTCTGATCTGACTTCTTCCTGCGTAACTACCTGTGTTATCCACTCGTCAGTTTTGCGTTTCTCCACTTTTGCAGGTGGGCTAAGTTCTTTCACCTCGATGGTGGAAGTGTGCTGATTAAAGTCCGGAATGACAAGTCTGCCAGGGGAGGAAGCATCGAGCTTTTTAACCGGCTGTGTCTCTTGCGTGTGAAGAAATTGCATTTTGTCTGCTGACAGCCTGTTAGCCTGAAGTGGCGGTTCTGATCTGACTTCTTCCTGCGTAACTACCTGTGTTATCCACTCGTCAGTTTTGCGTTTCTCCACTTTTGCAGGTGGGCTAAGTTCTTTCACCTCGATGGTGGAAGTGTGCTGATTAAAGTCCGGAATGACAAGTCTGCCAGGGGAGGAAGCATCGAGCTTTTTAACCGGCTGTGTCTCTTGCGTGTAAAGAAATTGCATTTTGTCTGCTGACAGCCTGTTAGCCTGAAGTGGCGGTTCTGATCTGACTTCTTCCTGCGTAACTACCTGTGTTATCCACTCGTCAGTTTTGCGTTTCTCCACTTTTGCAGGTGGGCTAAGTTCTTTCACCTCGATGGTGGAAGTGTGCTGATTAAAGTCCGGAATGACAAGTCTGCCAGGGGAGGAAGCATCGAGATTTTTAACCGGCTGTGTCTCTTGCGTGTGAAGAAATTGCATTTTGTCTGCTGACAGCCTGTTAGCCTGAAGTGGCGGTTCTGATCTGACTTCTTCCTGCGTAACTACCTGTGTTATCCACTCGTCAGTTTTGCGTTTCTCCACTTTTGCAGGTGGGCTAAGTTCTTTCACCTCGATGGTGGAAGTGTGCTGATTAAAGTCCGGAATGACAAGTCTGCCAGGGGAGGAAGCATCGAGCTTTTTAACCGGCTGTGTCTCTTGCGTGTGAAGAAATTGCATTTTGTCTGCTGACAGCCTGTTAGCCTGAAGTGGCGGTTCTGATCTGACTTCTTCCTGCGTAACTACCTGTGTTATCCACTCGTCAGTTTTGCGTTTCTCCACTTTTGCAGGTGGGCTAAGTTCTTTCACCTCGATGGTGGAAGTGTGCTGATTAAAGTCCGGAATGACAAGTCTGCCAGGAGAGGAAGCATCGAGCTTTTTAACCGGCTGTGTCTCTTGCGTGTGAAGAAATTGCATTTTGTCTGCTGACAGCCTGTTAGCCTGAAGTGGCGGTTCTGATCTGACTTCTTCCTGCGTAACTACCTGTGTTATCCACTCGTCAGTTTTGCGTTTCTCCACTTTTGCAGGTGGGCTAAGTTCTTTCACCTCGATGGTGGAAGTGTGCTGATTAAAGTCCGGAATGACAAGTCTGCCAGGGGAGGAAGCATCGAGCTTTTTAACCGGCTGTGTCTCTTGCGTGTGAAGAAATTGCATTTTGTCTGCTGACAGCCTGTTAGCCTGAAGTGGCGGTTCTGATCTGACTTCTTCCTGCGTAACTACCTGTGTTATCCACTCGTCAGTTTTGCGTTTCTCCACTTTTGCAGGTGGGCTAAGTTCTTTCACCTCGATGGTGGAAGTGTGCTGATTAAAGTCCGGAATGACAAGTCTGCCAGGGGAGGAAGCATCGAGCTTTTTAACCGGCTGTGTCTCTTGCGTGTGAAGAAATTGCATTTTGTCTGCTGACAGCCTGTTAGCCTGAAGTGGCGGTTCTGATCTGACTTCTTCCTGCGTAACTACCTGTGTTATCCACTCGTCAGTTTTGCGTTTCTCCACTTTTGCAGGTGGGCTAAGTTCTTTCACCTCGATGGTGGAAGTGTGCTGATTAAAGTCCGGAATGACAAGTCTGCCAGGGGAGGAAGCATCGACCATTTCAACCGGCTGTGTCTCTTGCGTGTGAAGAAATTGCATTTTGTCTGCTGACAGCCTGTTAGCCTGAAGTGGCGGTTCTGATCTGACTTCTTCCTGCGTAACTACCTGTGTTATCCACTCGTCAGTTTTGCGTTTCTCCACTTTTGCAGGTGGGCTAAGTTCTTTCACCTCGATGGTGGAAGTGTGCTGATTAAAGTCCGGAATGACAAGTCTGCCAGGAGAGGAAGCATCGAGCTTTTTAACCGGCTGTGTCTCTTGCGTGTGAAGAAATTGCATTTTGTCTGCTGACAGCCTGTTAGCCTGAAGTGGCGGTTCTGATCTGACTTCTTCCTGCGTAACTACCAGTGTTATCCACTCGTCAGTTTTGCGTTTCTCCACTTTTGCAGGTGGGCTAAGTTCTTTCACCTCGATGGTGGAAGTGTGCTGATTAAAGTCCGGAATGACAAGTCTGCCAGGGGAGGAAGCATCGAGCTTTTTAACCGGCTGTGTCTCTTGCGTGTGAAGAAATTGCATTTTGTCTGCTGACAGCCTGTTAGCCTGAAGTGGCGGTTCTGATCTGACTTCTTCCTGCGTAACTACCTGTGTTATCCACTCGTCAGTTTTGCGTTTCTCCACTTTTGCAGGTGGGCTAAGTTCTTTCACCTCGATGGTGGAAGTGTGCTGATTAAAGTCCGGAATGACAAGTCTGCCAGGGGAGGAAGCATCGAGCTTTTTAACCGGCTGTGTCTCTTGCGTGTGAAGAAATTGCATTTTGTCTGCTGACAGCCTGTTAGCCTGAAGTGGCGGTTCTGATCTGACTTCTTCCTGCGTAACTACCTGTGTTATCCACTCGTCAGTTTTGCGTTTCTCCACTTTTGCAGGTGGGCTAAGTTCTTTCACCTCGATGGTGGAAGTGTGCTGATTAAAGTCCGGAATGACAAGTCTGCCAGGGGAGGAAGCATCGAGCTTTTTAACCGGCTGTGTCTCTTGCGTGTGAAGAAATTGCATTTTGTCTGCTGACAGCCTGTTAGCCTGAAGTGGCGGTTCTGATCTGACTTCTTCCTGCGTAACTACCTGTGTTATCCACTCGTCAGTTTTGCGTTTCTCCACTTTTGCAGGTGGGCTAAGTTCTTTCACCTCGATGGTGGAAGTGTGCTGATTAAAGTCCGGAATGACAAGTCTGCCAGGGGAGGAAGCATCGAGCTTTTTAACCGGCTGTGTCTCTTGCGTGTGAAGAAATTGCATTTTGTCTGCTGACAGCCTGTTAGCCTGAAGTGGCGGTTCTGATCTGACTTCTTCCTGCGTAACTACCTGTGTTATCCACTCGTCAGTTTTGCGTTTCTCCACTTTTGCAGGTGGGCTAAGTTCTTTCACCTCGATGGTGGAAGTGTGCTGATTAAAGTCCGGAATGACAAGTCTGCCAGGGGAGGAAGCATCGACCATTTCAACCGGCTGTGTCTCTTGCGTGTGAAGAAATTGCATTTTGTCTGCTGACAGCCTGTTAGCCTGAAGTGGCGGTTCTGATCTGACTTCTTCCTGCGTAACTACCTGTGTTATCCACTCGTCAGTTTTGCGTTTCTCCACTTTTGCAGGTGGGCTAAGTTCTTTCACCTCGATGGTGGAAGTGTGCTGATTAAAGTCCGGAATGACAAGTCTGCCAGGAGAGGAAGCATCGAGCTTTTTAACCGGCTGTGTCTCTTGCGTGTGAAGAAATTGCATTTTGTCTGCTGACAGCCTGTTAGCCTGAAGTGGCGGTTCTGATCTGACTTCTTCCTGCGTAACTACCAGTGTTATCCACTCGTCAGTTTTGCGTTTCTCCACTTTTGCAGGTGGGCTAAGTTCTTTCACCTCGATGGTGGAAGTGTGCTGATTAAAGTCCGGAATGACAAGTCTGCCAGGGGAGGAAGCATCGAGCTTTTTAACCGGCTGTGTCTCTTGCGTGTGAAGAAATTGCATTTTGTCTGCTGACAGCCTGTTAGCCTGAAGTGGCGGTTCTGATCTGACTTCTTCCTGCGTAACTACCTGTGTTATCCACTCGTCAGTTTTGCGTTTCTCCACTTTTGCAGGTGGGCTAAGTTCTTTCACCTCGATGGTGGAAGTGTGCTGATTAAAGTCCGGAATGACAAGTCTGCCAGGGGAGGAAGCATCGAGCTTTTTAACCGGCTGTGTCTCTTGCGTGTGAAGAAATTGCATTTTGTCTGCTGACAGCCTGTTAGCCTGAAGTGGCGGTTCTGATCTGACTTCTTCCTGCGTAACTACCTGTGTTATCCACTCGTCAGTTTTGCGTTTCTCCACTTTTGCAGGTGGGCTAAGTTCTTTCACCTCGATGGTGGAAGTGTGCTGATTAAAGTCCGGAATGACAAGTCTGCCAGGGGAGGAAGCATCGAGCTTTTTAACCGGCTGTGTCTCTTGCGTGTGAAGAAATTGCATTTTGTCTGCTGACAGCCTGTTAGCCTGAAGTGGCGGTTCTGATCTGACTTCTTCCTGCGTAACTACCTGTGTTATCCACTCGTCAGTTTTGCGTTTCTCCACTTTTGCAGGTGGGCTAAGTTCTTTCACCTCGATGGTGGAAGTGTGCTGATTAAAGTCCGGAATGACAAGTCTGCCAGGGGAGGAAGCATCGAGCTTTTTAACCGGCTGTGTCTCTTGCGTGTGAAGAAATTGCATTTTGTCTGCTGACAGCCTGTTAGCCTGAAGTGGCGGTTCTGATCTGACTTCTTCCTGCGTAACTACCTGTGTTATCCACTCGTCAGTTTTGCGTTTCTCCACTTTTGCAGGTGGGCTAAGTTCTTTCACCTCGATGGTGGAAGTGTGCTGATTAAAGTCCGGAATGACAAGTCTGCCAGGGGAGGAAGCATCGAGCTTTTTAACCGGCTGTGTCTCTTGCGTGTGAAGAAATTGCATTTTGTCTGCTGACAGCCTGTTAGCCTGAAGTGGCGGTTCTGATCTGACTTCTTCCTGCGTAACTACCTGTGTTATCCACTCGTCAGTTTTGCGTTTCTCCACTTTTGCAGGTGGGCTAAGTTCTTTCACCTCGATGGTGGAAGTGTGCTGATTAAAGTCCGGAATGACAAGTCTGCCAGGGGAGGAAGCATCGAGCTTTTTAACCGGCTGTGTCTTTTGCGTGTGAAGAAATTGATATGTTTGAGTTTTCCACTCTTTGGTGGTGTTTTTATTGTTATTGTTAGAGTCATGGTTTTGAGATGTGAAGGATTTCTCATGGAGCTCCGTGACTTTTTTGCTATCTTGTGTTGAAAGGAACTGTATTTTTCCTTCCAATTGTTGATCGGTTGTGGGTGTTTGTAATTTCTTTCTGGTCCAAGGCTTTTCTTTGTTGTATTGGGTTTGCCCATTTTCGGTATCGTCTGTTATTATTTGGTTGGACTTGTTTGGTTTTCGTGAGCTGGTGGTTTGTTTGAGCTCATATTGGTCTGTGCTTTGTGTTTGCTGTTTCTTTAGTTGATGATGATCTTGAATTTTAACTGGCTGCCCTGGTCGAGATGGGATGTCTCGTTCAGTTTTATGTTGAGTTTGAGAGTGATATTTTTCAACATTTTCCAGGATTGCCACACCATCTTTGATTCGGTATGTGTAACTGGTTTTGGTTGATCTACTTGTTTTTGAAGTTTTTGCTGAGTTTGTAGAGTTGGGCGTTTTCTCTTTACTCTCTCCACTGGTGATTGTAATGTCTTGTCGTTCATCTTTGCTTGGGAGGTAGCCGAGAGACTCCATTTGGCTGTAAGAAGACGCTGGCTCTGGAGTACTTTCTTTGTGGTGCCTATAAGGATTTTCAATAAAGGTCGTAAATTGCTGATTCATGCCCACGCCGTTTTGAGCTTCTCTGCCGCTGTCCTCAAGACTAAATGTAGCCGTGATAACAGGGTTTGCTTGAACGGTGAACGCTTTCTGCTCTTCTGCCTGTGTGACATACGTTTGGATGACTTGCCTTGTGGTTTTTGTTGTAGATGCTGAGGAAGCCTCTGGATCTTGATCGCTGTGGACGTTGAGGACAATTTCTCTTCTTTGATTCATGTCATAGTTAAATTCCATTACTTCTTCGCTGTCGTTACCTAGCTGGATAGGATGCTCACTTGAAGCGGTAGAACTCAACACGACTTTTCTCGTAATTAGTTGTGACATTCTGATCGTGTCTGGAGTGTAGTCGAAAGGCTCTGTCGTGTTTGTTAGCACAGCGGCGCCTTTAAATGACTTTGAAGCTTGTGCCGTATTACATAATCACTGTGTGCTACATAGAAAAGAGAGAAAGAGAGAGAGCAATATCACCATATATGTTGGGCCACTTGTGCTTTTAAGGTCATCATCGTAGTTTTAAACGAAGAGTACGTGCTCCAAAAACCTTTTTGAAAACTTGCAATTTTTTTTAATCTGTCTTATCAGACTTTTTTCTGTGGCTTGGCTTAGTAAGCAATACAGAATATAATACTGAGTTGCCAGAAGTTTCGGCTACAATTACTTTAAAAAAAAATGCTCATTGCAGATACTAATATATTTTAATTGTCGCTTACAGAATAGTCAGAATACTATGCGAGGGATGTGTGCTGTTCTGAGCCAAGGGAAAGCGAGAAAAAGTATAATGTGCCTGCAAAATCCTAGCTGAAATCACGAGTGCTGTAATTTGCCAACTAGATATTTCTTTGCTGGGAATAAGTAGTTTCTTCAACAGCGAATTTCTCAACTTTCAAGCTTAGTATGCTCACAGGGAGATATATTGAATTCCCCGGTGCAAGCTTATAAATATTAGAGGTAGTTATTAAGTCACTCATTCTCATGAATGCCGATTATTTCAGTTACTGTATGTTCCGTTCGGTTCTGTTTTTTCTCCTTATTAGCGAGAAGAGTAATGACTCATTATCGAACGGTAACGAGATCTCAGTGGCGTCTGAGCGTAGTTTGATGAACAATTAGCTGGATAAATATTAAAGCATTGCGCCTTTCACTGTCTGTGAGAAGACGCTCAAGCAACTATAATGTTTTGGCTGCAAAGTGAAAAGTGTCCCATGGATAGAAATGACATGCTATTTTGGCCGAAAAGGAATGCGTTTTGCACAGTTACTCGGGACGTGTTGTCAAAGTTGTTATTGATTTACTAATTGCCTTTTGTCCTTGCTTCAGACATTCCATTGTTTCCTTAGCTTTGATCGAGTCTAAAATTATGATCTACGTAAACCTGTAGGCGGTAAACTAACTATTCTTGAATCGTAAAGAAGGAACGAGATTGCCTAAACTACGTCACTTTGATTTTTAAAGACCATTCTAGATTTTCTCATGTAGTTACCTGCGGGTCAGTTTGAGTAACAAGTGGACAACTCATCAATGCATGGCATAAACAACATAATTTACATAGAAAATGTATGGCGTTTTACCTGAATCAGTGTGGTTTCCGATAACCAAAAATACTTTAATTTGAATCAAGCTAGTTATTGCATTTATATAAGTCTTTCATATCATTGTTTTAGTCCTATAAATCATTTTAAGCACCATTACTGGAAAGGGCTTCAAGGTGGGGTTTTAAACTGGAAAGTTTCAGCAAACATCTTAAAGATTCTACGATACGGAAAAAAGTAAATATTATCGAATGAAGCCATTAGCTGTGCAAATTACGGCTTCCTGTTTCTATGGCTATCGAATAAATATCAGTCTGTTATATGCTAGACATTTTTGTGCTTGAGTTCGTCGAGCGTGAAAAGGCAAACTAAGGTGTTTTGAATACAAACTAGAAAACGCAAATTGCATACAAGCACTGAAGAAATTTGAAGCGCATTGCTTAGAGCATGAAAGTAAAACTGAAAAACTATGGTACTTACTTTAGTAATAATTCACTGGAGTATTATAAGGTGTACTGTAGGTTGTCGAGATGCAGTCGAACCTCTGCCATGCAAAATCCATGGGGTTTTGTCAGTTTATCGGAGGTAACGTAAATTAGTGTATTTTGTACTGCCAGGATTGCTCAAGGGTGGACCCACCTAACGAAGGCCGACTTTAGGAAGGTTTGACTACATCGCGTTCGATTCCTCCAAGGGTTCTCATAGGGGTATTTAGTATTTATGTAATACGTGTAAACTTCTAACATACAATGTTATATGGTTCTAGTTAAGTAGAACTGCAAAGAAATTACCTTGGTTCCACTAGAAGACTTGAAAATATCACCAATGGTATTGGCAGGTGGTGAAAGTACACTGGGGAATGTATGGACACCACGAAACGTTTAACTCATTCCCTAGCCAACTCAGGCACGCTGTAACCAATGTTGTGCCGTGATATTCTAAACGATTCATACAGGAGGGCAAAATGTTAAAATGATTATTCGAGTGTGACCGTTCTTAATATACTGACCACAACTAGAAGTTTCTGCATAAAACCTGAAATTAGTTTTGCCAGACTATTTCCCGCGTTCACCTATTGTCTAACGTCCAATTTCCAGCGCGCAAATCTGTACCAAGTACAAAGTGTTTATCTTGATCGCAGCACACAAGTTTCAAGCTATTCACTGATTGCCTTCATGGTGTTTTTACGTTTTCCGCGATTAAAGTTTCAATTCTCCCTAGCCATTTGAAGTGATTGTTAGAAAAAAGACATAATCGCTGTCTTTGTTTAAGATAATGACGAAGCCTCTCGAGCATAACATTTGTCAGTTTTCCCACGCTTTGTTTGGGACTTCTAATTTTTATAGATATTTAAATTTCCAAACTTCCATAGAGATGGAGAACCCAACACATTCGTTACACGAAATGATCTTAACAACCGCAAAAAGAACTCTGACAAAATCTAAAGGCATTTTCTTTGTCATGTAAATATACAATATACAATTAGGTGGCAACTTACTTCAATTGGCATGTATCGCGTCCAGACATATATTGTGTGAGTAAATAGTTTAAAAACCATGGTCACTATTCTTCGAACATTTATTTTATCATGATTTCTTAGTAGACAGAAAACAAATAGAATAAAGTCTTGGGGCATGGCTAGTCCTTGTTTAGTCATCTCTCATTTTCAAATGTAAGTTAAGCGACAAAAAAGGACAAAATCTATCGAATGAGGGAAAAGAGGATCCATAGAGAATCAGTGTTTCTGACTTGTTTTTTTTTTTTAAATAGACAGCTCTTGTCCTTGGCCTTGTTACAAGAGCACAATCGACACTTTCAAACTTATCAAAAAATCTTGCTTTGCAACCCAACAACCAAAATATTAGACGTAATACCACAAGTTGAGTGATATTCAATTCAACAATAGAATCGGTGAAGTTTTACTAATTGCTGCCATGCAACGGTCCACATCGGACTTGTACTGATATTATCTGATTATTATCATGCACGACCATGACGTTGATATCACCACAAGGGTGCAAATATCGTTTGTTATTTACCAATGAAGCGCGGACACAAGTTATTTCATGTGCACTATCGAACAAAATCGGAAGTTTCAAGAGCTTTTCATATCCAATAATTTCTTATCTTAACCAAAATATAATTACCCTTATAGACCACCAGCAGGATTGTTATTTTAAATCTCTTGATATTTGACTTGCATTGGTAAGTAAAGCCAAAGTTGTCGAAAAGGTATCTACGATGCCATGCCAGGATATAGTTAACTTGAATAATTTTTGCATTGCCTAATCCCTATAACCTAGTTTAATAAGGTAGAAAAATGACAAAGAGGTTAAAATTTACTATAAGATGAAAAGAATGGTCAAAATTGAAGAAGATTTAGATGAATAACAAAGTTTACAAATTTAGGCTAAATTAAAACTGCTTAAAACTTGAAGATATTGTTGAATGGGTGAACAAATTTATCAAAGCATGGCTATTTGGTGTGTACCTGTCAAGAACAGCGTAAGTTTTAAGAGCTTTTAATTTCAGCAATTTCGCATAAACCACAAAGACCACCAGCAGGATTTTGTATTGCGACTGTATCGATGTTTGTCTTGGAGAAAAAACCATGAATTTTTCGGAAAAGTTGTCTTGGAATTGATAAAATTCCTTTCATGTTGCTTCAAATTGAATATATAGTTCATTCGGTAAACACAAATTTATCAAAGTACAAGTTATTTCCTGTGAACTTGTCAAGACAATCGCAAATTTTAAAAGCTTTTTGGTTGCAATTAATCCTTATCTTAAACTAATTATGATTTAAAAACCGTATCGACCACAGGCAGTTTTTTGTATTTTAACTCTTGTGATATTTGGCTTGGATTGAACAACCATAGACATTGACAAAGAGGGTAGCTTAAAAAGAGTGACCGGAATTCTAGTCATATGTCCCTTAAAATCAAAAATACAGTAGGGTAAATGGTAGCCTTCGCGTTGGTTACGGCTACATGCACGCTAGGTAAACGGACACGTGGATCCTAAGCATGATGGCATTTCAAAGTGGGTTTTTAGAATGCCTTCACGTCGGCATTTACATGTAAACCCTTGCGTCAATGGGCCAATACACCATCATAATTTTTCAGGATGTGGGACTTGGTTTATTTAAAAAAGCTAGAGTATGTCACGATAGATCTCAGAACTCAGTTCTGCAATGAGAAAAATTACCTTCGGATCGATAGACCTCACAATAACAGTTAAGTAAGGCAGCAAAATACTGAGGAGTAAATAATACAGAAAAAGAAAGGGAACAAGGATGGTTAGGATTGGGGAAGATCGAGACGGATTACCAACGACAAAATTTTGAAAAGTTAAGTTATGCATTGGAAACCTCAAAATAATAATTTGCAAATGTAGACGAAAAACACTAAAGAGGTAATAATAAACCTGTGTCGCGGCTGAACAGGTATTGTTTCCTGTATAAGGAGATAATGTTGATATTGGGATGACTTGATTTTATAGACTGTGATAGAAATTAACCACAGCATTAGGCTATTTTCCTACGCAAAGTTATCAGGCTCCTTGGAACTGTGGAACTGTGTGACTAAGAGGTGGATGCTATCTGAGTGAGTGTAGTTAGCTTTGCCTTTCTTCTGTCACGCTTCTATTGAAGCCGTGACGCTTCTTTGTGACTGTGGAACTGTGTGACTAAGAGGTGGATGCTATCTGAGTGAGTGTAGTTAGCTTTGCCTTTCTTCTGTCACGCTTCTATTGAAGCCGTGACGCTTCTTTGTGACTGTGGAACTGTGTGGCTAAGAGGTGGATGCTATCTGAGTGAGTGTAGTTAGCTTTGCCTTTCTTCTGTCACGCTTCTATTGAAGCCGTGACGCTTCTTTGTGACTGTGGAACTGTGTGGCTAAGAGGTGGATGCTATCTGAGTGACTGTAGTTAGCTTTGCCTTTCTTGTGTCACGCTTCTATCGAAGCCGTGACGCTTCTTTGTGACTGCGGAGCTGTGTGACTAAGACGTGGATGCCATCTGAGTGACTGTAGTTAGCTTTGACTTCGTGTCACGCTTCTATCGAAGCCGTGACACTTCTTTGTGACTGTATAGATGTGTGACTAAGAGGTGGATGCCATCTGAGTGAGTGGTGAGTGTAGTTAGCTTTGACTTCTTTGGGTCATGCTTCTACCGAAGCCGTGACGCTTTGTGAATGTGGAGCTGTGTGACTAACAGGTGGATGCCATCTGAGTGAGTGTAGTTAGTTTTGACTTTTTTGTGTCACGTTTCTGTCGAAGCCGTGACACAAAAATTAGGCTAATTTGTTTCAACATTCCGTCACATAGGTCCCTCAAAAGACAAGAATCGTCAAGAAGGAAGCTTCAGAGCCAATATCAATCCAGACAATTTAAGGTACTCAATAGTTTATTCCAAATTTGAAGTTGACTTACAACTCTGCAACTCCTACAAAGTTTTGCACTAACGAAGTTTGTGTAGCCCTAAAAAATGCTTATATCCGTCAAAAACCATGTTGAATGTTTAAACTTAGGAAACTTAATTTCTTTTACATGTCTTATTTGTCTGGTACAAGCTATGTATTTTGCTTTAAAAAATTTACTTACAAGGCAATTACAAATCATAAGCTATTTTATATTATTTATCTACCCAATCCAACCAATTTATGAAAACCAACGAGGTAAATATTGCATTTCGTCGATGGACCATCAATTGAATAACTGAACTGATGTAATTAAGAAAGACCCTAGTTATCACCTTACGACTAAGACAAAAAAACAATTTGCTTGGGATGTTAGAAAGGGTACTTTAATATTTCCTGAAAAAAAAGCCATGACTGAACTGTTAACTTGTATGATGAGCTTCTTATAGGTAACCCCAACGGACAAAACACAAAAGTGACGGTTATGAAAACAAATCATGTGTAAATCGAACATTCGCTTATGGCCCTCTCTTAACCGGACACCTTTCTTGAGGGAACGTTTGTTGAGATCCGCACAATTACAATACAGCGGTCCATTCCACTGTTTTCAAATCGAGCAATTCAGCCAACTCTGTGTAGTTCAGCCTTTGTAAACAACGATTTAGGTCTAGATTTAAATATCACGCTCATTGTGTCCGATTATTAGAGGTTCAGAACTGAATACGTTAAGTTTTGATGGGAAATGTTGACATATTCTAGTGCGGTTCTTTAATACTGCTCATGAAAGATTATTCTAAGATCCTCGTTATTACTTAAACCTCTCTCTGGGCCAGTTCAATGCATGGCACATGTATGTAAGTGGGCATAACAAGTTTACTCGAAGTGGAACCACTTGCGATGGGGGTAGGGGGCCAGGCAAGACACCTCCTGTCTGATACGCCTTATGGACAAAACCTATCGGCTTGAAAAATTGAGATGAGTGTTTAATATTCTTGATGCATGAAGCATACATTGCTCTTTCTTAGTTTTTACGGGGACTATAAATTTAACCAAGACACCATCTTTTTAGTTGTGTGATGAGGGTTTTATAGTGAGAGTACTGCCTTGTTTTGTAACACGGTGTGTCCTGTCCGATTACAATTATTATAGTTTTGATCATTTTCCCCGCACTTTTACCAGGCTACGCTGTCAAAACATATCTGGGAGAAATCAGTTTATGTTTGAGCGTGTGATCGAAAAAGACTTTAAACGTCTGCAATGGCGTTATAAACAATCTTTATTATTAAGGACGATTGAGTGTATCACTATTTTAATAACATTGATTACGTTTTTGTGAATATTTCTTCATCTTTTAGCTGACGTTACACGTTTATGGTGGCTTTTGAAATTTCAAATTTTACGTGACAAAGCTTTGTACCTCTACCTACAAACTAAACCCGACTTCTTACAAATAATTTCAAAACTACATTATAATTGAATAATCATAAATTTTCTTTATAAATTCTACAAAATGAGTGATCTTGTTATGACCGAAAGCATACAACAAGTTTCTCTTTACAATAACTACAACTTGTTTTTTTTTTTTGTTTCACCTGCTTTTAATATAGCCCTATCTGTCAGTGTGCAATGTTGGTGTACGTGAAACAATAGAATTGAACATTGATCATATTAAATTGCATTAAATTGTATTAAAACCTTAGTCTTTTACATTTTACAACTAATTTCTCGATTATTTCTTAGAACAGCTTTCATAAAAGGCCATGTTAAGTGTCAAAAGTTGTCAAAACAATGAGGCATTGAAAACCTTTACAACTTGGCAAAATTTGACTTGAATCTACCGCCCCTAGCTTCTATCACACTGATGACTTGAAATCAATCATTACCGACATAGCTGCGATGACGTCACAAATGCTTTGAAATCGCGCTAAATATGGCCTGATACTTAGCCGACGAGGCCGCAGACCGAGTTGGCTAAAATCAGTCGATATGCCAAAAGATCGTTTTGTTATTCAATAAATTGTCAACGAAATGCATTTGTCTGCTAGAAAAACTGTGGATATTCAGCGCTTTGCAAGGCTTAGGACGAATCCTGGCAACCTACGTATATCGCAGGATATCTGTTTTGTACGGATGACGGATAACGATGACTTAATGACTGTAAATTGGCATCGTGCGAATTAATTGAATACTAACGTAGAAGTATACAAGGGGCATACTAGGGAATAGGGGGTTTCATACTACCCGAGCCTTCTAATTGGCTACAGTCCCCAAGGCAATAGAGCACATCACTCCCTAGCTTAAAGAGCAAGGCCGTGTTATCTGGGGGGAGGGGATTCTGTTGAGTAATGTCACATACGGTCTAGTCTTAAAACAACGCATTAAACAAATACCTGGGAGCCACATTTTCCCCTTATATTATTCTCTTTTGTTAGCCTTGTCCAAATGACAACAAATCAACCACATTTCGACTCATCGCCTTCTGATCCGACCAAGATTTTAAATTGAAAGTCAAAGCCATTTAAATCGTGATATTCTAGCTAAGGTACACAATTAAACCTATAATTATCGTATCATAATTAAGTTTCTCAGTTATGAGCAAACATACGTTGCCTAATATGCAATGCTCTTTGGCCTTGGTTGGCGTCCAGTCTTCCCTTTCTCCGACGTGCCCGAGGAAGACTGGCGAAGACTCGAATCATCTTGCCATTTTAGGAGATCGACGTTTCCAATGCTCTTCGGTCTCACGCGCTTCTCACTCTTTGCCCGACGGAGCTGTACTGGTTCACTGTCACCCTTTTCAAACGCAGCGAACATGCTTGTATGAAGTTTTTTGGGGACCGGCTTTTCCTCCGCTGTGTAAGACTAGAACAAGTATATTACAGGCGTTTTAGTCGCGACATTGTAACAAGAAACTGTGTCCGCGCACGCAATGGCAATACGGTCACTTAAAACAGTGACATCAGGTTGTGTCTAGAAATCAGAACCAAAAACCAATGTCTCCGCTTCACATTAATCCTCTTCTCTTTCTATCTCGAAGTAAAAGACTTGTTTAAACTATTGTATAACTTGGCGTTGAAGTGCTGCTTTCTTATGGAGTTGGACAATTCGTTTTTCATCACGGCGTTTATAACAGGAAAAATGCGCTATGAAGTTTCGATTACGACTATTCCAAAAGCTCTGTAAAGCCCCACACCTCTCCAGCTTTGCCTCTCCCTTTTTAGTTCCCGTTTCAAGTAACCCTCCCGTGCCCCCTGTGATGTGTAGCCCCAATTTATAAGACTTTCCGAAATTTTTAAGTAGCAATAAACTGGAGGTAAATAAACGCGTTGTTGTTGTTGTACTTAGAACGCCAGTTTGTGTTCTCAAAGCTGAAACAACTGCTCACAGACTTGTCTTTTGGTCAAAGAAATTTAAAGGAAAGGTTTCTTAACGAGATCTGGACGTGAATTAATCAATATTTGAAACATACCTCAATTGGTCTGTCCTCTTCTTGTGTTTCTTTACTTGACTCCCGCCTACGGGTAAACAATAACTTAATGAATTTCTGCCTTGGAGGTACAAGCTTTTTTCGATGCATCTAAGTCTAATTTTTCTCCGTCGTCTGCCTAAAAAACCTTAACGTAAAACCCCAAGATACTTGCTTTATACCGCACGAAAATCCAAGTTAGGGTACCTCACTTCCCCTTGTATATGCCCTCTCAGAATTTATAAGAACTTTGTCACCCCATTTATAAGCCTCCTTATTATTTGAATTTGAAACCAGAAAGTAGGTTACAAATGGCAAACAAATACTTGACAATTCTATTTAAGGACCAAGGAGGATGACTAGTTTAAAATATAAAACATTTTGTAGTATTTACCTGTCTAAAGAGTATTTCCTCTCTAGCGACTGCCCCTTGAGGCTGACATCACCGTTCATGTCTTTATCGTGTGGGACAGATGACACGCTGTCAGTAGACGCGCTTTGAGGACTTTCAAGTGAATTCGTTGAAGATGATCTGGACCCTTTGGTTTTGCTAGACTTTCGATGAGAATCTGAACCAGTCTTCTTTCTTTCTCCTTCGAATTGCGAACGAAGTTCTTGCGGTAAACGGCCAACACTGACTCCTTGGTCGGTTCCTTCCGTCACCGCCTCCGATGTTTTTGGTCTTGATGTTCTTTTTTCGATGGATATGTTTCGCGACCTTTCAGAATCTGACTCTGTTGAAGATGCTGATTTCCTCCTGGATTCCGTTGCCTGAGCATGCTCGCTTTCATCTACATAGCCCATGTCTAACTCCGCTTGCACTCGCTTGCGTTCCTCGAATTTTAACCTGGCCAGCTCCTCTTCTTCTTGACGCTTCCTCTCCTCTGCCATTCGTCTTGCACGCTCCGCTCTCTCGTCAGCCTCTTGCGACCTTGAACTCAGAAACTTCTCAACATCAAGTCTCTTGCCTGTGTTGATCTTTTTCTCGTATTCGGCATCTTCTTGCGTCACAGCAGGACCTCCTTGGTAAACATCAGTCTCGTCCATATACATTGGAGCACTCTCCACGTCTTGCTGGCTTTGAACATTCACTACTTCTTGGACCACCTTTGGTGCCTGTTTGCGCGGTTGTGCTTTTGGAGCGACTGTTCCTCCTTGCTGAAACATAGAGAACTGTTGGTAGTTCAGTTTTCCAACACTCTTGGGTTTGTCGCTTTCTACTTCATTTGTATGGTAATCCAAACTTTCCTCCTCGTCAAGCAATCTTCTTCTTTCTTCCTCCTGGCGAAGCAGCTCTGTCTCTTCTCTTTCCCGCTGCAGGCGCAGTTTTCGCTGAGTTGTCTCTGCGTCGTCCATTCCCAAAATCACAACACTTTCATCTCCATAACTCATTGAAGCAGCGGCCTGGACTTCATCTTTGTTTTCAACAGTAATCGAAGCTTCGTTTGCTTTTCTCGGCTTTTTAAGCTCTGTTCCACCATCCTGTTCAAAGAGACTGAATTTGTCGGCAGCAAGCTTGCTTCTTCTTTTTTCTGAATTGCTTCTTTCACGCTTTTCTGCGCTGAAATCATCATCTTCCAATCGCTTTGAATCTAGATCCTTGATTCTCAACATTTCATTTCGCTCTTCTCTTAGTCTTTGTTCTTCTAATTCTTTAGTTCTCCGCGCGTTTTCTTCCTCTTGCTGGTGTTGTTGCTTTAAAAACCACTCCCTGTCAAGTTTTCCCACACTCTTTCGCTTTTCTTCGTACAATTCGTCTTCAGTTAGACCTCTTTCTAAATCTTCCTCGTAGGGACTGCTTTCGATCAAATCAACAGATGCCACCTGAACAGTTTCAACTTCGCGTTCCGGTACAGTGTATTCTTCTGTCTTCCTCTTTTCCAACCGCTGTCTTGACTTCGGCTTTGGTTCTTCCGGAGGACTTTTCTGGAACTGCATGAACTTGTTTGAATCAAGACGTCCCACGTTATACATATCCTTCTCAGTGCGATTGACACTAACATCATCGAAGGAACCAGACTCGAATTTCAGTTTTGCTGCTTGCTTCTGCCTACGCATTTCCTCCAACCGCATCAACTCTTCTTCTTCCTCCTTGCGCAACCGCTCTTCCTCTTCTTGTCTGAGTCTTTCAGCTTCCTCAAGCCGACGCCTCCTTTCTTCTTCCCTATGAGCTCTCTCTTCTTCTTCCTTCCTTCTCATTTCCTCTTCTCGGCGCATCCTTTCCTCTTCTCTGGCTCGAGCTTCAGCTTCCAGTCGCCTTCTACGCTCGTCTTCTTTTTTGAGTAATTCACGTTCCTCGCGTTCGACACGTCGACGTTCCTCTTCTTGACGTCTTTTCCGCTCTTCTTCTTCTTGCTTTCGAAGGAAGACGAACTGACTTTGGTCCAATTTCTTGACATCCCTCGATTTAATTTTCACGTCGTACTCGTCATCTTCCCCTCCTTCATGGAAACTCACTTCAGGTTGAGACTCCACGACTTCTTCATCGACAACTTGAACAAGCACATCTTCTTGAACAATTGGTGTTCTTAAATCCTTTTTGGAATCCTTCCTGCTCTTTTCCGCATCCGACCGTCTTCTCGCCACTGGAACTTCTTCCTTGGTTTGTTTTTGCAAGAAAGGACTGTTGTCAAGAACTAGCTTATTAACCTGCCCTTTTTTCACTTTCAGCTCAAATTCATCATCGTCGTCATCACCATCTTTTTCCTTGACATCTTCAAGATCGCTGTCCTCTTTGGGAGCTGTCTCTGTCACCAACACTCGTTGCGTTTCTATGGTTTCTTTCTTAGGCTTTCTAGTGCTGGGGACCTCTTCTTTATTTTCACTCATGAACTGACCCAGCAGATTAGGATTGATTCTTCGAATCTCTTTTGTTCGAACTTTTGCTTCGAATTCATCATCAACCGAATCAGTGTCGTCTTGTTCTTCGGATTCTTGAGCTTCTCGTTCCCGTCGTCTTTGCTCTTCCAATCTTGCTCTTTGAATTTCTTCTCGCTCTTGTTGTTTTCGCCTTTCTTCCATTTTACGCCATTCAGGGACGTCGTCATCTTCACTTTCGTCTTCATAAATTTCCAGCGTAGTTGAATTGTAGGTACCGATTTCGGGCTAAAACCAAAATAAAAACAATTATTTAGATGATGTCACTTTCATGACCTTTAAAAGGTGTACAGTAACCTGTTAAAATTACTAAACGCAAAGCTCTCTTTATAGTAAAATACATAATTTATTCTATAATCTAACGTAAGCGTGCGGAATTTTACACATCAGTAATATTGTTGGGGGAGGGGAGGGGAGGGAATAGTGTAGGATGAGTGGCGATGACAACAGTTGGTGTTCCGTTATTCTTTGTCGCAGTTCAGTTGCTAGGTGCACTGATTACGAATGCGGTGCGTTCTTTGGAGGTGTGTTCTTTGTGGAAGGTGCATTTGCGAAGTAGAGGCATACACTGTGATGTATTTAGAACAGCAAGTGGCACAAGGTAGGCATGCAGTGTTGCATTAACTACATAGACTCGTTTGGATCTCTGTGTATTTACAATCTCCTCGAAGAAACTTATTTTAGAATTTAAGTTTAGAATTTTAGAATTTTATTTTAGAACGTTATTTTAACTTTAATTTTATGAAACACGACACAGGCAATTAAAAAATGAAAGGCGGCCATCATCATGCTATTAATCAACGTATGATTACGCTTAAATGGATTGTTAAGGACCGCCGCATGCGTGACGTGATAAATGAATACCTCATCGGGCTCTTCGTCCCACTCTTTTGTTGGTGCTGACTCCACGGTGCTGTGTTGGACATTCTGTACATAACGTTCTTCTTGTACAACAATTCTGGAGGCATGAGGAACATGGATAGTATCTTGCTCCTTTGCTTGTAGGAAAGGCATGTCATCAAGCTTCAACTTCCTTATTTGCTTACTCTTGACTTTCTCTTCGTATTCATCTTCGACTTCTCTTTCCTTTTCTCTTTCATGGCCGTCTTCAAAAGGACTGTCGACAACAGGTCTCGATTCGGACACCTGGACACTGGATCTATCTATGTTTTGCTCTTTGGGTTTCACCGACTTGAGAGGCTTCTCAGGTTCTCTTTCTGGCTCTTTCATAAACTGACCCAAAAGATTGGGATTTATCCTCCTGATCTCCTTTGTGCGCACCTTCGCTTCAAATTCATCATCGCTTGAATCAGATTCCTCTTGTAAACCTTCTTCCTCTGCCTCACGTTCCAATCTCCTTTTTTCTTCCAATCTTGCTCTTTCAATCTCTTCCCGCTCTTGTTGTCTCCTATGCTCCTCCATTTTTCTCCATCCTGGAATTTCGTCGTCATCGTCACTTTCCTCTTCGTAGACATGGGTGTAAAGCGCTAAGGTATCAGGCTACAAGTGATGAACAAAGTTTAGCTAAAAATGTTTAGCTATCCCTTTAGTACGTTTGCATTCTTTCTCTCTCTCAAGCACAGCCATGATAGATATTGAGCCATGCAGTAAGCAGACGCACAGCACAAGCAGGACTAGGCAAAGATTAAGCTGATTGGTGCATAACTATGCTAGATATTGAGCCATGCAGAAAGTAGGCGCACAGTGCAAGCAGAACGAGGCAAAGAGTAAGCTGATTGGTGCACAACTATGCTAGATATTGAGCCATGTAGAAAGCAGGCGCACATTGCAAGCAGGACTAGGCAAAGATTAAGCTGATTGGTGCATACCTATGCTAGATATTGAGCCATGCAGAAAGCAGGCGCACAGTGCAAGCAGAACGAGGCAAAGAGTAAGCTGATTGGTGCACAACTATGCTAGATATTGAGCCATGCAGAAAGCAGGCGCACAGTGCAAGCAGAACGAGGCAAAGAGTAAGCTGATTGGTGTTTTTAACAAGTCAAGTGTATGACTATCACGAACAACAAAACCTATTGGCTGGAGCGTTTGTGTTTATTACTAGCGGCTGACAGGTATAAACTCGTACTGCAAACAGAGTAAGACTTGTATCAATTAGCGGTCTGATTTAGAATGCGATCGGAGTGCAGGAAGAATAAGTTGTAGTCTGTTCTGTTGTTGTACGATGAGATTAAGACGAACATACCATGCGTAATTAATGCTCAAGCGCAAAGCGCCACATTAATTTAACAAAGGGTTACTTTACTTGTTATCTCTTGCGTTTTTTTTTTAATTATTCCGCCTTCTAACCAGCCACCTAGCAGCCACCGCAAGGACACAAATATATGCAGAGTCCAGCTTAGCTACCGCTACATGCGTTGAATGCGTAACCATAGAGCCCCTCTTATAAGTTTAAGTTTAAGTGTAAATTAAATGATTCTTTGCCACAAATACACTAGATAAAAGAAATAGCAAGAGGAAACTGATAAGCTCTCCCCTTCCACCAGTCACGAAACAGTTTATCACCACCCCACCCACCCCATCCCCACCCCCTCAGAAATAGGCCCGTAGCTACAAGTCCCCTGGCGGATCTAGCCCAGACAAAACCTCTGAATCAATTAAGTAGCATAATTTTTGGGAATCCATAAGGTTGCATGGTTTTGGGGAATCCATTAAGTTGCATAATTTTGAGGAATCGATTAAGTTGCGTACTTTTGGGGAATCCATTAAGTTGCGTAATTTTGGGGAACCATTAAGTTGCATAATTTTGGGGAATCCATTAAGTTGCGTACTTTTGGGGAATCCATTAAGTTGCGTAATTTTGGGGAACCATTAAGTTGCGTAATTTTGGGGAATCCATTAAGTTGCATAATTTGGGAGAATCCATTAAGTTGCATAATTTGCGGGAATCCATTAAGTTGCATAATTTGCGGGAATCCATTAAGTTGCATAATTTTGGGGCCAACATATTAGGACTTTACGGCATGCTAAAAACCTAACCGCTAGCCAGTAAACCGCAGGCGCATCATTCTTGCTTACTTGCCATTCTCCAATCTCTACTGAAAGGGAATTGGCAAGCGAGAGCTAGATTACCCATAAAACGTGACATCTAATGTCTGTCGTATCCCTGTTTAATCACTAACCGTTAAGCAATGACTGCATGTTGTCTTCTTCCCCCCCCCCCCCCCCCCCCCCCTCTTTATAGAGTGAATTATAACTTGTATGAAACATCACATATGGATTGTTAGGCTTTCACTCACCTCTGTTTCTGTCTTTACTTCGCTAACAGGGCTACAAATAAGAAATATTTCCAAATTAGCATGGACTGTGGTTACAACGTTTATTGCCATAAAACATCTCAGTATTTTCGTTTCTCATCCATTGTTAAAATAAATGTTCTGAACCTAAAACAAAAACATTTTCGCCCATTTGGTGAAGAAATGTTCTTATACAAATCTTTTATACTTCTTTCAGCGGGTCTTGTTTATAAGACGGAAACACAAGTCCACTGCATTTCTAGATGCTTCGTTCGCTCCCTATCACTCAAGCAAGCTCCATCTACTGGGTTCGACGAGAGGAACAGTTGATTCCTTTTCAATTTTCTTGGTTTTCTGGAAAAGCGAGTGTGAACTTCCAATGTTCACTTCAGGGCAAAAGGTACGTAAGTTTCAAGACAATTATCCAATTAATAGATCGCAATACAGTTGAGCCACGATATAACGAACCTCTTTAAACGATATCCCCGATATAACAAACGATGTTACTCACACTAAATTGTACTGAAACAGAACCCGGAATAATGAACCCGCCTTATAACAAAACATAGTTTTTCCACTCCGTTGGCACTTCATTACATCTGAGCTTCAGTATACAACTGATAAAATGAAAATTAACAGGAGACACTGTGTAAACGGTGTGTTTTCTCCTGATTGCGTCAAAGGCAGAGGGGTGTTTTCAACCAAAAACGGCGTGGCGATCTCTAATGAAGCTTCGTCACGGAATGGCGTATCTTGAAACCACGTGAACCATCGTTGTTCCAATTTGTTAAAACTGTGCTTATAAGGATTCCTTCAATTTTAAGATCATTTTGTTCGTAGTGAAAAACAGCCCCTTTTACTGAAACACTCTTGTACACTTGTAACAAAGACGCACTTACCTAATTTCTTCAATTTCAGGCTCTTCCCTCTTAGGCTCCTGAACTATAAATTTAGCTGGCACAGAGGTCGTCTGCGTTTTCATAGGCGCTGGTTTCTCTTCCACATTAGCTGGTGCTTGCTGAAAGCCGGTCATGAGAGCAATATTCAGCTTCTTGGGCTGGAAATGCCCTGCACGTTCCCACTGCTTCTCCTCTTCTGTTAGTTTGTGAAATTCATCTGAGTCCACTCGAGGTATTCTCTCTTCTTCACTTTTACTTTCGCTTTCACTCTCGTTTTCACTTTCGCTGCTGCTGTCACTCTCACTACTACTTTTAGCATCATGGCTCTCAGTTTTGATCTCCATTTGGATTGGCTAGAGAGAACGCAAAAGATAAATATCTTTTCTCAGTTACATTGCAAAATGAAATGACTTCGTTCACAGGCTCTCTCTTCTTCCCGTCCCAGGACTTTGCGAACGAGGTTGCAAAGGGAAAGGCCCGCAGTTCGCCGTTTTTTACGCAATTTTTGAACAAGGCTGAAACGTGGCGCAAAATTCAATTCAGGTTTGTATGGGAATCTAATGTGAAACTAATGACATCCCTAGAATTTGCAATGTAAAACGTTCAAAGCCTTTTAGACATCTACAAAGAAATATTTTGTCGATCAAATTTGTTGACTGGAAATGTGCTGGGGTTATTTGTATGTTCTCCCGCGGGCTCTCCCTTAGCCTGTGAACAGGCTCTCCGGTCGAGGATTGGGCAGAAAGCGGCAAGAATTCTCACTCAGGCCCTTCTCGGCTGGCTTCGCTCGCCGATTTCTTTGGGAGCCTGCTCGCAGGCTAGCTCTCCCGCGGGCTCTCCTGCGGGCTCTCCCTTGTCAGCAAATTAAAATGAGAGGACGCCAAAAAAGAAAAGTTACCTCGGGTGAACTTGCTTTAACTTGCCCGTTGCTGTATAAAGTAAAAAATAATAATAATAAACACGTGGAAATTTAATTATTAAATTTTAAAAAGTAACTGCAGTCTTAAGTTTCACAGAAACCGCAAATAGGTGCAATATAAATGTTACAGTGATATAGAATATCATTAATGACGCATGAATACGATAGAATGTTAAACAAATACAGCACGGTATAGGCTGCAATACGGTCGTATTTTTTGCGAATGCGCTCGGTCTTCGAGATGTCTGGAGCCAATGCCAAAATGGAGAGTAAGACTGCAGGCGTGTGAGGCTTGCTGGATGATCGGTGCTCTGCGCCTGAGATGTTCCACAAGAAAAGGTTTGATAAGCGATTGTTAAGAAATTTTTGAGAAAAAAGGACTGTTTTGTACTCTAAACACGGTAAAAAAATTATATTAAGGTAAACTTTTATTTGGATAAAAATAAGCGAAAAATTGAACGACGCGTCCGGCGATGTTATCCTAGCATAATTCGTAAATAGAATTGACTGGTTTTTTTTTAATATTTTATTAATCACAACACATTACATTACTTACATCGATGGCATATACGGAAACGCCACATGCACTGTTACATCTACTTATCATTACAACGCTCACTTGAGTCAGTTATACTTACAAATAACACATTCACTTCTTAATGTAAGAAGTAGAATTGACTGTTATTTTTTAACTTGATAACTATGTCAGAATCATGACTTCGAAACGTCGTTAAATTTTTATGTTAATAACTAATTGTTCTATCAATCTAAAGGGCACGGGAAAGACAAAGTATGAAAAAAATGTGTGGATTATTTGGACTGCAAAAATCAACCACTCGTGTTAAAAGAATGTGTGACAAGCAGAGTGACAACCAGCGTGACAATAAGCGTGACAACTAACGTGACATGGCCTCGCGGACGGACATGCTAATTCAAATCAATATACAGAAACATCACAATTAAGTCTCCCTGGAATTACTACCACAATTACTGTTGTCAACACCCAGCTGTTAATTGCACCTGTACCGCGAAACGTTTAAAAATACTTTATAACGAAATATATCTGCGTTTTTAATTAAAACTTCACTGTTTTCGTTGCATGAATTTATAGTAATTATCCTCCAAGGTGCTCCAAAGGTTATTAATATACTCTATATTCCACACTTATGCAACCGTTAGCTTTGACTTTGACTTGAAAAGCAAGTTTGTACAAATATATACCATTGTTCAACATGTTCTGTATGTCGATGTTTTAGTCATTTAAATTCTTTAGACAGGTGTGAAACTCAAAACCACAAATCGACTTAGGAATTCGCGCTTTTAATCCCTGAACCAACACTACGTGCCGTTTGAATTGACCGACTGCATATTGGCTTCGAAATCTTTGCAATACCAAGATGGCGCGTAGTAAGTTGCGGTACTGCATGCCAACCAAACCAGTTGATAAGCAAACCACAATGCAATTGAGCGCCTGTAATGGTGATTAAACGCGATTAAATACGCGACTATCAACTGAACTTTATATCTGCTTCATTTTCAGTTGAATACGGAACGAATTTGCCTAAAATTGTGCGGAAAAACTCTCACCTTAATTTCTCATCAGCTGCTGGGCTATTCTGCCAGTCGAGCTGAAGTTTCGTTGGTACCAAAGCGGCTTGGTCTGCCGAAGTTTCCCCTTTCATCCAGTCGTAGCGACTTCCGACTTTTCGAGGCTTAGCTTGAGGTTGTTCTTCGGTGGGTGACGCTTCAGACAGGCTGTGAAACACAGTTTTCTGAAGCCGGCCTGGCTGGAAGTGTCCAGCGCTCTCCCATCTCTGTTCCTCTTCGGTTAGGTTCGTATTCTTCTCTGCTTCAACAGACGGTCGCGTCGAGGTAACAACTTCGATATCACCGACCTCCATGGCTTCCTCGCTGTCTTTACCTTCCAGCGGATCGAACTAGAGCGAGATAATTGTAGACCACATTAACAATAACGTTTGGTAAGCGGTTGGCCCACTGCACAACTAACGAAGAGTATGATCTGTATTATGGAAACCTGTATAGACATGCGTGCTATGCAAATTTGTTCGAGAGTCTCTCAAAAAATAAATGCGAGTATAATAAGGTGATATTAATAATTGTCTGAGAATGGCTATTGGTAAAAAATTAACCAGCACTGTAACCACAGACGCCATTTAATTCATCTCAAAACTTGGCGTTTATTTGAATAGACAATAAACGTCTTAAGAAGTCTTCAGACCGTATAAACGTCAATATGAATTGGTAAACAAAGTAAGAAAAGTGTTCAATATCCCACAAACTTGAAAACATGTATAATGTGTCAAATCAAAGCGAAAATACAAGGCTGGCAATTTTAACAGCCCCCATACGAGGCAGAAAAATGTCAAACAATGCAAACACTTTTAAAAGCTCCAATTGAAAAAGATCAACATAATTTTATATTTTGTAAATAAACACTTTGGCATACAAAAGAATTGCCCAAAAACATTGACCCGGATATGGAGTCTGACGTTATAAAGGTAAGTTCAAACTAAATGAGTCACACAAAGTTCGCATAATTATTTTTTGTTGGGAAGTTATTTTGAAATTTTAAAATAAACGAGACTCTCTTTTGTGTTATACATAGACATGCCAGGTTTGCCTTTTGCCATGCAAATGTCTTTAATTTGGATGTACCATTAAATCTAAATCCCCCAAACTTTGACTGAAAGTGAACATATTGTATTTTGCAGTGGTTGTTTATGTTTGAATCTCCTGGGAAAACGTAGCCATAGAACAAAACATAGACCACTTATGTCTTTGACCATAGCAGTTTCGAGCAGAAAATCAGCCTTGTGGAACGTTTACACCCTTCAGTTAACTGGTCAAATAGTCGACTTGCATATAATTGTGACAACAACTGAGGTCATGCTCGGCCCCTCAGTAGAATTACGATTTAGATTCTTTGGTTTGGTTCTTTGTTGTATTTATGGGTTGTTAGTAATCCGCGGAACGACGGAACACGGAACGGCGGAACGAAACAAAAAAAAACAACAACAAACAAACAGTAAATATATCTCACAAAATAAAGGGCATGCATATATTCTTTATCCTTCGAGGTCGATCTAGAGCCAAGTTGTCGAGTTTATTTCAAGTGAGGACTTCAAGGAGAAGCGTGACTGACTGCCCTTCGGACTTGCTCGCCCCAATCGAGACAATGATACGAAATGATACGAAATAAGTAACTTTTCAGGCCCTTCAATTTTTTTTCTCAACAGTTTGTTTGACTTGCTTCGACCTTGTACGTTTCATTGTCTCGATTGGGGCGAGCAAGTCCGAAGGGCAGTCAGTCACGCTTCTTCAAAATGGTACAATGGTACATGCTCTCAAGCTGTACGTCCGAGTTCTTCGATGGAATTGAACTAATGTTCAGCAAGCGAACAAAAAAAAACGCCAGAGGCAAAACTGTCATTTTGCATTGAACAAGTTCGTTGCTAACGGTAAAAAGCGAAGTTTAACTCCTTCTCCTTTGAAAAGTTTATGCAGTTTTGGAAGATCTTATTTAATTCTGTAACAGAACTACCATACCACCTCGGCGAAATTACTCTTTGTTTTCGTTCCACAACGAACCGATACAGTTCCAATGACGGCTCAGCCAACGAAAAAATTACATATGACGTTTATTTTACTTACCAAAACAGTCATTTTCTCTCGTGTTATGGTTGTATAGCTCTGATCTTCAGACATTTCTTCATCGTCTTCAAACGACATAACATTCGTTTGAGGCTCGGCGAACGATTCCCACATATCCACCAAAGAGCGCCTCTTTTCCTTCATTGTCATTTCTCGGACAGGTTCATCAGTTCGTGGCTTCACGTCGCTCTCTGTTTGTTTCTTAGCCTTGAGTTCCTTCGCCGCTCGCCGCTGGTTCTCCTCGATCCTTCGTTTTCTTTCTTCATGCTCTCTCTCGCGGCGTCTTCGATCTTCCTCCGCAGCGTTGCTACCACGAGCTCGGTTGTCCCAAGTCGAAATTGGCTCGATGGCCGGCGCAGATGACATGCTTGAAAACTGTTTAAACCAGATCACATAAAGACAGCCTAGTTTACAACTGCACTGTTACGATATGTAGTTAAGGATATGATGGATTTAAACGTAGTACATGGTAACGTAAGCTTAACGGTTATGTAGATTAGATGATACCAGTTAAGGGATTAAACATGCATCAAATTTAGGCTTTCATTGTTTTAAACTAACCGACGTTAATTGAAATTCCATTTAATTGGACAAAAGCAAACCTTGGAGGTGCAAATGACTTAGACTCGACACTCTTCCAGGAACAGCGAGTAATATTTTGAACCAAAATGCTGGGCATGCCTTTGGTCATCGATTGCCGAACACCATACTTGAAAAGCCCAAAATTGAAAGGAAGGTGACCAGAAATCATAAAAAAATTCCTCTTCATAATGCGCTGATTAAGCATGTGACTTTCTAAAACATGGTTTGTTTACGATCATGGAGTTTCTTGATTTTGCCGTTGAGTTTTTTGTACGTGCACAAAATCTTCTGCAGTAAAACCAAGCAAATGAAAGTAGGGCAATGCACCAAATGAAGCTACGTTTACTTTCTTGTGGTTGACCGATTGATTACCAGCAATCATATTAAACCCGTCTCTATTACAAGTATTCCCATTCTGAACTATACTTGGTCCTTATTGGTTTATCATAACCTGTTTGATGTTTTTTTACCTTATTGAACCACTATTTGGAGGTTTCCTTTGACTGACTCCGATTTTGTACATCGAAAAAATCATCATAATTATCGTGACCGAGCACTTTTAAATTTTTTAAATTTACCTTTGTTATGACATTCACATAAGGATAATTTATTTCAAACTTAGGCGTTTGTCTGAGGTCTGTATCATGACTTGAAAAGAAAAATTTGGAATTGTCCACCCTTGTGGACTGCGACTACTGACTCAGGACCATATCTGGATCGTATCTTTTTAGTAGAGTTTCCAGTTTCTTACCTCATCAAGGTCAAGAATGTTTTCTGTTAAAACAGGCGTACTCTCCACCTCTCCTTTCTGAACAACAGTAATAGGTGCTTCTATCTCAACAAGTTTCATGGGCCTGGGGAACATCTCGCCTTCAGCGCTGTCAGCCCTCTTTCTGAATCCTTGACCATGAGCCGGGTCCTTCTCAGACACGGACCCAGGTCCATCTGTGGAATCATCCCAGCTCATCAGGTTTACAGATGCTTCAACTGGTTTGACTTGTGTCACGAAAACCTCGTCTTCGTCCGGTTTATCGACCTTTCTTGACCGAATCGTATCACTTTCCTTCTTCGTTTCTGTCTGGGGATCTGTTTTTGGAACCTTTGCGGCATCTGAACCGGATGTGCGGCTCGGTAAGTCCTCTTCGCTTCCAGAAGACTTCTTTAAGCTCAACTCTTCAGCTGTTAAACGCCGTTTGTTTCGTTCGCTGCGACTTCTTTGCTTCTTCGTCGCGTCATCAACTGGACTTTTTGACCCGTCCATTGGGCCCTCGGATTTTGGAGAAAGATCCTTTCTTTCTTCAGAGGATCTTCGTCTCTGGGTTTCCAATGGTGCTGATGGTCCTCGTAGAAGCAACCGCTCTCTTCTCTTCTCCATTTCTTTGATCTTGTCCTCTAAAGAGTCGTCAGAAGTTGTTCTCGTCGTTCTCTGTTTAGACGAGTCACTCCGCTTCCTTTCAGCTGGTTCTTGCTCGAATCGCTTTCGACCCTCTTCAAACTTGGCTTTCATAATGTCGCCAGCTTTCTTTAGGTCCTCTTCATCTGCGGCTTCGCCTTCGCGACCTTGGCTCCTTGATCTCTCTTTGCCATTCAACACAATAGTTTGCTCTGTACTATACTGCACTGGCTCCATCGAAACCGTCACGTCTTCAGATGCTTTGTCAGGTTTAGACGAGGAATCTTTAGCCTCAGTGGTTTTCCGAGGCTTCTCGTCTGAGCGAAGACGAAAACGATACTCCACTCTCTCCGTTTTCTTCTCAACCACGGTATTTTCCTTATCATCATCTGGTGCTTTCCTGTAGCAGCCTGTTTCCGGATCGTACACCATCATTTTACGCCTCTGACTCCTGGCGTGCTGTTCTTTTTCAGTAAAACCTTCCATGTCTTCGGATTCAGTTTGATCTGTAATTTCCTTCAAGGGAGCGTTTTCTCTTTCAGGCGATGGGATGATAACTTCTGTTCTGTACGTTTTAACAATCTCAGTGGCTGAAGATGTGAAATCTTGATTTGTCCTCTGAGTTTCCAAAAGCTTCTCTTCCCGCAGCAGTCTTTCAGCTTCTTGTCGAATGTATTCTCGTTTCTCCTTTTCCTCCTGGATGCGTTGTTCCGCCTGTCGTTTTAACTCTTCCTCTCGCTGCTGCTCCTCTTTAAGCTTCGACGATGTCGTCTTCTTTAATTCCTCAGCTTTGGCCTGTTCCTCGAGCAGCCTTTTCTCGGCTTCGCGTCGGATCTCCGCTTGACGTTGTCGGTATTTCTCGATCCTCTCTTCGGCCTCTAGTCGGATTCTCTCCTCGCGGTCGTGAATCTGTTGTATCTTATGTTCAGTTTCTTTACGTATCTCCTCTTCACGTCGGACCTGATAGTTGTTAACACGGTCGTCTGAAAGAAAGAAATGAAGTTGAAAAGGAGAATGTTAGGTGTACTATTCTGTTGAGTGAAGAGGGTTAAAGGAGCTAACGAACGGGTAGCGCACCTGGAACGATCAGTAAGGCACTACTCTCTGGAACCTCTATTTTTATTCGCCCGCTGTAAACACTAGCTCTATTGTTATTCAGGGCTAGGGGCATTGTTATGACCAGCTATCTATTGTTTTAGGAACCAATGAAGTCACTCGTTCCGAGAGGTAGTGGGCGACCCGGAACGATATAGCAATTTTAACATTGTCGTTCGTAATCCGTCTCAATCTTCCTCAATCTTAACCATCATCGTTCCCTTTGTTTTCTCCCTGAAAATATTCAGTAATTTGAAGTTTCCTTCGATTTGAAGGTAATTTTGTTTCAGCGAAAAATATTTCTTAACATATATAAATAGTTTACTATATAGTGGTAAAACTCAAAATTTTTATTCATAATTTTACCCATTTTTCTCTCTTAAAAGCTTGTCACTCTCTACTCGAAAGAAGAATCGCAACTAAAAAATGTTGATTATTTTCTTGTCCAAACTACCCATTATTACAATGTCTGGATTACAGCGACAATGTTTGGTTTGTAGCATGCATGAAAAATTTAATGTTTGCGTTTAAGTGCCGACAGATTACATAAATTGACCTTTCATTCTAAGGGGACAGACCACGAACATAATAGTAGCTCCTGTAAATATCTAATTCCCGTAACCGTTCATCATAATGCTCTCAGAACGCTTTCGGTACAATTGGTCTGCCTTTATTCCCATCCTCAAGGCTGACAGTAAGCGATAAAACCCGGCAGCCGCTCATACAAACGCGGGCTTTATGCTTAATTGATATACTTTTGAATTAAAATTAAACAATTTCTGTAATTCACATCAGTAATTTTCCAAGAATAACGCCTGTTATTTCAACGCAGTTTAGATAGCGTTTAATAAGGAACTCGTTGCATAAACCGGTTTTAAACTTGTAGCCACACGGTTACAACACGTCTTATCGACGTAAAGTGTGGCTAATTTATGATTTGTAAATAAATGCAATTTAGCCTCTTCCTAGCGGAGGTCTTATAGGTTTGTCCCAAATAGCTCACCGAGGTATTCAGTGAGTGTTCACCGTACGAAATGCATTAAGTTCTCGATAGGATGTGAATAGCACTTAATCACCCGTGGTATCCATAATTCCCTCGGTTTCTTATCCATTGTTTTCTTTTTAGCTAATTCTTTGTTTTTTCCTTTCTTTTGCGTCCCGACGAAGAGTCGCATTTTTTGGACAACGATGTTTTCCTTACTCATTGTTTACTCGTGAGGAAAACAACTTGATTAACTCTGATTAGTCTGAAATAACCTTTGACTACGTTGTAAACGCCCAAATAAAACCAAATAAATTATACATAACGTTCTCGCCCTTTTTGAGCTGCTGAAGGATGCCGCAAAGTTAAGTTCCAGTTGTTTTGAACACAAAAACCAAACTTTGACAAAAATGTCATTTACGTGTAAGCCAATAAAATATTTCATTTGAAAGTCTAAGGAAAAACAGCTGTATTTAAATTACACGCAAGTTCCACAACAAGCACTCTTCGTATAAATTAATCTTGATTTTTTAAATATGCAACGACGACGAACGAGCGCAAAATCGTATGCGAATTGAACTTTTTGAAATAAATCGTTTATTCTCACAAAGTACAGGTATTTGTGAAATTAAAATAGTCTCAAAGCGAATTATTTTAAAGCAAACCTGCAGAAGCCCTGTGGACGAAACCTGAGCCTGTAGAAGCTCTGTAGCTAGAGCAGATATTGCTGATACACCTAACTACACCTTCCGAAAACAGAAAAAATAAATAACGATTCCAGTATTATTCACATAGCAAAAACTGTCGACAATTTCAAAAGTTTCGAAACGCTTCAACTTTGGTAAGAATGGAAAGTTAAAAAATATGTGAATTATTAAACAGTGTTCAAGGTTTGGTTTTTCTATTTTGACTTTTATGATTCCTAACCTTGTAATTTTCGAAATACAAGTTTGAAAACATTTTGTTGTAAACTTACCTACTTGACTAGAACTTTCTGTGTCTGGGGGCCGTTACGCTTCTTGAATCAAAAACTCATTCTCGGAAGTTTACAGAACTATTCAAGACAACTAACCAGCACTTCGGAAGTCTAAAATAACACCAAAACATTTCGACAGCTGCTAGCATTATTATCAGTTACGAAACCACACCGTATTGGACGAATACGATGACTTAGCAAACATAATGCAAGTCAAAACATCATTGTGTGACACAGTTAGAGAAGGAAATACCGCTAGTGATTTGCATGTCGCAAGATGTTTCAAAAGTAAATATGTTCAACAATTGTTAAACACTGGTCAGCGATAACTATAAGGTGTCATAAATTTAACACTAAATAATTCAGAATCTGCCCGAAAGCAGCTTTGAAGAAAAATCGATCGTGTGCAGAAATTCTTAAGGCAAAAAAAAATCGGAAAATGCGCCGGTTGTGTCCGCAATGTAACATTAAATTAACTGATGAAATAAACAGGATAAAGAGACTCGTGGCTTCAATAAACCAAAACAAAACCTATCGAAGTTATTGTATGGATAATTGTAAAAATGTTTTGACATGATCTAGACTTGATAGGTCGGAAGAATTCTTGTCGATTCTTCCATATTTGGGCTCATCCAATGCGCCTTGTAAACTGGTCTAATCATTGTAATACAGGCTTATTCGTGCTTTTTTAATCGCATCAACTATTTCATATTGCTTGAAGTTCTTGATCCAACATTTTATTGATTTTACCGACTGATAGCGCGTGGGGCCTGTAATTGGGTTGGAAACAAGACTTGAGATATGGCGCTAGGAAATAATGCCTGTAACTGACTCCAAAGGGGCCAGATATCACACTGGTATAGTGTAATGAGAGATTACAGAACAATTACAAGCTTTGTATCCCGAAGTTCAAAAGCGATTTGTGACCTTGAAAGTTGTTTAAGAAAATTGACATAATGAACAAACTATGGAGGAAGTCCTAGTTTGACGCATGGTTAAGTAAGATATCATAATTATATTGGCAAGGAAACGTCGTAGCTCAAGCCGACCAAAGGAGTTCACAAAAATTATTATGCAAGTCTTAACAAATATTGTTATTAAAAGTCACATTCGCGGTTTGGTAGTTTTAATTTTTTAATTATCCTCGAATAATATTATAAAAAAAACATTTTTGTAGAATTGTTGTGAAAAGTGTAATTTCTGCTGACAGTGAAAGCAAATTTATCATATAAACATGTTGTTTCTCCTTAAAATGATTGGAAGTTTATAGTTCAAAATGAAAATGGCGTAGGATCACGACCTGCATGATCAGCAAAGGCAACAATATGTAATAAACTATATATTCTCTCAACAAGTGCCATATAATACTGTATGAAGTCCAGTAAGGAGAATTTGTATGTCGAGACAAAGTCCATTGGAAAAAAGCAAAGCAATAAACAATATATATTTGTTAATGCACAAGGTTGTTTCTCTAATTTCTCACATATATTGTTGAAATGAATAGCCTTTAGCTTTTCTTTATATTTTGAAAGCCTTACACACTTGTTTGCAGGATCACGTTTGTATTGTTATTAACAAAGACTTTAATCAATCAATCAATCTGTCAATCTGTCAACCCACCAACCAACCAATCAGTATTAAGAAAGGCACGAAGTTTGTCTTGAACTGAATGAAATGTTTGTTTTTAGTACACACCCGCAACGGTTCATGGAAATTCCACGAACCTGATTGGTCCATCAACGAATAGTTATTGATAAACCACGATTGCTAGCACGTTGCCCATGAAGAAAAAATACTTTATTTTCTGCTTTCCTTTTTATGGCCCGCTATAAAACATATAAAACCCATTCGTCTGTTTACTTAGCCTCGTAGTAATCACACCACTCGAATGTAGAATTCTTCAGCGGTCTAGAAAACTGTTGAAAATCTTACTGAGCTGGGCCCAGTTATTAAAACACTATACTAATGAAGTCCTTTCAAGAAAGCACCTGCGTCCAATTCTGTCGTCAATAATGATTATTTCTGCAAGCCTTTCGTTTTATACTTTAGTTATTCTCGGACTATACTTTTAACACTCTGAGAGTTAGCGGTTTTTTAACGAGAGGAACGAATCTGGGTTAACTGCGATGGACTAGCATCCCACCCAGGGGCAGTAGCCCTGGGGCCAGCTGCTCAAATTAAAACACTACTGATTTAGGCTAATCCGGGATTAGCATCAATTTGATTTACCGTAAAAACTCTACTAAGCCCACCCCCTCTATATAATAAGCAGTCCCCTCCCTTCCTAGATGATAGATCATGACAATCAGTTGAACAAGAAAACAAGGTAATTTTAGGCTTTTAAACTTATTCATTCACCACATTTACTATATATTTCTAACTGTTTAATGTTTTTAAAATAAGCCCCCATTTCTAATTAGCCCCCCTGCCTCCCCCCTCTGTTTTAAGTCCCCACCCCTCCCCCCTCAAAAGGTCTCGAATATAATTAAACCCACCCCAGGGTCTTAATAGAGTGTTTACAGTTAGCGTTGGAACTTTCAGTGAGGTTTTCTGATCGATTTTCCAGTGTTTGTCCTTCTAGCCCTACGTGATAACATCAACCCGTTGCCTAGAAAATCATCAGCTTGAGCCTTATCCTGATGAACCACTAAATTCTCAGAACTGACAGAAAGGAAATTGTAAAGAGAATTACCTTTTCGACTGAGTTAGGACAAAAGCTAGGTCACCACAACAGTACAATTAATGTTTTTGCAAACTTCACACGTCACTGCTAAAAGTATCTACGAACGTGCTAGTCAAAGGCACTCTTGCAAAAAATTAATGCTTCAATAATTAAATTCGGTTTTCTAATTTCTTAAATTATATATAATAAGCTTATTTTACTTTTTAAATCTCGTTGATTTCTTGAAGGGTTTGCTACCAGTTATGTAGCTTCAGAAGCTTAAAGAAATGAATTAAAATATGACCAAGTGCCTCTAGGCAGACAACAAGCACAAAATGTCACTTAGTGTTAAGTGTGTTAAACAAAAAGTAAATACTAGACGATCCTTGTAGTATGCATTTTAATATCACGTCTTGTCTGTTATCCTTGAAGACAGTTTTTCCTAATGTAGGTTTTAGATCTGTTTGAAAAGTGCAAGTCAACAGTGCATGAATTAAAACCTGGTAAACAAAATCGAAAGTAAAGATGAACAACTCAAATTAATAAAAGCCTTGATTTTTTCCCACGTGAATTAGCTCATTGTAAGTGTTTTAACGCTTGATTTCAGACAAATTATTTCTTTCTATCCAAACACTTGCATGACAGACATTGAAGTATGGAGGATTCTATAAATTAAATAAGACATTGGAAAGTCGATAACAAGCAAGTAATAACTCCAATGTGGATCATAAAATCATGTTTACAGGCGACGGTCTATAAATATCGTAACGCACAGAATGACGCATATAAAGACCGCATCAACAATATTCTATCGATGGAGTTTCGGTCCGCGAGTACAAACAAAGGTATCCAGTCGTGCTCAGACTGGAGCAGTAAACGTACAATTAACCGAATGATCTGGCAACGAAACTCTTTCAAATGAAACCCCCGATGGAGCCATTTTGTACATGCATAATCACATGAAAAGCATACCTGTAATGATATTATACTCTCGCTTTCGGACTGGAATACCCCTTCGCTCGTAGCTACTCCACTGCCGTAAAAGATGGTGAAAACATGCCACACACACTACCGCTCGACCAAGGTCGTCCAACTTGGTTTTTTTCCCTTGCAAATCGGCTAGTACAGGAAAAAACGGTCCCTTGGGTTGTGCCGTTGCAAATAATCGCTTCTCGAACCCGTTTGTTGAGTTGTTGCAAAAAGTACAAGATGTAAATGCCGGCTCCACATTAGTTGAAGATCTCAAATCGGTTTTAACCTCCAAAGTCGCCATCTTATTCTTTTAACATCCAAAGATAACACAGTATTTTATCCCGTGTACGAAGCTTCACAAACAAACCATACACGTCTACACAAGAAACTTGAATTCGTTGACTTTAAAACGGGCTCATTTTAACCTCCTTAATCGCATCAAAATATCAGCCAGCCATTGGGATTGTGCAAACTTCATTGAGTAGCTTGTATTTACAAATGAAGAACCAGCGAGAAGCCGTGACAGAAGAATAATAATCGCAAATCATATGCAAAGCTTGGCTAATTTATGCGTACAAGACACAGAATATAAACTACGGCAACCTTTCCGCATACCGGCCCCAATTACAGTTCAATAGAAATGATGGTTTGGCGCCAAAATCGACCTCATTGGCTGAAAGACAGATGTTTATTTTACGCACGATTAGCGAACACAATAAACTATAGCACTCCTCTGAAATCAATTCAAGCGAACTCGCTTAGTTGCTTTCGAAAATTCTTAACAGATGCATCGAAAAAAAGCTGTAGTTTTGATTTTTGCTATCTATAAATTTACAAAATTCCCTTAACATGTTTCTCCCTTTCGCTATTTAATGTTGTTTTGCTTTTCATGTGCTTCGACAATCTTTTTAAAGACATAAACATTTGGCAATAAAAAGGGTAAAAGTTAAATAGTGAGCTGCATACAAAGGTGACGCCGGCGACGATCAGATCTATTTTTAAACTTAAAATAGTCCGTCGGCCTTGTATTCATTTCTTTACGTCTTACTGCGTTGCTCCTTAGTGAGGTCATTGGCGATCTTTGTAAGTCGCTAAGGTCCCCGAAATATTTCGTTTTGTTCAGTGCCATTACTGTCTCAGTTAACGCCGGTGAGGAAACTATTTTCGTTTGTAGTCAGCAATAAATTATTCCGAGATAATCCTACAGAAACATCTTACATTAACCAAAAGAAACCCTCCACGAGCAAACGAACAGAAACTAGCTCTTTACCCAATTTCATTCCCCGCACAATAACTACACAGAAGTTCAACAGCACACAACTATTGTATCGCATTATTCACCTTTCGCGAAAACTAGAGTAAAAATCTTTCTTGGCAGCTTAATTGCAGTCACTAAACCAGTTTATTTCCGGCTTAGTCATCTTTCTATCTCGAGGGAGGTCCATTGCAAGATTGCTGTGCAAGAACAATGAGTCCGCCGGACCATGCGATCACTTGTCCAAGAAGAGCTAACTGGACTTAGTGTGGATTGAAATTAGAATAGTTCCAGTTTTAGTCGGCGGATAACTCGTCTGACTTTATCTAATAGGTTATTTGTCAAACCGTCCCATCATATTGGTCGGAAGAGAAACGGAAAGCCGTGGCGCCATAAGCAAGAACATCACCTTCCGGGTTGTTATCGAGAACGTTAGCAGTTAATGCCTTGAGCCTCAACTGTCGCCTCAAGTTCCAATTCAGTTTTAATATTTTGTAAATTAAACAGTATGGCCTCTGGTAATTGTGGCTAACCTCAAACTACAACTTGACATTTGAAGCTGCAAAAAATAAAAAACTTTAAACGACAGGTATAAATTTCCTTCCTGGATTAGCGTTAATAGCCTTTCAAACAACCCGACCCTGGCCAATTGTTGCGCAAGCAGGGGTTTCAATAACATTTGAAGTAGGCAGCTGGTTAGAAAAGAGTACCCGACTGCATCAACAAGGTTTGAAAGGATCTTTCTCTAGTCACTTCATTTTTGAGGAAAAAGTAGCCGACCTCTCTGAGCAAAGTAGCCAACACTTTTCGTCGGCCGTCGGTGCTTATTGAAAGCACTGCGCAAGGTTTTAAAACTTGCTATTTTCTCTCGGTCCTTAATGATACAGACACCACCGACAAATGGAGATTTTCCACGAATTCTTCAAATTACCTGCAGCTGCCAGTGTTTTGAAGTTATCTGCCATTACCTGTTCAAATGTTTGTAGTCTTGTGACTCTTTGCACGTGCACTGTATATGGCTGAAACCGCTGACCGAACCTCAGTGAACATTATCACGCGACACAGGTTTATTGACGTTTCGGCTTCAGGGTGGGCTTACGAAAATTAATAAAAATATTATCACGTACAGAACACGTACAGAGAGTTTTTTTCGTCCTGTTTTTTTGTCGTGTGTTTCTGTGCGGTCGTATGCAGGGAAGAGTTCTCGAAATAATTGACATAGGCTTATCAGCCGTGACAGAGGCCCGGATGGATTCACGGAGAGGCGACTGTTTGACTTTCGGCTTAGTACAAACGCAAACATCATTTTAAAATCGTTTAGTTTATAATGGTTATGAAGATCGGAAAGTACCCTTTACATGTTAAAAGTCAACTGAAATGTTTATCAAAAAAAAAACAACCCCAGGAATCTGGTAATCCGCAACGAATTGCTGAATAGGGTTGGAATTTGAAGTTGATTTTACTGTTTGTCCCATTCCTCATTACTGGTTCTCTTATAAAGTTTGTTCGCAAGAGATTTCATCAAGTTTTCTCAAGACGAGAGACGTTGCTTTCACAGCTCAGTTGATAGATCTCGACTTTCGAAATTTCAGAGCATTTTGTGACCTTTTCATCTGTAAGCTTTTAAAGACAGCGTTACCTAGGTTCTTGAGATATAGTAATCTTGTGAAATGATATTGCATGTCTGAATGAGAATCAACTGATAAAAGCTATAATTAAACGACGTAGATAATTTCTTAATCTTTAAACAACTTTTCGCCTTTGAATTTATTGTTTTCCTCAGTGTCCATCAGACAGGAAAAGCTATTGTGTTTTCTAAAAATCTTTTGTATTTGTGTGTCTTCTTGAAAAACGAAATCACAAAACGGAAGAAACGCTATCTGTCGGTCTTTATGTACGCTATAAATAAGAATGAATGAGTTTTGTTCGAGTGCAGGTGGCAAACAGGGTGCATGCAGTTATAATCGGATGTGATCATATCAGTTAATTATGCGCGAAGCTTCGGAAGAAACGTAAATAAATGAATGCAAACTTCCCTACAAAATGCCGTCGTTTACCAGGCACGCAGAGAACTGCAGTGCAAAACTATTTACAAACAGATTAACGAAGTTTATCCTGCGGTGAATCGACAACAACGGCATTTATTGTGTCAGTATGTTAAATAACAGCAGCCGCCCGGTGGACGAGTCTGTAAAGCGTCGATAAAACACGGTGTAAAACTATGCTATACCCTTTGTGGTTAAATACATTAAAGCTTTAATCTTAGAATGGAAGCAAAGTTAACTTACCTCTCGATGTAAGCGAGTAGCGAGTGAGGCGGAGAACTACAGTTTCGTAATCTTGTGTACTTTACCATAGCGAGAGAGATCTGTGAGCAAACCCATTGCGCCGCGCAGACGCTATGTTCGAGTCACGAAATATCACGGCAACAAAAGACTGTTGCGGCTGAGCCAGCGAAACACCGGAAAACAAACAATGTAAACAAACAAATAAACAGCTTTTTCACGCTACGTACAAATGCGAAGGAGGAAAAAGCATGGTCGCGCAATATTATCTAAAATTTATCCAGATTGAAACACAATGTAAAAAAACTGTGCAATTAAAATATTTTTAAAGCTCGAATAAAATTGTGTGACCACAATAATTTCAGAAATTTCACAATCGTCCAAAGAGAGTTGCATTTCAAAATTCACATTTGAATTTCTTTCCCATCTGGCTGGCTAATTGGTTGGAGACGTTTTTAAAAGCTGATTTTACGAGAAGTGTAAAATATTGTCTGAGCTGGTTGCCTTTTGTGAAGTGACAACAAAAACACGAATAAACAGAAGATGTCGAATTAACATTGCTACGCTTGAAGCGAATGTCATTTCGTAGTTGATCGAAGACATTAACAGAAACAATTATGACTCAGTATTAACCGATTCGTGATAACATTTTGATACGCCCTTCCTAAAAGCATGTGTAAGAGGGAGATTGGAAAAAGATTAAGCAAAGTAAAATACCACAGTCTTAGCTTGTACTTTAGAAACCCTAACCTATAAACTATGGTAAATATTGGCATTCTAATAATTCTAAATGCCGACCTTGTCAGCCTTCTTGTCAACATATGCCAGATGTTTTTCTATTTTTAATATTTATTTTTTTATTATATATTTTATATTATTTTGAGCAATATCGTCGTTACAAAGATTGTCAGTCATTCAGGCACGGATTTAAGTGGGAATGCAGTGTACACTTAGGAAGGTGTGCCCTAAAGCCATATTAGTGGGGGGGGGGGGGGGGGGGTCGACAGGGAAGTCTGCGGTAGTCGACTGGCATGCATGCCTTCCAGTAAGATGCTGGGATCCTTACGTAAAGGCTAATTAGAACACTTGTAGATGATAAAAAAAAGTTCTTTTAATTGCAAATATATAAAAATTGCGCGAGTACACATTACTCACATTTAACGACAGGGATGAACTATGTTCCCATCTGTTTAATCAGCATTGCTTATCTTCGTTTACTGTTACTGAGGCGTCTGTTACATTATCCACTGATCCCCAGGGCTTTTCCCTTCTTCTTCCCGCCCGCCCCTCGTGTTCCCACCAAAGAGGCACTCGAGAGAGTTCTCCGTATGCAAAAACGGGCTGCGCGTATTATTCTTGCAGCACAACGTACTAGTCGAACTGTCACTTTATTTAATAAGCTAAACTGGATCCCCTTTTACAAAGAAGCTTATATAAATCGATGTGCACTGGCCAACAAAAGGATAAACAGAACTTTACCTGAATACATGAACACATCTTTAAGGAAAAACTCTGACATCCATTCGAGAAGTACTAGAAATTGTAATTTAAATTTATTATGCCCCTCTCACAGAAACGCCTCGGAGGGAGGACGCACTTTCGCCGTCAGAACTATTAAAGATTGGAACAGTTTACCCCGGTCTTTAAAAACAGAGAAGTCCGTTAAATCGTTTAAGGCTAAATTATGTGATACTATTCTTAACTCTCAGAAAACTAATGGAACTTTTTAACTCTAATTATTCGTAGTATGTTTGAAATTCTAAGTCCAGTTTATTATTTGTAATATCGTATTTTAGCATTTTATTGTAAATAATATATTTTTAGCATTCTAATTATTTTAAGCTGAGGGCCCCAAGTTTATCAGTAACTTAAGTTAGTGTCACGGGTCACCCTCATTAAATAAAGCCTTTCATTTCATTTCATTTCATTTCATTTACCTTTATTCTGTTTTTACGAGTGAGGCAACCGAAAAGGACCTGGGATGAGGATGGAAATTTCGAGTGGAATGATTTGCATTCCTTCTCCGTGCGGGCTCGCAAGTATACTACAGTGTCGCGGGTGAGGTCATCGGCGCTTCATGCCTCATGTAAAGGGACACTATCACGGCTGATCATAGAAATTTCTATTTTCTAATTTCCCTAGTATTTGCCAAATGCCACCAAATACACAAATAAATTTGATAAAAAGATCCCACAAAACAAGATAGAACAGTTATTTTGAGGAAGAAGTACAGGATTGCAAGGATGGAAGTGGATTGCGAATGTCTAAAAATCAAAGCTGCTATTCTGGTGAAATTTTGAACCTGTATTTAGTCACTTTTTCCTCTTAGTTGATATTTCTTTGCTTTTATCACTTTAAGCATTTTCTCCTCCAAAGCGCAATTATAGCAAGCTACAGGCCATTCTTATAAAATATGATATTTCAGGCATGACAGTGTCCGTTTAATTGCACATTATGCATCAGGAGCCTTCGAGAGGAAGCGAAAGGAACTAAGAGGCTGTTTGGGTCTCTATGAGGTTCTTTGATCCGCCTGGTCAGTGAAAAACGCAGTTATGGCTGACGAGGCAACCACCTCGGATGTTCTCACAATTTTTTTGCGAAGCCCAGTTACCTAGCTTTCTAAGCGGGTTTATTTTTCCGTATGGAGCCTGAATCCTACCTTTGGCGATGACGTCATCACATCATTAGTCATCACTCGCTTTAGGCTTCGCGCTTCCCCTTCTTGGTCTGACAACAAAACACGCGTGGTTAAGGGAAGAAACACAGTGACAGTTTCAGTAACCCTTAAAACTCGACCGTCTACCGCCGTCAGAGTCTTTAATCTGTCAGAATTACTTCTTAGAGAATTGTTTGCAATTCTCTGAAGGCTCATTATCTTTGCGTGTCATCATTGTAGGCCAATTCGCTGTCACACTCACAGCTAATTTGATAAATGGAAAGTTAGTATCACTCCAATATCTTTCTAGCCTTGGGCGTTGCTGGAGGTAGCGGCAACTGACTGGTGCCAAAGATGGATATCGAATTAGCTCCTAATTATCTTCTGGCATGATGTTCGTAAATTAGTACGATGAATAATTAAGTTGCAATTGAACAAAAGTTCCACCGCCTAAATTTTTTAAAAAAATATCAAGGATCAATTTGAATGTAGTAGCGAACGAAATCCTGTTTCCAAATACGAAGCCAAGTAAAGAAAAAGAAACAAAAGAAGGAAACAAAAAACCAAAAACGTCTGGTGAGGAGCCTTCGTAAAGGTCTTATGACCCTGTCAAAAAAACTTCTGGGAGAAAATCAATCTCCAGATCTTCCTAAACTAAAAGAAGACTCTTCAAAATGTCTGAAAGGTTACACGAATTACAAAGCCAGGGCATTTAATCCTTGTCACAAATGCTTGGCATAGTGACAAGATGGTAGCACTTATTGTGCCACAACTTTCCAAATAACTGAAAGTTTAGTAAAAACAAATATAGGCAAAAGGTGAGTGACAAAGAATATAAAAAGATTTTGGCATACGCGTATCAAATTCCAGGCGAATTATGCTAGATCCTTCACAGGTGGAATCTGTTTAGTATCCACGAGCGTGCACTTGCCGTGATCTGTGCGTCAACCATACTTTGTAAGTTGAATGAATATAAGTGAATCAACAAATGGAAATGTAAGAAACTCTTTTTATTATATAAACCCCATATTGAAAAAGACTCCAAGGTCCATACAGCATTGTTATGTTAAAAAATATATATTACGGCAATAAATTATTTATAGCAGGTGGCATAAGCTATGTAACCAAAACTAATGCACTTTCTCGACTACAAAATACAGAGTATCGTTTTCCAGACAATTCAGATATATTTTCTAGATATATTTAATGTTTAGCCGTTTTTCTCAGGCTCGAAGTCTAATGATTGTAGCAATCATTACGTCCAGGCAAGTCTGTTATCCCTACAGTTTATCGGCAGTTTTTCTCGGTTTCTTTTCCATAAAAATTATTGACAAATAAGTCTTTTCACAGCCATCACACCATGCACACGTTATTTCTCACCTTCATCACTTCTGCCGCCGAATTTTTTTTTATAATGACGTCTCTTTATAAATCGGGTTTTAAATCGCAAGCACGTCTCGCCAATAAAATGCAGTGCTTGAAAATTCCGTAGTAAAAAGATCACAAATTTACATTCACCTCTCCGTGGGAGATCCGGACGTACGGCAACCATAGTATTAACATATTTTTCTGTGTAGAGGCTATTAAAAGGAGAATTTCTGACAAATGTTTCTCGTATTAGTACATCATAAAAGAGTCAAATCCTTTGGGACTTCCACTGTGTTTATCGGAGTTTGACAGCTTTTCAGCCTCCTGTTCGATTTTGGCCAAGATCTCCTCGAAAAATAAATCGTTATCAAATAACTCTTGATGTCGATATAACGGATTCGTCTGCACGTTTCTTGTGCGTACTTCGTCCAGTAAATTACCTTCACTTTTACATTTGTGTCCTCGTGCGATTGATCTATTCTTCGCTAAACTTGAGTGTCCCCGCTTTGGAACTTTGCTCTTCAGTCTCCAAGTGCTCTGTGATGTCCCCATGCCAGCGTTTCGCTTTTGATTTGATTTCTCCGAATTAAACTCGATATTAACCACGAAACACCAAGTTTGACGCTAGAGATCGTGACTAAATTACTCAATATTCATCTCTCTGCCGGTTCTAATTGATTCGCCGTTTCCAATTCTCCAATGCAAAAATACATCATGTTCCTTTTCAGTCCAAATCTCGTTACGAGCCTAGTTTACGTAAAAACTAAGCAACAAACCCTCAAGCGCCAGAAATATTTACGTCTGGAAAACGCATTCTCGTTACAGCAAAAACTAGGTTATTTTCTTTTTTCGTCGAGGAAAAACTAGCTTATTTTCTAATGAAAGTTCTTCGAGCTTGTTGGATTTTCATTAAACAAACTGTGTCGTTGTATTTTCACTGGCGAACTGCTGACGCACTGTTCTTCAAGGACCAATAGGGAGTCAGCTCACCAGTAACCAAAGCAGAAGCTCTTATTCAACACCTATTGTCGCGTAGTTGGGATTATCATAAAGCTAGGGTGTCTTAAACGAATAATAATGAGGCAACTGGCTCTTAAATGTTCCCGGTTTTGAGCTTCGTTCAAGTTCCTTCCTTTCTTTCCTGAAGTCAATTATTTCCAAACAAATGGATGCAATTGTGAAATTTTTTGGCTGCCGGGCATTTAGTTCATTTAAGACCGCGATTGGCCACAGCAATTTGAGAACGCTATAAACGCACTTACAATACAGCCGTTGGAAAACAAAACAAAAAGAAAAGTACGTGGTAAAATTTAATTGAGCCAGCCGACATAGCCGTTTCACAGATTAGCTTTATAAAGACATAACCATGATATATGTCTGTCACACTCTTGTCATAAAAAGTGAAACATTATATGAAAAGTATCGTCTGCAAAACATGCTAATCTACTTTTCTCTGAATATATCAAGTGCTGAAACCATTAAAATTTTAACATTAGAGATATTTTAAAAAAGAAAAGAAAAAAAAAACGTTAACTTCCTAGAATAAGCCCCTTTGTCCACAAAAAGAAGTCTCTTATCTGATAATAAAGTGCCAGCCTGCCTAGCAAACGTTTCCTTTCCAAGCGCGCGTAGCGAACGAACGACACGAGACGAGACGGACGGACGGACGGACGGACGGACGGACGGACGGACGGACGGACGGACGGACGGACGGACGGACGGACGGACGGACGGACGGACGGACGGACGAACGAACGAACGAACGAACGAACGAACGAACGATTGATTTGCGCGCTCGGAAAGGAAACGACTGCTTCGCAGGCTACAGAACCGCCTTCAATAACTACGCTGAGAACCCAAGGCTCCCCCCCTCCCCCCGTCTCGAATCTAAAAATATAATTATATATTTTTTATAAGTTAAAGGAATTGTCTAAGGAAACATTTTTGTGATGTACAAACTTACTGTCACATTGAAAGAAACCCTGAAAACAGTTTACTAACGTTGAAAACACCAAACAGGGATCTACTTAATAAAACCAAAACGGAACAAGGATGGTTAAGAAAGATTGGGAAAGATTAAGATAGATTTCAAAGGATGAACAAGATGCACTAATCCTTGACGTAGCTTCGTTACATGTAATAAGAACGCCGAAACGCTTGATAACCTGTTCTACATTTTGATATTTTGTACCGTTTCTGGTGTCTTTAGACTTGGGCTAACAATTTGATGACTGCTGTAAAAAATTATTGTTTTGCCTATCATATCATTCTGAATATTTTTTGATGTCTTTTACCTTAACCGCTATGTTATTAGAAGTAAAAATCCATTCCAAACATGAGTCCAAATCGAACACAACACAAAATCCCTTCTCCTACTAACTATAAAACCACCCACTACTTGTATACAACTTGCATATATTTCAGTGGCGGATCCAGGGGAGGGGTCACCCCCCCCCCCCCCTTAATTTTCCTGGAAATAGCACATTTTCTGTGCACTGCTTGAAGTATCTTCGCAGAATATTCAACATTCATAGTCAAGCCTTCAAAAGCCCTCCCCCCTCTCCCCCTCCCCCTAGCTGAAGGTCTGGATCTGCCACTATATTTTTAAAAGTTCACTCATTATAAACTTGCAACTGCTCAAATGTCTAATGTTCTTATGTTCAGTGATTCACGTACATGTACATATGATAAGTGAACACTCTACTCTAAAACCCAACTTTCTGACATCCCCTTACTGACAATTCCCTTGGGAACTTGAAACTCTAAATGTGAATTCTGTGTTGTAATCTTTTTGCATTCTCTTTGGAACAGCTGGTCATAATTGTGATCAAAGTACTCTGAGATGTCAGTCTCCTCCTTGTTGAGTGGCTTCTCCAGCATTTCCACGAGGGAGGCCACACCAGGGTAGTAGTGACTCTGTAGAGTTTTCAGCTCCCACAGTGAGCTCTTCAGGGCATTGCATTTAGCAGGGTCTGGTTCGTCAACAATGAATGGGTCACCTTGGCATGGATCAGTAGCATCCTCATCTGTGTCCTCATCAAGCAACAGTTTTCCTGTCTAAAAGTAAGTTTGAAATTGTAGGACATAAACACTTAATTGTTAAAATAGAACCTTGACGCAATTTCTTAAGTGCGTCTATCTTTATAAATTTACATGAACTCTACTTTGCTGGATGCAAACAACAAGGTCTGGTGTTTTTTCTTTTCATCATAGTTCCTCGGTAAAGCAAACATCCTCACTCAACACCCCCCTCCCCTCCAACATGTGACCCATGCATGTATAATCATGAAGTTAAACATATAAACGCAATGCAAAAGAATCTTTGAAGTAAATATTTAAAGTGGTACTATGATCAAATTTTCACCCCTTGCAATTTCAGGCGTTTCAAAGAGTATTTAATGAAAGATTTAAAATGCCGTTTACCGTTTTCAAATATCTATTTTAGTTCCAGAGATATTTAAGCTTAAAAAAATCGTAAAATATGCAAATTAGGGAATTGATGACGTCATCTACTCAACCCAATTTTCAACTTTGCTAATTTGCATATTTTAAAAACTTGAATATCTCTGGAAAGAAAAGAGGTATTGAAAAACAGTAAACAGCATTTTTCTTCTCATATAGAGTACTTGTTAATATTTAAAAACGGTTGCGAAAGAAAACCTGCGAATTTCATCATAGTAGCACTTTAAAAAAAGAAAACAGTAAAAATAAAGCTGGCTCAATTAAGGAGATTGACAAGGAAAAAGCTGGAACTTGAAAACCACCCTGAGTGCTTAATTGAAGAAAAATGATACACCTCTTAATGCTGAAAAGAAAAGTTGAAATCAACTCCAAGCCTGGGGATCACTGGAGAGAAGTGTCCTCTACTTGTTTAACTCCAGTTTCTGCAGGATAAAGCAACAAGACGTACAGAGGATTCAGGATGAGCATTTAATGGTCTCAGTTGTTGCATTCATTGCCACCCTTGAATTGATTGTGTTGCAAAGCAAAATGACAGATGTTGCTAGGCAGGAATGACAGCGTTTTGTCTGGGAAAAGCACAATGTGTACATTTGTTATTTGCCAGAACCATGACTCTCAGAATCTCACTTCCTTGCACAACTGAAATGAAGGTGTTTGTTTGGAACATGCAAAAAACTTACTTGTTTTCGATGGATAAGGACTTGTACACTTGGATGCCGTTTGATCAGATTGCAGACAAATGGTATGACCAACATTGCACCAGAGGGGGGAGCAGACAGAGCAAGCCGTGACAGCCGCTTGACAAAGGCTGCTACCAGATAAGCAGGAAGATGGGTTGACATCAGAAACAGGTCAGCTAAGTGAAAAAACCTTGCTTGATACTTCACGTAAAAGATATTTGGCTCAAACAAAGCATACAGCTTCTTAAAAAAGTCTGGGTAGTCCAGGTTGTGCTTGTGAATGAGAACAAAGAGGCTGTTTAGTGCCAGAAGGCTTGTTACTCCTCCAGTGTTGTAAGAGTCTGTTAGAAAATCCATCAACAGTTTTGGGTCAGTCATGTGCGGTAACACATCACTGTGAAGGTTGAGTAACACTTTCTTGTGAACTTCCGACGTCAATGGGAGTGTGAGGAAAGCAAGCCAGGCAGTGCTGAAAACTCTCCTGTGTTGCTTCAATTCCAAAACAACTTGCTCGTTTTTGTCACTACCAACCTTTTTTCTTTTCTTTACTTCAATCAGTACATTGTTCAGCTCTTCATCTTTTTCTTTCATTTTAATCAAATTCAGCATTGCAAACACGTTTTCTACAAGAAATCGTGTCTCACTGTTTGTTGACTTTGAACTGTCCCCTAAAATTTTGGCCAGATTTTTGAGCACATAAAACCTCACATCGTCAAACTCTAAGTACTCAGCGAATCTTTCAATACAATCCTTCATGCTGTACCTTCCATCAAACAGAGCATCGCAGGTTTGTCTAAACAGAACATTAGGAAATTTCTGGACCTGTTTTGCTTCTTCCACAAGAAACTTCATAAGCGTACACAGGGCAAACTCCTTCACGTTCTGCGATCCGATGCGTAGTAAATTCAGAAGCCGTTTCAAGGTCAGTAGATACTTTTCGTGCAGCCAGTAACTGAAGACATCTTGAGGATCTTGGTTCGTTTCGTCTTTCGTTGCTGGCTTTTGTTTTGTTTCCCGAAATAACTTTCCACGGGACGAAAAGTTTGTAAAGATTTTGTGAGCCGATCTTATGAACGCTACCAAAACTCCTTCGTCTTGAGTTTCTGATAGCTCCAGTATGTCCACAATGAAGTTTGAATTAGTATCACTTTCTAGAATAGCTTTTGTTTTGTCTTTAATTTCTTTGATTTTCCTCGAGACGTCCGCTACGTCCGCCATGTTGGCAATTTATCCACGTGCTCTTCTAAAATACCCCGCTGACCACTGCTTCTCTTGTGATCATTACTGGAGCCTGACGGGGCGGGGGGGGGGGGGGGGGGGGGGGGAGAGGGTACAGGTGTAAAACTTTTTTTCTCTCGTTTTCGTTTGAAGATATTTGTCAGTTTTCATACCTTCTTGTTTTTAAGTCCAGAAGACAGGATTACAGCTAGTAGAAGACTAGTTCTCTTTCCATAGTGTGTTTATTTTATTTCCCCGCACACCCTCCCTTACGTTGCCCCCTACCTAGCCCATCCCCGGGTCATTCCCGGGGGGGTGGGGAACTCCCGTAGTTTTCGGATAGTTGTGTGCCGCGAAGGAAAACAAAAAGAGAGGATCAGTCACATCTTCTGTAAAAGTCTTTGTTTTTACTTGGACATATATTCAGGGAAGATGATTTTAAATTCTATTTTAAATATACATTGGTATGTATTGAAGATTGCTGTGTTTTTGTTAGGTTCCTTTGATATGGCATGAATTCTATGTGAAATTTTATTTATGGGTAATTAGTGTATTTATATAACGCAATGCAGTGAAATAATATGAAATGGAATTTATCAATATTTTATTTTTTTAGAAATAGGATATAACACTATAAATAAATCTAATGTTGGGAACGGGTAAATTGAAAATTTGTAAGATACTCTTGCATGTAAGTAACTGTATTTAAATTGGTGTCTGTGATTGTAGAGACTTGGAATATTATGGTGCAAAACTGAAAATATCAATAATAAAACATAAAACACTCACAAGGCAGGTGCATAAGTTGATAACTGTAAATTACATTGCGATATATGAAAAAAAAAAATAACAAAATGACGGAGGATTTATGGAATAAAAGTTAAACTGTGGATGAGCTTAAGAGAAAATAACGTTAACTGAAGGGAAATTTTAAAATACCAAAACTTTAAAATTAGCATGCGGCGCGGTCTCCATAGCGAGTGATCGCGCGCGCTCATGGAAACTGGAGTGAGCGTCGATTGACCGTGACCAGAATGTAAAGGAAGGACTTGGCATGACATCAAAATGCGAGTAAATATGGACGGCTGGAGAAGATTTCGTCGATATTAGCAGTCATAAATAAAGGATTTTTCGTATATTGGTTCATTTAAGCAATGAGTGGTTGCCTTAAGGTGAGTTAAACATTTTGAAAATTGTGTTTTTATCATGCAGCTAGATTAAGTTCGAAGCTAATGGATTTGACCGTGTGGAACCTCCTTATGAATGAAAACGTCCGAACGAAGTTATCTGAGTTATGGCTAGTTATGGATTGTGTTCCTTCTTTGCAGGTCGCTTCTACAGCCTGAAATGGATCTTAAGTGGGTAATATCTGAAGAGGAAAGAACTCGACACGATGCTTTATTTTACAGCCAAAAACCTCAAGATAGATATTTATCTGGTGAGCGGTGAAATATTTTCACTTGTCTTAAATTTTTTAATATGGCGGTTTGCACTCATCTATGCAAATATTTTTAATATTTCAGGAGAACAAGCTCGTTCTTTATTTATACGATCAAAACTACCTTTACCGGAGCTCAGCAAAATATGGTTTGTATAAGTTTTTTTTGCATGGGTATGTTAAGAAATCCTAATTTATTTGTAAGTCTGCCATGTGCACAGACTGTGAAAGTAATCGGTTTTTGTTCGTGCAACAAGACTAAAGTCTTATATTTTCTATTGAGTTAGCTAATTGGTCATCTTTGTGGTTTTGTAAACTTCCCTTTCAATCTAAGACGAACTTAAACCGTTTTTATTTGTGTCCCAGCAACAGTAAGTTATGAAATCGGCGTGGCAGATGCCATGAATTAGTTCTGTTTTTCTAGAATCAACGGGATAGCGGTTTGTTTTGAATACAAACGTATCAGTTATTTTGCAAATCTATTGTGTTTTTTGTTTAGAACAACGGCAGAGATATCATCTGGGAAACATAATGCAACGTGTTTACATTGTGTTGTCAATGAAAAAGACAATTTGGAAGCCCATGTGATACACTGAATTTGCAACTTGTTAATAGGCTTGTTAAAATACAAATGTTGTGGAACTTTAATTTGCTAATGTTTAGTTTGCATGAAGGTTGGGATCGATGACCCAGCTATTAGCGTTAAGCCCCCTTTTCACACTGGTCTACCGAAGCATGTCAAAGTGTGGGAAAAATACACACGTTACTATAATGGGGTTTACAAAAGTAAAAAAAATACATGTAAATTTGCAAGCTTTAATTAGAGAGTGATTTGAATCAGAATTGACCCAAGCTACTCGGATTTTTTTAGAGTAGATTCAAAACTGATTCACATCATTCTCATAACATAGCATTGATTCTTGATTATTATGATTAATAACGGACATTCTCAGACAATCAGCGAGTAATATATCATTTCATGCATAACTCTTTGGTACGGGTTATGTGGTTTTCCCCCAGGGAACAAGATTAAACCCATTTGAATACAAGAAATCTATTTTTAATGACCGCATGATTTATATTAGAGATGGATGATCTGTCTGGACAATCTTACACTTGCAAGCATAATGTTTTAGTTCATCTGATAATTCATCTGTGTAATAATAATAATAATAATATAAGAATGATAATAATAATAACAATAATAATAATTAATAATAATAAAAACATAATAAACTTTATTTAACAAGGGTAGACAGGTGACAGTAAAAAACTGAAAAACCAGTAGCCCTTTAATATATAATACAATTAAAAACTAATTTAATAATGATTAAAATCTAATAATCTAGAATAACAAAATTCATTAAAGTATGGTGTGTAAAAATTTGGGCAAACAGCTGGATCATCCGTCCAGACGAACTATCTGGATAGCTCATCTTGTTAGCCAAACTATCCAGATAGTTCACCTAGACTGACGATCCATCTGTTTTGCCTGCATGTGTAAAAAAAAAATTATAAACAGATGGAATTATCAGATGAACTAAAAGATGCTTGCCTTATTAAAATGCTAGTTTGTCCAGACAGATCATCTGTCTCTAGTACAAATCAAACCAATTATAGTTTTATTTTTTCTCTTTTCATATTTTAACTTACTCTAGTTTCTGGAAACAGTCATGGAGATCCTTTGAACACAAAATTTATTAGCCGCCTCAAAATGAACATCAGAAATATCTCTTTTATTCAGGCTTTAGCTTTTCATGGGGGTGGCTCAATCAAGTTTGGGCTTTCTACATTTTCCAAATCTGTGCCCCAATGTGTGGTTCCAGAAATTATCCACACCTCCTCCCCCATGGAGGATGGACCCTCTCTGGAACCACACAATGTTAGATCTAATATATTTAGTGTTTATTTAATATCTGTTATTAATAAATTGTTTTGTTATTAGGAAACTTGCTGATGTTACAAGAAACAACAAGTTAGACATTTCTGAATTTGCCGTAGCAATGCATCTTATTCAGAGTCGACTAAAAGGCACTGACATTCCTCTCAAGCTGCCAGAAACTTTAGCTCCCAGCCATGTACCTCATGTAAGCATTCCTGTTGTGTCCAAAGAAGAGAAAGCAGCCTATGAAAAAGCTTTCATGTGGAAGAATAATGAGAAAACAGGGTATATTGACGGTAAGGCAGCCATGTGAAGTATCTTTATTTCTTTTCATTTGGATCATATCAATTTATGCACCACATGCTAGGAATTTAAAATAAAATGCTCTATGAAAGTAAGTTAAAGTTACACAAATTTTTCTAAAAAAATCATTTAACTCAGTTTATAAAAAGTTTTATTCAATTTTTTAGAGAATTGATTTTGACATCTTTAATGAAGAATGCGTAGTAAAACTACAGTTCTTCCATAACACAAATTCTAATAATTTGACCCAAAATTGTGGATCCTGATAGGAATTCAAAAATTTTACCAAATCGATTCCGAACATGACTGGAAGTCTTCCAAATATTTTCCAAAAACTTCTGAAGATTTCCAGTGTTGACCCAAAGTCTACCCAAGATTACCTATGTTGGCCCGAAGACTAACAAAAGTTTCTGAAGTTGCCCCATAGTAGTCTGGAGATAAAGCAAGGAGTTATAAAGTATACCATTTGAAAGTTCATGATTTATTAGTACGGAAATATACTTGCAATTTTGTTGAGTGTACTATAAATAAAAAAATGCTGGGAGTAATTTTTAGAATTTCTAAAACATCACAAGTACCTGCATGTTAATCATGAACTGTATGAGAGAGACCTGTGATTTCCTAAACTAATGACACTCAGTCAGACTCTTTAAATTAAATAAAGCTTATATGAAGTAGTGTCAGGTAACTTTTACTCAGCTTGTTAATTAATTAGTACAATGTTTAAGTATATTATTTCATATTTATTATATAGCTGAAACAGCGTGTTCTATTCTTACTGAATCTGGGCTTCCCGAGGATGTTTTAGCAAGAATATGGTGAGTTCATGAAAATAGAATTACTCATGAATATATAATTTTCAAGAATCATCAGATGTGCTGGTTATGACTTTCTTAAACAGTTTACTCTACATTCTTGTAAACATTTTATATTTGTACATAGAAGTTTATCTCAGATTATATTTTAAATAACACAATGTAAACATACAGTTTCAAAGACAAATTGTTATTCTCTGATTGGATAGAAGCCATTGTGTCTTAGAAACAGTACAATTTTGTTTCTAGTATTTAAACAAACAAACAAACAAACAAACAAACAAAACAGACAGCTAGGTATTAAATCAACCTTTGCAAGTAACTGAATAGTACAAAAATTAATGGTAGTTATGTAATAATGAATTTTGTATACATGTGCTTCGTAGGAAATCAATCATAAGTCAAAAATAGCATCAACTGTAGTTAGCCTATAAGGTAATAATTTTAAGCCCAGTTGACTCGGCATTAAAACCAGTTTCCGTAGCATGAAGCGGCTAGGAGTATTGCTGCTCCCCCCTGGATGGGATGCTGGTCCATCGCAGGGTTACCCCCCAGCATTCTGTCAGATTGCCCCAACAATTCGCCCGGTACCCATTTATACACCTGGGTGGAGAGAGGCACAATGATAGTAAAGTGTCTTGCCCAAGAACACAACACAATGATCCCAGCCAGCCAGGGCTTGAACCTGGTCCATTATATCCAGAGTCCAGCACACTAACCATTACTTCACCATGCCTCACACAGTTAGCTTATAGGTACCATTATTTTGCAGGAACTTGGCTGATATTGACAGGGATGGAAAACTCTCCCTTGACGAATTTTTTATTGCCCTTCATTTAACTAGATTTTGTAAACAAGGTGTGTGGTATTTGTTATCAGTATCAATAAGCATACTGTAAACAATAAATTTCCTCTTCTGTTTGTTTTTCTTATTCTGAGCTAAATAAATGTCTTTAACTGGGGGAGTAGGCAAAGTCATCAAATGACAAAAATCAAAGGTCTTCAACACAACATTATTTACGACATCATGTCTTCAACGTTACGTTCACTAATGGGCTCATTGCACCCAATGGTCACATGGTACAATGCAGTAGAATCCTGATTACCCAAACTTCCAGGGAAAATGAAAATTGTTTTGATAAAACAGGGTTCAAGTAATTGGGGTGAAATTACAGAGAAGTGGTATTCAAGGGAAACACAAATTGTTTGAGGAGTCGGGGTTTTGAGAAACCAGTTCTTTGAGAAATCCGGATTCTACTGTATCTGCCATGCTGGAGAGCAAGCCACGTGCTTGGACATCCAAAACAAAGCAACCTTAACCAGGTCAAGCCTGACTCTTTTTTCATTTTGTGGGATGTGCCAGTTCTTAGCTAGGTGTCTAGCAAGGTAGATGTTGAGCCATGTGACTGTTACCTGTAATGGGCCCATCAATTTTAAAACTCTTTGACCACTGCAGAGGTTTTTTAATTTTTTTTTCAATAATGCAAATACATGTGCAGGGTTTGTACTGTACTCCTCATGAAAAACCTGGAAAGTCATGGAATTTTAGAATTTAATTTTCCAGACCTGGAAAGTCATGGAATTTAAGTGTGGGTCATGGAAAATGTTTTAGATAATGCTATTTTAGACAATTCTGTCACATAAATTAGGTTTTATCGTGAACAAAATGGTAAATACCTATCCAAAATGAAAGATGATTTCGAAGAAAATGGTACCATTTAGGTCATGGACAACTGGGAGAAGTCATTGAAAAGGTCATAGAAAGTCATGGAATTTCAAAAGCTCAAAAGAGTACGAACTCTGATGTACAGAATGTTCCAACCTTCTTCCAACCCTCTTCCATTTTAACTTTAAATTCTGTTGATTTTGTGACTGACTTAAAAGCATGTACATGGATTAGTACTTCCTTTGCACAAATTAGTCAATTTGTTTGGAGAATAAAAAAAAATTATATTTAGTATTTATTGGTTAACTTGGAAAGATTACTAAATACAAAGAATCAGATGTAGAAATATAAGATAGAAGTGCATTGTTTCTGCAGGTAACTCGCTTGAGGGGAGTGTTAATGCAAGGTCAATATTATCCCAACAGGTAAAACATTTTCACCCATTTTCTGTTTTCATTAAAAGCACCAAAAATCTACTTGAAGGGCTAGTTCATGCTATTTTAGATAATTCTGTCACCTAAAATGGTCTAAAATCAAATCTCAAAAAAGAAAAGGCTGGAGTAAAAATCAAAATTGATTTAAAACTGAATCTTTTTTTGTGTTCACTTCAGTAGTATTTTTACTCTCTGGTAGAATTTTGTTCCATGAGAGGTTATCCCTTAGTGGCATATTTTTCTTAGAATCCAGCCATAACCTATACACCTGTTTTCAATAGTATAAAGTGAACTGGAGTATTGTTTCTTTCCCTGGCCTGGATGCAGGGGCTCATGTCCATTGCAGGGCTACCCCCAGCTACCCATACAAACACTCCCTTACTTGAGAGAGGCATTGTGAGAGTAAGGTGCCCTGCCTGACAACGCTTGAACCCTCCAGGACCCGTTGATCCAGAGTCAAACACACTAATTATTTATCCCTGCAACTCACGATAACAAGATTGTGTATCACATTTGGCTACGTCAGCTCTTGTAGGTTTTACAAGAATTTGCCAAAAATATTGTGAAATACAGCCCATAAAAAAAGTTTTATAAAATAATATTAATTCTGAAAAGGAAAGGTTTGTTTGATTTTAGTTGAGCAAAAGGTAATGTCAGAGATTGAACTGCCAAACCTGTATGTCATATTATACAATGCTAACTAATTTCAAATAAAATAAAAATATTAAATAGGAATTTGAAGTACAGATTGGCTATCATTCACAATTCCCAGTCAAATTCCAAACATTGTCTACAGCTACAAATTAATAATATTAATATATAAATGTTTTCATTTGCTTTGCAATAATAATCCTTATTATTTACAAAGAGCTGGCTTTCTTTTGTTGATATGTTAATATAATATATGATTATTATGTGATTAAATATATGATTGCCAATTGCAAACTGGGAATCCCGCTTCAAAATTAAAAAAATGTAAGCCATAACTCAGAGCAAGTTTGAATTTTTTAAGCACAATTCCTAGCTTGGCAATTTGAACAAAGGCTGCCACTAATTTCTCGCCATCTGTTGATAAGCAGTGGACCATGGAGCAATTATTTTCTGTTTCTTTGAAAGAGAGCTGGTGTTACTTTGTTTTATACAGCAAAATGCAAACCGGAACTTGGCAACTTGCTGGAGCAAATCTGAATTGAAAGTTGCAAGTTGGTTAAATCAAACAGTCAATCAATATTGGAACATTGCACTGCAACATTGCAGAGTTCCCATCAAAGGAACATCCAGTTTGACTGTAACATACAATAACTAACAGTTAATTGCATCAATCATTATTTATTTCTCTTTGTTTTTGTGTAGTTGACAGAGGAGTGTTATGAGGGCAATAAACTGAGGTCGGTACACTAATTAATGATATACACTGTATAAGGGAAGCTCGAGGTTTCTGTTTGCTAATAGTTGGCAGGGGGTGAACTCCTAAGCCAACTATCAACAGTTAAAAGAAACCGAGGAAAGAAACTGTCTTTGTGTTTTAGCATAACCCAGAGACTGTTCTATTCAACAAAAAGTTTAGTGAAAGTGGTTAATTTATAGTTTTGGTTTGTGATAAATTTTCGGAGATTTTACTTGTGCTTGCTCCCAGGGCAGTCTGTCAAAATATTAGACTGCCCTTGCATAACCAATCAGATTGTGAGTTTGCCTATATTATAGTCAGTCATTGGGTAATGCTAATATTGTTTATGCAATCATGTATTTCATGAAGTTTACATTATTTTAATCTTGGGAAATACTGATATCTTATTTTCAAAGGAAAGCAAACATTATCCTTTTTGTGCGGGATACCTGTGGTATTGCACACTAATGTGATTGGGATGAAAGTCTGTTTATGCAAATGAGTCAGGGCTGTCATTAAGGGCCGTAACCCATAACACCTGTTACTGCTGAGTTAACTTGATGTTATGGGTGAAGATGTTGATTGGTGTTACATCACAGTTGTGTTAAAGAGGGAAATGCTAAGGGAGAACTTCAATGAAATGGCTGCTTAAAAACTTAATGACAGCTCTGAGAGTTATGTAAACGAGTTACACAAATGAGTTTTGCAAATGAGTTGTAACATTGTATCCCACACATGTATACCCTCTTGGTACCCAATTTGCTCACTTCTTCACATAGGGCTTGTCCCATAAGGATAAAAATCAGGTTACTTAGGAACAACTGTGCCAAAAACTGCAGGCTCGGTCAAAAATATTCATGCAAATCAAGACTGTCTAGGTTTAGGAGAATTTTGATTGTACAATGACTTAGGTGTTGTAAATATAATTTGTCAATGCAATTTTATGCAATTCTGGTAGTTCAAGGAATATAATTTTGTATGTCAAAAGAAGGCTGGAAGTTGTTGTGTTAAAACCTTTAATCAGAAATAGCATTGAGTTAAGTGTCAAAAAAAAATTAAAATATGGTGAATGTTCGTCATTGAGATGTTAAAGTGCTCAGTAAGTGTACATTTACCTGTATCTGTTGCAGACTTGCAGAGGTTCAAACAGAAAAGCGGAAACTCCTTTCACTTAAGGTAATTTCAATGAAAGAATGTGCGGTAAATGTTCTAATTTTGTAGGTGAAATCAATGGCTATTCAGATGACTGAAAGCTTTTAGTGAACAGTACTAGTTGAACAGTAGTGAAAGGGTTGACTTCAAATCTGATCAAGCACGCTGGGTTCAAGCCCTGGCTGCAGTCACTGTGTTGTGTTCTGGACATGACACTGAACCCTCAACATCTGCTGTTTATCATGCTGTGCAAGATATTGTTCCAAGTTTTAAGTGCGTGGATGAAACCGTACTGTGTGACCATTCAAATGAAAGCTATTGAGCAGTACTTCCACTACTGTGGCTCTGTTTAGTGTGTTGTATAAGTTAGTTGTAACTTTTAACCTTGTGAATGAAACCCTGGTCTAAATAAAAGATATTCCACAGTACTTTCATGTTGTGCTGCTTGCTTCTCGACGTTTCTGAGGTGAAAAGTTAAGAAACTTTGTCAAATTTTGTTCTTTGACACTTCAAAGAGATATATTTAAGGGTTCAAAGTAATATTGTTCAAATTGACTAATCCATGCATGTTTGTGTTATTGCTTTTTTTGTAGGAGAAACTGTGTCATGAAATAGCTGGTGACTTAGAAGAGGAAACCATGGCACACAAGATCCAAGAGGAACTGGATCAAGTCGAAAGACAAGTTTACGTTTTGGAAAAAGAAGAAAATGAACTAAGACGGGTAAGAGAAAAAAAAGTTTACCAGTTCTGTTCTGTCTCCTTTCACATACTGTTAGCCATGAACTAGCTTTAGTGTTTGATACTGCAACGTTTCTTTGTGCGCAATGATGCACTGATTGTGTGTTAGGATGTTTAGAAACATGCATGTGAATTTTACCGCGTGGTTCAGGTTCTTTGCAAAGCAAGTCATTTTATGTTGTTGAAATGGGTTTCCCGACTTTCCGTCATCTTGATAATTAATAGTCGTTCTCTACGGAATAACCTTGGTGGGATACTCCCTACGATGTGCATAGCCTGCGAGCAGGCTCACCTTTGGGTCACACGCGTGAGTGATCTGCGAGCGAAGCGATCTGGCGGGCAGGAGTCTGGCTTCGCCGTGCTCGTGTAACCCAAAGGTGAGCCTGCTCGCAGGCTAGCTATAGCACAGCGACACCCTGGCGACACTCCCCCGAAGGGAATACCTTTTTCAGGCTGGAGGTATTTGAAGAGTAAGAATTTCTCGAGTTGGAGTATAGAAAAAGGGTAGAGAAAACTATCATTTAGGTATTTAAAAGGGCTTTTCAAAATATCTTAAGCAGACCTACCGCACGGATGATTCATCCAAGTGTTTTAAGGGTCATTCAAGAAGTTTAGAAAAAAGGTGCAGTTTTTGCTACTAAAGTTGTGCGAAAGCGGCACAATGTTTTTGTTGAATGTACATGAAAGGGTTATCTGTTCTGTCAAAAATGGTATATACACTGTAAAATGGTAAGGGTTTGGCCATCGGGGCAGAGCCTCTCCATAGTAAGGTTTTTTGAGCCCCCACCCCCGCCTCGCCACACTAAACAACGTGATAATACGAACGGATTCTGCATTTTATGAAGAACGTCAACCACGACGGCAAATTTTCCCAGTCCTTTTTGAACATTTCAAGGGAAGACGTTGAAACTCGTTACCAAGTATATTATAGCAGGTTAACGATGTTACTCGCAGCTGTTAACTGTTACGGGGATTGAAAACATTTTTTTTGTTATGTTGATACATTTATTAGCATCGATTACTGACAATAGCAGAATCTTTTACTAATCTGTTATCGTTATGATTTTCAAGCTAAATGTAGTAAATTCGGAGTTACGTTCGGTCTATTAAACGTGCAAAATGCTAAGATATTAGAAACATTCAACCACATGTTCGTTTACTCCGTTATAAATATAAACGCCATTTATGTTGGAACATTCTTAAAACAAATTCCATACATCTGTTTGTTTACAGTGAATGAGGTATAAAGCTAATCTGGCTCGATCTAAACTATCTTTCCGTTACATTTTTGACCTCATAACTTATTTGTTGTACTAAGTTCTTTGCATGCTTTCTCTTCCTTATTTTTTTCTCGAAAATTCCACTTTTGTTTGGTTAAGGGATATTTATTCTGTCTTTCATGGTGTGAGCAACGCTTGAGCGCCCAAGCGGGTCTCAAAACCGAATTAGCATGTGTTCTTGAGCCTCACTGATTTGCATTTTCTTGCAGACCCTGCAACAGTTGAAGGACAAATCGAAGAGAGAGAGCTTCAAGCCGTTTGATCGAAGTTTTCTCCTAAAGCGCCAGCCTACTGGTGAAGATATCTTTCGTGGAGCTAGCAAGAAATACAAAGCACCTCTTACAGACAAGGTAGACGAAGAGATACAGAAATTGTGGAGAGAAAATGGCGATCTGAGCGGTAAGATTTCCATTGTTGTTGGTAATTTGGTTTGCGTGACTGAAATACAGAGTCGGTTTTAATCCCACTGACATTTCAATTTCGCGATTCTGCTCGATTCGGTCTCAGTGTAGTTTTGTAAAACATATTTGCTTGCAGGCAAAGTCACCTCGAAACTCCCAAGAATTGTTCTCGAAAGTATTCAATGACTGGTAGCCATTTTGACGAGTTTTGTTCGGCAATTATTAGCGACATACTGTACATGCATGTACCCAGATGTACATGCCCTAAAAAACTCATTAAATCTTTAAGAAAGTCGCTTTCAAAGCGTTTAACAACTCTTAATATCTTTGACAAGTTGAAAAACAAAGAGGAACTTTCGTACAAGCGCCTAACGTTTAAATGCATATTTTGCTGTTTGTTTTTCTGCAAGTTGAATAATTATAATCACGTCGATTGGAAACTTAAATGGCGTTTAATTGTTGCTTGTATGCGTTTTCTGTTCTTCTGTCTTTTTTGAAGAAACTTCAAACAAAATAGGATCTTTAAATGTAGGTGTACTTGTTTCAGTTTGTTTAGTTCCAGCGTTTCAGACGTTTGTCTCGTTTCTAGAAACGACTGCGTATGTTAACCTGTTAATCTGAAATATTTTTGTTGTCGTGTGGCTATAACAAATACACCTAAAAATCACCCAAGTGTAATAACCTTTGGCTGCGTGAATTGAATGTAATTCTTTCTGCTGTGTCTGCCTTATAACGTCATTTATATTATTATGCAAAGTTTCTTATCTTATAAGTTTTTTTATATTGATAGTTGATTACATCTCGATAACTCGAACCTTCAAGGGAAATTGCCGGAATAGGTTCGAGTTATCGACAGTAAAATTAGTAGGAAAATAACCTGGAGGGGAATCGAAAAAAAAAAATAGTTTGAGATCAGCATTGAGAATTCGAGTTATCGGGACTCGGCTGTTTTACCCAGTACAGGTGTTGTGCTGTTTTTGTGAGTATATAATGAACGAGTTCCTGTTTTCAGTTGAACTGACAGATGGGTATCGTTCAGATACAATGGTGCTGTGTAGTTTTATTTGCGATTGTGTTTTGACAGTCGAGAGAAGGTGCAAAATTGTGGCATGTCCAATCCTTAACTTAACATATTAAAAAATACGCTATTTACAGTAAAAGTTCTGAAATCGATCCTTGATCACACCAACTGAACGCCATGACAAATAAACTGTCAACACGTTGGTCAATAAATTAAACCGGCTGACAACACCAACATATTATTTTACTTCATGAAAACGGAGGGAAGCAAAGACCGTGTCGCCTGTTGCCGTATTGTTTGCTTTCAATTGAGTATTGTTACGCGCGCATTCTACAATTGCAATAACCCCGAGACACATTGTTACATTTTTTATGTAAAATTTTGTTACCTGGCAACGCCGCTGTCATGAAAAAAGGAATCGTAGGCTCATTTAAACACAGTTTTGTCTAATAGCCCATTCAAACCAAAGCTTAAACATGTTTAAATGCTGTTAAATGTTTTAAAATTGTTTTCTTCATGGAAGTTGCTGATGATGTTTACCGACTTCAAATTTAGCACAATGAAAGCACAAGTTAGAGCATACTTGAACCCTACGTAAAATTTAGTCTGCCAGTTGTCTGTTGCTGATTTTCATTTTCTTAAACCTGGTTTAACTAAACATGTTTTGTTGGTATGAATCAGGTATAAGTAAACCTCTTCACAAAGTTATACTTTAATTTGAAAAACACGTCATTTGTGTTTTGGGATCGTTTGTGAGCTTTTTTTTTATCGCCATGGTCGACATCATCATCACCCTTGTTGAGTCGATGAGGCATCGCATGTTGTTTTGTTTACTTGCTGACGTCAAAGTTATTTGAAAGTTTCGCTATCAAAACTGTTATACAGTCAACTCTCTCTAAGACGGACACTGTCGGGACCGGCTCAAACTGTTCATCATAGAGAGGTGTCCGTCTTATAGGGAGTTTAGTTACAGTAAAGTGACTGAAAAACGGCAGGGACGGGACCAACACCAGGTGTCTATATATCTATATTATGGGGGGTCTTGCAAAGGGAGGCATGCTCCCATCACTGCAAGACACTGTCCGTCTTATACAGGTGTCCGTTAAGAGAGAGTTGACTATAGTCCCATTCATTTAATACCTTTAGTCTTTCGTGTATTTATATTTGTAACAACCAACTAGAGAAACTAGTGTCGAGAAATGGTAACGTATTTTGTGACGTTACTGTTTGTAACTTGTATATTGCGTGACGATATTTCTCGCCATAAATGGTCTAAATAGCCTGCGAGCGACTTTGCATCCCATTTGTTGTGTCAACAGATTTCGGTGCTTCAATATCAGAAGACCCTTCAATACTGACGTTACACACAGCAAATATCCGACAAGACCAGTTCGGACGCACCGTCATAGAGTTGAGCGAAAGCCACGAGATCTCTAGTTCTAATTCCTCCAAGGAATCTACCAGATCAACGTCCCCAGCCACAAATGGGATCAGCAACGACTTAGATGCAGAGAGATCGCATTCTGTTTACACAAACAACAGCGAAGACAAATTAAATCAAAGGCAAGACGAAACTTCTGAGTTGACAAGAAAGGAAGACCCTGTTCACGAAAGCAACAAAGAATTGGACAAGAAAGCGCCTTATTATGATAAAGTAAGTACAGTTGAACCCCGCTATTTCGAACTGTCAGGTGAATCGAAAAAAAATAGTTCGAAATAGCCGATATAGTAAATGACTGAAGGGCAAATCGCATGGAAAATGAGTTTTAGCTCAAAATAATGGGGAAATTCGAAATAACCGAAGTCCAACACAGTGGATTCCAGATTTCCTGAACCTCTGAGAAACGCGAAAATTTGTTCGAGTACGAGAAAGTGGGGGGATAAAATATTGAAGTGTTCGACTGAGGAAAGCAAATCCAAGAGCAACGACTTTTGTTCGAGCTATTGGGAGATTCGAGGAATCGGGATTCTGCTATGAAGAAACGTCTTTAACAAATAATGAAGAGAAACGAACGAAATCAATGATTTATTTCAGTTTTTAGATATGACGAACTGCGAATTTAAAACATTGATCGGCCGTCAATAGTTAGTCGCCTTTTATTTTTATTCCCATGGTATTCAACGGGAATATGGTTGACCGGCAAGGCAATACCGACAGTGTTGGGTTGAGGTTTTTGTAAACCGACCATCGTCGTGACGTTTGTAGGCGTATCGTGAAGTTTTGTTTGCATAATTTCGAAAATCATTGGAAACTGCAATTTTTGCCCACTTCTGCAAGATGATGGATTGAACGGATTTAACTATAAGCGTAACCGTGGTCGGTGTTTTTTAATGTATTTTCCCTAAAAACAATCTAGGCATAAGTGGTTGCTTTCGTACGTAAGTTATCCAACATTAGTGTCAGATAGTGTATTGTGAACATTATCGTCACAGTGACCAAAGGGTTTATCGGAAAGTAAGATTTGCAGCAATATTAACGTTAGATCCTTTTCAACTTTAACAACGTACACTACGCTATATCGGACTCTCGTTTTGCCTTCACTGAGGTGAAACTGAGTTTGTGACATGTTTATTCAGGCTTGCCACAGGTCAGGAAATGCTCAAGCAAAACAAAAAATTATTAAAGGTCAGGGAAAAGTTAGGGTACTTTTTGTTAAAACCGGTCAGGGAAAATTGAGGCATCCATGTTATTTTCGCGGCTGAAATTTATAGCTAGGTTAGAATAATATTTTTAACTTGTGTCAACAAAGCTGATATTGGTAATACGAATTTAGCTCAGTAATTTATTCCTGTCTTATATAATTACGTCTGTCTCATGTTAGGATAACAAGGGCTACTTGTCGATGAACGGTTCGTCTCGAACTGATCCGCAGCCCACGATAAACGGTGATTTACCCTCAGAGTCAAAACAACAGATCAAGTTAGAATCGAAGACTACAGGCGACAGCACAAGTGACAAAAAAACTATGGACGAAAACAGGACTGACGACGAGAAAACCGGTTCCCTTCAGGTGCCGGCAACAAATGGTCCATATACCACGACCAGTGAAAGAGAGGCACCAAGCTACAACGCGGAAGAGATAACGACAAAGCCAACTTCTTTGAACAGCTCTAGGATTCCAGTGGAAGAAACAGTTCATGTTGCCACGGCACCGACTGCACAGTCCTCTGCTGCAACCAGAATGGATGGCTTGTTTCTAAACCTGGAAGAGGACGATGGTTCCTTACTTAGAAACGAAGCCAGGTAGAGTGATTTTTAAATGTCTGTCTGTCTGTTTGACTTGTCTGCTAACCTTTCTGCCTGACCATCCGTCCATCTATCCCTCCGGTTGTCTGTCTGCCTGCCTGCCTGCCTGTTTATTTGTTTGTTTTGTGCTCACTAAGCTCCATAGATTTGTCCGGCTAACCTAATAAATTAAATGAATGGTACACAATTCTCACAGTCAGGCATAAATATTTAGGCAGCATAACTATCCGTGACGTTCTTTATTTGGATTAATTGTGCACATGTGGTAAATTGAATTGTTTTGTGTAAAGGAAGTCTGTTCCAGCGATGGGTGGTTCTCACTCTTCTTCTGAGGGAAATTGCAATCCCAAAATAACAAAACTGGATGTCTTCAGTTCTCTGTGCATCAAATTTAGGAATTTATTCATATCCTCTATCTGCTGCAGAATCACAGACGATGCCAAGCTAAACAACACAGAAGCAACGTCGCCGCGTAGTTTGACGCAAGAAGAACTTATTCCTTACGTGATGGAAGAGAAAAAGAGAAAGGACGAAGAAAGGGCAAAGCAGAGGGAGTTTGATGACGAAATGCGCCGGAAAGCTCGCGAAGAGCTTCTTAAACAAGAGGAAGAGCATAAAAGGATTGCGGAACAGCGACGGGTGGCGTTTGAACAAGAAAGACGAAAACTCGAGCATCAAGTGTCCCTGGCACAAGAAGGACAGGAGGTAAAGAAAGCTCCTCTGTCTAGAACGGAGGCTGGGAGAGCTATTGAACAGGAATTAGAAGAGCAGAGGATACGAGAGCAATTAACGCGTATTGAGATTGAGAAAATTAAGGAAAAGGAAAAGGCAGAAATGGAGAAACAGAAATTAAAACATGCGAAAAAGGAGGAACATCCTTCAGCTTTTCAAAACAAAGATCTCGTTCAGAAACCAATCATTGATGAGAATAAAGACCTTCTGGATGGCGGTGATCTGCAAGGGCTTAGGATTTCGTCCAAGAGGGGGAGTGTTATCGACTTAAGTGAAGACAGTGGCGGGCCTAGCGATGTTGTAAGAAAAGGACCTCTAGAAAATCGTCCAGCACAGAAGACTGTGTACACCCAGCCCCAGCCCCAGCCCCAGCCACAACCACAACGACAGCCCCAACCTCACTCCCAACCACAACCCGTTATTCGCAGAACGAAGGATAGCTCAAACTCGACGGCGAACAAGAAGGCTGAAAATCGGAAAAGCTTCGTTGAACTGGAGATTGAGCGGCAGAAAGAGAGGGAAGAAGAAGCTAGAAGGGAGGCGGAAAATGTCCGGCGAATTCAAGCGAAGAAACAAGTGGATAATAACAAAGGTGTTGAAATGCGATCTGACGAAATCAAAGCGAAAGAACATCGTCCCAGAGAAACATCCCAGACAAACGGACTGGGTGTAAAAGTACCTCCAGTGAAGAAACAGGCTGAAATAGAAACACTTGTTCAACGAACGAACACAGCCGTTGTCGAGTCACCTCCTGTGGACGAGATCGATGCTAAACAGCTAACAGGGTCGGACAACAGCGAATCACAAATAAAGAAAAAGGAAGATGAAGAAGCGCGACGAAAGAGAGAAGCGGAAAAAGAGTTGTTCAGACAGAGGCAAGAAGAGGAACGGAAACGAAGAGAAGCACATCATGCAGATCTTGAAAGAATTAGAAAGGAAGTGGAGCGGAAGGAAGCTGAAGAATTAATACGTTTGAAGCTCGTTAAAGAAGAAGAGAAGAAGAAACAGCGAGAACAAGAACACAGATTAGCACAGGAACGCGAAAAAGATACCGCGGAGAGACAAGAGGGGCATAAACAAGAAGTGGCTTCTAGGAAGACAGCTTTTGCAGCGCATAAGCTGATTCTAGAGCAGCGCGTTTTGAAAGCATTAGAGGAGAGCAAACAGGAACAAACCGTCTCTCGGAGACGCGCGTCAAGCTTTGAACACCCGACAGAAACATTTGGTAGAGAGGAGTCCGCCCCGAAAGCGGATACTGACGAGGACTACCCCAGCGCTGGGGTTAAGCTAAGAAAAGCTAACTTCGAGAAAGCAGGGGCAAGGAAAGATTCCAAGGAGGAGATGCGAAAGAAACGATATTCGCTTAATATTGAGCAGACTCGACGCTTGATGCCTTCGACGGAAGACCCTTCTGTCGGCAAGAAAAACCGAGTGCCGTTTAACGCTGATGATGTGTTTGGTAAGGGAGCGCAGGCCCAAATTGAAAGAGAGGAAGAGTTATTGAGGCGAGTTGGAGGAAAAGTGTCTTCGAATGAAGGCAAATCCCTCGCCAAAGCGAAAAGTGTGGGAGATCTGTCTTCGAAAAAGGGACAAAACAACGTTCTTAGAAGAGTTTCGTTCAACACAGACGAAACTGATGCCGTAGATGGCATTCCTACGTTTTCCGATTCGAGGATACAGAAAGAGCTAGAGGAACAACGAACGCGTGAAGAAGTCGTGAAAAGGGAGACAACAGAGAGAGAGAAAAAGCATCGGCTTGAGGAAGAGAAAAAGAAAGTTACTGAAGTTGCCGCTGTCAAAAAAGAGACGAGCCTGAATGAGATCAAAAGAAATCCACTTCCCAACAAAATCCAGGTGAATGAGTTAGACTGTTACAACGTGATGAAAAACAATGTTTGACATAGCCAGTTTAGTTTGCCGGTGATGTTGCTTGCGAATACAGAGTACCCTCTCCCTCTCTTCTTGCGCGCTGGTTTCAATCCCTAGTAGAAAAGACGACATCTCAAATTCGAGACGAAAATTCGTTTATGTTTTCTGTTTGGTTGTTAAGGGCGCGCGAAAAATCGTCACTCCGTACGGAACAACCAATCAGAGGCACGAAACGGAGATCTATATTGCTACGTCGTCATAATGAAATCCCAGACTCCTCTGTCACGTGGATGAAATGAGCGCAGTACGAAGGAGGGCTGTTTAGTACTCGTGCCACTTACGATAATGTTAGTAACGATGTGCAGGACTGTTGTCATAAGGCTTTCGTTTACCGAAGGCACTTTTGATTGCTTCACGAAAATGGTGTGGTTTCAGTGATCTCCGTTCAAAATGAGCTACTTTAATTCTATTTACTTGGCGCCTGTTTTCACGTTAACTGAATATACTCAGCTTAGCCAAGTTTTCGGTTTTGAAAAATTAACATCCGCCCAACAAAAATAAGCCATGCTCAACTAAACAGCTCTCTCCCTCACCCCCCCCCCCCCCCCCACCACCCCCCAACACACCCCCTCTGGAAACAAGGACAAATTTCAAGCCAGCTGAAACCCACATTCATACCAAAGCGACCAAAGCCCTTATTCATGACTATAATTGTATTTGAACAGGTCAAAAAGCCTCCGTCAAACCGGGACTCTCTGACTCATTCAATGGCCGCTCAATGGGAAACAAAGTTGCAGTCTCAAGAAGGAGTCGAAGTGAAGTAAGTGCTTGTGCTTAAACTTAGAGTGGTTTAGCATTTTTGGCTGTAAATGGTATCTAATAATTGTAGTGTCATGATACAATTTGTGATATGTGCGCTATATGAGTTCTATATTATTATCACCACCATCACTACCATGATAATTATCATCATCAGCAGCAGTAGCAGCAGCAACAACCCATTCAGGTTGTATTTTAACAATTGTCGGAGGCAGCGTGGCCTAGTGGTTAGGGCGCTGGACTTGTAATCCGGAGGTACCGGGTTCAAATCCTCCTCCCTACCACTAGATGGATTTGTCTTCGGTGGTCCCGAATTTAACTCCTCCACGCTTGGTATATAGCCAACTGGTCAGCCTCCTGCCAGTTGGGATTTTTAACAAGTTTCTGTTTGATTTATAATATTTGTTTCACTATTTACAGTGTCCTCAATTAGTACAGCCGTGCTAAATACATTGACACTTAAATAAAGTGATTTATTTTATTTTATTTATTTATTCACTTTTCCTCTTTTTGTATGTTTTATAGGGATAAAAAGGAGAGAAAGAAAAGTAGGATCGAGGTGAGTTGTCGGATATTGCTGAAGGAAATTATTAGTTTCTGGACAGTCAGGTTTGTCTTCAAAACGTGATGAGTCCAGGTACAGTCAACTCTCGTTATATCCGACACGCTTGGGACTTCGTTTAGTGTCCGTAATAGTGAGTGTCCGTAATAGCGGGGTGTCCGCAAGGCGAGAGTTGACTGTGATCACAAATTGTGGCGCCAACAGTTAGACTGCGGGCCAGGGGCTGTTATAGCGAGACAGTGTTTCTGTTGAAGGCCTATATCGGGAATTTTAGTACACCCTAAGGGTATTCTATTTAAACAATAGAGTGTTTCTGCCGAGGAACTACCGCCCGATAGTTGCCCCGCGGAAATTTGATGTTATTGTTCATCACTAAATTTTCTTCCGCGCGCCCATTCAAGAACGAGCAATTTGAATTATTTTTAACGTTTAGGATGCAAGACTTGAAAGACGAAAAGTAGCAAACGAAACAAAACCAGGCAAGAAACCTACTAAATGCAAATCAATCAAATTTGCCTGTAGAACCGCTTGTTAACAAGAAATTTTACGGACGAGTACTATCCGGGTATTTTCCTCGGACGGGCACTATGGGTTGACAGCGTCTCTCCGCGGATGAACGCTATCGCGTCACGTGATCAATTTAAACCAATCAGAATCGGACAAAATTTAGTGGGCAACAATGTACCGTGTGGCGAGTTTTAGTCAATAACGGCAAAGGAACATTTAGTGATGCGTGTAACGGTGGATAGTTACGCAGATGTTCTTTTGCCTCGTCACGCAATCTTTCCTCTCCAACAAGATTGCGTGACGAGCCAAAAGAATGTCTGCGTAGGAGGCTAAGCTTCGAACCGACTGTCACATTCTATGAAAACAGAGAGTGACTGGTCTAACTGTATTGAACTTAGTAAATATTATTATTATACTTTTTTATGGTAGATTGAAAAGGAAGAAGAAAGACGAAGAGAAGAGGAGCTACAAAAGGAACGGGAAAGAGTTATGTTGGAAATTAAACAAAAAGAGGAAGCGAGTAAATCCGAGAAACAGGTCAGTGGAGATATATAGGTTATTAACCAAGCGTGAGGTCAAGATAACGGGATATTGGCTTCGTTTTGCGTGTTTATGGACCGCGACAAGTCGAGGTCCACAAACACGCAATATCCCGCTATCTTGGAAGAACAAGCTTGGTCAAGAAAGGATTTATTATTTGGCAACAACGGCGGCAACAACACGACAAATTTGCGGGAAACTGGCGGGCAATCCCGAGCAGACAAGATAGGCCCACCTTGCCCGCTCGGGTACACAGTGCAGGGTTTACTTCATCAGTCTTGCCCGCTCGCGGGGCAGCCATATAATAACAATATCAGGACGTTATCAATTGCTTTGATGTACCTCCGAGTTCTCAAAACTATAGTCAAAAGAACTTCATGCAATTAATAAGGAGAAGTTCATTTTTAAACTGGAATCTTTTACCGAACATTTATCACCAGATGTAAGTAAGTTATTGCAACAGTGTTATAAAATAAATAAAGATGGTAAATTTTAAGCTCTGTAGTGAAATATGAAAAATGAAATATTCATCATGTCATGAGCGTGGGACAAAGAAAAAGGGTCTTGTTAATGGCCTTGTTCACCATGAGTTCTCGTAGCTCAGTGGATAGAGCGCCCGCCCGGTGTATGGGAGGCCATGGGTTCGATTCCTGTCGGGGACTCAGATTTTGTCTTTGTCCCACGCTTGTGGCATGATGAGTGCTATGTTAATTCATTTTTTTTTTTCTTTAGCGGAAAATTGAAGAAGACATTGAGAGAAAGCGAAAGGCTCAAGAAGAAAAGGTTAGTGATGTTTTTTGCTAACGTGCAAAAAGTTTTTACGCGAAGCTTAACTTTGAATCATTATGCTACGTACACATTATTTTACAGCTATAATGTTTATTACTGTAGCATCATAATTGTTTCAGTAAGATAAAAGGTTAAGTCTGTGTTCGAGCGTAGTGGCCCATCAGGCCGGAGCTTTATATCCCGGGTTTATTAGCATGATATTTGTAGTCCCACTGGATGGGATGCTAGTCCGTGTTTCAGTGCACGGTGCAAATGTCCTGTCACTGGTAAACTTGTACTACGGTCTGATATGTTGGTAATCCTGTAAAAAGCAAGCTATTCGATTGTCTTGTAACAATCTCGTCCCCAGAGCCCGCTTTTCTTTTGGTCAGCACCAATAAAAGAGTCCGCGATTCACGGACTTCCGGTCCTTATGCGCAGACTTAGAGTTTATTCCGCTCAAAGTTGATTGGCTGACAATCGATGATGAACACTCTGCACATGACGAGATTGGGTTCAGTTTGTAAGTGGAAAAGCAAGAGGTATTGCGCGGTTCGTAATATCCCAGCATGATATCGAACCAGTAAAATACCCTTCAGCAACTTCAGGGTCAATTTGACAAGCAGGTGTAATTTCTGTAATAAAACTATGACTAGTAAAGAGGTACCTGATCTTGTCAATTAGCGCGCGCATTATATAATTTTCATGTGGTCTTTCTTGTTTAGCCAATAACTGATGCTTAATTTTCATTTCACGTTTCAGGAAAAGCGCCAACAGCGGACCTCTGCCATGAAATCGTTATTTGAGAAAATGGGAACAAAGAAGTGATCAGAATTGATGATTTTTAGTGAGGACCTACCCTTGTTTTCGGCCATTGTTGCATGTAGAGTATTGTCGGCCCAGTCGCTAAGCGTTATCTTGTAGATAGGCGAACGCGTACAGCGCCCTGGGAACGAGTGAGACACTTCCGAGGGAACAACGATCATTTTGCGACGCGACATCACACTTTGTTACGTCACAATATGGCGGAAAGAGAATCCTTGAGTACTATTCTGGCAATGCCATGTGACTCACACGGCTCTGCATATGCGTTTGTGAAGAAGGAAAAAAGCCATATTCCTCCTTTGACAGCACTTGTAATGTTTACAACATTTTTTCGTAATTCTAGACTCAATCTGACAAATGTCATTTCTGGAACCTTTCATATCTCGGGTCAAAGTACAGATCGCAATTTGCTGTTTCGTACTCGCTCCAAAACGGTAGCAAGGTTAACAAAACGATGAAGGGTGTTTCAAGAGGAAGTAGCCTTCTCCCAAATGAGACCACTACAGCGTGAACTCGGTAGCAGCAAATAGTGTGAGTGCAGTAAACGATATTACAGGGTGGGTGACAGAGGTGAATGGGGCATGAAATGAGTTCCGCTTTACTTCTTGAGGCTGATAGAGAATGATTTTTGTAATCTTTATACGGGCGATTTTTAGACTTTTTTTAATCAAGCTAGTGCGTTTATACTTTAAATCATGATCACATAGTGTATTTATCAAGTTTATTTAATTTTTTTTACCTTTGCCCATTTCGTAGAAGCAAAAAGACATTCTGTCATCTTTAGATTAAAGATGAAAAAATTAGCTGTTTTTTTTTTACAAACCATTCTTTTCATAGGCGTTACATTTATGCGTACCAACGAACTTAAACAATTTGTATCAGAGGGGGAGGGGAGGGGGTTATTTAAGAGATTACATGGGAAGTTCCTTTCCCCAACCCACCCATCCCCTTGTTTTGTGTCATTTTCAGTAGATTATTCATGTAGATAGCGAAATTATTAATTAAGCTTAAGAATTATTCATAATTATATAAATTTCCATATATCCTAAACCTTTTATTGCATTAACACAATGTTTAAGGTATTGGCATCCCCGGGTGAAATGTATTATAAAATGCTTTGATATAAAAAGTAAACGCCGTATAAATTTTAAGTAATCTTTTCCCCAAGGGTAAAATGGGTAATTATTTTTGTATAGTTAGACAAAACACATGAATTTTATAATGCAGTAAATAGAAAAAAAATAACCAGTTTATTGCTTAGTGATGCAGTAGCTAATAAAGGTGATTGGTATTAAACTACAGGTATCGAAAGCAGTTTTGTATACCTTACATTGTCCACTGGCTTAGGTTGAGGTATTCAACCATCCTTTCTCAAACCTTATCATAATTTATCAAGTTAAAACAAAGGAAATCAGAACCGTGTGGGTGGTTCGAGTTTGTTTCCCATAAGCATAGCTTTTTACGTCTGTCTGTCTTCTCCGTAGTTTTAGTTTCGATTGATAAAATGGATTGGAGTAAACACGAGAGAGAGTGTTTCATCACAGACCCCTTTCCCAGTCCCTCCTTAGATGGATTTGACTAGAATGCATTGCATCTCGATAAGGCCGAGCGAAAATCGAGGAACGACCCTTACTTTCCTTCGCCCTTCCCAGCCTTCGCCATGACATCATTTCTCCCCATACATCAGCTTCACTGACAGCGATCAAACGCACTGGGCATGCGCAGTCCCCACCAAAACTGCCGCTTGTAAACGTTTCAAGTTGGTGTCCTTCGCAGCCGTTTCTTTTGGGGATGTCACGCAACACTTTTCCCCAAAGTTGCGTGACATCCCAAAAGGGGACTACTGTCTACCTCACCAGTTCTAAAAAAAGGCACTTTATAGAAACAGAGAAGTTAACAAGGCAAGATGTAGGCCTTAAAAAAAAAGAAAACAAAAAAGCATGAAAACCCTATCGGCCTCGGTCCGCACGTCCCCGTTAAACCCGTTAAGCCTATAACCCCTTATAAGGGAGTAACCCTTGTATATGACATATTAATGTAAGGTAACCAACAACGATCAATTTGACAAATTAAAAAACGTTGCAAATGGTAATTTCTTAAAAGTTGTCATGTTAACAAGTCGACAATATCGAAATGCGCAGGTGGCGCTATTCATGTGTAAAATGGTCACGTGTTTCAATACATCCGTAATAACGAAGGATTCTTCATTTTATATTATGTTTTTTCCTCCGATATTAATTATCGATCCACAATATGCACATCTCCATTTCTGGTTTAAACATCGCCTCTGTGTTTTCATTCGTGTTAATTGTGAGCATTCGAGGCAAGCAAATTAGAATATCTCGATAAATTAAATTAACTTTGAATACATTATCATACATTTTTACAGAAATTCATATGTATAAAGGTGCGGTTTTTACGAAGAGCTTTTAAATCGCTTTATTTCCTTGAGAAGTGTGATTACCAATAAGTCGCCTGCCAAGCTGAAAGCATCGACATGATACGGAAGTTGAAAGAAAAGCGAGGCAATTCCCCATCATCTGCAGTCCTCGAAGCTGTTATGATATTTGTTTTTACAGCCATTGCGTTCCTGCTTATTTGGTGACGATATACTCATGATACCAACGTAAACAGACTCATTTATCAACACTGGCCGGTCTTCAACTGGCGTTATATCCTGCAAACGTAACAAATGAATTTACTCCTCTTGAGTGAATTCTCCTTGGCTTGATGTAGACTCTGGAGGGAAATATTATTCAGTTAAACTGAAACACGAAGAAATGCATTTTATTTATTCAACATGAGGTGTCCCTTTACAGGATGTTTATACGACCTGTTCTGAACTGACTGAACGCCATTCAGCGTGACCTCAGACACTACCAAGGATTATTTAATCTCTACATGTATAAACGCTACTTTGAAATCAAGCGCTGTAAACGTTAGAAATGACTTTTATCCCTGTCATGCCTGGAGGGCCGAGATGACTGAAACGCTAGCCAGAAAATTATCTTGTTCAGACCCTTATGTTGGTAGATTGTGGAAAATGTATGTGAAATCGTGATAAAAAGTTGAGGTTTTAATCTGTTTTGTGGGTAGGAATAAACTTCGACTGGGTTCAATCTTGGTGTTCGGGAAGAACTTCTCACTTCTGGTGCTTTAGTCATGGTCATAGTTTCGCGGCAGCAGGTAGAAATTAAAAACTGTCATTTAAACTTGAACAAGATGATTAATTATTCGACATAGAATGTACTTTTTAGTAGGTAAAGGCTTTTTGCCATAAAACGAAATGTATACTAACGAATGAAAAGAGGAAATGCTTTGTAATGTAACAAGAAACCTCTCCCTTCCCTTGATAACGAATTATCCCATTATCGAAGGATCGCGAATTTTTTAGTAACAAGTGCCTGAATTCTAAAGACCATTTCCATACGCCGTACCCATAGCAAAAACCTTTTGTCAGCGGTAACTGCTGCACATGCTCTGAATATAGTTATACGTATCGTAAATATCGTTCCATTCTCGACTCCACATGCGCGAAAGAGCTCTGAAGTCGAGAATAGGGAACTTAAGCAATGACGACGGCAACGCCTTGTAAAAAATGATCTTATATTTTACTTGAGAATCTCGCGATTATCTAGATTTATTATTCCACAATTGCGCCATTTTACCATATTAGGGCAAAAGAACGCGCAAAATACAGGGCCCGCGCAGAGGGAGGGGCTGGGGGGGCTTTAGCCCCCCCACTTTTTCACATTAAAAGGAAAAAATAATATGAAGGAGGAAAAAATAATATGAACTTAAGTTAATAAACAAGTAAAGAAAGAAAGAAACGCAAAAAATAATTATTATTGAATGAATAATTACTAAAAGTATTTCATTTGAACGCCTTTCCAGAAGCTGGTGATAAACTGTGTTTTTGATTTAGTTCCATATTGGTAAATCCTGGTGAACAATCATTCAGTTTCCACCGCCTGAAGACTGAAAATTTTTCTCAACAATGACGCAAGAGAGATTTAGAAACCTGACAATGATTAACAATCATGAAGGATGACGTATTGACATCTCTAACGAATTTGCAGATCGTAGCAATAACAGAAAGAGAAATTTCGGCGTCTTTAAAGAATCTAATTTACACTAAAATTTTAGTCGTTAATTTCCATTGATTGATATATACCGTTAAGCTGGAGTGTAGCAGAAATCGGCGGATTCCTGGTTTGTAAAGGCTAATGGCAGTAGTACTGATTTGGAGTAAATTATATTGTTTCAAGCAGGATTTGATAGTGAATCTATAGGCCTGGTTCTAAATGTTGAGTCTACTTATATTGTAAAGACATTACAATAATATAGCAAGGCTGATATTACGTGAAAAAGTAACTTTGCAAGACACCAACACGACCAGAACCGATAAAGCAGGGACAGCTGTTTAGTCCTTTGTGGGACTCATCGGTGCGGTGTAACAAATCTAAATAACGCCAGCTCGAAGGCGAGCGCAAATAAATTGCAATAATCTCTCGTAGATCCTTCGTTAGCAGCATTGTTGTTTGGGGTCCCTCAGTACTGTTTCAAGTTGTGAAAACAATTAAGAACCACCTTCCGGTAGCTGAGAGTAACTAAAATCCAAATTTCCAAGGGTATGGAACCCCCCCCCCCCCCCCCCCCCCCCCGAGAAAAAGCTGGCTCACGTTTAAGCCCCCCCAGTCAAAATCTCGCTGCGCGGGCCCTGAAATATGCCACGTTATTACACTGTAGAACAGGGCAAAAATACGGACTGAAAGCGGAGCGACAAATGGCCGAACCAAACTTTATTTTATTAGTGGAATAATAAATCCCTTATTCGATGGTTCAACGTATAATACGAGCGGACATTTTGCTCATTGCTCGTATTTTTCCTCGCCTCTTCGGGGCTCGGAAAAATGCTACGCAACTCGCAAAATATCCGCGCGTATTTATGGGTTAGATTAATTATGGGTTAGAGACTGTTGTGAGTGTTTTGTTTACAAATACACGCACGCGCTGGCTACACAATGAACGAGAAATTTTCAATACTGCACGAGGCGTAGCCGAGTGCAGTATTGAAAATTTCGAGTTCATTGTGCTGGCAGCAAGTGCGTGTATTTATAAACAAAACACGAACTAACAGCCTCTAACCCTTTTAATATACAATCTGAGTACACTGCACGCAATACACAATTTCGCGAACTTTGAACAAGAATTTTTAATAAATAGAATAAGAATTCAGTTCTAGCTAAGTAGCACAAAATTATATTAGTGTAGTTTAAGAATATAGAAATTACAAAGCTAAATTAAATATAAGTGAGGCTTAAAATCATTCACAAAATCGTTCAAAGTTCATATTTGTTCTTCCACTATTTCTGCAAATCTGTCAGCTGAAGCCATTGTCAATAATGCACGATTTTTATGCGTTATTGTCAATAACGCGCTGTTGGAGTTTGCTGATGACAGGTAAAGTAAAATCACGTGTTCGATTTTAACCAATTGCGCGCGTGGATTCTGGACAATGAGCGAAGATTGTATATTAATATATGTTAAACCATCGAATAAGGTGTATGTATTCAGTGTATCTATAGGTTTAAGAACTAGCCCCAGCTGAATATGTAAAGAGAGCGTTCAACCCCAAATAGGAAAAACAAAAATTAGCTGTCGTGGTTCACGTCGTCCAAAATACGCAGAATTTGGTCATTTCACGTTGTTTCAGTTTTCGCAGAGAACGGCAAGGAAATGTACCAAGATTTCAAACGCACGCGCAGAGCTATTGTTCTGATTATTAATCTTTTGTTTAGTGACGTTCTCGTTGCGTTGCCGTCGTAGGTTATATGGTCTCGTTTCCACTTTTGGTCACGTGGTCGGTGAAAGAGGACTAGAAAAAACGATAATATAAGCTCAAGAATGACGTGTAGTTCGCGCACATCGGCTCTCGAACACAAAGACATCTCCTTTATCATTTCCGCGGATCAGTTTTGTAAGTAAATGATATGAAGTTTGTCAAGAAAAAGTAACAAAAACTTCAACAGTGAACCAAAAACAAGACAAGAAAATGGTGGATAAATGTTAGAAACAAATATATTATTTGTTATGAAAGTATTCTTGCAAACAGGGGAAACGGGTCTCGAGGCTCGGAATTCGATCGTATGAAATTATTTGTCGACCTCAATATCAGTGGGTGCTCGATGTCGCAACCACTTTCTTTTGTTTTCACAGGTCGCACTGCAGCAACAAGTTGCAAACAGTTGGTTGATCCAAACTAGGTCACAACTCCAAAACATTCCGAATTGGACTGGCCCATGCACTTTCTAAAACTAATTATCAAATTATTGTAAGTTCTAATTGACGTCACCGCATTGACATATATGCATTAGCGAAAGACAAGCTCTTTAAAATTCGTCCAAGAAGTTATGTTTGAATTTCATTATGAAACGGATACATTACATGTACCGCTTCATGACAAATATATTGTTATAAAGGAGTCGTTTTCGTAAACGGGAAGAGAGCTTCGCTGTTTGCTTGACTTTACTGGGCGTGATATCCACAAGACTCTTCGGTGCCAAGTTAAAGCTTCGACATGAAAAGAAGGTTAAAAGAAAAACGAGGAAACAATCCTTTATCTGCTATCCTCGAAGGCGCCATGATATTAGTTGTTTTGGTGTTTGCGTTTATACTTTTTATTTGAACAATGGCTGATTTCAAAGTCGCTTTAATTCTTGCAAGAGTAAACAGCAAACAGTCAATTTGATCTCGATTGGTCTTCTCGGGGAAATTCTTTATCGTGGGTTTTGCATAATTACTGCCGGGGAGCAGTCAAGAGAAAATAAAGGAAGAGGATGGATCTTGTGATTATTTTTAAAGCAAAGAGGTTCATTTTGTTTAACCGAGGCCATTCAATACAACGGCTACTAAAGTAAAAGCAGTTTGGCCTCATTCTGACGGATCTCCGTGAACTTCAAGGCATGGACTCTCAAATTCAACTGGACATTAGCGCTATAAGACGTTGCAAATGGCTATTTTCAGTTGTTGTCCTGGGCCGGGTTTTCAGTAAACGATCTTGTGAACTTGTCTTAGTCTTGGGTAGTCACGGTTCCGCGATACCAGGTGCCGGGAAACATTTAAAACAAGATTATTAATTAATAGAGAGAAAACTGTACAGCATTTCTAGCTAGGTAGTACGGTAGAGAACACTCCCATGCCATTAAAAAATGTCTACCGGAGAAGGGATAGACTTAGCTGATATCTATCATTCAGTATTGACTGTAAAACGAGTTGTATCGCAGCACAGCGAATAAGCTTTTTAATGTTTAAATGTTACCTTTAAATCGAGAGAAACCTAAAAATAAAAATTTTTAAACGTAAAAAGAGACAAAAAGGAATAAGAATGGTTAAGATAAGGGAACATTGAGACGGATTACAAATGCAACCCCAATATCCACACACAAATTCTCCTGACTGATCTCTATACATTTCTTAAAGTATTAGTTGGGGGAATTTGTTAAAAGATCAAAGCACTTTTCCTTTGATGATCATTTTATTAATTCTCATAACCTTTTCTCTTGAAGAAGTATTGATATTGTGAGGAGAACTCTGATGTTAGTGTGACAAAACAAGGAAACAGTTCAAAATATTGATAGTACTTGGGAGTACTTGGGTTCCAGTCTCCCAGCGGATTTCTGATTTGTTGATTTTAGTCACGACCCTGTCACGACCAAAATTCTATTAGCCCAAGTTGTTTTCTGGGGACTCACCGCTGTCCAAGGAGCCTTATTGTTTTCTGGTGACTCGCCGCTGTCCAAGGAGCCTTATTGTTTTCTGGTGACTCGCCGCTGTCCAAGGAGCCTTAGGACTCAAGGTGCTTGCATTCTTCAGTCTCCTCGGTCAGCGGTACTCGTGGAAAGAGCCTAGATGCGCGATGTTACTATCAGATAGTGGCAAATTTTTAAGCAGCTGATTTAATTGTGTTCACGGGTATAATATGGTACCTGAACCCTTTGTACAGCGTGCATTCTGCACAGTATTTTTTAAATTACATTTATGTCGTCAAATGCAACGAGCGCGTGAATTAAAGTGCGCCGTTGATATAACGGTAGTGGAATATTGATTCTGTTTCATGTATTTATTAGCATTTTAACTCATTGCAAATTAGTTTAAAGGTCATTCACTTAGCCTGCGTAGCAAGCGTTCCCGTACGAGCGAAGTGCTATGTGTCGCGTGCGAGCGAAGATTTTAGTCGCGCGAAAATTGGGGCGAGAGCAAAAAAGGAGAGGAGCGGGGCTTGCCTCAATTTTCGCGCGACCAGAATCTTTACTCGCGCGTTCGTTCGCACGGGAACGCTTGCTACGCAGGCTAGTCATTCACTTGGCTGTCATAATATCCACAATATTTTTGCCAGTTTAAAGCGTCAATGTGTCAAGCATACTCAAGGAAATGCGAGGTATAAATCCCTCATCTGCTGTTGTCGAAATCTTTATTGCTATCTTCTTCATGGTCTTTGTATTGCTACTTATTTGGTGATGAATGGAAGGGAAAATGAAGTTTATTCAGCAACGTACACTGGCCATGGTCTTCAAGACCTGTAATATAACTATAAGAGGTACATACGAATTGTTCATCGGTGTATATTACTGCTGAGAGGAGTATCATTTCATTTCTGAAGCGGAATTTAGAAGAATAGACAAGATGTGCATTTATTTTATGGACTACTGATGCGAAAGATCATGTGGAGTTTGTCGGGATTCGTAGCTTACAGCTATAAATTGCGAAGCATAATCTTCACAAACTGGAGCATTACTGTGTGCACGTCTATAAGCATCACACTTCAACAAAAGCAGGAATAAATGCGGTTCACAATGTAAAATTAAATGGTTATGTTATCATTTCACTTTTCTCGGATCAGGCGAACGGAGGGATCGTTTGCGTGTTGTTTATATTTGCGGTAATTACCCGGCTAGTGTAGGATAAGTAAGGTGTGGTATTTATTTTGAGAAGAAATTTTACAACGTCTGTGACTTGATCTTAGTGTTTATCAGATGAATAACCATGAAAAATTACGATGTTTTATACAATTGCAATACCGCGGTTAGAAGGAGAAAGTTGATGTCACGTGATTTAAACTCAGTAGGCGAACGTTATTAGTTGCTCGAGAGCAGAATTTATTTCTAGCAGAAGCTTCTTTATGCTAATAAATATGTCGATCAAAAAAGACCGCGGCATTGTCAACCTGTAAACGATAAATAAAAACTCTGATCTTCTTAAATGCCAGGAGAGAGAGCCATCCTTAACATCGATCGAGAGATTGGTCGCACAGCAAAAATATATATGAAAAAATAAATAAATAAAAGTTCTAATATGGCCTGTCTGTCAAAGTCCTATTTGTTGCTGAATGCTGGGTGATCTTTCATGCACCCCGACAGTACATGGTTTCTGGTTGCGAGTTTAGTTGCTATGACGATTTGCTTCATGAGAGACCTGAATTCTTGTTCAATATATGTGGGTTGCGCCCGCGACATCTTGTTAACATGAACTGCGGCAGTAAGTCGCACGTCCTTTTAACAGTTATCTGGAATGCAGGAATTAGAACATGTAGCCTTAGTTCTTTAGCTCATATTTTCCTTGTGGCAAAAATGCTGGCCTTTTCACAAGTTTATGTAAATAAAAAGTTTACTTGCAGTTACCTGCTTGTTTTAAGAAACGGTGACTTCAAACCTTGCCTACACTGATGCTGTTTTCGGTTCTTAAAAATAAACTAGCCAGAGGCAATAGCTCGTATTTAAGACACTGCAAGTTGAAAAATGGTTTAACTTGTTTATTTTAGTGATAAAAAGTCGTATGGACCTTAGATACTAGAGAAAGGAAAATCTGATTGAAGCTTATTAACTAATATTTAGGGAAATAAAGTCAATACAAGCGGATTGATAATTCATGTACCTGTCCATTTGAGGACAAACATTTACACATGTTTTGGTATCTAAATATACTTCTTCACAACTTCATAAACTGTAATAAGAATTACGCGATTCAAGAACAATTCTCTCTGTCTTCTCTAACATAAAAAGCCGTTCTTGCGACGCTAAACAACGAACTAACTTCTGAAGAACTGTCCGTTTTTCTGTTAAAGTAACGAGCCACTATGCCTAAGAAATTACGAGAGAAGGACAAATCTGCCTCGACAGCACTGCTCGAAGGGATGATGATGTTGTTCTTCACGATAATTACTCTTATGGTTTTTCTCTAAGGGCACCCACATCGATGGAACTTATTCTGGTCAAGTTCACGTATATTACTGCATTATAGCTATTTTTCGCACATAAACTGGCCCACAGTGCTGAAGGGAAAAGCATTTTTTAGTTTAAAGCTCAGGAAAGTAGATCATGATCCCATGGAATCACAACGTTTGGCGACAAGATCGAACAGACTACTGGTTTGGAGTTTTGGAATCATTGCGCTCATGAAAGTTGTGACAATTAAAACTGGAAGACTACAGGATTGCGAAGACTTGATCTTTTGGAATCGTGGAACTTCAAGATATTAGCACTTTCAACTGCGGAACATTAGGAGGGATGACCTTTCTTTGATTTCGCGTATATATACGTAATGTGTCGTTCAGTTTTACCAGGGAAATTCCTTACTATATTCAGTTTATTAACTGCAGTGCAGTTTTATTGGCTAATTCTTATGTCACATTTGTTATAAAAAGTTTTGGTTTAAATGGATTATTTTGTCAATAAACCCTAGGTTTTGACAGACTGCGGGCTCATTAAGAGTGGCAAAATGGAAAGCTAGGGAATTACACGACAGTGTGCTCTTCTGGGCATATTGCAGCTTCATCCGCCTTACAAACTAATACTCCATTCACATCAAAGCTTAAACATGTTTAAATGTTGTTTAGTTAAACACAGTTTAAAATTGTTTTCCTCATGGAAGTTGCTGACTGATGTTTATCTACTTCAAATTTGGCACAATGAAAGCACAAGTTAGAGCACACTTGAACCCTATGTAAAATTTAGTCTGTCAGTTGTCTGTTGCTGATTTTCATTTTCTTAAACCTGGTTTAACTAAACATGTTTTGTTGGTGTGAATCAGGTATACTTTGTTCCTCCGATCAGGTAAGCCGAGTGGGACAGTACGCACGGGCGCGCGCGGGAAAATCGACTCGCGCGTGCTCACCCACCCAAGTAACCCAATAGAGAAAAAAACACAGACTACTCGATCGTAGTCTATCAGAACGTAATTGTTTTAACCCATTTGCTATTAACAATAGTCCCCACCGACGACGATAGCCTGAATTTCATATGTCTTCCTCTGGTCGCGTGCTCCCGATAAAGCGCGCGACCAGAGGAAGATGTCTGGCTCTAGTTGCATTGTTCAAAGGATAGAACTGATAACGCAATCCACCGGATAAATCATTATCAAGTGGATGGCGTAGTTAGTTTTGCCAACACTTATCCACTGGATAGCGACGATTCCTTGGTACTTTTTACGGGTTTTTGCACGAATTTCACCTGCAGAGCTTGTAAAATACGACTGAAATATTTGCTTTTGTCTTTTCTATTTAACTTCTTATTTATATCACCGATCAAAGTTTGTTTAAATCGTACCAACAATATAACTGTATTTTATGCACAAAATACGTTTTCCTTAAATGATTTCACATTTTTCTTAACTTTCTCTTGATTAACAGTATATCTGACCTCTGCCTAATTAATGTCTTATTAATATTTATTTATTATGTGAAATGACAGCTCTAAAAAACAGTAAAAAATGTCTTCCTTCAATCAGTTTTCTGATATAAATATCCAACATCAAAATCCACAAATGCCAATTGATGAAAAAAAAATCCACTCTCTAGGAAAGGGAATATACAATCAACTCACTACTTCTCACCAGCAGAAATATTAAGAGGGCCTATAGGACTTGAAACTTTGACTATGTTTTTAATAAAATTATAATGCCGAACGTTCGAGCATTAAGTCCAAAAACAATGCTAAAAATCTAATCATGACAGGGTACATTTTGTATACTATTTGAAACATCTCACTGTTATTCATGTCTCTATAGATTAAATTCTAAAGCATTCTCGAGAAAGTTATTGTCAAACCTCATAACAATGCTTAAAATACGAGTTATTTTGTTTTGAACTGACGCTACTAAGTATCTATTTTAACTAAAATATGGATAACTTCAAATTCATTTTTTTCTTATGGAATCAGCTTGAGAGCTTAAGTTTCGATAAGTTCTTCTTAACTGCATTGTATCTTAATTATTGCCTTTATTGCTCGAATGTTCAGTGGAAACCATCTTATGTCCTTTTGATTTTCCTGTAGTTACAAAATCAATGGGAATAACAAAAGTTAAATCACCCGTAGATGATATTGTCCTTTTGAATCACCAAATTCGTCAAACTAATTCAGTTTTCATACAACAATCATATCGGCAAGAACCTGGATTACTCCATTTACCAATATTCGAGCTTATTAATTATACCAGACCTTAAATAAACAATATTGAAAAATAAAAAGTTGCTTCTTTTCAGAGAAATGAAACAAAATTGAAGTTGTAACAAATAGAAACACATACAATTTTATCGCCAGGGAGATACTCAAAGGTAAAAGTGATGGAATAGCTTCGTGATGCAAGTCTACATTTTTTGCTGGGAAAGTTTTTTTGGAAGACTTCAAGACCTTCTTTTCCTTGAGTAGGGAGAGGGAGGGGGGAGAAAATTCATTTCAGACATGTATGGGGTAAAATTATGCATAATAATGGTATTTTTGGGCAGTACATAAAGCTGCAATGTGTACTTCCAGAAAATATCCATACACCCCCCCCCCCCCCCCCCCCCCACTGATGGGATTGGAAATTGCAGGGGGTTGGGGGGGGGGAGGGTAGGTATGGATATTTCCTGGAACTATACAATGCAGGTATAGATTGTTTTGGCAAACAAGATCTGGTTAATTCATTTATGTGTTTAGCTGCAATCTTGACTCCCACTCCCTGGCCACTATTTTCAACTTGCCACACTGTGACTCTGCTTTTCAAAATCTAAGATGGCAGCTTCAAAATTCAAAAGAATCTTCAGTGCATGCTTATCCAAATTAAGTCTGCAGGCTACATGCAGTGATGTACAGATTACTGTCTCTTTTTTCTCCGACTACCTCCCTTCAGCTTGGGATTTCATGCCAATGACCACAGAATGTCAAACACTACGCCTAAAATTTCTGGCAGGGATTTTTTTCTGCGCAAAGATAAACACCACCAAATTCCAAGGCTGCCATGTTGAATGTTCTTGTTTCAATCAGCTCATATCCACCAAGGGTCAACTTATAGACTTGGAAAGTAGCTACAGCCATGTAGCTCTCAACACAAACTGGAGCAAAACCATCCAAAGTTGGCCCAAGGAGACACGTTTGCAAAGTTGATGGAGCTGCTTGAATCTCGAATACTAGCTTGTGCTCAAGGCCTGCCACAGTTGCGTTCATTCTCCCACGGCATCCATCGATGTGCTTTGTCAACAAAGAATTGGTTGGTTTGAAATTCAGTGTTGCCGCTGAACTGCGATAGCCAATCAGATGGGCTGGTATATCAAAGGTTTCTAAGCCAAGGACCCCAAGGGACACTGCAAAAGAGGAGCCTGGAGGACCATCTACTCCCTCTGCCCATATCCAAGCTGGCGGGAAACTTTTCCCCCAGTTTTTTTCTTGATGTGCAAGACCCTTTTTTCCTCTCAACAGTTCCCCAGTGTCGTCATTGACCCAGTTGTAGTTTATGTCTGAGCCTAAACTGTACACAAACCAATGCAGAGGGAGGAAAGGCACATGATCAATCCAGCCTTCTGGGCCCTCTCCATTTGGGCCCCAAGGTCTTGGGGGCCCCAACACTCCAATAAACGTGACACCCGCTACGTTCGTGAAGTTGAATTTCGTTTCGTTTTCAGTTACCCTGAAGTAACCATACGGTTTCGCTTTCCATTCGAAGTTCGCTGGAGATTTAAAATCGGGATTGCTCGTCACTGGTTTGCCTCGAACGGTTACCTGAATGTCTTCGCTTGAAGGATAAACCGTAAAACTTTCCATAGAACTTTCGTCTCCTTTACTGTGTATAAACGACAACATGTTTAGCGGATAGTACTTAAAGTGAATTCCTCGGCTTCGCGTAAGAACTTGGCCAAATAAGATTCCAAAGGAATGATTCGATTCAAAGTCTATAATTCGAGTATACCATCCCTCCATGAAAGGTCCTTCGGATGGAAATAAATGTGGATCGTATTGATTGCCATTTACCAATACTACTTGAGATATCAGGCCGGTAAATAAGGCGCACAGAGCAAAATAGCTGTATGGGCTTTTCTTATTTGAAGTCATTCTGCGAGTCTCCAAAAAAAATCGGCTCGTACTTTGTACTTTTCAGCCTTTTCAGCTGTTACTGTTGTTGCGTGACAAACACGCCGACGACACGCCGACAAGAAGACTGGGCACAGCAAAGACCGCTGATCCAAAATACTCGCCTTGCAGAAAACCGAGGTTTATTTTGCTGCTAAAAACGACAAAATGGCTTGGAATTGGACGTAATTTGCTATTTCTGGGATAAAAGTGTATCGTGCTCTCAGCATGTCGTGAAGCATTTTATGCACTGATGCTATCATCAAGCATTTTCAACTCATTTAAAGTGCTTGACAACTCAACATGGTACCCATAAACTGGTACCCATGGCAAATGAACACTGCATTTGTACATCTCGTGAAGACACTTTACCTCCTTCACAACGACCAGCTGGCTAGTACGTTTTAAACGAAATATCACAGTTTAATCGAGGAAAATGGTTTGGCGATGTAAGGAATGTAACATGACGTTTGAAAGTCAACAGTTGTATGACACGCACAAAAGAAAGTTTTGTGTTGGAAGCAGTGTGGACCCAGCTCGTATCCATTCGAGGATTTCTGGTAAAAGTCCAAATAGAACTGAAAGGAAAGATAAACAAGAATTACAGACGGTGAGTGAAGGGGACAGCTATTAAGAGAGTTGAATAAAAACCGAGCTAATAGGAAGTTAAGAGCAGATAGAGTTAAATTCAACTGCCTTGCAATAGACCTTTTTCGTGCTGTTTAACTTATTGTTCTTTTACGTTTATGTTAATTGCCCTTCAGACCTCATTTTTGAGTCCACATTCTATTGTGTTTTGTACATGCTGACGAAGATTAGCATGAACATAAAGGAATAAAAAATGGGTGATTAAGGTCTGTTGGTACAATGTACAAATTATGTGTAGTTCCAGAAAATATCTATCCATACCCTCCCCAGAAAAGGAATTTGCCCTATGACCCCTCCACCCCTGGAAATTCCAATTTAGCTTCATATGCATTGCTTTAAATTTTGGGTCTTTGAGTCCTCTCCCCCCTGGAATTTCCAATCTCTTATGTAGGGGGAGTATGGGTATTTTCCAGAACTACACACAATGTGCATATGCTAGCAGTATATATTTAGGGTTAAAAACTTAAACAAATGATGCCATGTTCACCTTTATGAGCTTTGATACCTTTTACACTTCCCCTTTGAAGTTTCTGACAAGTAGCATCCCGCTTTTATTTTTGGAGGCCCCCCCCCCCCCCCTCCACTCCCCCGCCACTGCCCCAGGCAACAGAAATTACATAATTTATGTACCTGTATACAATTTCTGAAAACAAGGGGCATTCGCAGCCCAATTCTCCACATGGAGATAACAAGCAAAGGATAAGGATGATGTCAATGTACAATATTTATATAACGTAAGGGTTAAAAATGTGGCTACAGGAAGGAATGTTATAACCTTAATTTTAATTATTTTTCAAAACAAAAAAGAAGGTGGCTTATTTGATAAAGGAAAATGTTAAATAAATTCCCCAAATGTGCAAATAATTATGTGTAATGAGGTACATGTACAGTAAATTTTAAATTATTGTATAAAATGTTTGTAGTTTAATTATTCTTGTTCTTGTTATTGTTTAGCCTTTGCCAGATATAAGGACTCCAGTTCATTCCAGTTTATCTGCACCCAATACTCCTACAAGAAACTTGAATCCTCATCCGGAAAATGACAAGAGCAAGGTAGAGTAAAATGTGTGAACAACAAAAAAATAATTTTGTTTTGATATCTAGTTTTCTAATGTTTTAGCTTTGCTTACATGTATAAAGTTACCTTGTTTTGGTATCTGGACCTTTGGTGTTGCAGATTTCCTTCAGGGGTGGATGTGTGGGAGAGGGAGTGAGGAGGGGGGGGGGGGGGTGGGGGGGGAGGGGTAGGTGTATAACAGAATATTTGATTTCATGGTATCTTTCATAGTCAGATTTTTTCCAGTACTGTATTGTTTGTGGAGTGAGTTGTGTTTGTAGACATTGTAAGAGTTATATATTTTTTATTATTTTGGTGGAAGGGGAATGAGATCTGTGTAATTTGAAAAACAATATAAAATACGCATAGGATTTTATAATATTTATTATGTTAACTGAGATCCATCACCAGGCTATGATCTGCACCTTCCTTTAAATTGTTGATTAATTGTTACTAACAGAAAAGTCTATTTAATGTTGTTAACTTAAAACTTTTTTCTGATTTTAAAGATATTCTGTTGGACTTTTTGTTTGCATTTTGTACATACAGATGTTTTTAGGGAGCCAACATCACTCTGTACATCATCAGTCTGCGCCAAACACACCCACTGGTGAATATGGTGATATATCAACCCTTGAAAAGGAAAAGGTAATGCTAATCTATCTTAATCCAGCTTTGAATCTATTTGGCAAAATTATTTCCAATGTGTTGAAATTGATGCGCCTGTTTAAAATGTAAGGAAGACTGTAAAGTGTATGGTTGACTTATGATGATAATTTTGATTGCTCATTTTAGATTGACCAGCTGAAAAGGTTTAAGACTCAACAATTGATGCAGAGAAATTCAAAGAACTTGGAAGAAAAGCTTTTACTCACCAGTATCAAAGACAGCCAGTTACATGTAAGTTTTAAAGTTTTGTTCTGTACGCATTGCTTGCCTGTAATGTGCAATCTCTTCACATGAATCAAAATTAATGTTCTTCATAGTGTTCTTGTAAGCAATTTAGAACATTGCAGTTACATGTATATCAAAGCTATCCTGTGTCTGCATGCTTGTTTGCCTTCATTTGTAATGCTAACTGGGGGGGGGGGGGGGGGGGGGGTGAGGGGTAGTACCATAAATTTATGATATTACGTTTGTGCCACAAAGGTTCTTAGATTTAGTTCTTATTTAAGGATAGAGAATTAAAAATCAATACTCAAACCTCCAAAAATAACACCCTAATATCTATTCAAGGTTAAAACGATACCGGTATTTAAGGGTGTTTACCATTAGTCAGAACTGGCTGGCCAGACTGGTATATTCAAGGACAAAATTGTTGTTAGTCAGATTTTGTCCTGTCAAATCAGTTGCTGTATAAATATCATGAACTCAGACTAATGTACCATAAGAACTATGTGTACAGGTCGGTTTTATTTCTTTTCTCTGGCATGGAAAGGTTAACAGGTAGTTCAATCTTAATAAACCATTAAATAATATTTTTCGTTTAGCTGGATGCTTTATTAATGCACTGCAATTGTAGCTATTCAATTTAAAAGAACCCTGTCTTATCTGAGCAATACCTACCTATCCCACATGCATACCTATATAGCCCATAGATTGGAATACTGGACCCAGGGATTATGAAGATGATCAAGCTCATTTAATCCTTTGTACAGATTGCCTGCCTATAAAGCTAGATGGTATATTAGAGAACATGACAACAACTTATAGCACTATTACTATATTCTGTTCGACTTACAGACACCAAGAAGAATTAACAGTGATGAACAGGGTGATGACAGGATTTTTCAATTGACTGAAATTCATCGTCAGCAGCTTGCTGAACTGAAACTGCGGAATGAGAAACTCCAGAAAGAAAAAGAAAGTAAAGAAATACTGTTTGTGTTATACCACGTCAGTACAGCAGCTAAGCAAATTGAATGTCGAACTAATATTGTGCCAGGAATCCCCTTCTCTGCCCTTTAACCAATGCAAGCTGAGGGGAAAGAGATACTAATAACAATACCTCATGCTTAATTGTCATTTGATGAGAAGAAATTCTGTAAAATACCACAAAATAATGTGTTTTCCATAATCCATCATTGAGTTTGCAGTAATTAGAGAACTGTTGCCATATACAACTTATTCCAAAGTGGCAGAAAATACCTTATTCTTTTGTCTTCATGTTAATTGGCCCTCATTGCCTTGATTGCATCTACAGAATTCAAAGTTCTCTTTGGCTTAAAATGAGGCAACGAGGGCCAATTATCACACAGGTAAAGAATATTTTTTCCGCCATTTTGGAATAAGGTGTATATGTTGTGGTTAAATTTACCTTTGGTTTAAAAATTTTCAAACCAGTTTGATGTTAGTTTTTCACTGCCTCATATTCATTATCATAATCTGAAACAAAGAGAAATCAAATTGGTTTGAAAATTTTTTAAACCAAAGATAAATTTAAACCACAACATATACAACACCAACATGGTATGTTTATAAACATGGTGTTAAACACAGATGCTACTCTGGAGTATGCACTCTGTTTTCTGATAATTAAAAAATAAAATAAAATAAAGATCGGAAATTTTTTGAATAGATCTCACTAACAAGGATTTTTCAAAAGTGACACTTGTTCACTGACTTCTCTGTGTGTGTTTGAATATTTTGTTATAATCTCTCATCAGTGATTGCTGAAAGAATGAACTCCTTAGGACTAAAGAGTAGGCAGAAAATGCTATCTCAGGGGAGTCTGGTAAGTCACTGATGATAGTTATTCACTTAAGTTGAGTTTGTCTGGGTTTCCCAAATTTCAAATTCAAACCTAAGTCAAGTCTGTGTGTCTTCTAATCTGTTCACTTCCCTTTTAATTTTTTAAGACAGTTTTTGTAGGCATGTAAGCAAAATGACCCCTTGCATTTGCACACATTCAACTCCTGCAATTTTTGTTTTGCTGCTGCTCAGGAGGTGAAAAAAGGAGGTCTTTTATCAGACTAATCTTGGTCTGTTTTAATGTGTAGGATAAACAAGCCACAGAGCTTGATGGACTGAAGAGATACTTAGACTTCAAAGAAGAGGAGGAAAAGTGAGAAATTTTCTAGAAGTTTTAAATGATTGTTTTTTTTTTCTGGATGCTTTTTACTTGACCGTTTGTAGCTTTATGTTAGAATGTGTTTGGGGAACTTTGTTTTAAAAAGATCTCTTTTAGTTTTGAATTTAACTGTTACAGGTGTTAACTGTTAAAGGTGTTGACATGTTTTCAATATTAGTCTTAAATCTATATATTTTTGTTTAATTTAATCTTTACATGTGAACAAACCTTTTTCATACTCGTACATGTTTTTTTGCAGGAGGAATTTCAACAGTCAACAATCCAAAGTGAACTTGTTAAAGGTTTCAGCTAGGTCTCCACCTCATAGTGCCACATCTGAGTATATTAGAACCCCAGAACAACAAGTAATACAAGTTCCAAGGTACATCATTAACTCAGTATTTCAGTTGTGTTGCATCGCTCTTTTAGCTATAGTCAGGGTTCTATTTTCTAGACACAAACCCTTTAACATTTTCTTGCCGTTCTTAGCTGGAATTTTTCATGCGATTGGTTTCATGTTTCAGTGACCAAACCACAAGGTTAAAATCCTATGCGGAGAATCATGAGGAATTAATTTTTCTTTGGGACTGTGGGACTTTTCTGAGCTTCACACCTCTGCCTCCCAAAATTCAAAGCCCTTGTCTCAAAATCCTACCAATTACAGAGACTGGATTTTCATCATTACATTAATGCCACGGTTCTGTTCTTCAATTTTTGTTACATAAATTATAATTAAATGTTTATTTTAATTTTGTCTGCTTGTAGGAGGTCTTCAAGAGAACTTGCAGGTGATGGAAGGGGTTAGTGACTAGCATTGTAGATTTGCTTTTCATTTTAGCATGTAAACAATTTTAAGAATTCTTAATGAAACACTTCCTTATTAATCCCAGTACACATATACAATGTACATATACAGCACTCAACAAATCTTGATAAGAGTTGCACTGTCATAGAGGCACATTCATGTGATGATATACCACTGCCCTCCCCTTTTGTTACTTAGTTCATTCTGTGTCTTAAATAACTATATATTGCTTTCACTCAATGATTTCAGTTTGTTGATTATATCCTTACAGGTCAGATTGTCCCTTATCGTTATTCTCCAGTCCGTTATTTTGAACCTGCACCGGTCCAACTTGGACAGAGCAATGTATTGCAGGAGCTAAAGTGAGTATTTTTAAACATAATTTCATATACCCAAAATTTCTTGGGGTGCATTCGTTTGGGATCAATCCGGAATAAGAATAATTGGAATAATACAAGTTAGCGTTCGTTTGGCTGCTCTTCCTATTCCGGAATACTTGGATTTCCATTCCGACTATTCTGCTCCCAGAAGCAGAATAGCCAGAATATATTCCAGAATATATTCTAATTCCAGAATATTCCCAAACGAACGCGCCCTTAGACTATGACCAGTCCCTATTTATTTATAGGGACTGCTCATAGTCTAAAACTTTCTTCATATCTCGATCCTGACACTTTTGTCCTTGAGTTTGGGTAAGCCACTCTCCCCCTGGATGCTTCTTTTTCAACCCTCCATCCCAGCCCCCCTCCCCAGAAACCTCTCTTGCCAGCTGGGAACCATACCCCAGGGATGTCACCTTGCTATCAAGCATGATCTTTTGTTTATCTGAGTTAAATCTTTGGTTCTGTATTACATACAAATTAGCTCCAATAGTAAATTCCTTCATTGAAGTATCTTGCCTGCCCATGATACATTTTTGTCGTTAACAGCATGTTGAAGAATGAGTACTTTCGTAAGGGAGGCCATGACCCTGAAATAGTGGCACAAATAAGAGAGCTAGAGTATGAAGCACAGAGGATGCAAGCCACACAGCAGAGACCACCAGGTAATTATATTTATCTCTGACAATTTTGATGTGTGGTTGAGTTTGTACATTCACAATATTAGTAGGCTAAGTCAAATACCGAAAATTCCGGTTATAAGCCCTGGGCTTATACAACTTCGTAAGGGGTTTTGGGTGGGCTTATAAGTGGAGGGGCTTATATCCGGAGGGGCTTATAAGCAGAATAAAAAAAATGTTTCGAAACGATTCACGGGAGTGTTGATCGAAATACGTTTTCGAGTTAAAAAGTCAAAATAAAGCAACATTTAGCCCTGTTCAGTATTGTCATCCAGGAAAGGGGGGCTTATAACCAGATGTATTTTTTTGTTTCCAGTTAGATGGGCCTATAACCGGGGGGGCTTATAAGTGGGGGGCTTATAACCGGAATTTCACGGTATAACAACATATTGAACTTTACCTTTATTTCCAAAAAATAAACAACAACTTGTAGTTCCTCATTGTTTTGTCATGTCAGGTTTTTTTGAACAAAAAATAAATAATGTCCATCAGTAATGCAGGAGAAAAAATTTCTGAGCTTGGGACAAACGTGTTACAGGAAACTTGAGAGAAGAATAGGCTTTCAGAACTTGTAAGAATGGAAGTAACAAAAGACAATGAAGGAAAACAAAATAAACAAATTTCAAACTCTATTTCTTCTGTACGAGCCAATCATTTTTTTAAGCGCATTCGCGAATCATTCTGAAACTCGTTTAATACAGCTTGTATTTTAAAACACCTTCTTTCCTGTCTAAATTGAAAGTCTATGAAAGTGAGAGGAAGCTAAAAACGAGAAAAGAAAAAGACCCTCCAAAATTATTGTAGTCCGGTTCACGTTAAGTTATAATTAATAGCGTTTGTAATAACCGTTTTCTTTTCATCTTTTTGTGCTGTTCTTTACGCAGCGGTGGATCCATTCCTACAGCAACAGATCATGAGTTTCCACATGGCCAACCAAAGACTAGAACAAGAGCTACAGTTTCTGAGGGTAATGGCTGTTCAGTAACTTAACAAATTAAGACTGCTTATTTTTACTTACAGTGTACATTGCAAAACTTTGACGTAGTTCCTATTAACTTGTGAACTTTAAAAGCTAGCCTGGTCCAGGTGTTCAGTTAGTTGCGTGAAGAGCAGCTAGTAGAAAAAAAATGGCATCCCCAAGTTACCCCTGTTCCTCCCCCCCCCCCCCCCCCCCCCCCCCCCCCCCACCGTTATTACAAACATTGTTGCCACAGGTCAGGAAATGGTCAAGAAAAAAATAAAATTTTTGAAGGTGAGGGAAAAGCCAGGGAATTTTATTTTGAGTCAGGAAAAATTGACATTTTGAAGAAAATTCAGGAACAATTGAAATTATAACGCCTCTGATTTAATACCATTGATGGCTGAAAGAAACATTTCAGGTCAATGCAATCTCAGAAGAAAAACAGAGGCTGGAGGCCGCTACTAAAATGTATATCTGACATTTTGTATTTATTAGGTCAGGGAAATGTTATTTTTATCAGAGAAAAGTCAGGGAATTTTGAAAACTGATGTCTGTGGCAACCATGATTACAAACTAAGTTAGATGCAGAGCAACTAGAGTATTATGCTGTGATATACGTTCCAATTTTTTTAGCTAACCTCTAATCCACATCTTTCAATTCCTCTCATCGCAAAAAAAACGTTACATTACATGTATGTTACCCTTTTTAATGGTTTTTGTTGATTTTTGCGCAGGATGAGAGGAATCAGAAGGAAAGAAGGAGATCGCCAGGTACCACTTCTTTTTGTTAAGAACGTTCTTTGCTTGCTGGGACCGATGAGGTTTTATAATTGCTAGGAGATTAATTTTGTTTAGTAAGACCCCCACCCCTCCCCCCCTCCGTACTTTGCCACGCCTATTCTACCTATGACTAGACTACTTGTAGTCGGTCTTTTCTCTAAGCGTCGGAGGAGCGCTTTTATATCGGGAACTGGGCGGACCACCAGGCGGTATGAACGGAAAGGGCTTGGGACGAGACGAGAAAAAAAATTTTTTCCTCGCGCGCTGTTGTCTCGCCACAATCTCCCCGTCTCGCGTCTTAAAACCCTAGTTTGCAGCATTCCCTTTCTGAATTTCGAGAGAAAAACAGACTGCATGCAGTCTAACCTATGACCTACCTCCCTCAAGTGTCACCCATCACATCATTAATTTTTTGTCGTTTATATTACTCTTGCCATCTTCCAAACTGGGAGATTTTTTAAGACTTCGCTGGGAAACAGTACTTCATACCTGTTCAGTCCTCAGAGTGCGGAACAGAGATACAGTGGAATCCAGCCCTTGACTTTTCGAACATCACAATTTCTTAAACCAAGTATTTTCCCTTCCCTCGGTCGAACACTGTAACTTTACCCCGATTTCTCGAACTAGCTGATTTTTCAAACCAATTTTCGTTTCCCTCAGAGGTTCCAAAACTCGGGATTTTACTGCAATTTTGCTGTTTACTTCGTAGCCAATATTTTCCCTTATGAGTTCTAACAAACTGCTTCGTTGGGTACCCTTGTAGTTTACGTTCGAATCTCATTAAAAGCTATTAAAAGAACACATATTTCTAAGTGATTACATCTAGTAGAAAATCCTTGGATCTTATAAACCAGCGTCCTGCCGCCCCAGATAGTATCCATTGGGTAGAATGTGAGCTCTGACTAGCCTGCGTAGCAGATGAACTAAACCCCGGTAGCTCTGACTAGCTACTGTATACTTGGATCACCCACTACCTCTCGGAGTGAGTTACTTCATTGGTTCATACAACAACAGAAAACAGGTCATAACAATGCCCCTAGCCCTGAATAACAATAGAGGAAGTGTTTAAAGCGGGCAAATGAAAATAGAGGTTCCAGAGAGGTAGTGTTTTACTGGTATACTTGGTCTCCAGACGTGGATCCTGAATTTAAACGAATGAAAGAAGAGCACTTAGTGAAAATGGCGTCGCTGAGGCAAGAAGCAGAGTTGTTAAAACAACAAGCAGAGGTGGAGAAAATGAGAAAAGAACTCAAAACGTTAAGAGGAGAAAGTCTACCACTGGAAGAAAGCAGAAAGGTAGGCTCGTGCATTAGATTGATTTAAAATCGAGAAAACCCACTCCCAGACACCTCTCTCTTTCTCTACTAGCTTATAATACACTCTTTTTTACATATAAGAACGTCAATTTTCGGCCGAGGCTGTACCTTCTTAATTTTTTAGAAGTTTTGAGCCTAAAATATTCTTATCTTGTTACTTATTTTCGTGATTTTAAAAAAAATCTCGAAATTATAAACCCACAATAAAAACGTTTCTAACTTATTTTTTGGGCAAATCGCGAAAATGAAGTCTAGAAACAAAGCGGTATATGCAGTAAATTCACTCTTAACCGATATGTACATGTTCACGTCACTCATGGCAGATGACAATGTTGGTTCCAGGTTGGATTTGAATAAGATTGATTCATTTAGTACATATATTTGTCACTTACAACAAATAGAAAAGAATGAGATTCGTTCTTACCCAAGTTTCAGCCTTGGGTATGGCCTAAGTTTGGCCTTTCTAAGGTTCTTATAGACAAAGGGTGTAGTTTAAGCCCACGTGTAGCCACGCTACCTACCCACTCGGGCAGAGAATGGGAGGAGCCAGTTCTTTCCCTGGGCGGGTGGGTACAGTCAATAGTTAGCTTTGAACGAGACAGGCGCTTAAACAATGAGTGCAGCTCAGATCAAAGATCAGCGAACAACACACACACACACACGTTTAACGCGCATGTTACACGCAGAGAAACACATGTGCGTGTTTTTATGCGTTTTTTTTCGAAGCGTTTCAATTCTCTTTTGTTATTATTGAAGAATGTGTGTTTCGCACAACAAACCATTGTTTTCTAACTGCAGGGCTTCGAGGCACCATTTATGATGACAAATTCAAGTATGGATAAAGAATTACTGCCGAGCCCTTACGATCCCAAGTAAGGAAAGTGATTGAGATGCGTTTTATGCTGGGTGGGTGGAAATCTTGAAATCTCTAAATGTTCGTTCGTAAACATGATGTGCCTTTTATTTCTTCCAGCGCCGGGTTTGTTGTTTTCTGGGATTTCGTCCTTGGTCTCAGTTCATCCCTAACCAGGTGCAGATTAGCCGCTGGAGTTTATCAAGGAGCGGAAATAATGACAGATATTAAACTGCTACCGCTCGTAAGAACAACATACATCACCAAAGAAACTCATCCCTCCATACCTCCCGGCGGAGCAGGTGTTATAGGTATTAAGCATCCATTCCCAAGGTAAGCTTATCGATTTGACCTCAAATCCACCTTTGTACCCAGGGGCCCGTTTCTCGAAAGCCCCGGAAATATTTCGTGCCCGCAAAGACATTTTTAGTTATCTGTATCTTGAAAACAGAGAAGCGTATAGGCCTGAAACATTGTATGAAGGCAACCTCTGTTCACATTAAAAATATCATGGAATTAAACAGCTCTGTAATCATAAGGCTTGAGATTTTGCTATGGCTTACCGGGTGCAAAAACTTTTCGGCACCTTCGAGAAACGGGCCCCAGGCCGGAAAAATAATGGTCCTGGGAAGTTCCGATTTGAAGTCCATTAATATCGGACTTACGGTTGAATTGCGCATGCCGACAACCCAGGCCAAAACTCTTGGGACCCCAGCCCGATAGCTCGTCAAAATGACTCATCTAAGTTCCTCTTCTCCCCTACCCCCTGGTGTAATGTTGACCTCAGACATTCAAATCGTTTTCATCAGTGAATACTGCTTGGAGGAGGGGAGGGGTTGGGGGGTGGGGGGAGTGAACTGAAGTAGTTTGACTTAACAGCATCCCCGGCTAAGCTTTTCCTCAGCACTATATTAGCGAAGCGAGTTTTTGCGCCCAGTATCAACAAGAGTCCCAACATGTTTTGACCAGGGTTGTAGCTTTCACAAGCATTTCTCGACGAACTCCTTGGTTTTTACCTTTTAACCTTCCTCGAAGCACTTGAATAGTTAGTAAGTACTACGAAAGTTATCACTTCAGTGTTGTATCATGAGAATGACGTCATGTTGCTTAGCAACTTCTCCAAAAATCACGGGCTCAGACAGTTCTCGGATTACCTTCAAGATTATGAGGTAATCTGCTGAGTCGTCAGTGTTTATATGTTTGTGCGTTGTTCTAGATGCATTCCTGATCAAAATCTCAGTCTTGTTGTGGAGCTGCAAGCGAACAGCGCCGAGGATTCTGATGACCCCACTCAGCTATTTTCAAAAGGATGGACAAAAATTGACTTATTTGATATCAGTAACAGACTGCTCAGTGGAAGGTATCAGCTTAATCTTTTGAATCATGTGAAATGTAAATTCTCCTTACTGTTTGACACATATTTGTTTCAATGTTAGTGTTAAGAATTTGGTGGCGCATCAAGATATGTCAGTATCTTAGTGTGATTTAGTTGTTTCTTTTTCTGCTTTTTCAGGTGGAAAATACCTATCAGGATAGCTCCGATTAAAGCGTTTCTCAACACTCATGAACTTAACAAGATACCACAGGTTTGTTTGCTTCTCTCTTGTTACCTTCATCAGTTTCTCTTTAAGTATGTCTGATATGACAATGTCTGCGACACCAACTTAAAGCAAGTAGAGTACAGTACTACTGAAATACTGAAATGCAATAAGCTTAAACGCACTTCCATGGAATTGGCTATATGAAAAAGTGAACCAGCACAACCTGCAATCAATGACAAAATCTTGGACAGTATTTAGTAATTGCCCCTCTCTCCCTTTATAATGTTGTGTAGGGTGCAAAAAATAATGCCCCGATTGTTTCCTATTTTAACCTTCAAACTGGAAAGCATGGGGTATGGGGGGTTGGTGTACTAACGACTTTTGTCAGTGACCACAAAAAGGCTTTTTGTTCGTCTTCTATCACAGGTAGCCAAAGCTTAGGATACGACTGAAAATAAATAAAATGATCTAAAATTGTCAAATGTTTATTGTTTTATCAATCTTATATTACATATTCATGTGAGCGTGCAACACATGATGAAGTGTAATCAAATCATGTATCGCACGCAACATTGCATACACCTCCCCTAGAAAGTGGCATTTGTGGTTCCAAATTGCATATGATTAAATGAGAAGAATTGCAGAGGCGCTCGGGCCGCGGATGGTTCGTGGAGGTTTACCACTGAAATATTGCCGTTTTGCCGGGGAAAGGATGTAACATTGGGCACTTTTTCGGTATGTATTTATAGAATGACTATCGAAGCCTTTGAATTTGAGGCGTTTTGAGGGGAAGATAGCAAACTTTGAGAATTACAGCTCATTTCATGAACACGGGTCGGCATTCTGGCGGTTCGAGTGTGCTACCTTTCGCTTCGCTTTGATAGTTGGGAGCAATTTTAGAATTAGCATATTATGCTAATTTTCAAAGCTCACATGAATATGTAATATAAGATTGCTAAAACAATAAACATTTGACAATTTTAGATCATTTTATTTATTTTCAGTCGTATCCTAAGCTTTGGCTACCTGTGCTTCTATACGTTGTTTTATTTATTTATTTTAAGATATGTTTGATTCTCGTTATTGTTCAGGTAGGACAGGCGGAGTTGTACCTTAGACTTGTTAACAGTCGTGACGTCACATCACAAGATACATTAAACCCGCAGCCCGTACAACATCACATGTACAAGTATCCATCAATGGTAAGTCCCTCGGGTTGTTATGAATTTATATCTTTTCTACACATGTACTAAAGTATCTGTCAATGGTAAGACCCTCAGGCAATTATCCGTCATTGATAAGACCCAAGGGCAGTTATGAATTTCTATCTTCTCTACACATGTACAAGTAACCATCAATGGTAACACTCTCAGTCAATTATGAATTTCTATCTGCTCTTTACTTAGCTTCACAAAAACAGTCGAATCTCGCGCGCTTATTACCATCCTTTGCTTAAAAGACACCCGATGACGTAGCTTTACACAGATACGTATAGCGTCTTTGATTAGCTGTTGCCTTGAGCATGCGCCAAACGAGTACTGTTGTCAACTCTAAGTCAACTCTCGTTATTCTGGAATCTGCGTCGTCACGTTTAAGAAGCGTTGTGTGACGAACCCAAATAACTGCTGTGAAGGAGACTGGCTCTTTAAATGTCAGAAACTATTACTTACCTATTCATTGTTTTCTCTCAGGAAAATATTCGCGTCATCCCACAAGTGTCTTCGCTACCAGTGAGCCGTGGGTTCCAGAACTTTTCCCCCGCACCACCCCCGTCAGTACCTCCACCTCCCGACACCCCAGTGTCTGTTGTACAGAGAGCTGACAGGTAAGTAGAAAAAGATGTGCTTGTCCAAAATCGTTGAAGTGGTTTCACCTCAAGTGTCGTAAAATCAAAACCAAAGTAATCACTCTGGCCAATCACAAAGGACGCAGGCAAACCAGTGAACCAATCAAAACCCGAAGCAGATATATGTAGCTGGTGCAAAGCGCGGGAAAACGTCAAGATTTTATGCCAATCACAAGACATAGTAACGCAAAACCAGTGTAATTCAGGTTTACTTAAGCGAGTCAATTGAAAAGCGCTCTATTCTTTTATCGCTTGTTGGTTTTCTCGCAACAAAATAAAGGTCAAATTTATATATTCACACTCGTTAGTTAGCGCAAGCTATAAAGTAATGCCAACCAAGTTGGGATCTAAGTTACTGCTCAGCTGTTGTTTTGATTTGTTTGTTACCTGTCTCACTGATGTTGACTTGATGTAATGATGTAATGAGAGTATGTAGTAGTTTAATAAAAAAATGATGTTGACTTGATGTATATGTTAGTGCTCCAAGAACCCCGCTTGATGAGTCGGTGATTGGTTTTCAAGTGGACAAATTGATTGACGCCATTCAAGGAGAAGCGAAGATTAAGATAACAGTCTACGAACACGATCAAGGACAGGTAAGAACCGTTGTCAATCAATCAATCAATCAATCAATCAATCAATCAATCAATCAACCAACCAACCAACCAACCAACCAACCAACCAACCAACCAACCAACCAATCAATCAACCAACCAACCAACCAACCAACCAGTCAATCAATCAATCAATCAGTCAATCAAATCAATCAATCAATCAGTCAGTCAAACTCAATCAATCAATCAATCAATCAATCAATCAACCAATCAACTTGAATGGAGTTAATTTGAAATATTGTTTTAATGCAGGCATCCGGATTAAACTGATAACGATAAATGTTGTTGTTTACAGGTCCTAAAAGGAAGCAATCACATTCCAATAATGTGTGTCACTAAGTCGGTTAGACAGGACTTCCTTGTGGGAATATACTCCTTTGGATTGCAAGAGGTAAATTAATCAATCTCGTCCCTACAGCCTGCCTTTCTTGAGGTCAAACATCAAGAACGCGAGCTCTGACCAGACCCACTTCCGGAAGTCCGCGATTCACGGACTTCCGGTTGTTCTGCGCAGACTCAGGGTTTTCTCGCAGACTCTGATTGGCTGAGAATCACCAAAACAAAATCGGGCTCTGGGGACGACATTGTAATGTCTTTTTTCGTACAACGTTTCTGTTTGTTTAAAACAAATTCAACTGAATTTAAATTAATTAGATTAAACTAATGCAACTAATTCTACCTTGTAAAAAATGAAATATTCATCATGTTACGAGCGAGGGACAAAGAAAAAACTTGAGTCCTCGACGAGAATCGAACCCATGACCTCCCAAACACCCGGTGTTTAAAATTTCCCATCTGTCTTTATTAATTCTACCTTGTGGTAATAAGGCTAGAATAGGATTAGACTCTCAAGAACGCGAATGCAACAAAATAGAAAAGGGACCCATTAATTAACAAAAATTATAGTTCTTGAATTAGTGTTGTAGAAACATTTTATTTGGATGTAAATTGTTACATAGAGTGAGCTATGTTACGTTATAAAATTCGTATTTCGTCGACGTTACAGGACTTTCATACTAGAATACTAAAGTGCAACAACTTTTTAAGTGCATTGTTTTATTTGTGCTTTTTGATAATAAATATAAAAGGAAAAAATATGTTCAGTTCTACAATGTTATGAAAAAATTAACAAATGATCTTTGTCAGCTTTGCTAAGCTCTATATGTAAACCACCCTTTGAAGTCGTAGTCTGGGTTGCAGGCTGATAAATTATTATAATTTATTTCGAAGCAAAATAAATTATAGGCCGAGAACAAACCCGTTTATACCTGTTGCTCGAAGTTTTCTTCAACAGTTTCCATGGAAACCAATTTCTAATTGTCAGGGTAATTCTACTTTGAATATTTTTAAATTTTAAAATTTAGTTTGTTTTCTCGTTTCTCCTTACGAATAGGATAATTTAGAGTTCCTAACTAAGAACGCTTGTGCGTATTTTTCGTGTGTTTGCAGGTGTACATGTATTGTTTTGAAAACGGTGGTGCAATTTTTTGTCTAAAGCTACCCAGGATTACATGTACCTCAATAGATTTACAATAATTTCAGTTGCTTAATTAATTAGCAAAAACATCATCGTAAGGATCTTTATGCCGTTGAAACCACATTTTTGTTCGTGAGGTCTATTTACAACTGTTAAATTATCTTCTTAATTAGACTTCAAATACAGCCACCTCTCATTGCTCTCAGCCTCTTGGGGCGTTCGCGAGAGAATGTAAAATAGCTTTCATTTGAAGAAATGCTTTTCAACATTTAAAATTGTACTCTTTTCTGTCGATCATATATAAATATCTAAAAGAAATTTATGAAAATAGCACTCAGTTATTAACCCTTTAAAGCTGCATGCTATGTTGGATGTTGGCAAACACTCTATTCAACATTTTAGGCCCCAGTGACAACGTCCAAATTCTCCAAACTCTCACGTTAGCTTGATAATGTATTGATATTGTAAAGAGAATTTAGATGTCAGTCACCCTTGAGGACCTTGAGGCTTACAAGGAAAATTACAGGAGTTAAGTCACGATTAGTCTCCTTCTTAGCCGTTTTTGGGTCGTCACGCAACGCTTTTCCCCAACTATGGGGGGATAGCGTTGCGTGACAAGCCCAATAAACGGCTGCGACATGATGTATAAAATTACCTTTAAATATCTAAGGAAGCCCCTAAATAACAGTTTACTAAGAGAGAAAAACACCAAAGAAGTAATAATTAACCAAAAAGGAACAAGGATGGTTAAGTTTGTGAAAGGTTGAGACGGATTACGGACGAAATGAAATCGAGTCGAGAAACCTCGCGAGTTTCCGGAAACGCGCTGGACATTTCAAGTTTGGAATTGAAGAAAGCTCAAATAATAGTTTACCAAGGTAGGAAAATAACAAAGGGTAATTATAAACCAAAGAGCAACAAGGATGGTTAGGATTGGGAAAGATTGACACGGATTACGAATTACCGCGAACGTGAAAAATATTTTCGGCCAAAAACCATCCTTGGCGTAGTTCCATTAAAATTCGAAAAAAAAAACCCACTTACATGCTAAACTTCGTATTAAATATTAAGAGGTTTTTTAAACATCCAGCACCAACGCTAGCCGGTTTTAAAAGAAATTCGTTAATGTTATAAATTGTAACCTGGATTAATTAATAACTGTCTCTTTCTTAACGACTGTAACGGGCGGTGTATCACCGTTTCGACTAATCCACTTGATTTTCACTTGTTTCGTACGGCTTCTGTTTTCATTTTCGCTGTCGTTCTTTCCTTTTGGTGGTTCCACATCTTCGAGCTCCTCCTCCACTACGATATACTCGCCATGTTGTTGCGTTCCGTTCGGAAAGATGTATGTTCCGGGACCGATCATTTTGTCGTCGTGAAAATTCCCGATGTAGTTTTGTTTCCCGAATGTTAATTTGCCTCTCCCTGTAAAACAAAAAAAGCTTCAAATAATCGTACAACGGAAAATCTTTATCTTTTTTTTGCAGGATATGTGTGTTGAGATTGTAAATGAACGGCACAGTTATAATGCTAGCTATAAATTTTATTTTAAGCCATTTTTTACGCGGATTGTAAAGAATCGCAAACTTGCTATAACCAGCTAAAAGTCTTTCACTATTGCACAATGTTTTACCGCCGCTCTTTTAAAGTCGTATTTCTTCAGGATTTTACCTGTTATCTAGAACAGGGTTTAATAAAAGGTTTTTTTGACAGGTAAAAAATATACCGTGAATAGCAAAGAGTTCAGCTGCGAATGCAAAACGGGAAATTTGACCGACATACTTCAAACAGCAGGAGATTCAAAGAAAATTGATTATCATCAAGATAAAGTCCTTTTCTCTGCCTAGCGGTTTTCTTAAAGGGCGTCTGTGTAAGAACCTCACGGGGAAGCATTCATGTTGTTTCATTCATTTCTTGCTAATTGTGTCTGATCGGTGAAATTTGTGAAATTTGCATTTTAACCCTCATTTTTGCATTCAATGACATCTTTTGTTAATAACCCAGTTTCGATATATTAAAAATCTACCTAGATCAAAGCGCATCATTGCGAGGCTGAAACGAAACAATCAAAATTTTGTGTTATTTACCCAAAAGCATAAAATAAAAAATATTTTTTTGAATTTTTATCTATCAAAATTAGCGCAGATTTTTGTTTTCCTTGGAGATGTTTTTCCAAATTGCCGTGATATGTGCGTAAAATTTATTCAGGTAATTTGCGCTATCTATTTTTTGACCCTCAGAAACGTAAAACTTATTTAGATTTCTTGATTTGCTGTCAAAACACTTGACAAGTTTCTCATGGAAAGGTTTCGCTTTATACGGCGATTTCAACGTACAACAGTTGTTTTGAGTTTGTTTTTCTACGTGGATAAATTCGCTAACAACATCTTTCAGCATTGTATCAGTTTTCGTTGTGTTTATACTGTGTGTAGGTAGTAATTTATTTATGCGTGGCATGTTCAGTTTTTAATATTTTATGGACTTCTCAACGCACCTAGTAACCAAGTCTCCGAGAAATTCTCTACCAAACGGATATTAATATGAATATATTTTTGTCTGTGCGCCAAGCAAGACGTATTAATTCCAGTATTTTCAGGGTTTTTTTTAACTGTCAATGAGAAAAATGAGTGTAATTTCGCACAGTTCATTGTATTTAAAGGTTTCCGACCTGTCCAAAGTGTTTACCCAAAAATGAGTTTCGACATGAGCAAACTACTGGCTAAAATGTGCAAATTACATTCGTTCCAATTTGAGCTTGTGATATTACAATTATCATATTGGAAAAACAAAAACCTGTTTGAACGCTTGGTGTGTTGCGATTCGCGTTTCCTCCAATTTGATGCGCTTCGCGTAAATATCTTATTGTGGTCTTTGTATTAAAGAGCTAAAAAGCAGAAGTATATACCTGATCGTTTCCCCTCAAACCATTGTCCTTCGTACGACATCCCGCTCGCCGCGTAAGTATACGACCCTTGCCCGTGCCTTCGATCATGTTCCCACTCTCCGCGATACAGGTCCCCGTTTGTGTAGAAGTACGAACCAAATCCATGCCTTAAATCATCCTTCCAGTTTCCCTCGTACTTCGCACCATCGGGATAAAGAAACGTTCCTTGGCCGTTTTTCTTGTTATTCTCGTAGTGGCCCATATAACAGGCATTTCTTGACTTTCCTTTCAGTTTTCTAAACACGTATTTACCATAACCATTTCGATACCCATTTTTATATTCCCCTTCGTATACATCGCCATTTGGAAGCCTTGCTTTGCCTTTACCGTGTCGTTCGCCATTTTCGTTTCGTCCGCCTTCGTAAGTGTACGGTAGTAATTCGTTTTCGGAGTCCATCTCCTCGTCCGACTCGCGCAGCGTTTCCATGCCAGCGAGAATTCAAATAGACGATTTATTTAATTCCAGTGAGAAAGAAAAACAAGTGCTTCGGGAATTTCTTCGTTTTGATGTCAAATCCGCGACGTGTTTCTGTGTACTCGAGTATAAATCAAGTTAAATGGTTTTTCAACACGCGCGGATCAAAATTTCAAAAATGCTCTGAAACCGAAATGTTCACTGAAGACTTCCTGGTGTATATAAACGCCAGATAATTTTAATTTTTAACCGCGTGTTTCTGATTTGGTCGAATAGCGTTCAGGCTCTTGGAAAAAAGGGAAACCCCTACACGACCAACGTTAATATTTTAAACATGCCTTTGTAGTTGTGTTAGAAACAGTTTAGCTAAAAAGCAAGGTGCTGTATTTTGAGCATTCTTGAATATTTCAATTGGTGCCTGGCTCGCAAACAAGGGTAGACGTGGAGACGTCTTAATCGTGATTCTAAATTATTAATTGGCTGCGAATGTTTTTGCGGTAGCATTTTCAAATTATCTAAAATATGGAAACAAGGGGAATTGCCCGCTAACTGGCGCGAAAGATATCGCTCGAGGCGTTTGTTTTTCTTTTAGTAGCTGGGATATCGCCTTATCTTTCAAACCCTTTTAACGTGTTATTGGCGAGGAAGGAAGTAAAATACCATTCGTGATTAAAGTTCAGATGCTAATGACGAAAATCAAAAATACTGTAGTTTTGACAAAACGTCAGTGATAAAAAGAACAGACAAAAATAAATTTGCGGCAGATTTGTGATAGTGTCGAGTTCACCACACGTTCAATTCAATTATATTTTTTCTCGATTCAACTGAAGAAAAAAATCTGCTGTCATTTGCAGCATAATAATATGAAACCATTTGTTTTTGTTAAATGTTACTGCTTATCAGGCATTTTTCCTTCAAAGCTTTTTAAATTAAAATTTCTCAATTTTTCCTTTTCGCTTGCTAAAGAATTTTCTTCCAAGTTGAAATATTTTATCACAGTAATCGATATACTTCAGTTACCAAATGACTTAAACCACGTTATTAATATTGCATGGCCTTAAAAATGCAGATAATTTTCGTTCTTAGTTTTTCGGGTCACTAAAATTAAAGTGAACTATGCTTCCACTTTAATTTTGAACTGTTTTGTAAATATATCATTATTATGATAAATGCATACCCGTAAACTTCAAGAAAATTTCCAATACCGTGAAATTGAAACGTGTCGGTAATTATTTTATCCCTTTTGTGGTTAATAAGAAGAGAAAAAAAAACAGAAAAACATTTCGGAAAATTCATCATCTATAATAAAGGGTGGGTTTTGTCATAATCGACAAATTTTAATAATGAATTCGGTTTAAAAAAAGGTCATGAATTTTTATTTATATCCTGTTTTGGTTTTTCCTAAAACGTAAAAAAAATATTTTATCATAAAAACTTACAAGAAAGTAAAAAATAATAATAGAATGTGAATAGAAACAGACACTTTTAAGTTTCTTTTTAACTGTTTTTTTTTTAATTTAAAAGAAAAACTGTATGCTGCTTTTCAAACAGTTTTAATTAGACTTTTCCGTTCTTGGCTGGTGAAAAAAAATCCCCATTTATAACATTATTTTTATTCCAAGTCACAACACAGACGATAAATTATCTGATGTAGTTTATTCGTCGTCGCTTTAAGATTAAAAACGTTTTTATAGTAACGGTGATATGCATGGTGTGTTATATCACTGATACGGTTTGTTAAAAATGCCGTGTTGCATCGGTTGGCGCGTGAAAGACTGAGTGAACTATCAATAAAGATGGTAAATTTTAAGCTCGGTAATGAAGTGCGAAAGATAAAATATCTGAGCCCCCGACGGGAATCCAACCCAATGACGTCCCAAACACCGGGCGGGCGCTCTGAGCTACGAGAACTCTTGGTAAGCTAGGCCAACCGCGATGTACTAGGTTCATATTTAACACGCGTCTTGCATACTGCTAGGATCTGCAGTGTCGATAGCGTTCTGTATGGTGATAACTAAAGAAAGATGGTAAATTTTAAGCCTTGTTAATTACATGGCCTTGCTCACCATGAGTTCTCGTAGCTCAGTGGAAAGAGCACCTGCCAGGTGTTTGGGAGGCCATGGGTTCAATTCCCGTCAGGGACTCAGATTTGTTTTCTTTTGTCCCACGCTCGTGACAGATAATTTTAAAAAAACCGCTGAGGCGAATTTGGAAATCTGACATTTCAAGCGTTAGCCCTTTGTTGGAGCACATCGTTTGAAATCAGGTGTTTTTGTTTTGTTATACAAGTCATTTCAGCCGTGTCACTTCACATGATGAGTTGCTGATTATTTTTATAGGAAAAATAAATGTCATTGGCACCAAGATCTCATAGAATCGCACAGTTCTAAGCATTCTGATTGGCAAGTGAAGCGAGATATTTATAATAGTATAACCTTTTATCATTTCAAAGGTTATAAACTCATGATTTTGTAGCTTACATTTTTAGATCGTAGCTGTGATGTGATTCAAGGGAAGAGAGGGCTTATTGGAGGCTTGTTTTGAATCTAACTAAATTGTGCGGTCGCTCCGTCTTTTATATAATCAATCTTATTCTCTTTACATGGCAGAGTAACTGACTGTCTTGTGCATGTGCAAAGTGGTAATAAAGAGTGTGACCTGGAAGGGTACACGCGAGGTGGGAGAGTCCTCGCGCGTTTCCCACCTATCGCGCGTACCTCCTTTTCCGTATTTTCTTGATTAAACACCGGTTCTCGAATAAACGCCGAGTCTCCAAAGTGGAGTTGAAGATATAACGACAGGATATAAGCTGTCAAAGTTAATGAACACCCGGCTCGCGTATACTTCAGAGTCAAAATACTAACACTGGGTTCACCTGGCCACGTTCGAAATAAACTCCTAACGGTATTTGCAATCTCTTAAAAAGCTTTCTATCATTCCTTCCAGGCGCAGTTCAAAAACGTCCCCTGGGACGCAAATTCCATCGTGGTGTTTCGGTTGTATCTGCAACCGGGCGATTTGTCTACATCCGGGAATTCCACAGCGCCAGCGGCTAATCTTCTGGACGAAAGTAAACTGGCAGCTTGGACTGCATTACCGCTGGCATTGACTGCTGGCTCACATGCTTCAAGACGAAGTCGACAATCAGGAGGTATTGTTCATTATTGTCTTATCATTTTTTCTTAACTTTAAATTTCAGGTTAAACATGAACGGCCGATGAGAGTTGACAAGACTTCGCTTGATCGCAAACTCTCTACCGTGACTTGGCCAATTTTATGGTAACCTAGATGTTGTGGAGTAATAATAATAATAATAATAATAATAATAATAATAATAATAATAATAAAACTTTATTTCCGTGTCAAAAAATGTTTAGCTGAGGGGAAAAGTCCCCTCTACTAATTGTGGACACCTACCTAAAAAAACTAAAACATAATTACAGCTATTACAATAATTAATATAAGTTAAAAAAAGGGAGCTATTTACATGATAAAAATTTAACCTGCAATCGACTGTTTAAGCCCCGATATCCACATACAAATTCTCCTGACTGATCTCTATACATTTTCTTATTGTGTTAATTGGGAGAATCTGTTAAAAGCAATTACCCTTTGGCGATCATTATATTATTTCTCATAATCTTTTCTCTTGACAAATTATTGATGTTATGAGGAGATATTTGATGTTGGTCACTATTCTTGGGGCTTAAATATTTATGTGACAAAAACCGGAGTTACTCGCTGGTACTGATGTGTTTTATATTTATGTGGCGTTTAACGTGTGTTCCAATACTTCTAATCAAAGAAGATCGCAAGTAGCCTGCAAATGGCGCGAAAATATGCACGGATATTTGTCCGCGGAAATCATCTGTTCCGAGAAGCGAAAACTGTGGGCTTATCGTGTTTATTATCCTTCAAATATTTTTACACAATGCCGCGTTTTGGGGACCTTTTCTCAAAGTTTTTTTAACGTCAAAGTAATTCTATCGGCGCTCAAAATGTTGTTAGTCTATTCAAAAGGTTTAGTTCTATATTCGTTTTAACAATTTACTCGGAATGAAAACTAAACGTGCGAACGTAAATCGCAAGTTTGAAAACTGGAGAATATCACTTGGGGAACATCATCTGATATTCCCCAGTTTTGGCTGCATCACGTGACATGTTTAGACCAATCGCGCGCGCGAAAAATGTTTGATGGATAAAAAGTGCTATTATTTGAATTGTGTTGAATCTCGCAGCGAGTATAACAACAAAACCTGATATTGCACTAAAAATTACTGTTCGTTTTCTAGATAGCAGAGGTCACGGTGGAGCAGCACGCCTTAACTTGGGTTCTCACAATCTTCAGCTGTTCTTTCCACCCGTTGTTCCAGTTCCCAACATTCCACTACGGGTAAGACACTGAATCATCACTCGTATTCCTCGCATATTCATATTAGAGACCTTCAGATCGGAGTACAAGTACAGCTTTCGAATTTCAATCTAGTTACTACAGTGGAATCCCGATATAACGATCCTCGATATAACGATCTTCGATATAACGATATTCCCGATATAACGATGAGAATTTAGCGAACCGAGGGTAAAATCTTCCCCGATATAACGATATTACAGTATCAGTACACATGTTCAAGTTTAGTTTTGTTTCCCTTTTACGATTCATACCGCAGACTTTGTCGTGTAACCTTGAAAACGTCTTATGTTTTGCATATTGTTGAAGGACTTTGTTGCGTGATTGTAACGCTACATTTGTGAATCATTTGATACTCATTACAAGTTTAATTAAATGATATCTTATGTAGTAAAAAGAAAAACTACATTTTAATTTTACCTGGATATAACGATATTTTCGGTTATTTTACGGCCATATCGTTATATTGGGAGTCTCGATATAACGATACCTCGATATAACGATATAATTTTACTGCTTCCTTGACATATCGTTATATCGGGGTCCCACTGTATACGTTCCTATAGTAGTCCTTACTCCTCGCTGTTGCTGGCCAGTAATGTGATAAGAGGCACTAGCATAGGCACTAGGTTTGAAAAGTGCCCATTGTCAGACTCATAACAAGATCTATTCCCATTCGTTACTTTGTTCCGCATGCTAACGTGGTTGTCAATCTATTTAGGGCCCTTTTCCTGAACAGTGGTCGTCTTATGGACAGGCCTCTCTGAGGATTACTATATTTGCATCAGCTAGTCTTCCACCAGAGAGGCCCAGTTCACCTGAGGAATATCTACAAGAAAATGACCTTCCTGAGGTAAGGACGCACTCTTGGACAAGTTTGGAGCAGATTGCATTGAGTATATAACTGTTTTGGTCGTATGTCCTCTGTGGGCTAAATGTAATTGTTTCGTTTTTCAGAATGTATGGATAAAGAATGGCCGTCCATCTATTCTGACTGATGAATTTGAAGAAGGAAATGGCTTCGATCTGTATATCGATGGCGGGCGATTTCTACCAGACAGTGTTACTGTCTCCAAGGTTGGTTCTCGTGTAGCCATTCAAGTGACAATATCTGAAGAGTTGTAAAATAAGGCCTGCGCTTACTTAAAATAAATAAATCAAAATAAATCACTTTATTTAAGTGTCAATGTGTTTAGCACGGCTGTACTAATTGAGGACACTGTAAATAGTGAAACAAATATTATAAATCAAACAGAAACTTGTTAAAAAATCCCAACTGGCAGGAGGCTGACCAGTTGGCTATATACAAAGCGTGGAGGAGTTGAATTCGGGACCACCGAAGACAAATCCATCTAGTGGCAGGGAGGAGGATTTGACCCGGGACCTCCGGATTACAAGTCCAGCGCCCAAACCACTAGGCCACGCTGCCTCCTTGCTTTTTTGGTCCTATTTTCGGGAGGCTGAAGATCCACATCGGATGGTTGAGCGTTTTCTGAAGGGATTTTCGCCTAAACTGAGTGCTAATGAGTGCCAAATGGTAAACGTATAAAAGCGTAACTTGTAAAAGCACAAAAAAAGTTTTCAAATGAACACAAAAACTACTGAACCTACTACAACTGTATTTAAAATTTTCAAGGTTAGCACTACTGTCTACAGTTTGGTTTATAGGCAAATCGAGATCTTAAGCCCATTGGTTTATATCCGGAACGGCTTATTATCGGAGGGTTTTTGTGCGTTGCATTTGACGGGTGTCAATTTTCTGGTTGGCTTTTTTTAGTGGGAGGGGATGGAGGGGGCTATTTTTTTATGTTCGCGGTGTTTAAATTGGGGTGCTAGTTCTTATTTGGAAGACATTTCTTAACATAGTCTATGCACAACTACGTAACTTAGTTTTGTTTCGCATGTTTCCAGGTGGCTGGAAGAGTATTGGACAAAAATTACACGAGGTAAATCGATATACTTTGAATCAAAATCAGATAACAATGGTTTCTAAGTGCGTTGAACCTATTAAGTTTAATTTATGATTTCAATAAACCTTCAGTAAGCGTTAGTGTTGGCGCCAAGACTTCATTAATTTGAATTTTTTAGACGGAGTAACAAGTGCGTTTTTACAAATCCGCAGAAAGTTTTAAGCTGAGCTGCACTTGCCGCACTTGTTTCCCACATAAGGTCAAACATAGGTATATTGGGTGATAACCGGGATTCAGTAAACCAATCGCAAAGCTAGAAATGCAATATCCGTGGTTGAGAATTTGATAATTAACAATTATTCACGGAAGTGGAGGTGAATAGTACTTTGCTAATCACCTCCGAGTTAGCCAACTCAGCGCGCGCGGAAAGCACACCAGTCACTTGTGTGGTATATACTAATGTGCGGCATAGGTGAATTCAGCCAGGAAGCGTAAATCATCACTCATTTTTTTACACGCTCTTCCCTGCCTCGCCTACTAACTAAAAATTGCCAATCTTGTTTACCGGAACGCTCCTTGTTGTTATTTTTCTTGTTTTAGAGTCGGTGAGGACATCGACGTTCAAGCTGAACTCGACTCCGACATCTACAACCCAGAGTACATCGCGAGACTAGAATACCGAGAACCAGTCTTCTCGCCGTCCTGCACTTTAATGTTGAAGGTTTACACAGTGGATAGGATTGCGAGAAATCTCTGTTGCGTTGGTTACGGTTTTTTACCTATTTTTATTGAAGTTGGAACGACAAATCCTCCATCTGTTAGCAGTTCAGAAGTCAAGGTTTGTTGTAGTTACTTTTGTTAACATTTTCCACTGGGAATCCAAGAACATTATGTGCTATCCTCGTTAAACAAATAGCGTTAGTTGTAGGACCCCGGCGGAAAAAATACTAATAATATTTAACAAATAAAATAAATCACTTTTTTTAAGTGTCAAAGTATTTATCACTGTTGTACTAATTGTGGACACTGTAAATAAGCAAACAAATAACAGAAATTTGTTAAAAATCCCGACTGGTAGGAGGCTGACCAGCTGGCTATTTACAAAGCGTGAAGGAGTTGAATTCGGGACCACCGAAGACAAATCCATCTAGTGGCAGGGAGGAGGATTTGAACCCGGAACCTCCGGATTACAAGTCCAGCGCCCTAACCACTAGGCCACGCTGCCCCCTTTTAATTTGTTTGACAACATTTTAATAACATTGCAGTATTGTATTTGTTAGGAAAGTGTTTGGATTGAGAGCTGACTCGCATGGTTCTCCTGCAATACCGTAGAATTATTTCCGGGGAGGGCTTATATACGGGTCTTAATACTATTTAACAATTAGACCCGTAGCTCGCAAGGGCTACGGGTCAGTAGCCCATGAGGCGAAGCCGAATGGGCTATTGACCCGTGGCCGTTGAGGGCGAAGGGTCTAATTGTTTTAGTATCACCCAACTAGTCGGACAGAAAAAGCAATAATAAAGTTAGCAAATGCAAGCTGAAGAAAGATTTATGTGGGAATAAAACGAAAGAAAGCGTCACGAATTTCGCTACTCGATGTCTATTACTAATAGTCCTCTAGTAGCGTAGCCAATCAAAATGCAGGATTTGCATTAGTCCACTAGTTGGGTGATACTAATTGAAATTATCTGCGTCTGAAAATCGTTAGGTGCATGCAAGATTATTAAAAACTAGCAATGGTATATTGCAATTCCTGAGATTTGATTGGCTAACAGGCAATGGTATATGAGCTCATATACCATTCACCACAAATTTCGTAGCCGATGCGCGTCAACGAAAACAGCTGGGGAGCTCAAATATTGCAATTCTTTTGGGCGTTTTTAATAAAACAATTATTCCACTCGCGCTTGTTGGATATGAGATCGTTATAGCCAACTCGGCGCTACGCGCCTCGTTGGCTATCTACCATCTCATATCCAACGCGCGCTCGTGGAATAATTGTTAAATATTACATGATAAAACCCTCTAAACATAATGATATGAAGCACAAACATGTCCTACTGTTGTTAAATGAATATTCGAAGTCTCCAAGCATACTCTAACGAAGTGAAATAGAAAACGAGCTCTACAATACGGGGTGTAAAATCGGAATGGTCATATCTTTCTTCACGAGCTTGAACCTATTATTAAAAACTTTCCATGGTATATTGCAATTCTTGAGTTTTGATTGGTTACAGGCCATAGTATCTGAGCTCATATACCGTGGACCACAAATATGGTAGGTGCACGTGTCGGCGAGAAAAGCCAGGGAGCTCAAATATTGCCATCCCACGCGCGCGCGCTCGGATGTGAGATAGTTATACCCTACTTGGCGCTACACTACCATCTCATATCCAACAAGCGCGAGTGGAAAGATTGTTAAATACAAGAGAGCTTATCGGAATGATTTTGCGTCTGAGATTTTTTTTTTAGGGGGGGGGGGGCATTTACAGAGGGGCTTATTTTCTGAATTTGATGGCATCGCATGCTACACGGACTGGGTGAAACTGCAGAATATCCTGCAGACCTTCCTAACACGGCATAGCCATCAGTAATGTGAGACTGCTTGACAATTTTTAAAGACGTTCTTCTGTTACAGGTGGCTCTAAACGAAGGTCCTCACCAAATACGGTTATACAGTGGTAGTCCAGACCTCACTCAACCTTTACATGAAAGTGTAACTCAAAGCCTGTCGTAAGTATCCGAGCAAACCTCAGTCAGACAGTCAGTCAGCCAGGCAGCCAGGCAGCCAGGCAGCCAGGCAGCCAGGCAGCCAGGCAGCCAGGCAGCCAGGCAGCCAGGCAGCCAGTCAGTCAGCCAGCCAGTCAGTCAGTCAGTCAGTCAGTCAGTCAGTCAGTCAGTCAGTCAGTCAGTCCATCAGCCAGGCAGCCAGTCAGACAGACAATCAGTCAGTCAGTCAGTCAGTCAGTCCATCAGCCAGGCAGCCAGTCAGACAGTCAGTCAGTCAGTCAGTCAGTCAGTCAGTCAGTCAGACAGTCAGTCAGTCAGTCAGTCAGTCAGTCAGTCAGTCAGACAGTCAGTCAGTCAGTCAGTCAGTCCATCAGCCAGGCAGCCAGTCAGACAGACAATCAGTCAGTCAGTCAGTCAGTCAGTCAGTCAGTCAGTCCATCAGCCAGGCAGCCAGTCAGACAGTCAGTCAGTCAGTCAGTCAGTCAGTCAGTCAGTCAGTCAGTCAGTCAGTCAGACAGTCAGTCAGTCAGTCAGTCAGTCAGTCAGTCAGTCAGACAGTCAGTCAGTCAGTCAGTCAGTCAGTCAGTCAGTCAGTCAGTCAGTCAGTCAGTCAGTCCATCAGCCAGGCAGCCAGGTAGTCCATCAGCCAGGCAGCCAGTCAGTCAGTCAATGAACTTGCAATCAATCAATCAATCAATCAATCAATCAATCAATCAATCAATCAATCATCTCTGTTGTTTAATGGTACACTTAATAACCCTGATTATATATCTTTCTTCAACAGCCATGTACCCTGTGCTAGTTTACTTGTAAGACTGGTTCAAGCTGCTTGCCATCCCAATGGAAGACCGAAGGAGGTACGTAAACCACCTCAGTTAAATGCCATGGTATACATGAATTCTCTGCCCATTGTTTCCAAATGTTGTTATGTTGTAAGGTGTACAAGAACCTTCACTGTTAAAGGACCCTAGTCAGTCTCGCCTTTGTTTTTGTTTACATACGAGTTTCAGTATTATATTTTACGCGGAGCGTATCTAAACGAAAAAGATAACTGTGAAACTGCCAAATGTTATTAAACAGGCTTTCAGTAACGGTAACCATCTCACTGTTAATCGTTTATATAAGTGACCCCACGGTTAAATTCTAAAGCATTCTCGAGTGACTTAATGCCAAACCTTGTAAAAATGGTTAAAAATGCATGTTTTTTTTTTGTTTTAAACTGATGCGAAACGTCCGTTTTAACCAAAATATTGATCACTTCAAATTCATGTTTCTCTCGCGTGGTCAGCTGGAGAACTGAAGTTTAAGTTCTTCTTAACTGTATTCAAACTGTTGACATGTTACGTTTTTTGTATCTTTACATTTGCCTTTATTGCTCGATTGGTCAGCGGAAACCGTCTTAACTGCTGGAATTTTTAAGGGTCGCCCACTACCTCTCGGAACGAGTTACTTCATTGGTTCTTAAAACAATAGATAACAGGTCATAACAATGCCCCTAGCCCTGAATAACAATAGAGGTAGTGTTTACAGCGGGCGAATGAAAATAGAGGTTCCAGAGAGGTAGTGTCTTACTGATTTTTAACCTGACTTTTCAGGCTTCAGAGTTCACGGAAGCAGAGTGGGAGTCTGAGGGACTCTTTCAGCCCAAACCGAACTACTCAGATGGTAAGCCGTTTGATGTTAACGTGCTCTAAGTGACTACAGATCATGTTATATTACATGACGTAATTGCCGCTGACCATCAATGAGCCCCAGCGTCGTTCTTGTTTCATTTTCAATATTTTAACCCAGTTTCAGTTGTCGGTTGAGCAGTAATGAAAAAGTAAAGGAAATGTCGCTTATCTTCGGCTCGGCTGTCGCTTGTCTTCGGCTCGGCTGTCGCTTATCTTCGGCTCGGTTGTCGCTTATCTTCGGTTCGGCTGTCGCTTGTCTTCGGCGAAATGTTTAGTCTATCACACTCAGGGCGCGTTCGTTTGGGATCAATCCAGAATAAGAATAATTGGAGTATCAGTAATGCAAGTTAGCGTTCGTTTGGCTGCTCTTCCTATTCCGGAATACTTGGATTTCCATTCCGGCTATTCTGCTCCAGGGTGCAGAATAGCCAGAATATATTCTTATTCCAGAATATTCCCAAACGAACGCGCCCTCAATTATACACTTGGAAGATGCAGGCAAAGAAACCACATGTCAAAATTGTTGACCATTATGGCGCCACATAGCATAACAACGTATTAAGAAGATTTCACTGTATTTGTTCAACTTGCTGGGTAATTATAACCGCTAATATTTCAGGTTTTTCGGAAAGGAAATTCAAAGTCACTTGTTTCGATTTATTAACTTTATTTTCGGTAGTTGAAAACCTCGTTTCCGGTGATTAAAATTTTAGCCAAGTCCTGTATGACTCAGCAGTTGGAAATGTCAATTGTTTTAATAGTGCATATTAGCGCTTGTTAAGGCATGGAGATAGCAGCACCCTCTCAAAAGTGTCAACAGGTCAAAATCATTTTTAATTTTCCTACAGTTGAATTAACACTGAGTTAAAGCTATCTTGTAGCAAGCCCTTAGCCTTGCTATGTGTGCTTGCTAGGGTGAACTTTTAGCCGAGCTCGTGAATTTGCTACAGTCAATGTTAACGTTTGGAGACCTAAGAAGATCACATTAAGTCGAAATTGGCTCATTTGTTCCTGAAGAAAATCATGAATTTTCGTCATGCATGTTTGTTACGTTGAAGCGAATGAACAATTTTAATTCTCAGACTTCCTTGTGCTCGCAGAATATTTAAATTCCAAGTTTCTGGGAAGGCAAAATTGTAACAAGTTCAGCAGGTTTATTGAAAGACAAGTGTTTAACCGATAAAGTAGAAAAGGTTCTTTCTTTGCTGTAAGTTATGTTGAAAACTGTAGCCTGCATTTTTCAAGTTCATCGGCATTTTTTTGTGTTTTTCTACGTTACTGAGTACAGTATTGTTTTCAGGTTTCTATCGATTTCAAGCTAACTGTGCACATCACAAAAGCTAATAACTAATAACTGTTTGTGTGAAATTAGAGAAATAATTTGAAATCGTTCAGTTATTTGAAAAAATAGTTAGTTAGAATTCTACTAAAGCAGTTAGATTATTCGCTAAGAAATCTCGATAATTCTCTTGTTAAATAGATAGGAAGAGACAGGTCTAAGAAATAATCAAATATTTGCAGATTGTTGATTTTTTAACAAAGGAAAAGTATACCTCTTGTTCAGAGCAATCATTTACTGTAGTGAAGCGAGTCGTGATAAGAGCAATTATGCCAATACCTTCACGTACTAACTTAGTGTTACATCGCAGCTGGAATATAACTCGGTGCAAAAGATAACACAAATCAAGACAACAAATTCAAGCAACGTGTAGTTCTGTCCACATTTCCAGAAACTAAAAATTGGACATTTTAATGATAACATTCTGCCGATGATGTCACGCTTCGTGGATTCGTATGTATTAAACATTTTCGTCAGTGTAAGCTCAAACTTGGACGTGTTTGCCTGAACGGCGATAGAGAGATCGCGTAAGAAAGACACTACTTTGTGTACAATTATTATCAATTGGTAATTAATATTTACTCGTCTTTGAGAAAGTTTATTGAACTGCTTTCTCGATCGTTTCCTTGAAAATCGACATCTGTTCACGGTTTGAGTTTGTCTCAGTTATTGAAACTGTCGGCAAACTAACTAATCCAGTTAGTACAACCACGATGGTCGTTCTTCAGATAATCCTATCATCCCATTCACAAATTGAGTGTTTGTTTTCAAGTACTGTTTCGTTGTCGAGTACCCGCTGTTTGCAAAATAAGGCGATAAGCATTTCCTAACGATAAGTACTTATAGTGCTCTTTTAAATGAGCATTTTTTAATAATTTATTTTCTTTTCCAAATATTTCACACACTTTCGACCTCCAAACGTACCTCTGATCGTATATGAACCGAAAATATGTTCGTCGGGTATAAATAAGTTATAAAGGCTTGCTTTACTGTGATAAAGAATTCGCGTTTCTTTCGATGGTTATTGTTTAAGGCAATGCATTCTTGAACTTGTTTATATTATTACTGACAGCAACTAAACAAAGGGTTAACAAAGCCTGTTTTCACCGGGTAAAATATGGCCTGAAGCTAGGCTAAGACAAACTTTGAAGGTTTGAACAGAATTATTTGCTGTTTCCCTCTGTTCCCTCAACAGAATTGTAGATTTTGGCCAGAGGTCTTTTTCGCATAACTGTCTTGCAGTAAAAGGCCAAGGTTGAAATTAAACGCCGGCGTACAACACACCGAATGTTCTTTCAAAGTTGTCCATGTTCTTAGCTGGAAGGTGCATGCCCAAATTTCTACATTTGACCATGATAGCCATCTCGAACATTCCATAATAAAACACACGCTCTAATCTAGGGTTTACATATTCTCTTCTTCTTCAAAACACTGCAAAACCCACTTCGTGGTTGATAACTTAGAAGCCGGTGTTGGTGTGGATAGCTTCCTTTCAATTTCCTTTTTAGGTTGTTTAAAAGCTGCAGTCGTTTCTCTAAGCGTTGTTGGTGGAGCGCTACCTCTTCGTCTTTGTAGATCTACTTTTTCCCGTTTCCTCTTCGTGTCTGCTTCGATCATTTTGAGATTCTTAAAGATTTCGCTAAACGCCTGGTCCATGGCCTCTTCGTATTTCACCACTTTCTTTCCCTGTGTCGTTGGCTGTTCTCCGTTCTTCATTGCGAGTAACGCAACCTAGAAACGAGACGACATCAACAGGCACATTTACAAACGCGGAGCAACGCGCCGCAATTTCAACTTCCACCGTGAACGTTTGAAGAAATTGTTATCACATGATATGAAATGTATGTATTCTCGATGTTTTTTCAACAACCAATCGCATCACTTCCCGGGTTACAAAGTCACGGTTTGTGGAGTTTAAGGAACAATTTTAATTGAGTTCACGTGTAATTTTCAAATTCACGTGTTTATTGCAAATTTTGTTTCAGCTAAGCTGTTTGATATAAACAATGGCATTAGACAACAGCCATTAAAACTATTAAAGGAAGCAGTTACTCTTTAACAATACGTGCAAAATAATAGTTTGGAAACAGTGTTTTCATTGGGAGAATGGTGCGATTAATTTTTATAACCCATACAGTTATGTAGAAGGGGGCGCAACTGTAAGGAAACAATTCGAACTTCGTCACCTATAATCGAAGTTCAAATTGGAATGTTAGCCAAGCAAGTAGAAAACGCGAGGTAAAATCATGATAACCATTGTAAAAGCTACACATGTAGAGTAAATACCGACAATTAAATACCCCGTACAACGTTCGGTGTTTAATAAGAAAACAAATAAATAAGCAAGCAAACAGAAAGACAAATTTTGTGGTTACGCCTCAGAAGCATTCGTCCTCGGATCTGAATACGGCCAAATTGAGATTTTACTTTCAAGCTTCGGGCCGTGAAACAGTTTATATTCAGTTGTTCTTATGACAACGTGATGCTTATCAAATGTTCATTCGGAAAACACAATAAAAGATCCTAAACAAGTTTGGCAAGTTTGCTTGAAGGTCTTATTATAACATGTACTGAAGATTACTTTACAAGTGGACTCGCCGGAATGAATGGCTCTTGAAGAATTTGTCAGCTATGTGTTGGAAAATCAAACGGTCTCTTTCATGCAAGCATAGCGTTCTTGTGTTTTTCTAGTGCAATGCCCGGTTTACATGAAAATCTGTAACATAGCCTGCATATTTTTGCACGTGATTCTGTAATGGTGTAAGGAAGAAGTGTTCCACTTAAATGGTCGGGCTTTAAAGTCAACCTTGAAAATTGATCATAAACCCGGAGTTGAAAGTTCACGCGACTGTCATAATAGTGTCAGCCGAGTAGAAAAAAAAAACTTTTCCTTGCCAGAGGAATGAGGTCGTTCTAGTTTTGGGAAACGGCCATCTTTCACGCAAAAATGTGTTCAAAATTGTTTGACCGTGTCTTCAGTTTGCTAAAGCCTTCCATATTTTGTTTTGTTCTTTTGAAATAATGTTTTGTTGTAGTACCCTAGCAACGCCTGTGGCGTGTCATCGAGTTAAGTATGTTACAAATGGTGGGTTACCTGGGCCCGTAGTGACACCGAACTACATCTTACCACCTTTAAGTACTTTTAACCTCTATATCGTCTTTGGTAAGTGGAAATATACTTTACGCTACGATGTTTTGCAGAAAACACATTTAATCAAGGTCGATCTACTTGGGCAAGCATTGGCAATAAAAATGACTGAATGATTTTGCATTTTGAAACAGTTGCAGTATACATCAATAGGCTTTGTTAACAAGACCGGATGTGCATCGAAAACAAACAGAGGGCGTAGAATATTGTAACGGATAGTGCTTCATTTCCTAAGTCTTTGTGCTGTGACCCCGATGTTCCAACTCATTCACACAAGGTCAACATTGTAGTAAAATTAACATTCATGGGCCGATAACTAGTTATTGCCCTGTCGTTGTTTATCTTACCGTGAATGCTCCATTAACCCCCGTTGGCGTAGTTCCAGATTTTCAAGGACCTTTTGAGCAAGGGAATGAGGTCCTGGGGGCGTATTTATAATTTCAAGACCTTTTAAGAAAAGGAAATCAGAGATGGGGGTGGACTTATTTCAAATCATATATGGCACGCATTTACATAGATGCGGAAATCGAAAAGATAGCCATTAAAAGTAGATGTGCTGGGCAGATAACTCTAAGTTGTTTTCGGTTTCTTAAAGCATCTTTGTGTGCATTATAGAAGGCGAGGGAGGGTGGGAGGGGGTGGAATTTAAAAAAAATGGAAGTTCTTGAAGGGGGTAGCCACTTATGTCCAGGATCGAACGCAGACATTGTTTAACAAGTACTTCATATATGACTGGATTATTGCCCATTTTTATATCACTTCATATTTGACAGAATTATGTGTCTTAAGGTGAACTTTTATTACCGAGGACACTTTGTTGTGCTTATTATAAAGAGGGTGCGTCTCATTAGCGTCCAATCCTGGACATATCTGCAGACTCTAGCAGAAAGTGTGATGTAAAGGTGAAAGTTTGATCTGTCTATAAGTCGTCGAGTTTTATGCTTTATAACGAGTGTGACGTCATTCGGTACTAATAACCGTGTCACATGTGCGACATAATGTAACGCAGCGTGCAGTGCTGTAATGAGATGATCGGTTTGGGTTTCTGGTGTAAATCGTTTTGTGATTATGGTGAAGCAGCAATCGCGTTGCGTGACATACTGTCACACAGTGTGCTAATATAAGATGAGAAGGTTTTTCTCCCTGTAAGCGAAAGGATTGTTTTGTGTGTTTTTCTTCCCCACAGGCGAATACTACTCTCTTTCTTGTGAGCCTACGCTTGGTGAATGCCAGATTTTTCATAGCATGATCAAGAGGCAGCCTATCAGAACTCGTGACGCGATAAAGCTCATTGGTGATGGTCAGGAGCAGAAATTGAAGAAAGATAGAGTTATTGAAAGTTGGATCAAAGTAAGCTTAGTTCTCTAGATCTAAGCAACCCTTATTTGGGTCGTCACGCAACGCAATGCTCGTCTCCGCAAGTGGCAACAAACATTGCGTGACGACCCAAATATTGCGTGACGACCGAAATGACGGCTACATGGAGACTTGGTAATGGAAGTCTATTTATTTTGGAACTTGAAACGATCTTTGTCGCGATAAACGAAGTTTTTTTTGTCGACCTACAAATGTCCTTCAAATAATACCTCACAGAGATATTCATGAACCAAAAAGGAATGATGTGTGATTCCAGACTTAGCTCTTCTAAATTATGTCTTCATTACAGTGTTTTATTTGCTATTCTTTTCTCCGTTTTGTTTTAGACTCGACTCACTCGAAATATTGATGCTTTACCTGGGGACCTGGACCTTAGTTACATCGCGCTGTATCACGTGATGCACGGATTAAAGGTACAAATCTGTCAACACCATTTTCTTTTCATGAAGGTTTGTATCCAATCTTTTAATGGCGACCAAGCTTTCATGTTTAACATTGTCAGACAAAATATAGAAATAAGGTAGAACGCCATTTCTTTTTCTAACAAACTGAGCTCTAAACAACGTTGTAATATCATGGAGTGGACAATAGCATTCCGTAAGGAGGACATGCGAGTAAATTCATTTCAAAGGAAGCAATCGTAGGGCGGTTTGCAAAGTATAACAAGCAGTAACACACAAAGCTACTGCTCAATAGCTTTCATTTGAATGGTCACAATAGGGTTTGCATCCACAAACTTAAAAGTTAGAACCACCTTGTACAGCATAATAAACAGTACCACATGAAAGTACTGCTCAATAGCTTTCATTTGGAATGGTTACACGCAAGGGTTTTATCCACAAACGTAGAAACTGAAACCACCTTGTTCAGCATGTTTGATAATGTTTATCGAAACTACAACAGTGAACAGTCTACAGCGGCCAGTTAATTCTGTCTGGCGCTAGTGATGTTTGTTTTGTGGCTTACAACCGCATTTTTTTTCGTGCACAAATTTTAGATCTCAGTTGATGCTGCTCAGAATTTACCCTGGTCGAATTTTACAATGGTGACTTATTGCCTGTCGCCTCCTGGATCGTTCTATAAGGTGAGTATAAGAATGGTGACTGCGTCTTAGTAACGTAAAGACATGACCGTGAGAGCGTCGTGACCTAATGCCGGGTTAGTGCGCTGGATTTCGGATCAAACGTTCCGAGTTTCAACCCAGACCGAGGTCAATGCTTTGTTCTTGGGCAATACCCCAGCGGGGGGGGGGGGGGGGGGGGGGTATTCGGGGTTTCAGGTGACGGGGATGATGCAATGGGGGCAAAAATCAAGACCCAAAAATTCCCTAGGGCTTCCAACAAAAACCAAAAATCCCTGGACCAAAAATTAACCCCAAAAAATTCCGATGCCGAATTTCTTACCCTTAAATTTTTAAGCATTAAAAAAAATTAGAAATATTTCAATGTTTGTGTTTGTTTATTCATCATACCATTTGAATTTATCTTTACATCTGGTGGTCATTTTAACAACACTAGAGACACCCAAAAACACTTCCTTTGTAGAATGTTTTACCCAAAAAAATACCGGAATCGAAAATCCTTCGATCATTCCCGTCACTTGAAATCCCGAGTACATCCCCCACCCCCGCTGGGGGCAAGACCCGTAACTCTCAGTGCGTCTCCTCAACCAGGAGTATAAATGGGTACTTGCGAATTATAAACGCTGTTGAGTAACCCTGCAGTGGACTAGCATCCCATCCAGGGGGGAGTAGAAATACTCCTAGTCGCTTCATACTACGAAAACCGGGTTAAGCTCCGGCCTGATGGGCCACTAGGCTTGAATGCAGACTTTACTTTTTTACAATACATGGCCTGTATTGATATTTGGAGGCGAATACCATTATCTTCACATCAATAACTGTTTCATTTTACCCTTCTTCCAAGGTATGTATCAAGGTACTTATTCTATATGTTTTGATCCATTTCTCAGGGCTCAAGACAGGATCCTTTAAGCTTTGTAACAAGACCGCTTTACTCGAGTAGTGTCGCCTCTCCTGTATGGAAAGACGGCCTTAAGGTAATTTTTTTCGCTCGCCGTTTGTAATCCATCTCAAACTTGCCCAATCTTAACCATCCTTGTTCCTTTCTGGTTTATTATTACCTCTTTGTTTTTTTTTTCTAGCTTGGTAAACTATTATTTTGAGCTTTCTTCGATTGCAAGGTATTTTATTACATGGGCGAGCGTGGCCAAGTGGTTAGGGCGCTGGACTTGTAATCCGGAGGTCCCGGTTTGAAAACCTCCTCCCTGCCACAAGATGGATTTGTCTTCGGTGGTCCCGAATTAAACTCCTCCACGCTTTGTAAATAAGGCAACTGGTTAGCCTCCTGCCAGTTGGGATTTTTAACAAGTTTCTGTTTGCAATATTTGCTTCCTCATATTTACAGTGTCCTTAATTAGCACAGCATTGCTAAATGCACTGACACTTTTATGAGCAGTAAAGGTAGCTAACACATACTCGCTGGATTGGTGATGTTTGCGCAAGTTAACAAGAAAGAAAAGAAACTAAATGAAAATGATATTTCCTTGGATAACCATGTTTTTTTTTCAGGTTTTTCCCCGCCGTATTTACCACAGATTTATGGTTTTTATTATCCACCTACATGAGTTAATATTGGATTCTAGCCAAACCAAATCATCATACAGTTTACAAGGACAGGTAAGTGGCTTAAAATCTCTCAACTAGCTGTCTGGATCCGTAGTCTAACTGCAAAATAGATTACATTTAACTAGAGAAACATAAAAAATCGTTAACGTGATAAAGGTTTTGGCATCAGTTGTAGCATTATGATAGTTTTGAAGTGATCGAATATTGAACATTGAACGAGACGTTTGTGTGGCTGAGAATAGAACATTTCAGAACTTTAATAAGAAATATCCATGCCGTTTTCGTATAACAGTCTTTTTATCAGATGTAAACCGCAATTGATTATACGTTTTGATTTGTTTCCTTTAGGCTTGGACCGCTGTTCAAGTGTTTGATGAAGGCTATGTTATGAACGGTTGTTATCAGCTTCCGCTTTACACAGGCGAACCCCCTGAGGTACGATCTTCTTGTGAAATATAACAGCATTGTTAACGCCATTTATACGTCACTGACTTTTGACTAACTGCATGAAAGAAAAACATAGTATTAACCAGAAGAATTTTGCTAACAGCATTCACTGTACACTGACTAGAAAATGTGCTTCTAAGACGTGGACGCGGTGATCTTGTAGTTACAGTAGTGTGTTTAAGAGGTCCGAATTCGAGCGCTGGTCAGCGTCATAGTAAAAAGCGTTTCTTTCACCTGCTTATCTCCACCTACGGCTCTGTTGTTTAAAGGGTTGATAATCCTCTCATCTTGGGGGGGAGTGGGGGGGGGGTGGCAGGAGAGAGAGACCCTGAGGTTGCGGTATCCACCGGCTAAAACGCTATTGCCTCATCCACTGAAAGGGATATAGAATGGTAAAATCCGAGACTCTCCGAGACGCCGAGACCCTCATTTAAAATCCGAGACCGGCTTTTCTTTGCGGGCTCGAGATTCCGAGACTCTAGTTTGCTACGCCGAGATTCCGAGACTCTAGTTTGCTACGCCGAGATTTCGAGACTCGCCTAAAATTTTCCGAGACCCATGATTTTTCAAGGACCATTCTATACCCCTACTGAATAAGGCAAGAAAACGAACTACGCTATCCATTACATATAGTTAGTAGAATTCTATTAGTATACGAATGTAAATGCTGCAATATCATTGGCTGAACTTATTGAGCGCTATCAGCCATTAGTGGGCAGTAGTGAAGGTCGTCTACACAATGGCGACATTTTCTTGTTTCTCCGAAGTTTCGGAGAAAGTTAAAAAATAATGATGAACTAGTACCCCGTACAGTGCTTCAGAAGCCAGTTCTGAAGTGTATTTGTTGTTGAATCAGTTTCGATTATTGTTGGAAGGATTACCTAGTCTTTGTAGTTACCACCTTTTGCTCGTAAAACAATCACGAAAAACCGAGCGGTCTTTTCAATTGAATCTGAAAACCAATCCTTGTGTGGTTTTGAGTTTTGAAGGTAATTATTTTACAACGGATGAGTTCCATTAATTTAGTATTTTCTCTTTTACGATCTGCAGGTTGTGCTGAATTCTCTTCAGGCGGATAACTGCCTCAATGTCCTCGCCAGCTTTCGAAGAAGGAAAATGGTAAGCTGTTAGCATTGTAGTGCTGGCGTAACGGCCAGTAATCATGATGTTTTGTTCCTCTGTTTTGCGCAGCAGAGAAAAAACATTTCTTCACCTCGTGGTAATAACAATTTGATAATGATTTGATGCTATTATTTGGAGAATTAAGAATTCCAACAACGAAGTATATACGCTAAGAAGAAAAAGTAAATAATCAGAAAACGTTTCGTCATTGTCTACCAGTAGTCAAAAGCACGACTCAGAGTCTCTGTCAGCTCATACCCCGGAGACAGGGGGGAGGGGGGGGGGGAGGAGGGGGGTCTTCCGTATAAAAGTGACAGAGGGTGAACAGAGAGGGTGAACGTTGTTGATTTAAGGGGTTGGAATTGGTGGCTTGTACCTGGCGGGTAAGAGTGTTAGCCGTTAGACTTATCCCAGGGTATTGAACAGGAAAAACATGTGGAACGAACTACCTTCTCAGTCACAAATCGAGCTTCTACTATATTAATTTTAAGCACCTCCTTTCAAACCCTTTCGTAGGTAATCCCTATAACGTTAATATAGAAGTTCCCTTCATGCCCCCCCTCCCCCCTCCCCGCCCCTTTCTTGGCCCCTAGTATATTTGGATTGTCACGCAACGCTCGTCTTGGACGAAGCGCTCCGTGACGCCCCAAACAACAACAACAAAGTACATGGCTACTTATCCGCACGATGATAACTGTCTTCTCTTTGCTGCTTGTTTGTTGGTTTAATTTTGCAGCCGTTGTTTGAGCGGTCACGCAACGTTTCCTCCCACTGCGTGACGACCTGAATATCGGCTACAAAGAAGAGTACTCATATGTCTCATATGTTTGTTATCTTTTCGCATTCAAGATTAAATTAGTGGAAGGCAGCTCAGTTTATGTTCGACTGTCAGACGCGAGGAGAGCGGAGGAACTTCCCGCCCCAAAGGTAAAAATACTTGCCTTGCTATTATGCCGTAGTCAAACGATATTTATCTTACAGACCATAAACAGGGCTCGCACAGTCTTGAGAAGTCCTTAAATTTTAGGAAGAGTCCTTCATTTTTAGTCCTTGAATTCCATTTTTCCTTGAAAAGTCCTTGATTTTCTGTGTAAGTCCTTGAAAAGTCCTTGAAATTTATTCAACTTTAAATGTAGTGGAGTCAAAAGCAAATAGCTTTGCATAGACTTTGGTATTCTTTTCCTGTGCAAAGTAACTTCAGGCACTGTAAAACACGAGGGTAAAAGCAGCTAATAAGGAGAAAAGAAAAGTGAACTGAAAAATGTAGAGAAGGAGATAGAGCAAACACTTGAAGCCTTAGAAACCTGTTAGCTTCGACTGGGAATGTGCATTTTTATACCATCTGTGAAATTACATTCCTGGTAGGTGGTCCTTGAAAATTCAATTTGGTTCTTGAACTTTCCCGGTAAAAATGGTTGCAATTTTTGTACGAACCCTGATAAAGGTGACGTCATAGAATGTTCAAAACTCAAGAGGAACCACGAGCCACAGGGGAGTGCTTCAACTTCAAAGACCATAATGCAGTGAAAGTACTCGCTTGTGGCTCGTGGTTCCTCTTGAGTTTTGAACATTTTATGACGTCATATCTTAGTCCACAAGACTGTAGACCATGAAAACATGTGATCGATTTGTAAACCACATATCGAAAAACCACACTGAACAGTTCCTCTATTTTTTTCGCTTTGTATCATAGAGTTGCCATGTTGAATAATTTTCCTCTCCCCCCTCCCCCCTCCAAGATTTCGATTGCCAAATTGTTCAAGATTACTAAAACTGTAGTTTAGCGTTGTGCTAATTTTCTCTCTTTCTCTGAATCCTGTTTTTAATCCTGCCAGATGAAGGCCAAACAAGACTACTTACCTAAAGAGAGGCTTGACAAATATCTTAACGTGAACCCATCCTCTTCTTTAAGTTCTCTTGTACCACGCGGGATGACGGAGGATGAATTAACAATGGAATTAACAGACAAGTTTGCCAGTGTAAGTCACTAGTCCACATTTGAAATTGAGAAATTTTTTTCGCCTCAGTCATGAGTCAGTGTGATACTTTATAATGCGGTAGGGGAAGTTATCGGACCTGTGATTTTAAATTGATCGAATGAGCAACCGAAGGCTGATTTAAAATTACTCTCTGACCAATAATACTTTCAAGTTGCAAGAAAACGTAGCGTTATCTTGTGTTTTGGCAGCTGAAGAAACTTTTGTTTATTTGTCGTATCCGTAACAGAGACACTTCGCGATAAGTTGTGTGAATGCTTTAAAAGTATTCTGGTCCGTAATGAGATACGCGTCTACGGTTATTTTTGGGAACAGTGTTTATATACAGTGTTTGCTCTCCTTTCAGTTAACAAGCCAATTGTTGGGGACCTATCAGAAGGACACCTCATAGTGAATGACATGAAGTACAACCTGGAGACCATCAAGGGCCGATTATGAAAACGACGTACAATACGTTCAACTGGTTCATTGCTGAATTCAGGTTTACACGAAGAAAAGATGGAGGCAGAATGTTATTATTACAACATGGATAGAACCACAGTTCACTTAGACTGCGTTAAGTCGATAACAGGGAGCTTTAGAAAACTACGACGGCAACGGCAACGAGAACGTCACCAAACAAAAGGTTGAATGAACGAAGAATAGCTCTGCACGTGCGTTTGAAATCTTGGTACATTTCATAGCCGTTCTCTGCAAAACAACAACGTGAAATGACCAAATTCCGCGTATTTTGGCCAACGTGAACCACGACGGCAATTTTTTTTCTATTTGGGGTTGAACGCTTTGTTTTACCTACTCATCTGGAGCTTGTTCTTAAACCTCTTGATACACTGAATACATCTGGATTATTGCGAGAATCTCAGTTAAAATATAATTCATTTTTCAATAGCCGTTGTCCTCGGCGTCGCCGTCGCGATTGCTAAAGCTCCCTAATGTTAGATACAGCGAGTAGGAAGGGGTACTCCTTATATTGGAGTATACAGGAAGGTTTCACCTGAAAGGGTCATATTGTCAGGGTGTAGGTAAATAGAAGGTTGGGATTTCACGAGTTGAAATATTTTTCAAAAACTGCTTGGTTAGTTGAATAGCATAAGGAATGGAATAAGTTATAGAGCAGGCAGAAAGAAAAGTTTTAAACCAAATTATGACCGAGTTATTGCGAAAGTAGGTTTTGGGAAAATTACAGTTTTTAGTATGTAGCCATTGCGGCTATAAACCTGAGCTCAAAATAGATCCTACTTGTTACAAGATGAAAACAGGACAAGATCAATGGCAACAGAACACAATATTTACTCGAACGAATCTCTCTGTCTTTGCACACAGACCATAATAGTCTTACACTCGGTCCCAGCCTCTAACACCTTCCCCCCAGTAAAATTTACAATTTTACGTTAAACTATTTTCTACGGAGAGTATCGTGCAGGTACTTTTACTAAGCGTCCCGAACGTGTTCGTTTGGCAGTGATCAGTTCCAGCTTATTAGCAGGTTTAGCTGTGTCGGTAGTCTTTGGGGTCTGTTTTGTGGAACTGAGGTTTGCACTCTTTTGCGCAGGGGCTGCAGTTTCTTCTTTTGCCTTCCTTCCATCAGATGGCATGGTTGGGGCTTTGCCTTGTTTATCTGGCTTTAGATGTACACGGTTTCTTGTAAGCACTTTTTCGTCTACTTTAACATCGTACGAACGGTATCCATGACTCTGTATGACACTGCCTTTCTTCCACTCTTGTCCTTTTACCAGTCCTTGAGGCTTGATTCTTACGATATCACCAGGCTTTAACATATTGAGATCTTTAGCATTTCTGTCATAATAAGTTTGAGATTTCTTGGTTTTCCTAGCCTTTTCTTTTAAGACTTGTTCAGCAAGTTTCGGAGTCAGCAGAGTTGCTTTCATAGGTATTTCAGTTTTTGTTCGCCGGTTGAGGAATCGCTGGGTGGGAGATGTGGTCATGCCAGCTGTGGGTGTATTGCGCTGGTCCAGTAATGCTTCATACGGGTTTAAAGTGGTTTTTGCCGATTTTCTCAGCAATGTTTTAGCAATCTTCACGGCAGATTCTGATTTTCCGTTGCTTTGGTGATGATGAGGTGAAGATTTCGTATGCTTTATTTTCTTCCGTTGGCAAAATTGTGAGAATTCAGCTGAGTCAAAGTTTTTGCCACAGTCAGTGACAATCTCATCTGGAATTCCCCAGCGTGCAAACTGTCTTTGCATCAGATCAATGGTTTCAGCTGCGGTTTGGTTTCTCATTTGGTCAAATTCGATCCAATCACTGTAATAGTCAACTAAGACTAAATAGTGTCCTTTGTTCCATTCGAAAATGTCACACCCAATTTTTGACCAGGGTCTGTTGGGAATTGGGTGACTCATCAGGGTTTCTTTTTGGTTGTTTTTCTGAAACGAGTTGCAGACTTCACACGCAGCAATGACCTGTTTCAGTTGGGAGTTCATCCCAGGCCACCAAAGGGATGTTCTAGCTCGTCTAAGGGTAGACTCTGTACCCATGTGCGCTTGATGCAGTTTTGCAGTCAGCGTCTTTCTCAATGTAGCTGGGACTACAATGCGGTCACCTCTGTATACAACTCCATCACTAAATGACAATTCATCTTTGACAGTCCAGAATGGAAGAATTTCAGCAGGTAGGTGTCTTTTGCCGATTGTCCAGCCTTCAGATATGTGGTGGATCACCGACTGTAGAACGCTGTCCTTGGCTGTTTCCTCTGCAATTTCACTTAGGTAGCTTGTTACACTTTGATCTTCAATAACCAGACCAGTAGTTTCAATCTCTTGTTCACTCTTGCTTCGATTCAGATTGGTCGTTTGGGATCTGCTGAGGGCATCAGCAATGAAAAGATCTTTGCCTTTAACATACTTGAATTCAAGGTCATATCCCATGATTCTGCATAGCATTCTCTGGAGTCGAACAGGATTATCTGCGACAGGTTTCTTCAACACTGCAGCAAGTGGCTTATGGTCATTGTAGATTGTCACTTTTCTGCCATACGTGTAGGTATGGAATCTGGTGAGGCCAAATACAATACTGAGCATCTCTTTCTCAATTTGGCTGTAACGTTTTTCAGTTTCTGTAAGTGCTCGTGATGCGTACTGCACAGGTTGACCACCTTGCATAAGGCATGCTCCTAAGCCAGTTGATGAGGCATCAACTTGAACTTCGACTGTGTCTGTTGGGTTGAAATATTTCAGCAGTGGTGCGTTTGAGATGAGTGCTTTTATTTCATCAAAAGCTCTCTGTTCATTTGCTTCCCAGATGAACACGCTGTCTTTCTTCAGGAGTGTTCTGAGTGGGTCGGATTTGGTTGACAGGTTTTCCGAAAAACGTGAAAGATAGGTTACAACACCGAGTAATCTTCTCACTTCATCTTTGTTGGTTGGAGCCGGCATGGATTGGATACAATCTTGTTTCTTTGGCTCAGGTTTGACTCCGTTGGCTGTCAGGACCACACCCATGTAGGACAATTCCGTCTTTCTCAGCTGGAACTTTTCCATGTTAAGTTTGATGTTCTTCTGTTGGCATCTTTCTAGCAAAGCCAGCAGTCTTTTATCATGTTTGGCTGTCGCCTCTTCAGTGGTGTCACCATCACCCCAGATAAGGATGTCATCAGCGATAGCTTTTACACCCTCAAGTCCTTCTAAATTCTCATCAATTCTTCTTTGAAATTCTTCAGGTGCCACGCTAATGCCAAAGGGCATTCTGTTCCATTTCATTCTTCCAAGAGGGGTATTGAAGGTTGTGAGCAGTGAGCTTTCTTCGTCCAGTGGGACGTGCCAGAAGGCAGACTTGATGTCAGCTAAGGTAAATACTTTTGCATTGACGATTTCTGTAAGGAGATGATCAACAGTTGGAATTGGATACTCGGAGCGCTTGAGTGCTGTGTTTAGTGACCTGCTATCTATGCAGAGTCTTATTCCGTTCTTAGCAGAGGGCTTGTTTACAATGGTGGGGGCACTCACCCATTCTGTGGGCTCCGTTACCTTTTCCAGTATGGCTTGGTCTTGGAGGTCTTTTAATTCAGCAATAAAATTGTTCTTGACAGAAAGAGGGATCTCTCTCGGAGCTGTTTTGTGTGGAGTAACATCCTGCTTTGTGTAGAGGTGTAGTTCACCTTCAAGCTTACCCACCGTGTCATCAAATACATTTGGATAGTTACTAAGGATGGTTTCCATCGTAAGAGGTGTTGGCACTTCTGAAGCAGATGAAGGGACACTGGGCTTGGCAGGTTCTACAAAGGCAATGTTGTCTCGCAAGACCTCGATAAGCTTGAGCGCTTCAGAGTCATTCAGACCAATCAGAGGGGTCAAATCCTTGTTGACAATTCTAAACTGAATTATCACTTCTTCACTGGTGGCAGGGTTGAGTACAAAGATTTTTCTGGTTCCCAGGGTCTGAATTTTGGTTTCCTCATCATAAAGGGAAAGAACAGGCCTGACTGTAGTGTTTAAGTCCTTCAGAGTATGATCCCCACTTACATCTTTATACACACTCACAGGTAGGATACTACATGTAGAGCCAGAGTCTATCTGAAAATGGACAGGAATTCTATTCTTTGACAGAAGGAGATTTGCAAACGCTTTCTTGTGGGCACATTTTTGATTTAGAACACATATTTTGTCCACAACTTCATAGTAATGCTCTTCACCATCTTCTTCTACTTTCAAAACAAAGGGCTTTTTTGGTGATCTTGATTGCTTTGAGGTGGTTGGTTTTGCCTGTCTTTCTTTTTGTAATCGTTTGCATTCCTTAGAATCTTGAAAGTGATTTTTGATTTTACATTGTTTGCAGACTGACCCCCAGGCAGGGCAGAGTCTTTTGTTTGAGAAGCTATGAGGTCCTTTCTTGTTGGCGCAAAAGTTGCACACAAGTACTTTCTTTGACTTATCTTTATCTTTAGATACAGCATGGATGCTCTCTTTTACAGGTTGTTTGGCAGAACATTCTAGAACTTCTTGTTTTGTGCTCTCATGGGATTTGCCAATTGATGTAGCCTCAATTCGTGTGAGAGTATTTCCTTTCTCTAGTAATTTTTTCTTCAATTCTTCATCAGAAACTCCATAAACAAACTGGTCTCTCACTTGTCTGTCTTCATCTACATAATTACAGTCTTTAACCAACAGCATCAAATCAGTGATAAAGGCAGTGATTGTTTCTCCAGGTTTTTGAACCCGTTCTTTGAATTTCTTGGATGCAACAATCTCATTACATTCAGGACTTACCGCTCCTTCGAGTTTGGTCCACATCAGTTCGTAATTATTTACATCCTCACCTTCGGCCCAGTCCAAACTGTCATAAATCTTTTGGCCTTCAGGTCCGAGCCAGTCTTGTACCAGTATACACTTTCTTTCGTTAGAAATGTTCAAAAGACTTCCTTTGAAGATGTACCCACACTTTTTCTTGAACGCTTTCAGTGCTTCAAGGCGATTTTCTTGTCGAGCGTTGAACTTCGGTCGCTCAAAGTTCATGATATTTCCAGTGAAATGTCCAGGGTCTTGAGCTGGGGCGCCGTCGTCATTCCCTTCTTGAGACATGTTTTCCAGCAAAAACAGCAGTCGATAAATGCAGAAATTATCAGAATTTCTAGCTCAGATAATCAGCAGAATACAAAAATTCCAGTGAATTTTTCACAGTTCGGGTGACTTGTAGTTTTGGCGCGAACTCGTCCGATCAGTATTTTCGTCGAAGTGTTTACAATTTCTCCACGTGAATAATCCGAACACGTCTCACAGCAGACTACTTGTCACTCAGCAGTATTTCGATGGTTCGTTTCGCTCCTGGTACCATGTTACAAGATGAAAACAGGACAAGATCAATGGCAACAGAACACAACATTTACTCGAACGAATCTCTCTGTCTTTGCACACAGACCATAATAGTCTTACACTCGGTCCCAGCCTCTAACACTACTATTAATACCATTCGCTTTTACTTCGTAACTATTATTAAGTTTGAACCTTAAAAAAGGCATTAATGTATCTTTTTTTTTTCGTGATGATTTAGTAACACGTTTATCCGAACACCAGAAATGAAAAAAATGCTTCATTTGCGAAACTTAGCACTGAATCGATACCAAAATTTGCACAGTGGTTAATGCCTGTTACGATATGTCTAGAATAAATGAAAAGAATAGGTTTGTAGGATTAACAAGAAAAATTCTACAATTATGTTTACCTTAGCACCACCACCAACAGAAAAGGGTGGGGGAAAATATCAATTAGGCATTTCTAAAAAACACGGCTCTTAAAGGCTCTTATCATTATTTCTGCTGTAGGTTAGTGGAAGGAGTAGTATTTCTGCGGATCGTGTATAAAGGTGTCAAAGAGTTCTCTTGAAGGGAAATCGCCGGCGAATAATTTGTGAACAATTTGTTCCCGATTATGAGAAATTGTATGACGTCCAAACTTTGTTATCTTGTTAGGAAATTTGTGCAAGGTAGACTAAACTTTTGGCGAATCGATTGTACTTATTTTGACAGAAAGTTTTAAAGATTCAATGTAATTTAATAATACAGAAGAGTTAGAATGTAATTTAATAATAAAGGCTTTGGAAAAAAATGCTGTGCTATTCCTTCTAATTCCTTTTCTCCCTCGAAATGAATAAAATAAACTTATGAAAGCAACTTGAAACTAAATTTAATTTTCTAATCGCATTAGATGAAGGCGCCTGAAAAGAGAAAGCAATATCTGAAATATATCTACTACAATCTGTAAAAATTGTACCACAAGGATGAGAAAAGTATATGAAATAAACCATCTCCCACAATGATAAGAAGCTTAACATAGTATAAAGGTAATTGGCTTTCCTGGACGAGGTGGTGGGGGATGCTGCCACTCACCATTATTAATCATCTCTTGGAAATAGTAAGTCTCTGATGTAAAAGGTACCACAGGTAATTAATTCCCATGGGAATTGTATTCCCAAGGGACCCTGATTCCCATGGGAATAAAATACCTCTTAGAGAAAATTAATTCCCATGGGAATTGTATTCCCAAGGGACCCTAATTCCCATGGGAATCAAATTTCTCTTAGAGAAAATCAATTCCCATGGGAATTGTATTCCCAAGGGACCCTGATTCCCATGGGAATTGTATTCCCAAGGGACCTTTATTCCCATGGGAATTAAATATCTCTTCTTCTTTAACTATATTACAGTAAAGACAGTTTCTATTTTTCGCCTTGATGAAAATACCGCATGACTTAATACTATATGCTGTATTACGGTTAAGTATGAGCATTTGGGTTGCGTGCTTGGAGTTTGAGAAAGTAACACAACGTTTATTTAATTTCTTTCACTTTATTGTACTCACTATTCATTTTATATTAAATACAAGCATTCAAAGAAACATTTCAGGTGGACGTTGAGTAAAGAATCAAATAGAAATCCTTTAACAATAGATCTTGATCCCTTTGAGCTGAATTCCAAGGACGGGAAGTTGTAAACCCTATAAGAAAAATAAAAAAAAAACTAGTTAGTTGCTCACAAAAATAAATTAAAACAATAAAAAAGCATTGAACTTCATTATATTATCTGTCAGCTAAGGGGAAAGGGGGAGGGGTGGTAATCTTAACTACAAATCCAGAGCCATTGCTTTGGGATTGCTGAAGGTGGTATTTTATGGTACGCAAGTTTGGTCACTTTTCCGCCCAGTGTTCTCCGTAAGCCCAGACGACCGGCGAAAATCGCTGTCTCGTAGTCCTTGGTGTGCCGGCTATTCTTGATATTAATAACATTTTTTCAAGATATAAAGTGTAAAATGAAACAATCTTGAAGTTTTATAGGTTTTCTCTACCTTTCAACTACCTATCCAAGCTAAAAACAATGTAAATTTGGCTGAAAACGTGAAGAAAACGAAGCAAGAATCGCGTAAATGCCGTGAACGAGCTCGCGAACGCGAACTACTCTTGGCTCAATGGTCAGCGATTTGGACTTGCTCTTCTCCTTCCAGTTCAAATTTTCGTGAGAACCCTATTTGGAGCGTTTTGTCACTGAGGGGGAATGCATGTTTACTGCTTTTTTCCGATTCAAAGATAACATAGCTTTCTTATTTGTCTTGATATAAAAACTGGTATTATTACATTTAATAATGAAAAGCATAAAAATGTAGACGTTCTTGCGTATCGGCACTGTTATAAATATCCAAATCTACACGCCGTTTGAGCCCTAGGGTTATTTTTGGTACTGGTCAGGTGACTTCACTGTCAAATATGGCCGTGATTTGAAAGCTTTGAACGCCGGGGGGGGGGGACTCCCATATGGAAGGGACGGGGATGCTCGTCGGAAATTTTGAATTTAACACCTAAAAAAGACCAATCTGGGCGTGGCCGAAGCTTATGCAGACCTCTAAAAGAGACTTTGTTTATATGAATCGAGTAAATAATAAAGATCAAAATTCTTTCTTTTATGTCATTTCTTCGCGTGCAACCCTAAACGAGACCTTGATGGCTAAAAATATTGACATTTTGCCCAGAGCACCCTAAGCGAGACCAAAATCCGAAATTTACACCCCTAACCGAGACGACGAGCATCCCCGTCCCTTTCATATGGCAGTCCCCCCCCCCCCCCCCCCACGGGCTTTGAACAAAAGTTAAAAGCTTATCTGTGTGAGGTCTGGATTCCAAAATAATGGTTAGAAATCTCCCTTAGGCCAAAAAAGTTATCTGACTCGTCTTTTGTGCGCTTTTTCTCCACTTATGGACTGTGGAATAATTATCAGGAGGGGACTGTAAAACGGTAGGAGATGGGGGAGGGGCAGAGTATAAAGTAATACACCGAGAGAGGGAAAGGGGGGAGGAGCAACGTCTAAAATATTCAGTGGAAGGAAGGAGATGATATCTAATTTACAACGGAATGACAATTTCATTTTTCTTGTTGTATGGGCATTGCAGGTGATTATGTCGTGTCTAAATTATTTTCATCACTCCTATCCATTCTCTGCCTTTATGTCAAACTGGTTTAATTTGAATAAAAGCTCCTGAACCGCTATCTCAGCTGCTCCACGGCAGCAGTTGCGCTTTAAAAAAATCTCTACCTTTTCTGTTAGATATATTAAGGTGGCTTACAACAGTTTTTACAAGGCTCAAGAGCGCACGCCAAGATTTTATGCCAGACGTCAATATTGCTCGCGCGGACAAACATTTGCGACAGCAACTATATACAGAAACGAAAACAATTTTCAGCTCTTGAATCGCGTTTTTCCAAATTGGTATACCGGAAAAAGTTTTAGAATGCTTTCAGCCATGTCTTTAAACAAAGGACGGGAAAAAATACAACAAAAAGGTAGATAAACAACCAACAGAGGAGTTCTAATTTTGTCTTTCTCCATCGCACAGCATCATATAGTAAGCATATGCTCAAATAAAAGGGCATGCTGAATTTGACCCACAACTTCTCCAAAACCTACTGTACAACCCAGGATGACCTTTGACAAATTCACTTTTAGGGGTGAATCATATCCACAGCCAATTTTTTTAAAAAATCTGTAAGACAGATTTGGAGCTATTTTTAAATAAGTAAAACATCTCATTTTCCTATTTTGCAAAAAAAATTGTCTTACAGATTTTTAATCTTTTTTGCATGAATGTTTAAGAGGGGTCCTTCTTAACTACAGAACTAGAGCAGTTGCTAAGGAATTGCTTTTCACTGACGATTTTTAGTGGCAAGCCATTTTGGTCAATTGTTTTGGGTAGAAAACAACTGCTTAAAAAATTGACATTTCACGCGCGTAATTAGTACCAGTCCCAAACCGCGCGTTAGAATTTAAAATCCCCAAAAACTTGAAGGAAAGAAGGTAGAATTCTGAATTTTTTTTGAGAATCAGAGATAACATAGCCTTCTCTATAATCCTCTGTATTGAATTACCATTTACACATAAGAAAGGAATGCTACTGATAAAAGTCTTGAAATACGGGTCTTTATTACGTCATAACTTTACAATAATGCGAATTTCATAAAACCCATACAGAGCATTAAGCGTGTGGACGTTCTTTATCTATTGGCACTGATTTTAACTTTCAGATCTAGATACCCTTTCAGTTTTAAGGATATTTCTACTCTGGTCAGGCAACTTGTCAAAAACAGGTGTGACCGTGATTCGAAACTCTTGAAGGACTCTTCAATTGAACAAAGTTGTGCAAAAAGCATATCTTTAGGATGTCTGGTTTCCAAACTATGATACCTTCCTTAGCAACAAATTAGTAGTTAACCAAAGTCAATTTCTAATTTCTGAAATTTTGAAGTCGGGTCATAGAGGCAGATAATTATTTTTGAGAAAAATGCCATTGAAACTACTAGAGCCCAGTCTCCTCTTAATTGTGACTCTTTATAATTAAGCATTTGTATTTGCCAAATGTCACATATGATGATTGTAGGCTGTAACAAACAGTGATGAGAGAAAAATAAAACACTTCTGAACATTTTTACAAGAGTTAAAAGTTGGGCTCATTTACCTCCTCAAAACTGTAGTAAACCACCTTAAAGAGTAAGGATTTGGAACTTGACAGCAAAAAAAAATTTTTTATGAATTAATGGTCAGCCCTTGACAGTTATTTTAGAACCTTTTTTTGGCTATATGGTAGGTGTACCATATTTTCTCGATTAGACGCCCTGGCATTTATTTCAAACTTGACCTTGTGGACCCGATGTTTATTCGTTTTTTTTTTTACATGAGGCCGTTTTTTCATAAAGCAACGGTTTTTATTTATCATTTTTGACAAAAATGTATTTTTCTTATATCCCTGCAGCTTATTATACCTTAAATAAATATCTGAGGGGCCTATTTTCAACTCCATCTTGGAGACCCGGCATTTAATCGAGAAAATACAGTACGTTAATTTTCAAAACAGCACAAACTGAGACACAAATGAGTGTTACCTTTCAGTGGGTACCACTCTTCCTCCTCCGTCCTTAAATGTTCATACAGGTAGGACACATAGATGGATGCCTGTAAACACAAAACATGAGAATGTTCAATGACACTGTGTGACGGCAGTACTGTCTTATACATGTACTTTAATAGTGTACATCTACACTATAGTGCAAGTAGTAGTAACAGTAGTAATGGTATATACCATATCTATTGCAGGGCTTTAAGAATGAGATTTGGAAAAAAAAACTGCCCCAAAATTTGTCACTAATCAGAAAAGGATCATCTTAGCATACTTAGTTTACTGCTGTTCCAACAAAGCTTGTCCTACCACTCTTTATCAGTTGATGTTCCCTTTCTTAACTACCAGTTACCATAGCAACTGTATAAGCTATTAAAAACACCCTTATTTTTTTCCTTAACACATTGACACCTAAACCAACCCAAGTGGCCCGTGACGAGCATGGCCTATTGTTCCACTTCTGCTATGATCACCTTAAGCCAAAATCAAAGGTCTGTTTGAGACTACAACTATTTTGCATGATGAAGTACATGTATGAGCAGAGAGATGAAAATGTTTTGGTGGTGTTCCAAAAATAATTTTCTTTCTTCTATCTCTTCTTTAAACCCCTTAAAATTATATTCAAATTGCTGCACTGACTCCACAATACAATAATGCATAATGTTCTAGACACATGTGTTAAGTTAGCTCAATGCATTGTTATACTCTATTAGAAAGCAGGGATGGCGAGAGTTCAACACACGGGTGGGCACGTGTTTTTTTCTTCCTTTTTCCCCCAAGAAGCTAATAAGTGCTTCCGATTTATTATTTTGCTCAATATTCATGCATTATGATATTAAAACCTATGTTTGCCGAGAGGCTGCATTCATTTCATAGCAATGACACCAAATGCTTTCTAGGTAATATTCTGAAACAATTCAAGTAAGAAAATGCTGGCACCCCATGCTCTTGACATAGCTGATAACTATTTCATCATTTTTTTCACTAGTTTTCACATTTGCCAACGTTTAGTTTCATCTTCGTCAAGTCCAGCTATGCATTGGTCAGCGGAATTACAAACAAAAGTCCATGACCCAAGGAAGGATTGACTGAATGACCGACCAAGGAAGTGATTGCGCTTGTCTACTAAGAGTAACACTGGTGTCCAAGTTCTGCTCGAGTTCTAATTGTTTGGAAACACCAATATGTATGTTTATTTATGGTCCGAAATTGCGCCTTCCTGGTCGCCAATGCGACTAAATATTGAGAGCTGACGACCAGAATTTTACAACTGGTCTCCAGCAGGCGACTAGACTTTCAATAAAGTCCTTCGTCTTTAGGTGACTTGTTATTGCACTGCTGTTTGCTTTGTTAAATGTATTGTGGGAGACATCGATTGGGATTAACATTCAGAGACGTTCTCCAACAATTGACTCATTTTCTATCCTGGTGAAATAAAACTTACCGCGGTAAGTAAATTTCCCCTTAGTGTACCTCCCAGACAGCTGCGATCAACACGAGTCGAACATTACATAGCCGCCATGTTGTTTTCCTAATGCCTGGTTACTAAGCTACGACATTTCGTGAACGCAACAACGAACTGTTGTCACACAAAATTCTATGGAAAAACGGTGTTGAATGAAGAGATATCTGTCAACAGATACCAGGAAAAGATCAATCATATGTAAAAGTTGGTGGGCATGCTGTTTATTCTATTAGAGAGCTGAAATTGTGGGTAAGACTTTGAAGTAGTTTCTGTTTCAATGTTGGAGAGTTTTCATTCAATGAAGAAGACTTGATTTCTTGTCGTTATTGTTCTCTGGTAGGAATATAATTGATTTTTTAGCATAAAAATGGCCAAAAATACACTAGCACAACAAGTATTTTGTCTTTTAGTGCAAGAGGAAAGATCGCAAAAATTTTGGCGACCAGAAATTCCCATCTGGCGACTAAAAATTTTGGTCCAGTCGCCGGTTGGTGCCAACATAAAAAAGTTAATTTCGGACCCTGTTCCTATGAAAAAGTTACACAGCGTATTAAAACAAATGTAAAACAAAAAAGGCTTACCATCCAGCAATTCATATGAGCACAAAGACCAGATACATGGACATTCAGTTTAGCCTGCAAAGACATTGAAAGTAAATATTCCTAAAGAAAATGCTACCAACATGTAGTTTCTCCTTATATTAGAACTACATCATCAAACAGACAAGTGACGAGAAGATGGAAAATGATCAACTAAGGGAAGCGATAACAATGTTGTGTTAACCTGCACGTCAGATGACCTCATGGGTGGGGCTGTTGGTTTGGATTGACAGCATATTAAGCAGGTCTGGCTGGTACTTCAGAAAATGAGAAATTTATAGTAATTATATTTATAAAATCATGCATTTAACTAACCTTCTACATTTAAACTTGATTTAACCTACCTTGTACATTTAAACTTTTTTTATTTACTTTTTTTTTCATGGACCATTTTGGCACCATGGGGTAAAACCTCCTGCGAAAATAATTTATTGCTCGCAACGGAGAAAAACCCAGGAGTAGGTCGCAATGTGCCTCAACCAAACAACACAACATTTAAAGGTCAAACTTTCCCTTAATCTTGCAAATCAAAGTACTCACAAGACCTAAAGGAACACAGCAGTCAGCTCCAGCTGTCTGAAGTGATTCCCATGTTGTGTTAACCTGCACCTCGGATAACCTCATGGGTGGGGCTGTTGAGGTTTGGATTGAAAGCACCCTCATGCAAGCCACCATGACCTCAGATAACTTCACAGGTCTGGCTGGTACTCCAGAATAATTATGAGAAATGTATAATAATAACTATTATTATTATTGAGAATCACACATAACTTACCTTGTACATTTTGAACTTTTTTAATTTTTTTTCATGGACCATTTCAGCACCATGGGGTAAAACCTCCTGCGATAATAATTTATTGCTCGCAACAAAGGAAAACCGGGAGCAGGTTGTAATGTGCCTCAACCAAACAACACAACATTTAAAGGTGAAACTTTCCCTTGATCTTACAATCAAAGTACCGTAAACACCCGCAGATAAGCCGCACCTTTTTTCCAAAAATCGTCGCTCAAAATCGGGGGTGCGGCTTATCTGCGGGAACATTCCAAAAAGGTGCCGTACATTTCAGTGAATTGACACTTTTATAGAAGCCTTCCTTAGCAGATCCTTTCAACGGTTTATGGCTGCTTTTCTAGAACAGGAAAACTTCACACAGCACAAAATTTCCATTTCCCCTACAAAGCTATTTGCATTGTCGACGACGGCCTGAAATAAACTTCAACAGTATAAATCGATCGGCGCGGCCTCCACGAGCGAGAAAATTGAACGTTATTCTCGAGTATTCGGGTGGTTGAACTTTGCCGTTTAGCACTTCGATGACAAATTGATTACAAACTCTCTTTGTGCAACAAGTTTATCTCCGACAGTTGGCTCTCAAATCTATTTATTTGTGCGTCACGATAGCCACACGTACGAACAGCAGAATCTCCCTCCATCTTGAAACTTGAGTAAACAAACATCGTTCTCGGCCTAGTCTCAACGTGTTCGATCTAATGCCTGGTTACTAAGCTACGAACGTTTGACAAACGAAAACACGCGTTCTTGTTCGCAAAAACCTGTGGAAAAAAGTGTTGAATGAAGAAATACCTGTCAACAAGTACCAGAAAAAGATCAATCATATGTCAAAGTTAAAGGAAATGATGCTCATTATATTACAGCCGATTTCAGTGCAGTGTGAAGACCCGGGTTTTTGGACTGCATGATTCGCCCGTGCATGATTCGCCCACGAGATTAACCAAGCCGAACGGCAACAATGAAAGCGCTGCCATGGCGAGTGATTTATCACCAGCATTTATACGGCAGTTCTGTAAAAGAAACAGCTCAATATCTAATTACAAGTTCTGGCTCTGTCTCAAAAATTCGCAAGCTGTACAGGGGGCGTGGAGAGGTAAACTGGAAGAGAAGATGAAGAAGAAAGAGAATCTTGTCCCTTAAATATCTAAAGCCTGGCTTATATGTGGTGGAATGTAAAACAAAAATAAGGTTTTGTACATTTGTTATCAAATATTCGAACAGAGCTCAATGAATTTTCTTTAGTTTTATAATGACGGGTTGGGTAATTGTAGCATTTCCTTTGCGACAGTACATGATCTACTTGGATGTATACTGTTGACGACTGCTTCAGTTTTGTATACCGTAAAATTCCGGTTATAAGCCCCCCCGCTTATAAGCTCCCCCGGTTATAGGCCCATCTAACTGGAAACAAAAAAATACATCCGGTTATAAGCCCCCCCCCCCCATCTCCCGGATATAAGCCCCTCCACTAATAAGCCCACCCAAAACCCCTTACGAAGTTATATAAGCCCAGGGCTTATAACCGGAATTTTACGGTATATCACATCGATTTGTAATTCGCCGACACCGGGGCTCTGAATGGTTTCTACTCAGTGAACTAAAAAATAAAGGAAGCTTACAGAGGGAATGCAAATGCTATTGAAAGGAAAATATGAAGAAACCTGTGTAGCTGTTAATTTTGTACGCGATACTTAATTATGGTCGAATCACTGTGACGGGCGGCGAATCATGCACGGGCGAGTCATGTTTCAAAAACCCGGGTCTACACACTGCACTGAAATCGGCTGTAAAACGCTAAAATTATGGGTAAGACTTTGATGTTCAATTCCGTTTCATTGCCATAGTGAGTTACATTCGATGAAGAAGACTTCTGAAGACTCTTTAAAAAAACTTTTTTTTTTCCAAAATTTAATTTGCTAAATTCAGGGTACGGCTTATCTGAGGGTGCGGCTTATCTGCGGGTGTTTACGGTACTCACAAGACCTAAAGGAACACAGCAGTCAGCTCCAGCTGTCTGAAGTGATTCCCATGTTGTGTTAGCCTGCACCTCGGATAACCTCATGGGTGGGGCTGTTGAGGTTTGGATTGAAAGCACTCTCATACAAGCCACCATGACCTCAGATAACTTCACAGGTCTGGCTGGTACTCCAGAATAAATTGGAAAATGTATAATAATAATTCTTATAATTATTTAGAATCACACATAACTTACCTTGTACATTTAAACTTTTTTTTAATATTTTTTTTTTCATGGACCATTATGGCACCATGTGGTAAAACCTCCTGCGATTATATTTTGTTGCTCGCAACAGAGGAAAACCCAGGAGCAGGTTGCAATGTGCCTCAACCAAACAACAAAACATTTAAAGGTCAAACTTTCCCTTGATCTTACAAATCAAAGTACTCACAAGACCTAAAGGAACAAAGCAGTCAGCTCCAGCTGTCTGAAGTGCATCCCATGTCATGTTAGCCTGCACCTCGGATAACTTCATGGGTGGGGCTGTTGTGGTTTGGACATAAGACACTCTCATGCAAGCCAACATGACCTCAGATAACTTCACAGGTCTGGCTGGTACTCCAGAAAATGAGAAATAAATAATAATAATATTTAAAATCATGCATTTTTATAACTTACCTTGTACATTTGAACTTTTTTAATTTTTTTTTTTCATGGACCATTTTGGCACCATGGGGTAAAATCTCCTGCGATAATAATTTGTTTCTCGCAACAGAGGAAAACCCAGGAGCAGGTTGCAATTAGGGCTGCAACGATACATTTTCTTAGCAACCGATACATATCTCGGTACAAGTGCCACGATACGATACACGATACGATACATCATAACATACAACTGACAAGTGACGTAATGTTACTAAACTGCTTTGGAATCTTTAATTTCCATTGATAACAATTAACAAATGGTAAAAAATAACACAAGAATATAACGAGAAGTGTCTTACTCCTTGGCGATCGTAAAAAACTTTGAATCCAAAGTCTTTCCATACCTTTGACTTATAAGAGGACGGTGCAGAGGAAGACATTTTGAGGAAAGAACCAACACGACGAACGAGCCGCGTGTTTTTGTTGCAGGCGCATAAGACTGTAACAGCTGACAACTTATTGAAACTACGCATGCTTTCGTGCTGCCATCTTGAAAAATACGTGACTGGAAGCATGCGAAGCGATACTAAGCAACGACGAAGCCCTGTGGCTAAAAAAGGCCTGTACTTGGGTAAGGAGTCATAAAACTGATTAAAACAGTAGTTTCTGAATGTCGGTAAAGTAATTTTTCATTTTTGATGAGAAATATTTTGTTGTTTTGCGATACAGCGATATCCCATTCAAATATCAATATTCGTATCGTGACAAAAAATATCGCGGTTCACCGGTGCACCGGTGTATCGTTGCAGCCCTAGTTGCAATGTGCCTCAACCAAACAACACAACATTATTTTAAAGGTCAAACTTTCCCTTGATCTTACAAATCAAAGTACTCACAAGACCTAAAGGAACACAGCAGTCAGCTCCAGCTGTCTGAAGTGATTCCCACGTTGTGTTAGCCTGCACCTCAGATAACCTCATGGGTGGGGCTGCTGTGGTTTGGACTGAAGGCACTCTCATGCAAGCCACCATGACCTCAGATAACTTCACAGGTCTGGCTGGTACTCCAGAATAGGTAATTGAGAAAATGTATATTAATAATTATAATTATTTTGAATCACAGGTCCAGCTGTCTGAAGTGATTCACACGTTGTGTTAGCCTGCACCTCGGATAGCCTCATGGGTGGGGGTGTTGGGGGTTCAATTGAAGGCACTCTCAAATAATAGTCCATTGCAAACAAATGACCAGTTGACCATTTCATTACCTATATACTACTAATCTTAGGTTCTTTATCACTTTGCTCACCTGTTAAACTGTTATGCGCATTATTGTTGATTGTTTAGCCTCTGACCCACTAATACTGTGGTTTCCATGCTTGCATCTTATCTGTAAAACAAGAGTTAAATCCTTTAAGCTCAAACATTAAATTCTCTTTACCAGCTGCCAAGAAAGTGCATCTACTGAGAATTTATAGATGAAGACAATATATCCTCAATGTTTTCAGCCGGGGCCATAGGCAGGATTTTGCTTGGGTGGGTGCGAGCACCGGAAGCATGAGTGTGTAGGGGGGATCTGGGGGTATATTTTCCTACGAAATTTTGAAAAATCAAGTTCTTGGAGTCCACTTTCCTGCATTCTGAGAGGCATTTTAACCCTCCCTCTCAGATTAAGCAGACATTTGCAGCATGTTAGGGGGTGCAGACACACCCATCACACCCCTCCTGCATACGGTCCTGGCTTTCCGAACTGCTCATTGCATATATCTCAGGGGTTTCACACTGTCAATAAAAACATTCACTGCATGGCCTTAAGGTTGCACAGGACCCTTGCTCATCAATAAATTCATTAGCAATTTTTTTTAACAGGGCATTATATTGTAAAGGTTTAATTCTCCAAATTTTGAATACTGATTCCTTCAAAACTTATCAGGGATAATAGGGGATGATGAAATTTTATCATGATTGTCATTTTACTGAGAGATGACCGCTTACTTTGAGGTTATGCACCTCTTCAGAAGACCTTCCGAGTCTATGTTAACAGCAATATGCGCTGTATTCAAAACTGTGAATTTAATTATGATAATTTGCTACATTCCAGCACACGAGACACAAAGCTGTCAAAGCTGAGAACAACAACGTGTAATTACTGACACAAAGAACATTTAGAAATATATTCTCAGGAATATTTCATTTGCCGTTGGCTTCAGTTGTTGGAGTTCGTGCATACTCTTTAAATAAATGCACACATAATGATAGCAAGGGTCCTGCACGGCCTTAACAAATTTAAAGGGAGCACAATTTCCCAGTCTAATCAAAGAAGTATTTGTGCAAGTTGCCAGATTTTGTCATTTTACTATCTAGCAGTTTATTAAAGTCAGAGATAATTTCCCAAATGCCAATTTCCCCATGCACATCAAATAATGACTTAGCAAGATTCTTGGTTCTCATGGCTTAACATTTAACCAAGCAGGAGGTCTGTATGGGAGAATCTTGACCGAGGTCGTGAGTACAGACCTCACTGCGTTCGGTCTGTACTCACGACCGAGGTCAAGATTCTCCCATACAGACCGACTAAGCTTAAAAATTTAAAAATTCGCTTCGATTCGCTCTACTTGCTACATTTTGCTACTGAATGGCAATGCAATCACAGAAAAATTTGAACAAGAGAAGATCGATATCATTGTCAGGTATGTTTTCAATTTCTGTAGCCTCTTTTATGGACTGCTGCAGAATATTGCTACAGGTATTTTAGTCGCTTTTTATCGTGTTCAGTGCTTTTAACTTCTGGCATTGCAATTAATTCACAAATTCTTTCCTAGCTGGAGTTTTGATTTCGTGCCTGTGAACTGAATGAAAATTTGCTTAAGTTTGCTCGTTTTTTTACCCTTTTTCATGAGCCTCTTATGTATTATTTTTAGCAGAAACAAGTCAACGTTTTGCATTTTTGTTTGCAAATTTCTCGCTGTAAGTGCAACCGGTCTATAGCTAGATGCTGGTCTAGATGGGAAAATCTAGACCGCGGTCAATATCGATTTAGCTAATCAAATTCGCGAATTTGGTAGTTCCCAGTCCTTGTGAGACACGGCCATATAATAATAACATATATAGGCTCAACTCCCAGGGAAGAGCGGGTACTCATTAGATCCCCTTTGGGCAGGCCCTTCCAAAAGGGGTAACTTTTTCAGGCTGTGATATACACAAGGGTAGGGAGTTTACAAGTTGGTGTATGTTGGTGGCAATACCATCATTTTGGTACTTAAAGAGCTTATGGAAATATCTTGAACAGTGGTTATTCAAGTGAAAAATTAAGAAAAGAGATAGAGTATCTTTCTGGAGGTATGGGAAATAGAGGGGTACCAGTTTCTATCTAAGGTATACAAAAGGAGTAGCTTTTGTTTAAATGGTACATGGAAAGGTTAGGATGTAGACTTCGGCCGAAGCCCCAGCGAATCAATTATTGAGTACCCCCCCCCCCCCCCCCCCGGCCGTCCCCCACCACCATTTTGAGAACACCTGGATGTTACAGAATTTGACAAGTTATTTATAATAATATATTACGTGACAAGAAGCTTCTATGGATGCACTTGTCGTGTCTAGTCTAGTAGTTATTTAATCAACTTTAAAAGACTTTTTTAAACTATAGCTGCTTACGTATAAGTCTTAACTCACCTTCGTCCCGGGCACCTGCGGGGTCAACAAAACGCCCCCTGGTATTTCCGCCTGTTGGCTCCGACCTGCAAACAAAGCAACACAAGTTAGCTTACATTTCACTTCAAGTAACATCACTGACTCATGTAGTTTTAAAACCAAGAACAAACCTTTGAAAGTGCAGTAAATCCAACGTTGCACTATTTTCGTCTTACACACGTGCAAAATGGCGGAAACGAACTACACTCGCAATGATCAGTGGGAAACTGACCAAGAGAGGCGGGGGGAGGAAAAATATTGAAAAAGAAATTGTTTGCAGAACCTAAAAAGACAATAAATTGCTTGCAAAAAAAAAGTTTGCATTTCAAAAACAAAAATGTTTGCAGAGGTGCAAAAATTTAAAAAAAAATTGCAGAGGAAATTTTTCATACCCCCCCCCCCCCACCCCCCTCGAGGAAAATAATGGTCCGTCCCTAACAACATAATTTATAGTCCACGTCCCAAATCACGTAACGTTCACACTTAGGAGGCATATAGTAGGGACATGTAACAGGAACAAAGTCATGCAATGTGCACACTCAGGGACGTATAGCATGTGTCCATGGACAAAAAATATAGGGGGGACATGTCCTAAGGCCATATTGCAGCGACACGTCATGTGTGCCTGTCGTATCACTCACACATTGCTCATCACATCACCTTCATTTAAACCTCAGATTTAAAGAGTAATTGTTCAAGCTAATATCTCCGAGAGAAAAGGAAAGTAACTATAACATATAGAAGCCTACTATTTACATATATTACAGCGACATTTTTGTTGGAATGAAATTTGACCAAATATGTTAATCTTGTTGAGGAAAGAACGAACTTTTCAAGAAATCCAAGATGTAACCAACATCCAGCTAAAAGATATCGAGAAATCAACGAGTTCAATAGGTCTGCCAGAATAATAAACGAAAACAGTAATTTTATGACATTATAGGACGAAAACAAGCTTAGAACCAAATATGCGTCCCACATTAGGGGAGGAAAAGAGTTGAACAACTCTTATATATAAATGGGCCGGTGAGGGTGGGGCTCTGCAGAGACTCTGCACCCAGTAACTCCACCCCGTGAGGGGGGTAGGGGGCAGCAGATAAGGGGGAGCATTTTGCTCAAATTATTTTTCATTTTTTTCATTGTTATATATATAAACATGACTGAAACATGTTAAATCGCAAGTTTTAACATACATTGTTATCAAATGGATGTATCTGGCACTTACTTCTTTTTACTTTTCTTCGCGGAATATTTTTTTTTTTCGCCCGTTACGACTGTCCCTCGCCCCCACTAACTGCCCCTGGGTCTCCAAGGATGCCTGAGGACGAGAATGGGTCAGTTGGACGTCCACCGCTGATTAGTCGGAACGAGGCCCACCTAAAAAGAACTTTCACTCTTTCAAGCCGGAAGTATTCGGAAGTGCTTTCCTGATTTCGGTTATCGCTGATATGGCTGCTGAACAGCAAGAACAGGAGATGAGCTTATTCGAATTAGCACAGAAGCATTTAGCTAAAGGGCGCGAGTTGTTAGAGCAAGATTTGATCAAGGCAAGACAAGAAAAGACCGCTATTGAAGAGATCACAAAAACATTGAATCAAGTCCACTTCGCTAGCACGATCAAGTTGAATGTTGGCGGTAAGATATATAAAACTACACTTGATACTCTGCGAAAGGATCCGGATTCAATGCTTTGTGCGATGTTTTCTGGAAGGTTTGAGTTAAAAGCAGACGAGGAAGATGGAGCATATTTTATCGATCGGGATGCTGAACTCTTCCGGTAAGTATAAAAATAAGAAAGTTTTTCCAAAACCACTTTGAACATTTGCAAGCAACAGGACTCAAGTCCTTTTTCCGGTCTTATCTTTGGAATAATTCATTAATTACACATTTATTACATATAATTTCCGACTTTAAGGAACATATCGCGTAACTTGAAACATGAATTTTTTGAGTCGTCACGCAAGGGAAAAAGCGTTGCGTGACGACGGAAGTTACATTGAGTGCATCCTCGGAAACCCAGGGCTTCAACGGGGACGGGACGGGACGGGAAGGGAGACTCCCCTCTTCTCTTCTTTTTTTCCTGCTCCCAGTCTCTCCCTTCCCTTCCCATCCCCTTTGAAGCCCTGGGTTTCCGAGGATGCATTGAGTGCAGCGCGGACACTACTTCTCGCGGGAAGAATAAATCAGAAGAAAAATAGAGACGCAGAGGTGAAAATCCCGGAGGTCCGGAATTTAACATTCAAAAATTGCCTCAATTTGACTTGCCTCTATAAATCCCTTATGAATCTCCTCCCCACCCCCCAGCCCCCACCTTCGAGAAAAAAACGCGTATCATACCATAAAATGCCGAGATGAATTTACCGTAATAGTAAAACCCAAACAAACGCGAAGTCTCCATTCTTCTATGTCTGGTGGGGAAGGAGTGTGTGGAGTTTTTATCTTTTATTCTTCTACGTTATTTAATCTGACGCATTTTTACGTTTCATTTCCATTTAGGTACATTTTGAACTACCTCCGGAACGGTGAGCTGCACTGCCCAGAAGACAAAATAGTACGGAACGAATTGCTTGCAGAGGCGAAGTTTTATCAAGTTCAAGGAATAATTGATCAACTGGAAGTACAAACGCCTCCATCTCTATTTGAAAGCTCTTTGATTATAACGAATGAAAACCACCATTCAACTCTTAAATCCTGGTTGCCGCCTAACGCTACCTGTTCTCTGTTGTACCGAGCTTCCACTGATGGAAAAACGTCTGTAGACTTTCATCGCTGCTGTGATAACAAAGGTCCTACTCTTGTGGTGATAAAAAGTGAAACATACATATTCGGCGGTTACACCTCACAATCCTGGGAATCAGGTATGCACTCAATTTTTTGAAATATTGAAATATGAAACTGACAGGATGGTCTGTGAGTCTTAGAGATGCATGCCCAAACAAAGAGACAAACTTGTCTGGTGCTTCTTAGTGAGCTTTTCTTTGCCATCCTGTTTTTCTCTCTTGTAAGATGATGTCCAGCAGCGAACATAAGGTTTCAAGCTTCCGAAACAAGTCTTAGCGGCTAGGTGTAGTTCCCTGTAAAAGCAATATACAGTTGACAGCCATACACTTAGGGGAAACACATACCTATGTAGCTTATAGAGGCCTACAGAGGGGAGATTACCATACCATACCATTGCAGAATTTTATGAAATGTGTTTATGGCTTTTGAATCACCAAGACCTGATATTTATATTGTTGATTACCCTGAATGCGAAAGAGGATGCTTGATCTACCAAAGAGACTGAAGAGAGGCATAGGTCTTGTTTGTTAAATATATGATTGGATAGAAAGCACGCCAGTTTTAGTGGACAGTAGCTGCTGGGTAAATATCTTAGTATTGTATTTCATTTGTTTTCTTTACTCAGATTGTAAATTTAAAGAAGACAGCAATTCCTTCTTGTTTACACTGGTCAATCCATCTGGACGTGAACCCATCAAGATGCTGGCTCCAAAACCAAGAGGTGCTGGTGGTGGAATACATTGTGATAGGAGTTTGGGTCCATCTTTCGGCATCGAAGACTACTACAACCTTAGGATACCTAAAAATGACTCATCTAACAACTTAAAATGTGGTAAAGTTTTTGATAAAACTGAAGGCTTCCAAACTCCTGCAAAGGTTAATTTTAGTTCTTATTTTGCTGGTCTAAGCAACACTGAATTTGTGATCAGTGAATTGGAGGTATTTAAAGTTAACTTTTAGAATCACTTTACCTCTAAATGAATCTTCTTTCACTGATTTGGAAAATATTCGTATTTTATGGATGTAATCCGGTGGAAACAACTGTTCTTGTTCTTGATGTTTTGTTATAAAACTGAATAGCTTAAATATTTCCAATTTTAAATGAAATATAGAAAAGCATTCGCAACAATGCGGTGCCATTGTTAGTTATCTACTAACTTCTTTCGTCCACAAAATTGGTTACATGTAAGAGTGCTTGGAAAATGCATTTCCTATTCACGTTATCTGTCCGTTCATCAGAATCGTGGAACTGTCGCAAATCGCTTTTAGTTGGCTTCCATTTCCTATTAGTGTAGATCACACTTGGCGGCGTACTTCGGCTTATTTAAACAACGAACGTTTTGATGGTCACTAAGTAAAGTTCAAGTAAGTACATTTACATGTAACTGTTCCTTTCACATTCAAAGTAGGTTCCAACATGTCCAAGTGCACTTAAATTAAACCTACAAGCTGTTCTGTCCCGGGCAGTGCAAAGCCAACAATTTATTTTCGTGGATTACAATTTTTTTTAGTTGGAAGATGCTGCATTGTAATTGTTAGCTATTGCTCTCTCTCTTTTTATCATTTACAAATTTTACGATTTCTAAAGAGCGCCGCCCCCGAATAAGCGCCGCAACCGAAATAGTAAAAATTTAAAGAGCGGCGCGGCGCTCAAACCAGTAACTACGGGAATCAGTCAGGGCAATAAAACTACGAATTTGATTGATTTAGTTTACTCCTTGAGTAGGTATTATTTTAGGCACATCTTTCAAAATGGGTTTGTCGTCTTCATCCAAGTGTCGTGGTGGCAAGACTGAGCTCAAGGCGGTGGCAAACGAGGTCACATTGTTGCGCTTGGACACATAGTTCCCTGTTTGCTTTCTTGCGCAACATTTGTTGCGGACACAAAATTTGTGTCCGTGGCACGCATTTATTTCTGATTTCTTTCAGAAATATTCCGTGTCCGCAACATTTTTGGTTTTGTTCTGTACCCGGAGCGTATAAAGTATAGCTTTAAAACACTAAAACGGTAGCGACGATTCTGGCTGATAAATGTTTTCTTAATTTTCCAGACCTTAAACTTTGATGGGTCAGTACTACAACTCCTTATCCGTTTCTATTACAGTAATGGTATTAATGGTATGAAACAAATGCCCAATCACTGGTCAAAGAGTTGTAATTATTTTCTTGACAGTAATTCTCACGAAAATAGACATAAAAGGTGAAATAATGTAAACCTTTTCAAATTAGTAATTACATTGCACAGAATTTGTAAAATATGAAAAACATTTATAGTCATAATAAATGTATGTAGTTTTTGTTTACACTTTGAAGTGAATGCATATCTCTCTTTTTGAATGCAAGTATTGTGGAAAGCGTTTTTTCCAGTACTTTTTTTTTTTTTTTTTTTTTTTAAAGCGGAGCTCCCATTTATTAATTTTTTGCTTGAATTTACAGTGTTTTGATGTCCCTGCACTTTATTGGGTTCCCCACTAATGCACGGAGGCGCACATATCAAATTTTAGTATTAAAACCTTTTTTTTTTTTTTTTTCATTTGCAACTACTTACTTACAACATTACTATAATTACAAAATATAAATCACTAAACATTACACAAGGAGCTACTTTACAATACTCTTACTTAACTAAGCTAATACTGTTAACATAACATCACTACTTATTGGGCTAACAATGCAAACAGAAATAACAAAACAAAAACATAGTTCATAAACGTTACCAGGAAAAGGAAAATGAAAGAGAATAAAAGATACAGCAAGAAACAAAAACCAAAAGTAAACTAAATGTTTTGTATAAAATTCCATTTCTTAATATAGTTTTCGTATTTACCGGATTTGATAGCAATATGTTTTTCAATGCTAATTTGTCGCGAACCAGAGATATGTACTCGTTAAACTGAACTTTATTTTTTAGGCCGGTGTTAACGTATAAAAAGTATTTGCCTAAGATAATAAGATGGTTTAGGGCTAAGCACTTACGAGGAGAGTCCAAAATACCATATAAGACATCTAAGTTCGAAAGATGGACACTTTTTCTACTATGAACATTGTACCAGTCTTGAAAATCTACCCAGAAAGATTTTGCTTGAGTACATTCTATAAAAAGATGCCAGATGGTATGGAGCTCGGAAGGGCAAAAAGGACAAGTTGGGGAGTCAACTTTCTTCATCTTGTGTAATAAGCTATTCGTAGGTAGGATGCGATGAATGATCTTGTATTGGAACATCATCATTTTGGTTTCTTTTGTAACATTAAAGGGTAAAAGATAAACCTTGCACAGGTTTTTCTTTTCTACTCCATATTCAGTAAGTTTCCTTTCCGCGGTGGGGGGAGGTAACCTTTCCAGGGATAACAGTTTTTCATAGAGAGTTTTGCAACTCAACGAATCACTTATTAAATCAAGGGGTGTGATGAGTAGTTGGTTGTTAGAGTTTAAAAGCTTTTTCCACGAGCGAGAAAAAGCAGAAATGATACTGTAATACTGTAGAAAATTAAACTTTGTCTTAAATTTTTGGCAAAGAGCATTAAAAGATAGAAAGTGATTTTTTTCTGTGTCAAGTAAATCTGATATGTGAGTGACTCCAGCCTGGTGCCAATGTGGAAAATATACCGATTTCTTATTAACAATTAGAAACCTGTTGTTCCAGATTACTTGCTCTAGTACCTCAGATTTATTTTGAGGATCGGACGAAGCAATTTTCTGCCAATGGGCTATGATGTTTTTGTAAAATCTTGGGAGGTATTCGCTTAGGCAAAGAAGCTTACAGTCATAGTTACACTGAAATAAGAAAGTGCCACCGACGTTGGCGAGGAAAGAGGTTGGAATATATTTCCATGGAGCGTCGTGGTCTGAACATATGCGGGTTACCCAGTTTAGTTTCAGAGCTTTGTCAAATATGACGAAATCTTTCATTTCTAAGCCACCATCTTTCTTAGATTTTATCAGAGTCGACTTCTTGATTTTCGCAGGTTTGTGGTTCCATACAAAGTCAAAAATTATTCTATTCACTTCTTCAGCGAATCGAGGTGGCGTTTCCATGGAGCTGCAGATGAATATGACTTTTGAAAGGGCTAGAGTTTTAACAATGTTTATTCTTCCATAAACAGAGATATCCCTTTGAGACCAAAAGTTTAAAGTTTTCTGTAATTTTGACAGCTTGTCGAAGAAGTTTCTTTGGTCTGACAAATTGTCGTCGTACGAGAAGTGTGTACCTAGAGCGTAGACAGGTTCGTCTGTCATTTGAAGATTTAAAATTTTGTCTTTTCTATGTCTCATTGAGCCAAGCCATAACATTTCAGACTTTGATACATTTATCTTTAGCCCTGCAAACTTTTCAAAACGGGAGAGCAATACAAAGAGGTTATTTACGGAATGAGCGTTAGCGAGGAAGACTGTGGTATCATCGGCATATTGTGATAATTTAACCGTTTTATTATTCCGAATTTTTATTCCTTCTATCTCTTTGGAATTAGAGATTTTTTGAGCTAGAACTTCTATGGCAATGATAAAAAGCATACCAGAGAGGGGGCAGCCTTGGCGTACTCCTCGTTCTAAAGTGAAATGATTGGACGCGTAGCCATTGTTTAAAACACAACTGGTAATATTATTATAAAAAATACTAACCCAGCGCCTAAGCTGCGGGCCGAAATTAAACGTTTGTAAACATTTTTGGAGAAAGTCCCATTCGATTGAGTCAAAGGCTTTCTCGAAATCTAGGAAGACGGCTATTCCAGGCAGCTCTTTTTGCTTAGTAAAATCCATAACGTCTTTGATTAATCTTATGCTTTCGCCAATGAATCTTCCCTTAACATACCCGGACTGGCTAGAAGAAGCAATTTTTGGTAGTATTTTCTCTAACCGGAGAGCGATGACTTTGGTTAAAATTTTGTAATCCACATTTAAGAGTGAAACTGGTCTCCAATTTTTTAAAAGCTCTAAATCCTTTTTCTTCTTTGGAATTAAAGAAATCACACCTTGTCGTTGTGAAATGGAAAGAGTTCCGCTTTGAAATGCATAGTGGAAACTCTCGATCATATATTTTGCTATCATATTCCAAAAATGTAGATAAAACTCTACAGTAAAGCCGTCTGAGCCTGGGCTTTTATTTTTGGCCATTGATTTTAGGGCGTTATAGCATTCTTCTCGCGTTACTTCACTCTCGCAGGTCCCAGCTTCTTCTTCTGATAACCTTTTCTCAATACCTTCAAAAAAGTCACTAAATTCAGGAAGTTGTGGATCCGAATTGACTGAGGTATATATTTGTTTAAAAAAATTTTCCTCTGCCTGAAGAATCTTTTTTGGTTCGGTTATCTTCTTATCCTCGTGAGTTTTAATGGAAGCTACGTGTTTTCGTCTATAGTTGGTCTTTTCTAAACTGTAGAAGTACTTACTATTTTTCTCTCCGTACTCGTACCAACGTGTTCTGCTGCGCACGATTGCACCTTGTGTTTTTCGAGCTTCTACCTTTGCGAGTTCAGCTTTTAATATGTCCATTTCTATTTTGTCGCTTTCATTGTAGTTAGCATGTAATTTATTTTGAATAATTATTAGCCTTGTTTGAAGCGACACTTCTTCATCACGCGATTTCTTTGCTTTGCGTTTTGAATATTTAATTGTGAAAGCCCTGATCTCCATTTTGATCATTTCCCAGAAGAGTCCTTTATCATTTACTTGTTGATGTCGTGTGACAAATTCAGGGATTTTAAAAATGAGCAATTCAACGTAGTCGGTATCAAGTAATAGTGAATTGTTGAACTTCCAGAAGCCAGGTCCGCGTGGAGGGCTGTCTTCGTCGAAAGTGATGTTAAGCTCTACAGCAGAGTGGTCGGAATGTATGTTTGGAATTATATTGCACTTTTGGATTAGTCTACAAAGGTTTTTTGAGACTAAGAGATAATCTAGCCGGCCTTGGATTTTCCTGGAGGCGTTACTCCAAGTGAATCCACACGAATCAGGGTTTTTAAAACGCCAAGAATCAACTAAATTATTTGTGGTAATTAGCGTTTGGAGTTCAACGACAGACGCCTTCTTCGCGTCAAACGGTTTGCCGCCTCTCTTGTCTGAGCTATTAATTACGCAGTTGAAATCGCCTCCCACGACAACATTGTCATTGATGTATTCTCTAAGGAAAGAATTGGAAAGTTCAGCAAGGAAAGAGATTTGATGCCTTGCCTCATTGGGTGCGTAGATGTTAACGAAAACTGTCTTCTTATCGCCTAAAATGGTTTCAACTAGAACACATCTTCCGTAATTATCTGTGCTGATCTTTTCAATACTAACGTCGAGTCGCGGTTTGAACAAAATCATCACTCCTCTACTGTGCGAAGAACCGTGACTGTAAGCAATTTTGCCGCCCCATTCTGCTTCCCACCTTTTAATTGTTTGAGGTGTAGAATACGTTTCTTGTAGGAAAATAATATCGGATTGTTGACGATGCAGCCAACGAAAAACTTGCCTTCTTTTTCTCGAGCTGTTTAGCCCACGAACATTCAAAGATAAAATCTTATACATCATTTAGGTTCTTGTTTTGATCTAAATGTAATACTGGAAGTAATGCTCATAAGAAAACGGAAATCGGTAAAGTGAAATGAACTCTCGGTTTCAGTTTCTTGCGTTTTGCGACTTGTATTGCTAATGATCAAACTAATCGTAAAAATCACAAAACAAATGACGGGAAAATATAGAACGAAAAACCAGACGGATGTAATCAAGAAAGTTAACACTATGCGGTACAGAAAAATTACAATTATCAAGGACTTACCTAATTGTTTGTTCGGCATTATCAGATACTGGTACGTGAACGTAGAGCAATGTTGCATTGGCCACCACAATATGGCCGTGATCGATTTCAATGTCTTAACAGTTAATTTAAACGTCCATTAAACGCCCATACAGTGGGAACGCTTCCGTCTCAGGTCCGCGGTAGATAGAACCATCTATAATGAGTTTCTCTACTTTGAAAAATGCGACTCGTTTCTGTTGTTTGGCGGTCTTCAACACTGGGTGTAACTTCTTCCTAATTTCTTCCACTTCTTTAGGGAAATCATCGGCGATTCCGAGCTTACTGCCTTTAGTGAGATTTTTAATAAAGGACTTAATAAACTCTTTGTCGAGGAAGTCCGCCAACTTGACTATGATGGGTCGAGGTTTGAGGTCTTGAGCGTTGGAAGCTCGACGCGATGATATCCTATGTACTCTGTCGAAATGAATATTCCTTTCATCTTCTTCTGGAATCTTTAAGTCGTTACGTAGAAATTCCCTTAACACTTCTTCTGTATCTTCATTCGATTCACGACCGCGCTCCTTTATTCCGAAGAATTTTAAATTACCTCTTCGGCTGTGACATTCGAGTTTTATATGACGACGCTGTAATTCTGCGAGATCACGTTTGGTGAACTGAAGGGACTCTTCGATGGCTTCTTGTTGTTTAGTGACTTTGCCTTGTAAAACTTTCATTTCGTTTATTTCCGTCTGCGAGCTTTGAAGACTCTCTTGCATGCTAACATTTTCATCTTCGAGAGTTTTCATTCGTTTTCGGAAGGCTTCAAGCTCCGGAATGAACGTTAGGAGCTTATTGAGCTTCTCGTCGATTTCGGCAAGACGAGCGTTTGTCACCTCGCAAGTTTGGCAGCCATGGTTGTCATCTTTAAATACTTCGTCTTCGTCTGTTTGAGAGCTGCCTTCACGGGTACGTTTCCAGTACTAATAAAAGCGCAATGGTATGTTTGTCCGCTTTTGATTGTTCTATATACAACTTCATATTCTTTTAAATTGCGATATAAACCCTCAAAAAAAACATTTGCTGTCAGAACGTAAAATTTCTGCATATTTCACGGCCGAAACACTATGATGTTAGTTAAAGCCCGCGCACTTCGCCAAAGCCAAATATTCGGGCCCCAATCGTCCGAATACGGATCGGTAAACGTCCCGAATGTCGAAATGTTCCGACGTATTCGATGACGCCTGGCTCGAACTGATACACCTGGGATATCCTATTAGAATCTGGCCTGTTTTTCGAATTCAAATTGAAGACATTGACAGTAGTCCTGAATGACTCAAAGTGTTCGAGAATGCATACGATTTGTTAGCATTAGTCAGAACTGGCCGGCTGGTCCAGTGGTTTTAAATGTGCAACAGGCCCTTGCACGATATTTTCACACAAATCCACCACAACAGTGTATAGTATTTATTCATTGACTGATTTGACAGGACAAATCTGACTAACGAGCTCGAGTCTAACAACGGATTTTGTTCTCGTACATACTGGTCTGGCCGACCAGTTCTGACTTAAATGGTAAACACTCGGTAAACACTCTATGTATTGCGTATCTCGGAATTAGTCAAAGGAACAATTGTTGTATAAAGGCCGAAGTCTATCTAAGGAATAAAGAGTACAGGCAAATACAAAAGCTGTTGCTTCGTGCCACAAAAAACAATCGGAAATTCGTCTGTGTTCGCAGGCTACCAGTGACCCTTGTTGAAAATCTAGAAAGAAAAATTCTCTTACATTTGTCGAAACAGTAACATTTTTACTAAACTTTGAGTAAAGTGAAGTTTTAATCAGAATAACAAAGAAATTATTAACTGGCTGTCTTAATTATGTCCTGAAATAGAAAATTCATGCATTCATCACCCTGTTCATTGTACAGCAACGAAGACTCGGAAAAAGGGAGAGTATAAGCCACGAAAATGAATCGAAAAAGCTTTCGCGGATTTTCCACCGTACTCGATTCATTTTGCCCGAGCCTAGTAAAAACGGATTCTCAAGACAAACGCTTTCTATCAAAAAATGCGCAAAAAGTTGCCCATCAAGAAACTGAGACCAATGATCAAAACTGTTCCAGTGTGACTCAGCCCATGTATGTTGGTGAGGGTAGTCCAATAATGCTCATAACCCAAAAATAAATCACCATGTAACACAGGTATCTGAAGATAACAAGGAGATAATATATATTCGCTTTGTTCTTGACCAACGAGAGAAGCACGAGCGCGAGCGTGAGGGCTTATGGGAAGGAGCGAAGAAGGGATCCTCCCCTCCTTTCTTCCCATCAACCCCTGCGTGTAGACGCATTTTGCCCAGTCTTTCTCGATTCTCTCCCTTGACTAAAACGAAAGAGACTGGTCCTTCCTTGCTCGAAACGGGGAAGAGAGTGAAGTGGAGTACTTTTTCTTGCTCCAATAAACATAACAAGGGTGGAGGTTGAACTCCATAAGATCCGCTATCATAGACGTCCTGTTAAGCGTGGGGTCATTCTCTTTTCCAAATGTTTGAGTGGTAGTATGACCGTCTAGGATGGACTCTTGCCTGAGATCATGCCCCCTTCCACCTCTCTACTCATCCCGTAAACGGAGGGCGTTCTTTTTTCCCAATCTCCACAGGAGACCCAAACTAACATAGATATTTACCTGTGTTCCTGTGCCATTTTGCAATCGTTTTGGAAACGATTTGAATCACAGCCAGGAAGACGGTTTACCTTTCAAGCTTCAAACATTATCTTGCCTGCCGCTTCGTAAATGCAACGCGCCTGTTCATACGTCTCAAGTTTCCACTATGAAACCTGAGATTCTCCCCGCAAAGGAGAGCGATTTGTCGGAAGTACCGCCACCCATAATGGCCGCGTATATCTGGTTACTCGTTTTCAAACAGAGGCAATGCTGGCCGCTGCTTAACAGGAACGAGGCTCATTAATTTCGCTTGCTTCAGGGGCCGGAAACTGAAACAGAAAACAGTATGGCTGCCAAACAAGACGAAGAGTTGAGCTTATTTGAGCTGGCTAGTGCCAAATTATCCGATGCACAGAAGCTTATGGACGAAGCTCGCGACTTACTGAAGCAAGATTTAAACAATGCCAGACAAGAAAAGGCGGCCATTGGAGAGATCACAAAAACATTGAATGAAGTCCACTTCGCTAGCACGATCAAGCTGAATGTTGGCGGTAAGATATATAAAACTACACTGGATACTCTGCGAAAGGATCCGGATTCAATGCTCTGTGCAATGTTTTCTGGAAGGTTCGAGTTAAAAGCAGACGAGGAAGATGGAGCATATTTTATCGATCGGGATGCTGAACTCTTCCGGTATGTAATGGCAAGTAATGGTAAACCAACCTTCAAAAGAACTGTACCTGTAAAGTTATCACTTATATGTACTCTTCTTTTCTATGCGAAGCTATGTCGATAAAATTTAATATTATTCGTTTATTTTCTTTACGACTTTTATTAGCGATAGCGTGACCTGGGCGAAGAGAATATTTGGGTTGTCACGCAACGGGGAAAAAGATGCCTTGCGTGACCAACATAAGTTCGAGAATACTTGCTACCTCTGCCCATAAAATACCGAATAGTCATCACAGAGTAAGTCGATCTGGAACTTATCCCCCCCCCCCCCCCCCCTTCCCTGTCAAGATAACTAACCACACCTAACCCACCGTAACTGCTAGTTTTAGTCCAAAAAATAATTCTCAAATTTGAGGCTACACTAAAAAGTAAACTTAAATCACAGTTCTTGTTGGTGTTTATATATTTACTCTTTTTTTGCGTAGGTACATTTTGAACTACCTCCGCAATGGTGAACTTCTGTGCCCTGATGACAAAGTTAGAAAAGAATTGCTGAGGGAAGCCAAGTTTTTCCAAGTTCAAGGAATTGTCACTCAACTTGAAGAAAAATCTCCATTTGAATGCTCTTTGATAGTAGAGAATGAAAACCACCATTCGGCTCTTAAATCGTGGCTGCCGCCAAATGCTACCTGTTCTCTGTTGTTTCGAGCTTCCACTGATGGAAATACGCCTGCAGACTTTCATCGTTGCTGTGATAACAAAGGTCCTACTCTCGTGGTGATCAAAAGTGGAGAATATATCTTTGGTGGTTACACCTTGCAATCTTGGGAATCAGGTATTCATTAAAATAAATAAGTTATTGGTTTACTGTATCACTTTTATTCCTAAGCCACTGTCACCCTGTCTTGATTGCAGTTCAATGGAGTGAAAAACGAAAACATTCTATTACTGCATGTGGGAGGCGCGGTGGCCTAATGGTTAGTGTGCTGGACTCTGGATCGGGCAGTCCCTGTTCGAGCCCTGGCCAGGGCACTGTGTTGTGTTCTTGAGCAAAAAACTTTACTGTCATAGTGCTTCTCTCCACCCAGGTGTATAAATGGGTGCCGGTGAATGTAGCATCCAATCCAGGGGGGAGTAGAAATACTCCTACTCACTTCATGCTACGGAAACCGGGATAAGCTCCGGCCTGATGGGCCACTAGGCTCAAATGCTGACTTTACCTTTACTGCATGTTGAATTTTCCCATGGCCATTTTCATGTTGAGTTTACTAAAATACATAGTGTAGTTTTTGGCAGTAAGATTGTAGCATATCACTTTGCTACCAAAATGGCATTGAGAAAATATTAAAACCTTGTTTATGTGACCAGCTTGAGGATTGCGTGAGAATCTCAGCTTCTGGGCCTGCAGGATATTTTATAAATGATTCTTTTGAGTGCCTTCAGACCATCTCAGATATAAGAGTTAAGAAATAAATCAACATCTCCTTGGACAAAAACATTTGTTACAATACAAATATTCTGTATTCTTTGTTAATAGGCAGTTCTACTAAAGTCATACCAGACAGCCAATCCTTCCTATTTACACTGGTTAATCCTTCTGGAAATGAGCCAGTCAAGATGACGTCAAAATTAGGTGCAAGTATATTATGTAATAGTAATTTGGGGCCAACCCTGGGCACCACACAATACTATGATCTTCTTGTATGGAGTGTGAGCAGTACCAATGCTAGTGTTTCGAGTCATCTTGATCTAGGCAATGGCTTTACGTGTCCTGAAAAAATTAATAAGGATTCTTATTTCACACGCAGAAACCCTTTTGAAATCAGTGAACTTGAAGTATTCCAAGTTAACTTGTCTTAATTAAATAACAAAAATTCCTTTATGTCTTTTAGGGAATATAAATATGTGAAATGTTGTAGCAAAGGACATGAAAACTAGCAAAGAACTGATTTCTGTTGCAATGCCACAAACTGGCAAAATACAGTCAGGTAACAGTTCTTAAATGTGCCTTCAACATTGAAAGGGGGTGTAGGGCAGCAAAGTGCATGTGTAAAAATTCAAGAGTTTTATAGTGTTATAGCCCTGCAACATGTGCAAAGGACTTAAGCTACATAGCTGTCTAAATGCATTGCACCCTCTACCTGCAGGGGTGGATCTAGGGGGAGTGTGCACCCTCCCCCCTCCCCCCCCCCCCTGAGATGACCGGGCAGCTTTCTAATAGAGCTGGTATTCTGCCACAGAATTAAAAATAAAACTATGTGCCCCCTCTCCTAAGAAAAATCCTGGATGTGCAGCCCCTGCTAAGAAAAATTCTGGATCTGTCCCTGAGTCCTATGCACACATTGCATACCTATGAGACTAGGTAATGTTATAGTGAGACCTATAGGTCAGCAAGAACAGTTTACTGTATATGTACATGAACAATGTTTAAACCATGAGGACAGTGTGCACATTTTGATTTTACACATAGTTTTCTGTCTACCTTTTAGCCATACTGGTCTTAGTAATCTGACCTAGTTTGGATCATTATAGTTATTTTAGGTGCCCTGTTTCCATACTTAAGTAATTAGATCACATTTTTGTAAAATAGTTTATTTTTTGGGGGTACAATAAAGTGTTTTGTTGTTGTTGTGATATTTCGATCTTTTTTAACTGAATATAAAATGAGATCATCAAGGACATCAAGTGGTTTTCTCATTACAATTGTGTAGTATATTATTTTTTTCAATGATGAATTACAGTTAAGTGCTTTTGTCTCCGAAGTATAGTTCAGCGCGAAAATATGTCAAACATTGCACCCCCGGTAAAAAGATTTTCGAGATCTCACGAACAAACCTTGTAGAACCGGCCATTTCGATAACAAAAACGTGACAGACGTCACAGACCTCAATTATCAAAGCATATAACGGGTATTTGAAATAGCAAGTCAAATTTTCACCAACGGAGCAACTGACACTAGCTAAACACATAAAGATAAACTACGTTTTAAGCTTTAAACTGGTTCTAAGCGCAAACTATTACTGACACAAGGTAACATTATATAAGGAGCTATATGAAGATAAGAATTGCCTTGAGATGTTTTTTTTTCCCTGGGACGGGGGAGGATGGGGGCACGGATGACCGTAGGAAAATGTGCCAAAAGCTCATATTATAGATACCAATCTAGGCGTGGCTCAAGCTTTATTTGACCCTTAACGATATTATTCTTACATAGACGCAAATAATAAATGTAGTTACTGAGTGCCTTGAATTATGGCAAACTTTTAAGATTTCATGCCAGATCAACCAACCGCGTTTTCATTACAGCGTTTTCTTACTTCGCGTGCGAACGTAAACTGTCTTTATTTTCCTAAACGAGACAACAAGTATCCCACTGACCCCTTCCACATGGAATTCAAAATTCCAAGCTATTTAATGTGGCCTGGTGCGAGATAGACTCATAAAGGTGACCGCTGGTTAGTTGGATCGAGACTCATTTACTTTTCAATTTCGCTCTGGTAGCCGGAAGTAAAGTTCAGCTTGTGATTAAATCACCTATTCACTGGTATGGCTGCTAAACAAGAGCAGGAGATGAGCTTATTTGAGCTGGCTAGTGCCAAATTATCCGATGCACAGAAGCTTATGGCTGAAGCTCGCGACTTACTCAAGCAAGACCTTGACAATGCCAGACAAGAAAAATCAGCTATTGAAGAGATCACCAAAACATTGAATCAAGTCCACTTCGCTAGCACGATCAAGCTGAATGTTGGCGGTAAGATATATAAAACTACACTGGATACTCTGAGAAAGGATCCGGAGTCAATGCTTTGTGCGATGTTTTCTGGAAGGTTCGAGTTAAAAGCAGACGAGGAAGATGGAGCATATTTTATTGATCGGGATGCTGAGCTGTTCCGGTATGGGATATTGCGTTACTAATTTAATAAGTCAAAATCTGGTATTGTAAGTCGAGATCTCGCATTACCAAGTCGAGATCTCGCGTTATGTGGAGATCTCGCGTTACTTAGTCTCGCATTAATAGATAACCCTTACGGGTCACCGTATGCAAGAAATAGAACTTTAGGCCTTTGATCTTAGCGGCGTTGTTCGTTTGCTCGTTTAATAAATTTCCGACTTCTGGGTTTGTCTAGTCCACTACATTTTCACTTTGAACCTTCGACAGCTCTATAACTTTCGCCTTAGAATTCCCTCTTTCTCTTTGAAATGGAACTGCAATGGATACATTTACTGAATTATCTTCATTTTTGTCTCGTGTCGTCATGACGTTGTCATGACGACACGCATGACGACACGAGAATATGCGAGGGGGAGAAGGTGCATTCCAAGGTGCATTCCATGCGCGTTTGCTTTGTGAGGCCGCGGAATTTTCCCGCCATGTCAATATTTTTCCCGCCATGTCAAGATTTGCTTTGTGAGGCCGCCGGGTTTTGTGTGTTTTGTGAAAGAACAAATAATTTTTGTTTATAAGTAGGAGTTCAAAAATATTGCTGCATTGAAAGTTTTTTGCTTTTCTGCTGGTTCATTGTAATCGTTTGTCGGTTGGGAGTATTTATTATAAATGGCTTTTTAGTTGAACAGAATTGAACTTTAATTTAAGGGAAAATCGCGGCGTAGAATCTAAAGCAGTGAAAGAGATGTATTAAATTTGAGCAGTTTTATTGGGTGAAATTTTTGTACATTTTTTAAATGGAATGGTTGAGACAATTAGGAGAGAGTGTTTGATTTATGAACTTGCAGCGAACGCAAATTCTTAGTGGTCCAACAGGCAATATTTTTTTTTTTTTTTTTTTTAATAGAGTTTATTCGGACAAAACAAATACAACAACATTTACAGGATTAAGTTACATCGACACACACACACTTTACATACTTTGGTTTAGAACAATAAATACCAACAAGAAGAAACGGAAAAAAAAAAGATGCAGTGCCTTAAGGTAACTTGATTAAAAGAAAATTTCAGAGATGAATTTGAGACTTCGAACTACTTTTTTCGATAGAGATTTTTTCTTTAAGAAAGGCTAGGAAGGCTTCGAAATAGAAGTGTTGTTCATCTCTCGAGACAGTGTAAATGTAATATTTGGCGATAAGTAAACAGAGGTTTAAACCAAGCTGTAAAGGGAAGTTATTTGTGAAACCATAGATAATATTTTCTTCAAGAAGCTCAATGGAATCGTCATTTTTGGTGTTCCACCAAGAAACAAAAGTATTCCAAAAAGACTTGACGTTCGAACAAGAGACAAACAAGTGTTTTAAGGTTTGTGTTTGTGCGCATAAGTGGCATTTGTCGTGTTCCTTGATTTTATCTCTGTACAGGGTTGAATTGGTTGGTAGAATGTGGTGAATGATTTTGAACTGGAAGATGGCAAGTCGTGTGTCTTTAGTTACTTTAAAAGGAATATTGTAGATGGCGCGTATTGTGCCATCGTCCAGACTCAATTGTTTCATTCTTCTTTCTGCGGTTGGAGATTCAAACTTTTTGTTTATAAGAATTTTAGTCGCCGCTTTACAGGACAATTTATTGATATCTATTTTTCTGTTATAATTTGAGTTGCATTGCGTCTCGTCAGTAGAGCCTTTTAGCAAGCGGATCCAGCTGGGGGGAATGGCATTACACAAGCCACAGTACTTGAGAAAGGTTGTTTTGATTTGGAATTTAGTGTAGAATTCGTTAAATGTTAAGAATTTGTTTCCGCAGAAGATATCTTTGATACGGACGACCCCGGATTCGTGCCATTTTCTGTAGTACACGGAAAAACCTTCAAGTTTGATGAAAGAGTTGTTCCATATGATTTCATTAAGTATTTGTTCTTTGGTTTCTGGAATGTGTTGGTTAATAGTCTGTCCTTGTAAAAGACAATAGGAACATCTATTTTAAGAAATTTTAGATCATAATTACATTCAAATAGAAAAGGTCCTCCTAAGTGCTTTATGTACGATAAGGGTATGTGACTCCAGCATGCGTTATTTTTACTTTCATGTAATCTTCGTATCCACGAGACTTTTAAAGCTTTGTTAATTGTGTCAAAGTCCGGTAAATCTAAACCACCTTTTGTTTTAGGACCTATCATTGTCGTGTGCTTAATTTTGGCAGGTTTACTGTTCCAAACAAAATCAGAAATGGTTTGTTTTACCAAGTCTGAGAATTTTGGCGGAAAAGACAGCACTGATGCGTTGTAAATGAGTTTGGACAGTCCGAGAGTTTTAAGGATAGTTATAAGGCCATACACGGTGAGGTTTCTTGGTAGCCATATGTTTAGTATGCTTTTCATTGAAACCAATTTTTGTTCAAAGTTTTTCTTGTAAGAGACTTCCTCGTTGTAGGTAAAGTCAATTCCGAGGGAAGCTATCGGCTTAGAAGGCCAAGCAATATCCAAGGGAGCTTCAGAGTTATGTCTGAGAGCTCCTAACCACATTCCTTCGGTTTTAGTTTTGTTTACCTCTAGTCCCGAAGAATCTTGAAAGGCGTCTAGTATCTCGAACAGTTTTTCAGCTGAGGTTATGTCGGAAACGAAGGCGGTTGTGTCATCAGCGTATTGTGAAATTTTGTATTCCTTGTTATAAATTTTTATGCCTTTGATGTATTGATTGTTTCTAATAGCGTTGGCTAAGATTTCCACGCAGAGGACAAAGAGAATACCAGATAGCGGGCACCCTTGTCTGACGCCTCTTTGAAGATGGAAAAATTCCGACGCGTGCCCGTTATTGATGACACAACTTGAAATGTCGGTGTAAAAGGTCTTGACCCACTTCTGAATATTAGGTCCAAAGTTGAACGACTGCAGGGTTTTGTTTAAGAAGTTCCAATCGAGCGAGTCAAAAGCTTTTTTAAAATCGATAAAAATGGCGAGGCCGGGGATGCTTTCTAGGGATGTTACTTTCATTATATCTTGTATTAGCCTGATGTTTTGTCCGATATATCGGCCTTGAATGTATCCGGTTTGATCCTCATTTATAAGTTTTGGGAGAACTTTAGATAGTCTTCCAGCCATGACTTTGGCTGCTATTTTATAGTCAATATTAAGAAGGGATATCGGTCTCCAATTTTCTAAATAGAGTCTGTTTTTTCGTTTCTTTGGCACTACTTTAATAATCCCTTGTTTTTGAGTTATATTTAGCTGTCCGTGTGTAAAAGCGTAATCGAAACTTGAGACCATTTCATCTCCTAAAAGAGGCCAGAAGAGTAGATAAAATTCTACGGAGAGGCCGTCGCTTCCTGGGCATTTGTTCTTGGCGCATTCCTTAAGGGTTTTAAAACATTCTTCTTTCGTTAGAGGTTTTTCAAGATCGGTTTGTTCAGCATCACTTAGGCGAATAAGATTTGGATCATCGAAGAAAGTTTTATCATTTGAATTATCGGTCGGTACGGCGGTGTAAAGATTTTTATAGAAAAGTTTTTGGCAATTTAGAATTTCATCGGCTTGTGTTATTTCTTGATCATTATGTATTTTAAGTTTTGAAATGAAGGATTTAGAGTTTTGCCTTTTTTCTAAATTCAGGAAGTATTTTATATTTTTTTCACCATGCTCGTGCCATCTGGTTCTGCTTCTGATAATAGCACCGTTGGTCCTGTACTCAGCAATCTTGTTTAATTCTGATCTAAGTCGATAAAGTTCTCTGATATTTTCTTTCGATCTGTTGGTTTCTAAGATTTCCATTAAGCGCTCGATACGACTCGCAAGCTCTTTTTCATTGTTTCTGCGTTCCCTGTTTTTTCTTTTAGAGAACTGAACACAGAAGCCTCTTATTTCCATTTTTATCATGTCCCAAGCGAGGCCTTTGTCTGAAAGATAGCTATACTTGTCTTTGAACTGAGGAATTTTGTCTGAAAGTTGTTCAATGAAGGTGTTGTCTTTGAGAAGAGAATTGTTAATTTTCCAGAAACCCGGTCCTCTCCGAACATAGTCTTGAGACTGGATTGTCAGGGTGACAGCGGAATGATCTGTTAAAGTTGAGTTTTTGATGTTCGTGTCTAAAGCGAGAGGTTTAAGATCTTCGGAAATCATCCAATAGTCCAATCTACATTGTACTTTGAAAGCCTTATCCCGCCATGTAAATTGTTGTTGATTAGGATGTTGGCACCTCCAAACATCTATGAGTTTCAAAGAACTACACAAGTTTCTGATTTCACTAATTACGTTATTCTTCTTATTCACGTCAGATCCGCCAATTTTATCACAAGGTGTTAAAGCGCAATTGAAATCGCCGCCGACAATTATTTTGTGATCTGAGTGGTGTTTGAGAATGTTGAGTAAATTCGAGTAAAAAACTTTTTGATCTGAGTTGTTGTTTGGGCTGTAGATGTTACACAGCTGAATTTCAGTGTCGTAAACAGTTACTTTGAGTAGTAAAAATCTGCCGTTCTCGTCTCGATGATGTCATCTACATGAATGGGTAATTTAGGATTGAAAAGAATCATTGCTCCTCTGGAGTGATTAGTGCCGTGACTATAATAGACATCACCTCCCCATTCTGATTTCCAAACAGTTTCAATGCTTTTCGTGGAATATGTTTCTTGCAGAAAAATTACGTCGAATTTGTTGTTATGTAACCATCGGAAAAGCTGCCTCCTTTTACGTGTTTGGTTTATACCTCTGACATTTAATGAACAAAAGGTAGCTGCAAAAGGAGTTGTCATTTTTTGTCATAAAAGGTGTAATATCATTATGCTATTAACTGCAGAATCAAAACAAATAATTTTTACGGGAAGCCTCATAAGACTTTGAAAAATAGATTACTACTGCGAATCGTGCCGACCTATTAACTTTTAGTCTCAAAAAAGGCTGCAATGAATTTAAAGATAAGGCAATAATATAAAGCGAACGAATTAAAGAAAAACATACATAAAATACTGGATAAAGCATGCCAAAAAGTGGTAGGAAAAATAAATATAGCGGGTAAACAAACCCTTTCTACGGCCGTGTCCGCTACCTCCGCTTAAGATCTATAAGAAAAAGTTCACCTAAATTCCTCTAGATCGTCTTCAGAGAAGATCCTTATGGGTTGGTCATCGGGTGAGCACTTTATGAAAATCTTCCCGTCCAGAGTCCATACGCTTGCGAGGGTTTTAGCTTTTTTCAACTGGAAAGCTTGGTTGGCTATGTGCCTTCTGTACGATGTTAAATTTTCGTTGATGAAGATGTGGTCGCGTGCTTCAATCGCAGATGAATAAGACTGGAAGATGTTGGATATTCTCACATTTCGAAGTTTGATTCTTTCTTTATACAATCTCGTCTTCGTCTTATGGCTACAAAATTTAACGATGATTGGTCTGCTTCCTTTCGTTGCGCTATGTAATTTGTGAGAGATCTCTATGTCTTCAGGCTTTATGTCGACATCGATCGCGCTGGCTATTTTAATAACGACGCTTTCTGTGTCGGTGTAGAGGTTTTCTGGAATTCCGTGGATCTCGAGAGAGTTTTTACGTGTATATTGCTCCAGGGCATCGAATTCGTCCCAAAGTTTTTGGGATTCGCACGTCTCCTCATCTAGTAGCCTGTTGGTTTGTTTCAGCTTCTTTTTCGTGTCGTCTAGTTCTTTCCTGAGGGAAGCATTCGCGACGGAGGCTTTATCTAGATTGCTTTTGATTTCCTGCAATTCCTGATCGTAAAAGGCCACCGAGTTTCTTAGGTCTGTGAGTTCTTTCTTGAGATCTTGGTTCTCTTTCGAGATGCTTGATACGGTGGCTTGGATGTTTATGAGAAGGTTCTTTATGTCACGTAGACTGGGCTCTTCTTCATCTTCGGTTTCTATCGCATCTTCATTGTGGTCCGCCATGTTGGATTTTTTGGCGCAACTCGTGTCGTCCTCGGTAGATCCTCGGTCGCCTCTCTTATGTTTCCCTGACGTAGCCATAGTTGTCTAAGACATCGTGTAATATGTTTCTTTGAAGCTAGGCACTTTTTATTGGAGTTAACAGAGCGGAGGAAGCCGCAGTTTGCTTAGCTTTGAAACATGCGACTGTTTCGGGCGAGGCCGCGCATGCTCCCCAGGCAATATAAATGGAACAGAAATAAGGCCCCTTTTAGCTGGCGACAGTGCCTATTCACAAACGAACTGGCTAGTGAAACCCTACCCGGACAGAGGACGCCTGACTCAGGAGCGGAGAAAGTTTAAAATCTAAAGTTCGGTGCGCTACGATCTGTAGTGAAACGAGCATTTGGCATGTTGAAAGTTCATTGGAGAATTGCGTTGAAAAAGGTTGGACAAAAAACGAGCATCCTAAAAAAGACTATGATTGCTACGTGAGTTTTGCACAACAATTGTATGTATCGTTTTAATAACAGAAGATAAACGATTAGATAAAGACAATTATTTTGATGCTAAATCTTTAAAAATGTCAACTATGGCGTTTGTTTGTTCCATTTGCCTGGTCTGGGCGTCACGGAACATTTCAGCTGATCGTTCAAATCTTGCACTGTCCTGTTCCATACTCTTTTCACACATTTCAATAAAAGAACTCTGCATGCCAATCTGGAGTCGTACTTTCTCGCCTTTCTTTACTCAGGATGTTGAAATAGGGGAAGTCTTCTTTAATTTTCTGAATTCCATCTTCCACAGTCGAGCGAGATCGCTGCCTGAACTGCTTGAGTTCACTCCTTCTCTAGATTCTGCTGCCGTTTCTTCACCTGCTGTAGCATTCTCTGGCTTTCTGGACACCTTTCTTTATATGAAGAATAGATATCGTTCCACATTTCTATTTTTTTCTTTGTGAAACTCCCCACAGCTTACTGAATTTGGGGGCCCACGCTTCAAGAAGTTCGTGCGTTTCTTTCTCAGTCCTGTCAGCAGACTTAACGCGAGGTTTTTTCGTTTTGTGTTTGCCGTAGCAAGTACTTGGACATCACTTGCAACTGAAGACTGAGGCGATGGCATGCTTCTTGCCAGTAGAATTGGTGATCATCGAGAAATGTTTATCAGTACGCCGAGATAAAATCATTTTAAGTCAGCTGCGTTAGGGGGCTAAAAAAAGCTTGCTTGACTTATCTTACAAACATCTCAAAAGTTAAAGGGCAACTCTTGGCTAGAAAACTATATTTCAGTAAAAGCTTCCGAATGTTTCCAAAATTACACAGGAAGCAAAAAAATTGAATTCAGAAGCTTTTTTACCGGTTAATTTTAACGTAAAACTTCGTATTTTACGTGACATTTCGCCATGGATGCTTCGATTATGATCACGAGATGTGATACGTCACAGATGTGGAACCGCAACAAGTCACGAACATGGCTGACTCAAATTCTTGCAGTGAGAGCTCAACTTCTGCTAGCGACTCCACTGATTTTTAGAGAGCTATAGGAGGGGATATGTCAGGGGATAATTAAGAACCTTCTATGGTATTTCAACCCTGGCGTTTTGAGCCTCCAGGGAAAAAACAGCGAGACAGAGAAAGGGAGTAAAATATCGAACCTCCTCACCGCCGACGGCGACGAATGGTGAGTGAATTGAAGTCCTACATGTACAGTTTCTTTCTCTATTACCTCGGCCAGTTGTTTGTGAGCTAAGACAAACTTGAAAAGCCTTGTTTTTATTTGCATGTACGCGAGAAGCTGAATTAAACATGCTTTTATACAACCAAACTGTTTGCTGCATTTTGTTGTTTATATTCGGTCTTCAAATATTTTTGCTCATGTTTATCACAATAGGTTTTGACCTTTTGAGCTTCAGCCTAATGTACACTATCTATCTTGTGCATTTGAAAGCTTGCAAATGCAGAAACGCAAGTTAAATTCTTTGTCTCTTTTGTGTTACCGATTTTTCTAAATTCTGCTCGAAAACGAAGAATTCTGCCGGCGAAATGCCAGCTACCGAAACTAGACTATCCGAAATTCTGCGGCAGATTTTATCTAGAACATACACAGGCTTGCAGTGAAATGTGGACAAAACTCTGCTGGGTCTCTTCACTTCTTTTGTTGGGAGAAGGGAGTTTGCGCTTTCTGTAGTTGAAACAACTTGCCTCGAGGAAACTTTGTTCAAGGTTGTTTGTGCTTGTATGCGTAAAACTGTACTGAGAATGATTTTGTAAACTGATTACTGCCACCGAGATTATTACACGACCCTGCGTGATTTTATATTTATCGGTATAATTAAGTTGTCATGTTTTTATTTTGCAATTTCTTATCTTTTTGCGAAAAGAACCCCCACGAAAATCGAAAATTGTGCTGTGTTTGGCTCCTCATTACTTTCGCGTTTGCTTGCGTTTTAATTCATGGTTTGCATTTGAAATGGTCGTTGCGCTCTTCGTGTCTTACAACGTTTGGCATGTTTTCCTTTAGTTATCCCGTCAACTGACATCTGCTCGAATCTGCACACGAAACTGTTTCGTGGTCAGGCTAGGAAGGGTGAAGGGAAAGAGCGTGACACGCTTTCATACCCGGGTTTTATGCTACACCCCAGGTTGCATAATTCACAACAATTGTTTCTCAAAAGGAATCACAGAATAAGTACTTCACGCAACACTTCTTCTCTTAGTTATCCGGATATTGTTTTATATTTGATTCCCCATTTCTTCGTATAATTTTATATCCCGCGAGAGCGCCTCTGCTAGCGCGCGGGGTAGTGGCTTCTTATTGCGCAGTACTGACCTGCACGCAAATCACGCGCGCCTTTCGAAGGCATATACTTCAAAGAAACACTACATTTGCTGGTGGGAATTGCTTTCTATTTTGCCAATTAACATCAGGAGAAATCTGATGGTGGCTACAAATTTCTCAACAACAGAATCAAAATATATCGATCTGTTTCCGAACGCGTGGATTTCGCTTACATATAGGACATATAGAGGCTCAGTATTCCTGCTCATAAATGAAGAGACTTCTGACAAATTATGGGAGTCAGCACTCGCAGACCCTTTTCAATTTACTATCTACTCCAGACAAAAGGCATCTTTATCACGATATGGAGCAAGAGAGGATGCATCGTATTATAAAGCTATGTACATTTGGTGACCTTAGAAGGCCGATCAATCTGACGGATTTGTTTCGTTTCACGACACATGATTTACTCTTTTTAAGTTTATTTCCTTTCATATTTAAGCACTGAAGCACTACCTTTTTTATCTTGGACATCATTGAACAGCATAGGGTCTTTCTCTCCTTGTCACTCTCATTTATGAAGAGACGCTTGGCGTGTTTTCCTCTTTTCAGAAGCATGCAAAAGAAAATCTGCCTTCCACACCTGTGACGTAGCGTCACGTGACGTACCAAAATCCGAACGTTTTCAAAATGGCCGCCAAATTGGCGTAAAAGAAAATTCGTAGTAAATTCATTTTGGCCGATATCTTTAAAATTTTACCTTCTAAAGATTCCTGTTGCTATAAACAACGTATAGAAAAAATAAAAAAAATCGAGGTAAATTTCCCAAGAGTTGCCCTTTAACAAGGTCAAAGACAGACCTCACGCTAAGTAACCCAAATAAGGAGATGTGATGATATTCGGCCGGGATGGGAGCTGAAAACAGGAGCGGTAAGCGGGAATTTCAAGAAAGAGCCGGAGCGGGATTTTTAGAGTCTTTACGGAACGATTTTTCGTAACTGCATAAAATGTAATTAACCAAATTTGACTTGAACAAATTGCTTGATCTGTGTAGCGGTGTAGGGTTTCAAGTACGGAATAGGTTAATAGTGTAGTGTGTCAAATTTATATAGTTGCGGTTACACATCGTCCTTTTAACATGGTAAAAGGGCTCTTTACCTCGGGAAACTCACAAATAGAGAGGACGTTTTTTTGGTAAATATCATAAATAATATGTGCTCTGTCATTTTGTTTTTCCGCGTGCTTTGTAATTTTGTTTTCCCGGATGTTTTGTCATTTTCATGGCCTGTTCGCCATTTTTATTTCCCGCTTATGAAAAAAAAAAAGACTAAAAATTATCTCAGCAAAATGTTCCCCCAAGGTAAATTTTTGGCGGTGTGAAAAAGAACAAAAGAATCGCCCATGAAAGTTACCGAGGAAAATAGGTAGGTTTTCCAAGTACCCCAAGATAAAATGACCAATCGTGAGGCAAACCTCAAAGATAAGCAAATAAAATAAAGAGAGAAATTTGAAATTAAATATGATGGCGTGAGGTTTAGACTTCCTGAGGTCAACTATGCGTGTTCAAGGCAGCAAAAACGTGGTCTTTCTTAGAATCATGGCCTGATGACTCGCTGATTTGTAAGTAAATGCTATTTTTTTGGAAATTTGGCGTTTAAATACAACACTAGTCAAGGAAGATCTATAGTGCGTTTTCTTATATGTATTTCGATTTCATCTCAAGGTTTAGAAAAATCCAACAAAGAGGTTTATATAAGCGGAGTCTTCGCCTTCTATTTCTTCGCTGTCTGAAATACTGACATAACAAAGCAGTAGAGGACCGTCGAAAGAGTATAAATAATAAAAGCGAGATGATGCTAAGCAAGCACCCTCGAATTACCCATTTTCGCATTTCGCGCCGAAAACAGTATGAAAAATTGACCTTGGTAAAGTGTTAAGTGTGTGACCGCAAACGCCTCGGTAACGTATTCCCGCGGTGAGTTTACCTTGGGAATGCTATTTGCCTGGGTATGTGCAGTGTAAAACGTTCGTTACAAACATATCCGCATTTCTATTTTCAGCGTTTTCGTCACAAGAAACATGTATGAAATACTCTATTTTCTGATATTGTTCTTTGATCGTTTAAAACGGGCAATAAATAACAAAAGAAATGGAAAACAGCGCAAAACGTCGGCACAAGGAGGTGAAGTGGGGGACGAGTGCTTCGAGTAACGCTCAATTCCTCTTGCGTTCAGTTTGCGTCGGGAATAGAGAGGACGGACGTTTTTTTGGTAAAAATCATAAATAATATGTATTCTGTAATTTTGTTTTCCCGCCTGTTCGCCATTTTTATTTCCCGCGTATGGAAAAAGAAGACTAAATATTATCCCAGCAAAATGTTCCCCCGTCTCTGCTTTCCCTATCCCCGGATATGGTAAATTTTCTAAGAACACCTATTTGTTTTAGTGGTGCGAAAGTCTTTAATGAACTCCCTGTAAATATTTCAAGCGTAAATGACATACAAGCTTTTTGAGGCCTAGCAAAACATTTACTTTTATAATAACTATTTAGTAAAGTATATTTTAATCTCTTTTTGACTGACACGAGACAGCCCAAAGGGCCTTTGATTTCGTTACTCTAACTTGAATAAATTTGTTTGTGTCGTCACGCAACAGTGAAAGAGATATGCGTGACGACCCAAACATTGGCGTCGCGCCGTATACGATTGGGTCACGATCATGCTGCTCGGTGTATTTCGCCTCCACTAACTGTCCGGCCTGCATGTAGTTACACGCAAAGGACGCCATACCTTAGAGAAAACCTTTAGAGGACGTCTCGCCAATCCCCTTCCCACCCGCCTTAGCCCCTACTCCCACAAAAAAGAACGATAGTCACCAATGTCATGCACAAAATCGTCCATCGTAATTCTTTTTTGTTTCAGCACGGGTAATCCATGTCTTCACCACTCCCCAGAAAGAGCAGGGTCTTTAGTGTCTTTAGTTGTTTCATTTAGATTTCTATACGTTTTTTATTTTTGACGTCCATAAAGGTACATTTTGAACTATCTTCGCAATGGTAAGCTCCTTTGCAAAGATGACAAACTTAAAGAAGAGCTGCTTGAAGAGGCCAAGTTTTATCAAGTTCAAGGAATTATTAATCAACTGGAAGAAGAAACGCCTGAGTCTCCTCGTCTTCAACTCTCGTCGTTGATAATAAATGATGAAAACCATCTTTCGGCTGTTATGTCCTGGTTGCCGCCTAATGCTACTTGTTCTCTGTTGTTTCGAGCTTCCACTGATGGAAAAACACCTGAAGACTTTCATCGCTGCTGTGATAAAAAAGGTCCTACTCTTGTGCTGATAAAAAGTAGAGAATACATCTTTGGTGGCTACACCTCGAAATCGTGGGTATCAGGTATGCAATCGATTTATTTCTATTATCCTAGCCGTCATCATTAGTGCATTTCAACTGTGTACTTTACAGTCGAACCTCTTTAATATGAACACCAAAAGTACAGGAAAGTGTGTTCGTATTATGGAGGTGGAGTTTATGAGTTTTAATTTGGCTTTTTTAGGACCATAAGAGGTTTGACTGTATAGTGTACCTCAGTGATGGATCTTCTAGAGGGGCCCGAGATATTTTCGGCCCTTCCGCCTTACATTTTTTGTCTGAGAAATGGAATGTGAGTAGGGGTCCTTAGATTCAGCACAAATCCTACTTAAAAAGCATGTGGTTCTTAGATGATAAAAAAAAACTTTGATTGATCATAGAAGGTTATAGAAGAAAAAATGGAAAGAGCCCTTCACCCGCCATTTAGGACCAGGAGCCATAGTTAGACCGATTAACGCCATCAGTCCTCAGCTCCCGCAGTATCAGCCACAACGAACACAAAAGTCATGAGCAAAGTTCTACTTTCGCCGCTTATCCCGCAACCCCACCGTCGGCAGCAAACTTTTGAAATATGGTTTCACACATTAGAAACTATTTGGAAAACTTACGGACTGTCTTTCTAGAAACCATCAAACCGAAATGAGGTGTACGCTGTATTAAGCGGACACGCTTTTTAAAGCGGTAGTAGGCACGGTCGCAAATTAGAGGACGATTGTCAGCGAAAAAACTCGTTAATATCAGGTAAGGGAGTTGATACCGCCGGAAATCAGGACAGGAGACAGTGCTTCAGATTGGCTTATTGCGGAAAACTGAGTACACGGTAGTAAATCAAATAGCATATGTATCCAACGCGCACAACTCAACGTAATGTTTGCATGTTATTTTATGCAAAAGGTACAGAATAAAGTCAATTCTATTTAAAATATAATTATGAAGATGTGTACGTACAATGCGTACTTTTCTCTTGACTACACCATTAATCCGGCCCGACCTGTTTTTCGAGTTTGATTAACTTTTCTGATTATTGTCACAAAATAGTTAAATTAAAGAACATCTCCTTTGATAAAGGCTATGATGGAATACATATTATTCTTGTATTTGTTTCTTTACTCAGCTCAAAAATTTATAGCAGACAGCCAGTCGTTCCTGTTTACACTGATCAATCCTTCTGGAAGGGAACCAATCAAGATAACTCCAAAAGCAGGTGCAGGTATATGGTGTAAGAGTGATTATGGGCCATGCTTTGGCACCGCCAGTTACTACGAACTTAAAGTGTGGTCAACGAGCTTTGATCATGAAGTTACCACTTCAGGCTATCTTAGTCTAGGCCGTGGCTTTACGTGTCCTGAAAACGTTAATAAGAATAATTATTTCACAGGCCAAAGTCCATTTGATATAAGTGAATTGGAAGTTTTCAAAGTTAATTAACCTACAGAACTACTACTTTGAAACTGTTTTAATTACATAACGAAAATTCTGCCGCCAAAGTTTAATAACGTTTTAATTTTAAAAGGAGTATACAATGTACAATGTTACATGACGTAGGAACAGGTTTAAAAACGTGTAATGTAATTTTGAGAAGAGAGAAGTTACAAACCTCTAGCCCGTCGCAATGTTGAAAACGGGCGTTATATTGTAGATCATTATGCTAACATGAGCATTACCTTGCGTTTGTACAATATAAGCAAGATAAATTGGTCTGATACACAGAGCTCTATTGCAGTTTTTAGTTATGACAGTCTCAGTAATTTGTATATATCTGTTTCAGTACTGAGTAAGCATCGAGCGGTTTTCCTTTTGCTCAATTGTTTAGAATATCTTTTCAATAGAGAAACAGTTTAGTACTTTTGTAAAAGTAGTAAATACTTAAAATTTATGATTCTTTTTCCTTTGCAAAACTCTCACCTGTAATAATAGTTGCCGCAAATAAAAAAATTTAAAACGCGACACTAAACTTCGACTGTCGCTTTTCTTTACTTGCCTGTTCCCAAGTTACTTTATGCGAGTTTCGGCTTTAGGTGCCAAAATAGACAAGAAGCAAAGTATAGAAAGCTCGCGTATTAAAACGTAAGAGTTGAACCGAGCTTTATCTTTTCTTTCTTTTAAGACGATTGTAAAAGAGGTCTAACTTAGATCGGGCCATTTAAAAGGGATCCACCCTTTCTTTTCAGCAGATTATTCTTGGTAGCTAATTGTTTTTCTTTAGTCTGTATGATACGCCTTTCTAAATAGGGCTTATGGTGAGCGACACCAAGCCTTCTGGGTTGACCTTTTTAGGCTCAATTAAGACCACGGCTTTTTAGAGATTCCAGTATATATCTTTCTGTGGCTAAACTGGTTATTATTCCAGAACAGCTTAGGAGAAACGCGATTTCCGAAAATCGTACGGGAAGAAAACGAAACAAAATCTGAAAACTCTAGATGAATGAAATATTAATCTCGCAACTCTCGAGTTTTCGAAGTTTTATTCTCTCAAAATTTATACCACCAGACTCCGAGTAGCCCTTCATCAGAATTCTCAGAGTCTGTTGATAAGGCGAGCACGTTAGCCTGCGTGCCGCCGTCTCCGCGAGCGAACTCGAAAATCTCCTCACATGTGCGAGGTGATTTTAGTGCAGCTCGCGTGCTCGCCTTCAGGACAGTCCGTGAGAAATTGTACGACGAGTATCCCCTCCCTCGCCGTCCCCGTATTTTCGGTAAAGCGAAAATGTCACTGATATGACTTAACATTGTACCCCTGGAAAAAAGATTTTCGAGATGTCACGAACAGAATCTGAAAACTCTAGATGAATGAAATATCCATCTCGAAACTTTTTAGCCGTTCTCGAGTAATCGAAGTTCATTCTCTCAAAATTACGACCACACTCCAAGTAGCACCTCGTCAGATTTCTCAGAGTCTGTTGATAAGGCGAGCACGCTAGCCTGCGTGCAGCCGTCTCCGCGAGCGCACTCGAAAACCTCCACACACGTGGAGACAACGCCGCGCGTTCGCCGCCCGTCGCGTTTTCTTGTGCGAGGTGATTTAAGCGCAGCTTGCGTGCTCGCCTTCTGGACAGGCCCTGAAAAATTGAACGACACGTAGCACCTCCCTCGCCGTCCCAGTATTTTGGTAAAGCAAAAATATGTCACTTATATGACTTAACATTGCACCCCTGGGAAAAAGATTTTCGAGATGTCACGAACAGACTGTTGTCGCACAAGCTAATTACACACATCCAAATCTTGCCATAAAAATTTTCAAAAATTCCACTTACGAAGATACGAAGCTTGAACACGGTAAATGACAAATACAAACACGGGAAATGAACATGAAATAACTAACAGCGACCGAACATGAAGAATGCAGAAAAACGGCAAAGCGAAACAAACGAGGAAACTTACAAGACGAATGTGAAGAACCCCAAAATCAAAGACGAATTGTCTACTTGAGCCTACTTGAGCGATTCCAAAAAACGAGGCGTAGACAGAAACTCAAACCGCTACGTACGCGCGAACCGAACATATATAGAGTATGCAAATGAACTAGTATGTGCAAAAAAGGCCGCAAAACAAAGGAAACTAATTAAGCGAAAATTTTACACTAAACACGAAGCTTTGACACAAATTCTGGCGCCTACACAGACCTTGTTGAACCGGCCATTTCGATAAGAAAAACGCGGCAAGCCTTTTATCATAGTGTATAACGGACTTTGGAAATAGCAAGTCAAATTTTCACAACCGAGCGACTGTTAAACTTGAAATGACAACATCTTACATTAGATAGCATTATGTCACGATAAGAATAGTCATTTCTGAATTGCTTGTAGAACTTTTCTCCTTGGGACGGGGCAGGAACCTTATCATATGGCAGCAAGCATGCTCGAAATATAAATTTGAATTTTAAACACCCCTAAAGAGATTTTCCCTGTATTTCTTGTGCCAGCCTGGTTTGAGATGGACTTATAAAGCTGACCGCTGGTTAGTTGGGTTGAGACTCATTCACTTTCAATTTGGCCTTTGCGCAGCCGGAAGTAACTAGTATGGCTGCTAAACAAGAGCAGGAGACCAGCTTATTTGAGCTGGCTAGTGCCAAATTATCCGATGCAGAGAAGGTTATGGATAAAGCTCGCGATTTCCTGAAGCAAGAGTTATCAGGTGCTCAGAATCTTATGGCTGAAGCTCGCGACTTACTGAAGCAAGACCTTGACAATGCAAGACAAGAAAAATCAGCTATTGAAGAGATCACCAAAACACTGAATCAAGTCCACTTCGCTAGCACCATTACGTTGAATGTCGGTGGTAAGATATACAAAACTACACTGGATACTCTGCGAAAGGATCCGGATTCAATGCTTTGTGCGATGTTTTCTGGAAGGTTCGAGTTAAAAGCGGACGAGAAAGATGGCGCATATTTTATCGATCGAGATGGTAAACTCTTCCGGTAAGTTATAACTAAAATGAGCTTATTTCCAATGCACTTTGAACCTTCGAAAACTCTAGAACTTTCTCCTTATCATTCCCTCTTTTCTCTTAGAAAAAGATTAACTGAATTGTCTTCATTTATTCGTTGAAGCCATCGCAAGGCTACGAATGTTCTGAACATGAATAAATTTGACTGGGCCTTCACGCAACGGTGAAAGAGATATGCGTGACGACTCGTACATTGACGTCGCGCCAAGCTCTGCTCGGTGTACGTTACTTCGCCTCCACTAAACGTCCCTGGGTTCTACGAGGATGTCTCTCTCCTCCGTAGAGGCTCCCTCAGTGGAGAGGGGCTTTCACTCCCCAGGCTCAGCGCCCCTTCTTTTAACCTCTTCTCATTTCCAGCCCGTACGAAAAAGTATAAGGGGCCTCTGTTGAGGGGAGAACGAGGATCTAGTTACGCGACAACCTCCTTTTAAGGACCCAGGATCACTCTTTTTCCTGCTTAGAGGACGCCTGACCAATCCCATTTCCACCCGTCCTACCTCCTCCCCAGACAAAAAAAAGAATGATAATCACCAGTATCATACATAAAAAACATCCATGTCCAATACACCCAAAGTGAGTCGATTCGTCCGAGGTTATTGACGATTCGACTCGATTCGCGCCGAGTGCATCCCCAAAACCGGAAGTCAACACTTGTGAGACAACGATAACATGAACCTTCCTCGTTCTTAAAACGTGACGTTGAAGTAAGTCGATTCGTCCGAGGTTAATTGCGATTCGACTGGATGGCGCCGACTCTATCCCCAAACCAGAGGTGGGTTGAAAATTCCGTCGAGTCGATCGATTCGATCGAATCGACACGACTCGTCGGCCTTGTTGTCGAATCGTCATACCGGAAGTCGATTTATCGTTGCAGTGAGTCGATTCGTCCGAGGATATTGACGATTCGCGCCGAGTGCATCCCCAAAACCGGAAGTCAACGCTTGTGAGACAACGATAACATGAACCTTCCTCGTTCTTAAAACGTGACGTTGAAATAAGTCGATTCGTCCGATGTTAATTGCGATTCGACTGGATGGCGCCGACTCTATCCCCAAACCAGAGGTGGGTTGAAAATTCCGTCGAGTCGATCGATTCGATCGAATCGACACGACTCGTCGGCCTTGTTGTCGAATCGTCATACCGGAAGTCGACTTATCGTTGAAGTGAGTCGATTCGTCCGAGGTTAATTGCGATTCGACTGGATTGCACCGACTCTATCCCCAAACCAGAGGTGGGTTGAAAATTCCGTCGAGTCGACCGATTCGATCAAATCGACACGACTCGTCGGCCTTGTTGTCGAATCGTCATACCGGAAGTCGATTGATCTTTGAAGTGAGTCGATTCGTCCGATGTTATTGACGATTCGACTCGATTCGCGCCGAGTGCATCCCCAAATCTGGAAGTCAACAGCTGTGAGACAATGATAACATGAACCTTCCTCGTTCTTAAAACGTGACGTTGAAGTAAGTCGATTCGTCCGAGGTTATTGACGATTCCACTCGATTGCGCCGATTCTATCCCCAAACCAGAGGTGGGTTAAAAATTTCGTCGAGCCGACGAGTCGTCGGCCTTGTTGTGGAGTCGTCATACGCGGAATGTTTAGTTCGGCACATGTGAAGTACGGCGTTTGACCTGGTCATTAGATAGATATACTTTGTGATTGTCCGGCGCCTTCAGAACGCAGAAAATACATTGTTATTTACCGTGTTCGAAGCCTTGCGTTTTTACAACAAAAATATACATTGCATAATTGTTGTTGTTGTTGTGGGAAAATATACATCTGCATTACGTCTACAAAAAAATCGATATTTCTAGCCGTAGTTTGTATATATCCACATATTAAAGGTCAAATGCAACGAAATTTGTCCAAATTTTATTTTAGACCCATTTTAAGTTAAAATGAAGGAAAATACCTAGAATAATCATAATCCGAAGTTTTCAACGATTTGGTTAAAACGTCGCCGAGATTTTCGACGTCAAAAACAGCCATTTTTCTTCGCTTCACAAACGGTACGGTTCGGCGAAACTTCGGAAAATTGTCGTAAATGGATCTTGTGACGTCATATGTGGCGAGCAAGAACGAAAGCATAACAAAGTGTTGTTGTTTTGATCTTCTATTAGGTTGTTTCAATATTTAAAATCCAGATTAAGCCATTGTAACATTCGAAATGTCCTCTAAAAGATGAGAAGCGATGTAGGAATGGTTTAGAAAGAAAAAAGGAGAAGATTTTACCGGGAATTTTACGCCAACTGCATGTTATTATCAGCCGACATATTTTTCTCTGAAAGCTTCGAGCAGAATTTTGCACTTTTGTCGAAGTTTGAGTTCCAAAAAACTTCGAATGAGACCTGGCGCTGCACCAACTATTGCCAACTTTGGAAGAAAGCCGTAAAGCAAGGCACTAACGCGAAATTCTTTGGGAGAAAGCCACACTGGAGCTAGAGGTAAAGTCGCTAATAAAATAAACGCTGTATTGCCCCGGACTTGCATCAGATTCAACCTTACTGATGCACAGACTACAACCCCAGTCACTTCATAAACTTCTACCAAAACTATAACTTAAGCTGTGAATCACGAGGCCTGTATAATATTGGAAGTACTGCAAGGAAATATTGAATAAATTTACAGAATTTTAATTTACTGGTAGCATGCATCATGTGGTGTGACTGGTCGGATACTACTACAGATCTTCTATATTATGTTGATCGTCTAAGAAAAACTAAATCGTGTAGATATTGAAGAAAAATAATGGTTAAAATGTACAGAACAATAAATCATTTAATAAAACTGCTTCTTGATCTCGAGGGAGGCTTGAATTGTTTGCTATTTGAAATTTATTATGAATGCAAAATATAACAACAGAAGTACCTTCAGTTCGGAGTGCGAGTACAAGTAAGACTTTTCAAACCTAGTGCTTATACATTAGATTGTCACATTTCACTCCAATCTCTTACCGGTAGCCTCCTTCGCAACTGGTCAGAGTGAGGGCTTTGGGAACATAACTGGATTGAAATTCGAAAGTCCTACTCATACTCCAATCTGAAGGTCCCTATTGTTGGTGCCCAAGGCAAATGTACATACATTGATTTTTCAGGCAATATGATATCATAAGTTTGTTAGTTTGTGGAGGAGTTGAAGGCCAATAGACCATTTCCGTTTCCTCAGTACTGGACTGAAACTAGCTTACAATGGAGGCTTATATAGGGAATTCTCCCACTCAGTACTGGACTGAAACTAGCTTACAATGGAGGCTTATATAGGGACTTTGCCCACATGCAAATGACATTAAGCCCTTTTTCATGACATTCCCTGCACTTAGCCTCCATTGCAAGCTAGTTCCAGTCCAATACCAAGAATAAGAAAATGATCTATTTACCTGCTTAATTTGTTGGCCAGCATTCCTTTTATAATGCATATCAGCGCCAGAACTTAGGGGTTGCGGTGGTATCCTCCCTCAGGAAATTTTGTAAACATAGGTTATTTAGACAGCATTATATGCGTTATAAAGACAGTTTGTTAGGAAACAAGGCAGGTAAAAGTGAAGGACATTAGGTAGAATGCATCATGTAAATTAACCTAGAACCACGCAGCTTGATCCAAAATATACCACGAATCTACAAATGGTGTACCTTCAACCCAAGGACCATATTGAATGTAAATAGTCGAAGCACAGAAATACCATTTCCCTTTATTTATTTATTTTGATCGTTTTTTTTTTCACAATAAGCGGACTTCCAAGGCTCGTTGGGGGTGAGGGGGGGGGGGGGGGAGGGGGGGTTGCAGACGCACCCATTGCACCCCCCTCCCCTCCCTACTGGGCCTGTTATTTTACAACATCTGTTGCATTGCAAATTCTTTATTCGGAGTACTTCCTCATGCTCATTATCAGCTGCAAATCAGGCCTAATCTGGCCTTTAAACTGGTTTGTAACACTGAATGGTAATTCGGTTTTAATTCCAGGTATTTATTTAAGAGAGTCAAAGGCAAAAACCTGACAAGGCCAACTCACTTTTTGTGCCTAGTGGCTTGTAGAGCCCAAGGCACTATGTTATCGTGCACACGTGTGTTCGTAATTCGGAATTGGTAATGAGCGCGTCTAATTAAAACGTCATAGTCGGAAGCTCAATTAGAGGCCAATTAGCGCTCGAGGTAAACAAAACAATTAAGAGCAATTAAATCATGCGAAATGTAAGCAAAGGCCTTACAAGCATCAGCCAACCACTTTTTGTGCCTAGTGGCTCGTAGAGCCCAAGGCACCATGTTATTCATATCACTAGGTAGACTGCCTATTTTTTGTTGTTGTTGAGCACTTTTATCATGACCCACTGGCTCAGGAGAATCAGCAACCACTCCAGTACATGTGTCAGGACATTAAATAAATAGCTAAGTATTACTGTAACTAATACTCTTCACAATTTTGTCAGCCCCACAGCTATTGACCTATTGAAAATCCCTCATTGACAGCTTTGGGGGTATACCCTGAATAAGCCATATGGGTGTGTTTTGTGCCACAGGGTATGGTTTTTGAGCAATTCTGAAATAGGGAATTAAAAATATTGCAGATATTGACCATGGTCTAGAATTGGGAATACTCTTAGAAGAAACTTCTATTTGTATTTATCCCTTGACAAGCAAGATCTGGTCTGGTTTAAGGTAGAAAATGGAAAATGCATCCTTGGATACTATTCAATCATTGTCTGTGTTGAACTGAAACATGGAGGGGAAATCACTTTGTTTAGTCTGAAATAGGGTACAGGTTTGAAAGCTCTTGAAGCATACTTCCAGCCACATTCTTGAGAGTTCCCCCTCTCCTGTCCTGGGTAAGCATCGATGCCACGTTTTTATCTTGCCGCCTTAGCAGGCTGGGACATGCTATAACAAATGTATGATGTAACAATACTACTAAATGCATAAAGCAAAGGAACTGTCAGGATCAACATCTCACAGCAACATGCATCATGGACAAACACAGATATACATTCAAGGATGTGCAGCAGAAACTTTGTGGCACATACCATGTATGGATATTGTGAATTTATCCCTGCTACATGCTGCTGTGATGTGTCCTGTGTCAGCACCATAGGAGCATACATTATTGTCAAAACAATTTTGCAGATATTTAAACTTCACCCTAAAAATCTATCCCATCCCATTAAAACAATTCAGAGATTTTTACAATTTAGGAAATGAAATAGTGCTAAAACAAAATCTTTGTAAAGGACAAAAAAAGCAGTTACAGAGGTCAAATATACAACGTGCATCAGATTGTTCCCCACTTTATTGAAGAAGTAAATTCAAAACCCATATAATATAAAAACCAGTTTACATGGAAGTTTAAATGCCCAGCTATTATAAATCCCCGCATAGTCCCGTGGTTGGGGGAGGGGGGAGGGGGGAGGGGGGGGGGGCAGTTACATTGACTGGTGCATTAAGGGGTGCTGCTAACCTACTAAATCACCAACATGATGTATTAAGAACAAAGAACACCAAGCAGAACTCTGATTCATCTAACTGAGGAAGATAACATTAAAGCTGATGTTTTTCAGATAAGTTGTGTTAATCTAGCGAGCAAACTGCATGGCTTTCAGTAAAAATATCATGACATGACAGCTGTCCGGTTGGCCATGATTTCCAGAAACGTTAACACACATCCATAATAAGTAATCGCATAGAAGCACAAATGCAAGACATAGACTAAACAGCAGTTGTTATTGTATTTAATAGGCTCACCAATCTACCTGGGTAATCTTCGTTCTTGATATCATACACGCCATCTTGTTCACTCGCCGAGTCGGATTCACGCGAAAAATTGATTTATATTCATTGCCCGATATCTGTGATTCGAACAGATATGGCTGTATTTGGACACTTTGAAAGCTTGAATACAGGTCTTCATCAGTTTGAACCAACGGCTAGTCCATAAACTCTGGGAAACCATCGAATAAACCCAAGGATTCTGAACGATTTCAAGGAAATTCATGGGGTTCAAGGAACCATGTAAAAACAAGGTCACCACACGTGACGTCACGAATACCATTTCTGGTTCGTTTTCGTATTAAAAGCCGTCGGAAATCGTCGGATTTTCATCTCCTGAGCGCCACAGTTCGCACAAAAACCAATTCTGAGAGTTGGTTATAATTAGTGTTGCCATAAAGAACAGGTTTTTGGACAAAAGAAAAATTGCCCAAATTCGTTGCATTTGACATATATATCTTCCCATAGATGTTTAAAGGTAGTGATTTTCATGGGATAAGTTGGATACTACTAATTAGACAACAATCTGCGAAATCCCCGTCAGAGAGCTTCAAACACGTTAAATCACAACGGTTATTTTTTTCCTTTTTTGCTTTAAAGCAAGGCCACAAAGACGCTTACGAAAGTGTTTTTGTTTCGTTTTGAAATTACATGGCCAGGAACACGCTAATGTGAAATTTACATCTTTCGTTCCAAAAACACCATCTACAAACAATTGCGTTAAAAAGTTTAGCTAAACTTTTCAAGTTGTATTCCATTTCCATCGTAGCTACCTGCAGCTAAAGAAGCCTGCATGTTAACAGTTTGGGTGCTCTAAAATAAAATAGCAATCGTTAATAAAAGTGGACCATTATTATTTGGTTTCCTTCGAAACAAATATAAATTCATTTCTTTCATCGAAATTTTCCCCTAAATAGTCGAAGCAATATCCTACAACCTCTTTTAACTCCAAAGTCAAGAATTAAACGAAACTGTAGGTTCCAAACAACGGAAAAACCGGGTCTGCTCTAAAAATCTCTTCGAAAACTTGCCGAAAAAAGGCGCTCGACATTTTGGCCCAATTTTGTTACCGGATGTGACGTAATTTGTTCGGCGATGATTCAGATCGAAAAAAGGGCCAGGCACCACGGAATGTTCTCCCCCGCCCCTGCAATAGAAGCAATTCATTGTTTAATTTCAAAGGCATATATTTTCTCACCTTCTTTTGTTTTCAGTGAACAGTCAATAAGTGAGACCGAGCGTCTTTAAAAACTAAATTCAACCATTCAAAACAATTGAATGTAACAAAAATTTTATTTGAAAAAGCACTTTTTTGTATGCTTTTAGTTAAATAAACTCTTTGTTACCTTTCTTTATTATATGGCTACAATAGTACGCGCGCTCTGATTGGCTGATGAGCGGGCAAGATTTTCTTGTAATGACCGGGCATTATGAAAATTTTTCTTGCCTTAGCTTTTTATAACTTTTTAAGGGTCAAACACTTGTGAACACAGGTCAGTTTGTTTTGTGACAATTAAAGTGGTCAAACTTGCCCTAGATCTTGGCGTAATGAAGACAAAAATTGCCTCATTGTCAAAGAAACCGTTTCTTCTGGTTTCGATCGCATGACCTCGAATGACCTCTTGCGCGCAAGGGGATATTGAAAAACGTTTCCCTTTTTTTCAGCGCTAAAAAGGCCATATAATAAATAACTTATTAACCTCGTCCGCTCGGTCATTACAGGGAAATCACAGACCTCAGCCTTGATGTATTAACACATCAAGCAGGGTCTGGAAGGGGTTTCGCGTGATCCGTGAATTGACCGAAAAACAGAGCGTGAATCGGGAAAACTCATGGAATACAGCCGTGATTCGTGAATTATATATTCACTGTGACGCGTGATCCTTTCAAGTTGTAGTCCGTGAATCGTGATTTCTACCGATATAATGTCGTGAACATCAAATAACCCTACACGAATACATGTAAATTGTCTATCAAGATGGCTCAAAATACATGTAGGTCTTCTGTCTGTTGTGACTGTTATGTAATGTAACCGTCCGTTGTTGTCAAAACGAAACAGTTACCTGTGAAAACGATGTCTGAATGTGGCGAACGTATCATGAGGGAATGGGTCCAGGAGTATGGAAAGGCTGTGCGGCAGCTGACAATCAGACAGATCATCACAAAACATGCAGAAAGAACCTTTCCATTAAATATGTACCGGGAAGTGTTACCAGAAGGCGAACGGATTCCCACAGAGTGCGCAGTCCTTGAAAACTGCACCGATGAAATCAAACCAACAGTCTAGTGTGATCAAAACAATCTAAATATGACTCCTGTTCTAACGAGGAGGACCACCAGCTAGCGGAGGACCAAGAGAGTGGAGTGGAACACTATGAGATGCCAGTCACTGCCGTGAACTTCTTATCAAAAACAATCGATTTTATAGCAATGAACTTCATTACTTTTATACTTTATCTCCGTCATTGTCAAACGAAAAGCAAAGAATCATCACTTTGATCACCATACTTTCTGTTTCCTTCCAATCACGGGGTCATTAAGACCAACACAAAGAAACTGTATAATCATTTATAGACTTGATCAATTCATTACCTAACCACGTGATTCACGAAATCTAAAGAAAAAGTTACGTGATTCGTGAATGTACGGAAATTTAACCGTGACTCGAGATCCAGACCCCCCCCCCCTTCCAGACCCTGATCAAGGCCTCGGTCTGAGATTTCCCTGTAATGACCTCACTCTCGGTTAATAAGTGGTATGTGGCTAACGGTCATAATTTCACTTTTAAATTACATAGTACATTGAGCGTTGACAAAAAAAACACTTTTTTAATCTTATCCATGCATTGTATACTAAAATCACATTCAAATCATATCACTGCTACTACAATAATACCTTTTGAAGTGATTCCAACTCATAAAAAAGCGGATTACGAATAAACAAACGCATTCACAACACAACGCAAAGTATGCAATCTATTGTTTAGATCTATCACAACTCAAATAATATGTAGTGCCTTTCAAATGATTTTCCGCTTTGAATGCAAATAAATGTCATGAGTGATTTCATGAGTTTCTGAGCCAAATGCTAGAGCAAGTAGCAGATAAGGTTCGTGTGAAAGGAGAAAACCAAGGCAAATGGTGCTTCGTCACTGCACATGGGACAAGTTTGGGGAGCTATTATCTGAAAACGGAGCAAGGTCCCTTGCTCCTGTAATGTCGCGCAGATCGACTTCCAAGGTCGACGAATCGCCTCGATTCGATCGAATCGACGGAATTTTCAACCCACCTCCCCAGAACTAAACATTACGAGTTTTTTCTTAGTGTCGTGAAAATCGACTTCCGGTATGACGACTCGACAACAACGTCGACGAATCGTCTCAATTCGATCGAATCGATCGAATCACTATAGAAAACTAAACATTACACGTTTTCTTAAAGTGTTCTCCAAATCGACTTCCGGTATGACGACTCGACAACAAGGTCGAAGAGTTGTCTCCATTCCATCGAATCGACGGAATTTTCAACCCACCTCCCCACTATAGATAACTACACATTACACGTTTTTTCTAAGTGTCCTGCAAATCGACTTCCGGCATGACGACTCGACAACAAGGTCGACGAGTCGTCTCGATTCGACCGAATCGACGGAATTTCAACCCACCTCCCCAGTATAGATCACTAAACATTACGCGTTTTTACTAAGTGTCCTGCAAATCGACTTCCGGCATGACGACTCGACATCAAGGTCGACGAGTCGTCTCGATTCGACCGAATCGACGGAATTTTCAACCCACCTCCCCACTATAGATAACTACACGTTACGCGTTTTGTCTAAGTGTCCTGCAAATCGACTTCCGGCATGACGACTCGACAACAAGGTCGACGAGTCGTCTCGATTCGACCGAATCGACGGAATTTCAACCCACCTCCCCAGTATAGATCACTAAACATTACGCGTTTTTACTAAGTGTCCTGCAAATCGACTTCCGGCATGACGACTCGACATCAAGGTCGACGAGTCGTCTCGATTCGACCGAATCGACGGAATTTCAACCCACCTCCCCACTATAGATAACAAAACATTACGCGTTTTCCAACGCGGGTGTCCTGCAAATCGACTTCCGGCATGACGACTCGACAACAAGGTCGACGAGTCGTCTCGATTCGACCGAATCGACGGAATTTCAACCCACCTCCCCAGTATAGATCACTAAACATTACGCGTTTTTACTAAGTGTCCTGCAAATCGACTTCCGGCATGACGACTCGACATCAAGGTCGACGAGTCGTCTCGATTCGACCGAATCGACGGAATTTCAACCCACCTCCCCACTATAGATAACAAAACATTACGCGTTTTTACTAAGTGTCCTGCAAATCGACTTCCGGTATAACGACTCGACAACAAGGTCGACAAGTCGTCTCGATTCGACCGATTCGACGGAATTTTCAACCCACCTCCCCAGTAGAGATAACAAAACATTACGTGTTTTTTCTAAGTGTCCTGCAAATCGACTTCCCGCATGACGACTCGACAGCAAGGTCGACGAGTCGTCTCGATTCGACCGAATCGACGGAATTTTCAACCCACCTCCCCACTATAGATAACTACACGTTACGCGTTTTTTCTAAGTGTCCTGCAAATCGACTTCCGGCATGACGACTCGACATCAAGGTCGACGAGTCGTCTCGATTCGACCGAATCGACGGAATTTCAACCCACCTCCCCACTATAGATAACAAAACATTACGCGTTTTTACTAAGTGTCCTGCAAATCGACTTCCGGCATGACGACTCCACAACAAGGTCGACGAGTCGTCTCGATTCGACCGAATCGACGGAATTTCAACCCACCTCCCCAGTATAGATCACTAAACATTACGCGTTTTTACTAAGTGTCCTGCAAATCGACTTCCGGCATGACGACTCGACATCAAGGTCGACGAGTCGTCTCGATTCGACCGAATCGACGGAATTTCAACCCACCTCCCCACTATAGATAACAAAACATTACGCGTTTTTACTAAGTGTCCTGCAAATCGACTTCCGGTATAACGACTCGACAACAAGGTCGACAAGTCGTCTCGATTCGACCGATTCGACGGAATTTTCAACCCACCTCCCCAGTAGAGATAACAAAACATTACGTGTTTTTTCTAAGTGTCCTGCAAATCGACTTCCCGCATGACGACTCGACAGCAAGGTCGACGAGTCGTCTCGATTCGACCGAATCGACGGAATTTTCAACCCACCTCCCCACTATAGATAACTACACGTTACGCGTTTTTACTAAGTGTCCTGCAAATCGACTTCCGGCATGACGACTCGACAACAAGATCGACGAGTCGTCTCGATTCGACCGATTTGACGGAATTTTGAACCCACCTCCCCAGTAGAGATAACAAAACATTACGTGTTTTTACTAAGTGTTCTGCAAATCGACTTCCCGCATGACGACTCGACAACAAGGTCGACGAGTCGTCTCGATTCGACCGAATCGACGGAATTTCAACCCACCTCCCCAGTAGAGATAACAAAACATTACGCGTTTTTACTAAGTGTTCTGCAAATCGACTTTCGGCATGACGACTCGACAACAAGGTCGACGAGTCGTCTCGATTCCATCGAATCGACGGAATTTCAACCCACCTCCCCAGTATAGATCACTAAACATTACGCGTTTTTGTCTAAGTGTCGCGCAAATCGACTTCCAGAATGCCGACTCGATCACAAGGTCGACGAGTCGTCTCCATTCGATAAGTATGACCTTTCAACATGAATGGAGCTTACGAAGTGATTTCCGGTTTCTCGAATCGACAGATACCTAACACGAATCGACTCACTTTGGGTGTATTGGACAACCCTCATAAAAAAAAAACATCCATCGTACCCAACCCTTCGCTATTTTTATTTCTGGAAACTCCCTTCCGTGCAAAAATTTAAAGTAGTTTTTGAACATAGAGAAGGTTTGATTCTATTTTTATTTCAGCACAGACAATCCATGTCTTCACCACTCCCCAGAAGGAGCAGGGTTTTTAGTTGTTTCCTTTACATTTCTATACGTTTTTAATTTTTGTCCATAAAGGTACATTTTGAACTACCTTCGCAATGGTAAGCTCCCTTGCAAAGATGACAAACTGAAAGAAGAGCTGCTTGAAGAGGCCAAGTTTTATCAAGTTCAAGGAATTATTGATCAACTGGAAGAAGAAACGCTTCTGTCACCTCGTCTTCAACTCTCGTCTTTGATAATAAATGATGAAAACCACCTTTCAGCTGTTATGTCGTGGTTGCAACCCAATGCTACCTGTTCTCTGCTGTTCCGTGCGCCAAGTGATGGAAAAACAGCTGCAGACTTTCATCGCTGTTGTGATAACAAAGGTCCAACTCTTGTGGTGGTCAAAAGTGGAGAATATATCTGCGGTGGCTACACCTCGAAATTGTGGGAAGCACGTATGCAATCGATTTATTACTTTTATCCTAGCCGTCATCATTAGTGCATTTCTCCTGTGTATTTTACAGTCGAACCTCTTTAATATGAACACCAAAAGTACAGGAAAGTGTGTCCGTATTACCGCGATAGAGTTAATATGAAATTTGGCTTTTTTGGGACCATGCGAAGTGTCGGTACGTGATAGATAGGTGTCTGTAAGGAGAGGTTTGACTGTATAGTATACCTCAGTGATGGATCTTCTAGAGGGGCCCGAGATATTTTGGGCCCTTCCGCCTTACATTTTGTGTCTGAGAAATGGAATGTGGGTAGGGGTCCTTAGATTCGGCACAAATCCTACTTAAATAGCATGCGGTTCTTGGATGATAATCATAGAATCATAGAAGGTTATAATAGAAAAAGCCCATCGCCCGTCATCTAACACCAGGAGCCATAGTGAGGCTCATTAACGCCATTCGTCCTTTCGCAGCGTCAGCCACAACGACGACAATAGTCATGGCAAAAGTTCTACTTTGACCTACTTTCGCCGCTTATCCCGCAACCCCACCGTCGAAAAAAAAACTTTTAAACTATGTTTTTACTCATGAGAAACTATCTGGAAAACTTATGGACTGCCTTTCCAGATACTATCAAACCTGGATGAGGTGTACACCGTATTAAGCGAACACGTTTTCTTTACTGGTAGTAGGCAAGGTCCCTAATTAGATGACGATTTCCCGCCAAGAAATTCGTTGATATCAGGTAAGGGAGTTGATATCGCGGGAAATCAGGAAAGAAAACAATGCTTCTGATTGGCTTATTGCGACATTGAGTACACGGTAGTAAATCAAATAACAGATACATGCCAAGAAAGTTACGTTTTGCACGCAACTTAACGTAATGTTTGCGTATAATTATATGCAAAACAGAATTGATTAAGTTAATTCTATTTAAAATTATAATTATAAAGATGTGTACGTACAGTGCGTACTTTTCTCTTAACCATAACATTAATTTTGCTCTTACTTAGATAGCTTGCTGACTGAAACATGTTTTTCGATTTTAATTAACGTTTTTGATAATTGTCCCGGAATAGTTTAATAAAAAACACCTCCTTTGATGAAAGCTTTGATGGAATATTCATTGTTCATTGTATTTGTTTCTTTACTCAGCTGGTTCTCTTAGACACATAGCAGACAACCAATCCTTCCTGTTTACTCTGATCAATCCTTCTGGAAGGGAACCAATCAAGATAACTCCAAAAGCAGGTGCAGGTATCAGGTGTAAGAGTGATGATGGGCCTTTCTTCGGCACCGCCGATTGCTTCGACCTTGTAGTGTGGCCGAACTTTGGGGTTTCCACTCTAGGCTATCTTGATCTAGGCTATGGCTTTACGTGTCCAGAAAGCGTTAATACGACAACGTATTTCACAGGCGGAAGCCCATTTGATATCAGTGAATTGGAAGTTTTCAAAGTTAATTAACCTGTAGAACTACTACTTTGAAACTGTTTTAATTACATAACGAAAATTCTGCCGCCAAAGTTAAATAAAGCGTTAATTGTAAAAGGAGTATACAATGTACAATGTTACATGACGTAGGAACAGGAGTGAAAGCACTTAACAGTTCAGCATTTAAACATAAACCTTTAAAACATAAACATTTAAACATAAACCCAGAAACCTCGAACCCCACGCAATGTCGGAAACGGGCGTTATATTGTAGGTCATTATGCTAGTATGAGTATTACCTTGCGTTTATACAATATAAGCAAGATAACATTATACACAAATGGGCCTGATACACAGAGTTCTATTGCACTTTTTAGCCATGACAGTCGTAGTTATTGTTTATCTCTGTTATGAGTACTGAGTGTAAGCATCGAGCGGCTTTTCTGGTACAGTTTGTTCAGTATTTTTTTTTTCAATAGAGAAACAGTTTAATACTTTTGTAAAAGTAGTAAATACTTAAAATTTATGATACGTTCCTCTGCAAAAGTCTCATCTGTAATAACAGTTGCCGCAAATAAAAGATATTCAAAAAGCAAACCTTAACTTTCCCTGTCGCTTTTCTTCACTTGCCTTCCCGAGTGACATTATCCGAGTTTCGGCTTTAGGTGCGAAAATAGACAAAAGACAAAGTATAGAAAGCTTGCGTATTAAAACGTAAGAGTTGAACTGAGGTATATATCTTTTCTTTCTTTTAAGACAATTGTAAAAGAGGTCTAACTTAGATCGGGGCATTAAAAGGGATCCAACCTTTCTTTTCAGCAGATTATTCTTGGTAGCTAATTGTTTTTCTTTAGTCTGTATGATACGCCTTTCTAAACAGAGTTTATGGTGAGCGACACTAAGCCTTCTGGGTTGGCCTTCTTAGGCTCAATTTAGACCACGGTTTTTAGGGATTCCAGTATATATCATTCTGGGGCTAAACTGGTCATTATCCAGAACAGCTTTGGCGAAAACGCAATTTCCGAAATCGTACGGAAAGTAAACGAAAACGAAAAATCTGAAAGAATGAATGAAACATCCCATGTCTCGAAACTATTAGCCGTTTTCAAGTTATCGAAGTTCATTCTCTCAACCAGACTCCGAGTACCCCCTCATGTGATGAGGCGAGCACGCTAGCCTGCGTGCAGCCGTCTCCGCGAGCGCACTTGAAAATCTCCTCACACGTGGAAACAACGCCGCGTATTCGCCATGCGTCGGTCTTTTTGTGCGAGGTGATTTAAACGCGGCTCACATGCTCGCCTACTGGACAGATCCTGAGAAATTTTACGACGAGCTAGTATCCAATTGCTCTCCGTCCCAAAATTTTGTTAAGAGAAAATATATGTCAAACAGTGCACTGCCGATAAAAAGATTGTCGAGATGTCACGAACAAACCTTGTAGAGCCGGCCATTTCGATCGATAGGAAAAACGTGGCAGACATTTTTTTCTTTATGTTAGCACTGATCGATAACGCCAGGACATAGGAAATAGCAAGTCAAATTTTGAGAGGCGAACTATTACAGGTAACGTTATATAAGGAGCTATGTCACGATAAGAATACAGAGAATAGTCAATTCCGAAGTAGCTTTAGAACTTTTCTCCCAGGGACGGTGGAGGAGTCCTATCATATGGGGGCTCGGATGCCCGCAGAAAAATTTGAATTATAAAAACCCCTATAAAAAGAGACCAATATATGCGTGGCTCAAGCTTTATTTGACCCTTTAACGATATTATTCTTAAGCAGACACAAATAAGAGGTATAGTTACATAAATGGCAACCTTGATTTATGCGAAATTTTAAAGAATTCATGTCAGATCAATCAACCGCGTTTTCATTACAGCGAACACCTTGATAGTTACAAATATAAGCGTTTTGTCTGAGACGACAACTATCTCACCCCTATCCCAGCTATTTGATCTGGCCTGGTGCGAGATAAACTCATAAAGTTGACCGCTGGTTAGTTGGATCGAGACTCATTCACTTTCACTTTGGCATAGGCAGCCGGAAGTAACGTTCAGCTTCTATTAAATCACTGATACACTGGTTACACTGGTATGGCTGCTAAACAGGAGCAGGAGACCAGCTTATTTGAGTTGGCCAGCGCCAAATTATCCGATGCAGAGAAGGTTATGACGAAAGCTCGCGATTTGCTGTTATCAGATGTTCAGAATCTTATGGCTGAAGCTCGCGACTTACTGAAGCAAGACCTTGACAATGCAAGACTAGAAAAATCAGCTATTGAAGAGATCACCAAAACACTGAATCAAGTCCACTTCGCTAGCACGATCAAGCTGAATGTTGGCGGTAAGATATATAAAACTACACTGGATACTCTGCGAAAGGATCCGGATTCAATGCTTTGTGCGATGTTTTCTGGAAGGTTCGAGTTAAAAGCAGACGAGGAAGATGGAGCATATTTCATTGATCGGGATGCTGAACTCTTCCGATATGGAATATTACATTACTAACTTAATAAGTCGAAATCTAGTATTGCAAGTCGAGATCTCACATTACTAAGTCGGGATCTCGCGTTATTGGAAGAGATCTCGCGTTAAAAAGTCGAGATCTCGCGTTATTAGAAGAGATCTTGCATTACTAAGTCGAGATCTCGCATTATACTGATTATAAGACGAGATCTCGTGTTGCTTAGTCGAGATCTCGCGTTATAAGATAAACACAACATTGCTAATAACATTTCGGCTACAAAAAAATATACTGACATTCTAGATGGCCCTTACGGGCCACCGTATGCAAGAAATAGAACTTTAGGCCCTTGATCTTAGCGGCGTTCTTCGTTTGCTCGTTTAATAAATTTCCGACTTCTGAGCTTGTCAAGTCCACTACACTTTCACTTTGAACTTTCAACAGCACTAGAACTTTCGCCTTATAATTTCCTCTTTCCCTTTGAAATGGAACTGCAATGGATACATTAACTGTATTATCTTCATTTGTTGGGTGCTCTAAACTTGAATAAATTTGTGTCGTCACGCAACAGTGAAAGAAATATGCGTGACGACCCAAACATTGACGTCGTGCCGTATACGATTATGCTGCTCGATCGATGCACGTTATTTCACCTCCACTATTTGCCCCTGCATGTAGTTACGCGTAAAGGACGCCAAACCTCCTCATAGGACCCAGGGCCACCCATTTTCCTGTTAAGAGGACGTCTCGCCAATCCTCTACCTACCCGCCTTACCCCCTCCCCCCACAAAAAAGAACGATAGTCACCAATGTGATACACAAAATCACCCATCGTACCCCACCCCTCGCTATTTTTATTGTTGGGTACTCCCTTCCTCCCGTGCAAAACTTTAAAGTAGGCTTTTAACATAGAGAAGGTTTATTCTTTTTTGTTTGAGCACAGGCAATCCATGTCTTCAACACTCCTCAGAAGGAGCAGGGTTGTTAGTTGTTTCATTTAGATTTCTATACGTTTTTTATTTTTGTCCATAAAGGTACATTTTGAACTATCTTCGCAATGGTAAGCTCCCTTGCAAAGATGACAAACTGAAAGAAGAGCTGCTTGAAGAGGCCAAGTTTTATCAAGTTCAAGGAATTATTGATCAACTGGAAGAAGAAACGCTTGTGTCACCTCGTCTTCAACTCTCGTCTTTGATAATAAATGATGAAAACCACCTTTCAGCTGTTATGTCGTGGTTGCAACCCAATGCTACCTGTTCTCTGCTGTTCCGTGCGCCAAGTGATGGAAAAACAGCTGCAGACTTTCATCGCTGCTGTGATGGTAAAGGTCCAACTCTTGTGGTGATAAAAAGTGGAGAATACATCTGCGGTGGCTACACCTCGAAATCGTGGGAATCAGGTGTGCAATCGATTTATTACTTTCGTCCTAGCCGTCGTCATTAGTGCATTTCAACTGTGTTACTTTAAAGTCGAACCTCTTAAATACGAACACCAAAGTTTAAGAAAGGGCATCCGTATTATGGAGGTGTCCGTACAACAGGGGCACAGTTTATATGAATTTTGGCTTTTTTCGGACCAGGTGAACTGTCCGTAATAGTGAGGTGTCCGTATTATAGAGGTGCTTATAAGGAGAGCTTTGACTGTATAGTATTCATCAGTGGTGGATCTTGTAGAGGCGCACGAGATCTTTTCGGCCCTTCCTTACATTTTTTTTTTGTCTGAGAAACGGAATGTGGGTAGGGTTCCTTAGATTCGGCACAAATTCTACTTAAAAAGTATGTGTTTCTTGGATAATAAAAAGCTTTGATACATCATAGAAAGTTGTAGTAGAAAAAGCCCTTTACCTGCCCTCTAACACCAGGAGCCATAGTTAGACTCATTTACGCCATCCGTCTTCCCGCAGTGTCAGCCACAACGACGACAAAAGTCACGAGAAAAGTTCTACTTTCGCCGCTTATCCCGCAACCCCACTGTGGAAAGAAAACTTTTTGATTTCACTCATGAGAAACTATTTGGAAAAATTACGGACTGCCTTTCCAAATACCATCGAACCTGAATGAGGTGCACGCCGTATTAAGCGCACGCTTTCTTTACCGTTAGTAGGCAAGGTCCAAAATGAGACAAATTAGAGGACGATTTCTGGCCAAAAATCGTTGATATCAGGCCAGGGGTTGATACCGCGGGAAATCAGGACAGTAAACAATGCTTCGAATTTGCAAAATTGGGTACACGGTATCGAACGGTAGTAAATCAAATAACAGATACATGCAAAGAAAGAAACGGTTTGCAAGCAACTTAACGTAATGTTTGAATGCAATTATATGCAAAACACAATAAAATTAATTCTATTTAAAATTGTAATTATAAAGATGTGAACGTACAATGCGTACTTTTCTCTTAAGCATACCATTAATTTTGCTCTTACTTGGATAGCTTGCCGGCTGTGAGTTTGCGACATGTTTTACGAGTTTAATTAACTTTTCATATTATTGTCACGGAATAGTTTAATAAAAAAAACATCTCCTTTGATAAAAGCTTTGATGGAATACTTAATATTCTTGTATTTGTTTCTTTACTCAGCTAGTTCTTATAAATTCCTAGCAGACAGCCAATCCTTTCTGTTTACAGTGGTCAATCCTTCCGGAAGGGAACCAATCAAGATAACTCCTAAACCAGGTGCAGGTATATGTTATAAGAGTGATATTGGGCCTTTCTTTGGCACCATCGGTTACTACGACCTTAAAGTGTGGACATCAGCCCTTTCCATTTCAGGCTATCTCAATCTAGGCTATGGCTTTACGTGCCCTCAATACGTTAATAAGAATACTTATTTCACAGGTGGAAACGCTTTTGATATAAATGAATTGGAAGTTTTCAAAGTTAATTTACCTGTAGAACGACAACTTTGAAACTGCTTTAATTATATAACGAAAATTCTGTCGCCAAAGTTTAATAACGTGATATTTGTAAAAGTAGGAAACAATGCACATTGTTATACATCTGCAGTTTCTCTTGCTCTAAAGACGATTCTCATTGGCTGATTCATAATCACGTGGCCTTGCATAAATTTAAATGTATCCTGATCGGGATATATTGACCTGAACGTGATCAATGGCCAGAAAAAGCACGTGATCAAAACGTGACCAAGACCGGTGGCGTGATGTTTTGAAGCTCACTCTTGGCGATTCCAGGAAATTTGTGGCTAAAACCGGCGCTTTCTACTTTTTATTCGAAAAACGAAGTCAAAAAACTCTGAGACTCTCGGGAAAACAAAACTAACTGTTTCCCTCGGGACCAGACATTAAGTGTATAATGTTACATGACGTAGGAACAGGAGTGAAAGCACTTAACAGTTCAACATTTAAAACGTGTAATGTAATTTTGAGAAGAGAGAAGTTACAAACCTCTAACCCGTCGCAATGTTGAAAACGGGCGTTATATTGTAGGTCATTATGCTAGTATGAGCATTACCTTGCGTTTATACAATATAAGCAAGATAACGTTATACACAAATGGGTCTGATACACAGAGTTCTATTGCACATTTTAGCCGTGACAGTCGTAGTTATTGTTTATCTCTGTTTTGAGTACTGAGTACAAGCATCGAGCGGTTTTTCTGGTGCTGTTGTTCAGTGTATTTTTTTCAATAAAGAGACAGTTTAGTACTTTTGTAAAAGTAGTAAATACTTAAAATTTATGATACTTTTTTCTGTGCAAAACTCTCACCTGAAATAACCGTTGCGCAAATAAAACATTTTAAGGGGGGAACCTAAACTTCCCCTGTCGCTTTTCTTTACTTGCCTTCCCAAGTGATTTTATGCGGGTTTTGGCTTTAGATGCCAAAATAGACAAGAAGCAAAGTATAGAAAGCCGCGCATAAAAATGGTAAGAGTTTATCCGAGCTATATCTATTTTTTCTTTTAAGGCAATTGTAAAAGAAGTCTAACTTAGATCGGGGCATTTAAAAAGGATCGTACCTTTTTTCATCAGGTTATTGTTAGCACCTTATTGCTGCCAGTTTTCAGTCTGTGTGATACGCTATGTAAATAGGGTTTATTGTAAGTGACTCTAAAACTTTCAGGTTGGCCTTATTAGGCTCAATTTAGACCACGGTTTTTCAGAGTTTAGAGAATCTTTCTAAACTGGTCATTACCTAATCCAGAAGAGATAGGGTAAAAATGCGATTTCCGAAATCGCACGGGAAGTAAACGAAACAAAATCTGAAAACTCTAGATGAATGAAATATCCACTCTCGAAACTTCTAGCCGTTCTCAAGTTCTCGAAATTTCATTTCCTAAAGAAAAGCACGACCAGATTCCAAGTAGCCCCTTATCCTGCCCTCATCAGATTTCTCAGAGACTGTTGATGGGGCGAGCACGCTATCCTGCGTGCAGCCGTCTCCGCGAACGCACTCGAAATAACGCCGCGCATGCACTATATGCGTCAGGTCAGGTTTGTGCGGGGTGATTTTAGCGCGGCTCACATGCTCTCCTACTGGACAGACCCTGAGAAATTTTGGACGAGTATCCCCTCCCTCACCGTCCTCGTATATTGTAATTAGCTCTTCGTGTGATGTGGAGAGATCCCCCAGAGGGGGGGGGGGGGAGGGGTTAAGCGATTTTTCTCCCTGGGACGAAGGAGGAACCCCATCATATGGGGGCAGGGACTGCCCGTAAGAAAATTTGAATTTTAACACTGTTTAAAAACCCCTATAAAAAGAGACCAATCTAGGCGTGGCTCAAGCTATATTTGACCCTTAAACGATACGAAATAAGAGGTATAGTTACTTAAAGGCTGGTTTTCACTAGCGCATAAGCATAAGCATAAGCATAAGCACAAACACTCGCATAAGCAAGTGAGAACACCCACGACATAAGCATAACATAAGCATAACATAAGCACAAGAAGAACGAACAATGTTCGTAGAAGAACGAACAATGTTCGTTCTTCTTGTGCTTATGTTATGCTTATGTTATGCTTATGTCGTAGTGCGAACGCGAGTGAGATAAGCATAAGCATAAGGGTTATAATCCGCCATCTTGATTGTAGTTGAGGAAAGCTGGTATCGAGGAATTTTGTTATTACTGCGCCTGCGTATGCTCTTATGCTTATGTCCTGGTTTATGTCCTGGTGTTCTCACTTGCTTCTTAATTTCTTATGCTTATGCTTATGCTTATGCTTATGCTCATGCGCTAGTGAAAACCAGCCTTATATGACGATAAACTTAGTATTGCCCATTCTCGTCCCCAGAGGCCGCGATCCTTCTGGTCTGCGCCAGGAATCGAGATCTCTGGCCGCCTCCAAAACCGGAAGTCCGTGATTCACGGACTCATTGTCAAATATGACAAATCTGATTGGCTGAAAAACACCGAACGGGTACTCTGCGCATGCTCAGAAATTGGGAGCGGCCATGCAAGCCAAGCCAAGCCAGAGGTCTCGATTCCTGGCGCAGACCAGAAGGATCGCGGCCTCTGGGGACGAGAATGAGTATTGCCATTTATTGAGAGCTTTCATCTATGGCGAAATTTTAAAGATTTCATGCTAGATCAATCAACCCCGGTTTCATTACAGCGCGTACGAACGCATAAAAACATATACATAGTTAAAATATAAGCGTTCTGTCTTTTTGCCCAAAAGAGATAACAAGTATCCCACCCCTTCCACGTGAGAATGCCGCCGGAAGTTTTCCTCAACCTCGTCCCCTTGAAATTAAAGCGTTGAAGGCAGAAATGGCCCCGGGGACGAGGTTGGTTTTTTCCTCTATTTCATGTGACTGATGTGGCCTGGTGCGAGGTGGCTCATAAAGCTGACCGCTGGTTAATTGGATTGGGACTCATTCGCTTTCACTTTGGTTTACGTAGCCGGAACTAATCAGTCAGCTTCTATTAAATCATTGATACACTGGTTGCACTAGTATGGCTGCTAAACAAGAGCAGGAGACCAGCTTATTTGAGTTGGCCAGCGCCAAATTATCCGATGCTGAGAAGGTTATGACGAAAGCTCGCGATTTGCTGTTATCAGATGCTCAGAATCTTATGGCTGAAGCTCGCGACTTACTGAAGCAAGACCTTGACAATGCACGACAAGAAAAATCAGCTATTGAAGAGATCACAAAAACATTGAATAAAGTCCACCTCTCCAGCACGATCAAGCTGAATGTTGGCGGTAAGATATATAAAACTACACTGGATACTCTGCGAAAGGATCCGGATTCAATGCTTTGTGCGATGTTTTCTGGAAGGTTCGAGTTAAAAGCGGACGAGGAAGATGGGGCATATTTTATTGACCGCGATGGCAAACTCTTTCGGTAAGTTAAATTGAGTTTTTTAATACACTTTCGCTTTGAACCTTCGAAAGCATTAGGATGACCTAGAACTTCCACCTTTTATATCATTCCCTGTTTCTCAGTGTCTAAGCGGAGCCATTCTCGTTACGCGTTGATATCGCGTGACTCTATCCGGGGTGACTTGAACGTTCTGAACTTGAATAAATTTATTTCCCGTTGATTACCAGCCGCTGTTCGGGGAATGAGCCCGCGCTCCTCTCGGAGAGGAAAGACCGAACACGAGAGGACGGCGGAAATCCAGCCTCGGTGTAACGCAACCGGGGGAAACCGTGATGTGTGACGACGTCAGAGAACGACGAACAGTAAAGAGACGGGGTTGGTGGCTATGGAACCCGTGATTATAGCCATATGATAAGTGCCAACCAGAAATCGGTTGAAGTTTTCCATTTCCTTACGAAAAAAAAACTCATAAAATATGTTGATCATGAAGTGAACTCACCACGTTCATCCCACCTTCCCACGAAAACATAAACCATAATCACCCATTTTAGAAGTATTATATCAAACACGATTGACGGTGTTTCATCGGGATATCCAAACATCGAGAAGAGAGTTGAAAATACGACGCGCAGCGGAGTATTTTTGACGATATTCAAGGTGTTTAAATAGCCGATGAAACACTGTCTCGGGTATTTGGTATATCTTCTCAATCGAAACAAAAACCTAAGAGTAAACGGAGAAATAAAATCGTAACAATCTATGCTTATTAGGACCGGGTATCCAAACCTCCTTCCCGGTTAAGATTTTCTTTGTTTTAACTTGATGAATTATTAATGCATTTGAGAACGAAACATCACTGTTATTCTTCCGTACTTCCCCTTAGGCGCACAGGCTGAAATCCATGTCTTTTCACGCCATGTTTGTTTGTGTTTTGTGAAGGTACATTTTGAACTACCTGCGTGACGGTGAGCTCCTTTGCCCAGATGACAAGACAATTCGAAAAGAACTGCTTAAAGAGGCCAGGTTTTTTCAAGTTCAAGAGATTATCACTCAGCTGGAAAAAAAGCCTCCATTTGAATCCTCGTTGATAATAAAGGATGAAGCCCACCGTTCAGCTCTTATATCCTGGCTGCCGCCAAATGCTACGTGTTCTCTGTTGTACCGAGGTTCCACTGATGGAAATACGCCTGCAGACTTTCATCGCTGCTGTGATAACAAAGGTCCTACTCTTGTGGTGATAAAAAGTGGAAAATACATCTTTGGTGGTTACGCTTCCAAGTCGTGGGAATCACGTATGTCATAACCACTGTCACTCGTGCTTTAGGCCCTGTTTACAAGCAGGTGTGGTAGCCCTAGTGCTAGGGTTACCGTATCATGGGGGTTAGAAGATAGCCCGGGTTTACAAGCAAAAATTCGCAGGTAGGGTAACGTAACCCCTTTACCCTGGTCAACTTACACCGGTTACGCTTCAGTTAACCTAACCTTGTAAATATAGCATGTAACGGGTAATAATCTAAGTGCCAAAACCGATTTTCGTTCTAGTTACGCAGTTTATCAGTTCCAGTAAAATCACATTTCAATCTCCAAGCTCATTAACGTCCCAAGCACACTTTTTTATAGTTGGAACGCGTTTGAAGGAGAAACTATAAATAATTATGTTATGGAATGACCTCACATACGCAGGGTCACGCAGCGCCAAACATTTTTCCAAAAATTTTGTCGTAAGAAGCTGTTATTTGAAAAAAATTTCGTTCCAGTGCAAAAATACGACTAATTGTGAATGAACACAATGTTTCTTGGTCACAATTTGAAGTTTTTGTCGGTATTTTTAAACATATTTAGCTTCTTGAAGAAAAAATAAAGTCCCGGGTAGGCGAGTTATCTCTAGCAGAGCGTTTACAAGGCGCTAGGGTTACCCTGGCGCTAGGGTAACCCTAGCGCTCAGCTAGGGTTACCCTAGTGCTAGGGTAACCCTAGCTGCCTTGTAAACACGTCGATCGTAAAAAGAAGAAATGTGGGAGCGATCGGATAACCCTTCTGCTAGGGTAACCCTAACAATAGGGTTACCCTAGCTGCTTGTAAACAGGCCCTTACTAACATGTTTTTTTTTACGACCTTTAGTGACGTCTGGTGGGAAAAGCATTGCAAGTTTTGTGAATAATCGATACAACTGTCGTTATTTTGAAATTCCCGTAGGCGGCCATCTGTTTTGGATTAATAATGAGTGGCTACTTTTTTGCCCCTCCCCACCCCCCCCCCCAGTTTTGACATTAATTAATCTCAAAAGAGATTAATCTTAAACCTACTGGAATAAAACGTTATTAACAAAAGTGATAAAAGATGGGTAAACCCAGACAAAAGTTCGAACAACCGAGCATTTTTGTTGTGGTGGAAAACAGAGCGATTGCATGACACGCAAATCCCAAGTCGCGACGTGCGGAAAATACAAAACCCAAAATGGCTCATACTCATGTCCAGTTTTGACGGAAAAATTTTTTACTGTTTTTTTAAAAAATGCCAGTTTAAGTATTTTTTTGACAATTTGGGTGCAATTTGTCCCAAAAGTGACGTTTTCTCGTATTTCTTTGCATTCATGAAATAACTACAATAAGTCTACAATTGTGGCAAATTTCACTACCAGAAAAATGGTGAATAGTTATTTTTGTTTTCACGGGAAAGTTTCGTACGAGAATCTCAGCTAATTTGCAATGATCCCTCAAAACGCGCACTAGCTCAAACATATTAAGAAAAGCTTCAATGTAATACTAATTCTACTAATGCGTTTGTTTCTTTACTCAGCTGCTACTCTTCAAGCCATAGCAGACAGCCAATCCTTTCTCTTTACACTGGTTAATCCTTCTGGAAATGAACCGGTCAAGATACCCCAAAACAAGGATACGTGTGTGCGGTTTAACAGTAGTTCGGGGCCAGCTTTTGGCAACACACAATACTACGACCTTTCGGTATGGAATGGCGGTCTCAGCTATCTTGACCTAGGTTATGGTTTTAAGTGTCCTGATAAAGTTAATAAGGCAACTTATTTCACGGGAAAAAGCCCACTTGTAATCAGTGAACTTGAGGTTTTTAAGGTTGACCTGTAGAATTAGTTTGAACTTGCTTCAAATTAAGCAAAGAAAATTCCTGTACACAGCCAAAGTTTACAAATGTTTTGTAAAAGGAAACTACTGGATATTGTCCCGGGAGAGGTTTTGTTTTTTAAAAAATATATCTTGGGGAAGCCGAGAAGGGTTCTAGTACAAATAAGTACAAATCAGGAAGTTGATAGTCAGTTAAATACGACATGAAATGATTAACTTGTCAAATTAGTTTAAAAGAAGTTACAAACCTGGACAAATTTAGTGGAAACACTTGTGAAATTGCATATTTTGATGACAATAACTGCTTAGACTTTATCAAAGCCCGTTTTCTCGCTCGTAAGAGTCGACTTGCTGTTATCGTCGAGCGGTGTTCCTGTTGCTATGCTGTGTAGTATATTTTGTTCAACAACGAAAAACGCTTAAGTACTGACTTTTCTCTTGGTTATATTTTGATCTTTGATTTTGCAATATATGAAAAAACTACAAATATGCAACATTTTTGACAATGTAGTTCGTTAGGTAACCCTTTTTTTTTAAGACAATTTTTTAAGACAATTTTTTACGGATTTAACGTTAAATCCGTGAGCCCCAAAATTAAACATCACACACTCTATGCAGGATTTTAGTCATATCCTGCACGCATTTCTTGTGGGTGTTATGTTGTTCACACCCTTACGGGAACGTGATTTGTACTGCAAATGTTATGTATAATAAGTCCCCCATGTAATCTTGTTTCAAACTCCCTGATGAAGTCTGTAGTTATCAGACGAAACCGGTCGGAGAATAAACCTAATTGAGTTAACAAGATTTTGTTGCTGTGTGCTGCTCACTAGTATCTTGTTAAAAAATTAAAAAATTGTCTTAAAAAATTGTAATGTAGGAGAAAAAATATGACAAACACACTCTCCCTCGCTCAGTTTCGGTGAATTGATGTTCCCTCGGTGCTCCGCTGTCATACAGTTCTCCTGTTGTTGTGTTTTCTGATCGTGTACATCCATGCTTCTGGAATTTCTATCCCTGTTGACATTGTAAGGGTGAAGTCTTATGTGAATTGCCTTTTTTAGCCTGTGTGTATACCACTGAGGATCACGATCAATAAACTTAACCTCATTCCAAAGCGGGTAGTTTCTGATGTAGTCTGGTACCCAGATGTTTTCTCACTTCGTAGGAAACACCTGGCGAAGTCCGCTCAGAGATACAATCTGATTGGTAAATGAACTGCATCACCATTTGCGCGCGGATGATGCAAACTTTGTCTTGCACGCGCACACATACGTGAGCTGGTAAGAAAATATAGCGGATTTTAAAGCTTCTATAAAAGCGCTTTCTCCTTTTGAATGTTTATTAAGTAAAACAGTTTGTACTTGAAGCTTGTTGGTAGAAACGTTTGTCAGTAACAATGTCTGAATAAAAAGATGTGACGTGTAAAAAACTTTGCAAATCTAATGCGTACAGCTAGCTTGTACCCGCTGTTTTTCAACACCGTTGAAAGCTGGGTTCAGGATTTGAATTTATCAGCAAAACATGAGTGGCGACTTTTTCCTCCCCCTCCACTATCTCAAGATTGTGTTACTGGTCTTTCTCTGTAAAGGAAAGTAGTTCATGACCTATTTATAACGAGCAAATGAGCTTTCCATCCACTTAAAATGCCAAGCATGCGTAGTCGCGTCGTGTGTCAGACTTCTGATACTAGACTACTTGTAGTCGGTCTTTCTCTAAAGATCGGAGGAGCGGTTTTATATCGGGAACTGGGCGAACCACCAGGCGGCATGGACGGGAGGAGCAGAGAGAAACAAACGAGAAAAAAAAAACCGAGCGAGACGAGAAATAAACCGACTGTTTTTCCTCGCCCGCTCTTGTCTCGCCTCAATCCACCCTCAGGTGTCCTAAACCCTAGTTTACAGCATTCCCTTTCTGAATTTCGAGAGAAAAACAAACTGCAAGCAGTCTATCTGACACATTTGACGCGAGCAAAATCGGCTTTTACTTGATGTTCTCTACAAGGGTTGAGAAGATCTGGGTCCAGTCTCACCAATGTAAACTTTTCCGCATTCACAGGGAATCCTGTAAACAACGCCATCTTGTTTAGTCGGATCAAGAGCGTCTTTGACCGTACTAGGTGTGATCTTAGTGTAGTTTCCGACTTGAAAACAGCGCGCAAGCCTTGTTGTTGTAGGCAGTGGCGAAGTTGCTTGGAAAGACAATGGTTGTTTGCAGTTTTCTGTTCACCTGGGTATGCGCAGTACAAAACGCCCTCAAAGGAAATTACCTTTCGGATTGACAATTACCCTTTAACCCTGAAGCGCCCGAATCTCAAACATAACATAATATTTAGTAGATTATTCCATAGGACGGAGCCATTGTAAAGAATTTGTGTTTCTTGGAATTATTTAGAAATACAATGAAAACTCACCGGCGCGTGTTTAAGTCGAGGCGCAAGGCCATTACGATTTCACATAATTTGTTATATCGTGCCGTTAATTTTCTTTTGTAAATTAAAAACTGTTCACTTTATTTATCATTGCCATATTTCCACTAATGATGTAACTCCTTGTTCAAATAAACACTCACACAACCCAGAATCCCTTGATTTGCTCGGACAAAAGGCTAACACTTGTGAAGTACGCCGGTCTTAGCCTAAACAGGCAGTTAATTCAGACTCTCCACCCAGGTATATAAATGGGTACCGGCGAATTTAATGCTAGGGGTAACCCTGTGATGGACTATCATCCTATCCAGGGGGAGAGTAGAAATGCTCCTTGTCACTGCTACCGAAACTTGACATCACGTGTGACCGCCGATCTCATGTATTACTAGGCTTAACTTCCTTAAACAACTAACTAGTTAAACCAAAGAAAACGGAAAAAAAGCAATCTATACAATGGCCTGAAAGCAAGATGAGATAAACCAGTAAATGGTTCATCCCGACATTCTGTAAAAGATAAAAAAATACAATGCTTGCATGAGAATTTGAAGTCAATTAAATTACGTTGGGTATGACAGACTTTTAAGTAAAATTTGTTGGAATGTAACACTATCCCGCACCTTGTTTCCATTTTTACGGCATAGGAACTGGTCATATTTAGAGACTGAGATGAAATTGTCCTGAAAAGCTTGCAGTGACGTTTTAATGTAATATTAAACATTCATTGCTGCAAACGACAATCGAGCCAGGTCAGCAACTGTGCGTTTTCAAGAAAATCCAATAAAACTCAAATATCAGCAGCAAACTTTTAAAAGAATTGTGACAAGGAAAATGCTTCGAATTATCAAACAAACACGCTACATTTCGCGCCATTGGAGTTTGCACGGAAATGCAAATAGCCCAATAATTTAAAACCCTTATGTTACGTTTATATAGAATCTCGTAGAAACATCTCGCCTGCCGCAATAACGGAAAAACTCGACGCAAAATGTCCGGTGCGCAAACAATGTCGATTTTTCTCGTATACAACATTAACATGCATGTCATGAGTGAATTCACCAAATTTTGTTTGAAAGCCAATATTAACAACTCGCATAAACCAGATTTTTAAACGATTTTTTTGTTTCTTAATTTTTGCGATAGTTCAACTCCGTTGTTATTCTGCTATAGTCAATTAGTTCTGTAAGTTGGACCACTGGGTGCTAAAAATCTGATATAACTTAGTAATTTTTCCTTATATACTGAACACATGTTCAGTTTTACCAATTCTAAGCTCGCTTAGTGCTACACACATACCAATATCCATATTTGAGGCCTTTTTCTAAAAACGTAGGGAAAGTGATTCACTGTAAACTAAATAACCTTAACTTTCTTCAAACTTAATAATTTTTAAGTACACGGCCTCACAATCAATATGTAGCTGTAGCTTGATGATACTTCTGTTGCATGCAAGATTTAAGTTAGCAGTCCCCATGTTATACTGCGTTTTGTTTTGATTATGAATTGACCCACCTGTAGAATTCTTTAAAGACCCAGTGATGTGGAAACACTGATTTCTCTCCGTGATATTACAATATTGTATACAGCTTAGTAGATTTAGCATGCAAGGTTTCCGATGACAAAACCACACAGTTCGCTTCTATGTGCGGTGTCTTCGATCAGTCCAGGACGTTTTGCCCTTGCCCTGTCCCGGTTTCGACGGTTGGCCGTTGACTCCAAAACGGTAAGTGGACTGTTAATCTGTAACTGTATACGCCTTGATCATCCGTTTTTCCCCTAAGTTCAAACATTTTACGCGACCAAACAGTTATCATACTTGTCTAGAAGAAATAGCTTGCAGTCTACTGGCTCCAGGAAATATGTCAACTTCCTTTAGATCACTCGTTTTCAATCTAATGAAATTTTAATCGTACTTTAATTAGAGATCAATGTGATGGATGTATATCTCCTTTCATATGATGACGTTAAAGGTTACTAAAATCCGTGCTTTCCCTTTCGAACTAAGTAGCCTCTTGGAGAAAAAAAATGAGATACAACAATAATTCACGTGTGGTTCTAACATACTCGAAACTGATAGTTCGATAAAAGAAAACAAATCTGGTTCTATTTAGCTTTAAGGGCAAAAATTAAAACCTCGTTCTAAATATGTTACATACGTAAATCCTCTAAAATGAACGTCATTAATGTAACTGCAGCTGTGTTTATACTGCATGATCACGAGCTCATTTAGTTCGGATAATACAATTGGAAAATAATTCAAGGAAAATCAGTCATTCTTTAAGCTACGGTCGCATTTAAAACTGAATCACACATCCCTAATTATCATCAAGTGTTTCCGTGAGGCTAAGCAATTTATAAAACAATGCATTCCAGTTAGCTACAGATTGATCCACGTAACTCGCTTTGGTATCAAGAAAGACTACTTTTTTGTTCTTTGTATTAAATTAAAAGATTTTTAAGCTAAGTGATTAGCTATTGAAGCATTCAAGGGTGCCATTTCGTGCCAATACAGTATATGATTCGTGTGCGAAGAGATAGGTAAACAACAGCTATTTCGGAATGCAATGAATACGCTAGTGTTTTGGCAAGGTTGTCACTTCACGTTTTGAAAAGGTGTTTCCAAGATTATAGTTTAAAGCAATACCATAGTTAAATAATTTCCGTACTTCTTATGCGCTTTTGCAGCTAAAACTTCAAATTCTATGGCTATCTTTAACATAGTCAACATAGAGGAACGAGACGATCGCAGAATAGGCAAAGGACCAATATGTCAAGTTCGAACATGGCACTTGCAATTATTCTCTTAATAAAATAACAACATCTTTATTACTTCTGCATCAATTGAAACCAGGGCGTAAACTGTCTTTTTCAGTTTACAAGACACAAAAATTCCGGCTGTCATCAACAAGTCATAGTTATTATATTCAGTCGCGACTTTGATTGAACACTTGCAATCTTGGACAGTTTCCCAGCATGTTGGGCGGACATTCCATCACATATGTTGAGCTAGCATCAATCTTCTGATCCGTGCATGTACAAGAAAATAGCTGAAAATATCTGAAAATATAAAAAATATAAAATCGTTTTCGGAGTCAAGTTAAAAAGATGTCAGCATGAAAAACAAACCAACAGCTTTAGTGGCATTCTATTGAATTCTGGTTGGTTCTAATGTAGCTCCGCAAATTTCAATTATTTTATTTGAAGTTATATTCTGTCCTGTTATGAGATAAAATCGTGGCGACGAGAGGATTCCGGAATATTCATCGCACGCAATTTTGACTCATTAACAGATATTGACCAAGAAAACATATAGTAGCTTATAGTCAAGGCCGTTTCACTGTGCTTGTTGGCAACTGTTGAATTAACGCACGCTTGATGCAAGAAGGTAAAAAAAACCTAACACTGAAATGAAACATACACCTGAGCCTTATTCCGAGTAGTATTTATTTTCATTCCTATCTTATGATACGTAAATACGAAGTCCTGACGGAGATGTGGGTTTGACGTTTATTTCAGTCTAGATTAATGTTATTGTCTTGTATTGTTCCACAAAATAGAAGTTAATTGCGCAGAGATTAACATAATCTTAACTGTCTTAATGGCTTACGTTTCTCACTGATCAAAGCTAAAACGCCGAAAAAAATACTCAACTACAAAGATGTTGGGTATTCTCAGGTTAAAAGCTCATCTAAAACGTTTTAAATCACAGCCAGTTGTTATCTTTCAGTGGATTTTGGGTGAATTCGACGGGATTTTCACCCAATTAATTGAAGCCTTTTTCAAAATATTGCCAAATTATATTGACATGGATATTAAATTTATTATTTTGACTTTATTTAGGCAGGTAGCAACAAAAAGCCATGTTAGGTTACATTTTCCAAACATGCTTCCTATTATGTGTTCCACTAAGTGTGTTTCATTAAACTCCTATCTGTAAAGCCCCTGCCAATGGGCGCAACCACACATTATTCATCCAGAAATGGTTGACATAGAAACTGATATTGGAAAATGTTTTTGCAAGAAAAGGACACCTTTTTGAGCAAGGCAATCGTCACGTCATCTTTTCTGACTGAGTACCAAAAAACGTATTCAAAAGCCATGAACAAAACCCTAAGGGAGAACGGATCGCAATCTCGCTCAACGTAATTTTACTCTGTTTCTTTTCAGACCATCTACACGTAACACGAATTTTGAGAATCTTTTAAAACTTTTGAATGTCCTAAACAGAAGCGTTGCTGACCATGCACTCAAAGAAACACTATTCGTTCGAGCCACGTGACACAAGAGAGTATGGTGGCTCTACCCCAAATCGTGGCTCTGGAAGACCAACATTTACATCAAACATGTACGTTGGACCCAAAGAGGACAACATTGAAAGAGAGAACTACCTCACGAAAGAAGATTCTAGGCGGGTTTCTGAGAACATAACCAAATCTGTTATAACAAGAAGTGTCATCGACAAAAGATCAAGCTCCTCGTTCAGAACAAGAGAGGACAACCAGTCATTTAAAACCAGAAATATAGAAGGAATTTCGGGCAGAGATCCTTCAAGGTTTGCTTTGAGTAGTTCAAATGACTTGAACGAAAATGAGAACAAGGCTCCTATAAGTTCTTTTTACGCGTCTTACTCAAAAGACGAAGATCTCAGCGACGTAGCAAAATTTGACAAGCCAAACGATAACATGCAAAACGGGATATCTTCTTTTTATTTGTCGAGTGTTGGATCAGGTAGCAACGGAAGAAATGTTGACCAGAGGTCAAGGACCGACGAAGAAAATAAAGGTTCTGCGCGTACTTCAAGTTTTAAAGCGTCGTCCTCTGGAATGCATGCAACTGGAAGAGAAAGCTGGAGGTCTAGAGATAAGACAGACTTGTCTGGTAGCCTTGGACGAAACAGGTCTTTAGAGAGGAATGTAAAGATAACGGAGCCAGACCCAGCATCTTTCAGGGAAACGGACGATCCAAGAAAGATCACTTTGGAAGATACAAATATTCTGCGAAGAGCTCTGGAAAGAAAGCAAGCGTCTAATTCACTGGAAAGAGAAAGGCTTACGAAAACTCTTTCCGGAGATGATGGTAGCGATCCTTCGAATCCTGTTTCAAGAGCGTATTTGTCATTTTCAAGTAAACGCAATGAAAATGATTCGCCTCAAGAGACTGCCGACCATTATCCCAAGACAAGACCATCAGTAACTACAACTTATGACCTTGGTTACAGGCGAAGTACTAGCAGTGCAAATGACCTTACTGACAGACTCAAAAAATCTGAGGTCGCTTCAGAGAGGCTTGGCCATCCAAGCAGAAGCACTGACACGTGGGAGTTTCCAGGAAGTATCAGAACACGTTCCCGTTCAACGGAAAGCCTTGACGACAAGAAGAAAAGCAGACGGGGAATCTATCAAGAATTGCCAGGAAGAAAGGAATTCCGATCTTATACCAGATCGTTGTCCAATGCCGGAACATCAAGGTCTGACGACGACAAGCACCTTTTAGAGGGAGACAGACGCACTGGGTCACTTGATCGATATACAAGCAGCATGGATTATAAACGGGAAGGAGATCGTGACACTCGTGCCTCACTATTGAGGCTAAGAAGCCGATCTTCAGAGGAGCTTAGGTCTGTCGATAAAGATAAAGAGAACGAAATGTATCCACGCTTCAGGTCTCGGTATCTCCCTCGGCAAGGAAACATCGAGCGTGAAGATAGGTTTGGTCGTGATGTGACAAATAGGAGAGACATTGGTAGAAGAGAAATGGGTCCATCATCTCGTGACAAGCTAAGGGAGGATATAGCAAAGCTCAAGGCTGAAGCAGAATCTCGACGGGCGACCAAAAAAGGTGATATCAAGCTTTACTCCTTTAGCAGAGAGCCCTCGGAGTCCATAAGGAGAGATATTAGAAGCGAGCTGGGGTCATCATCCCATGATAAGCTTAGAGAAGATATAGCAAAGCTCAAGGCTGACACCGACATAAAATCTCGGACGACCAAGAAAGGTGATATCAAGCTTTACTCATTTAGCAGAGAGCCCTCTATTCAGGACAAGCTTAAAGAAGACATCGCAAAACTTAAAACTGAAACATTGACGCGAGAGCATGGAAAGCCTTACATTCCACCACATTCTTCGAGGACCGAGTCAGAAAACGTCTCCTCGAGATGGAAAAGCAGAGAGCCCTCCATTACAGACAAGCTTAAAGAAGATATTGCTAAGCTGAGGGCTGAAACAAGAAATTTCCCATCTCTACCAAGAAAGGCCTCTGGCGTTACCACTGAAATGATTATTCCAGGGAGAGAGATGGATGACAAGGGAAATGTTCTTCGGAGTGGACTCGCCAGAACTTCGATTGAGCGATACCACCTTTCTAAAAGGGATGGGAATGTGTTTAAGGATGAACTGAAGAGCGAAGAAACACAGAGATATGGCAAAGATGAAGACTACAAAGATAACACAACTCATAAACATGGCACCTCACGAATGGAGGACAAGCCCGTTCCACGTGATGAACACACATATGCCAAAAGGAATATTACAGATGAAGTATTTCCAGAGTCTTTAAGAGAATACTACCGTCCCACAACAGGCCAGGGTGTTTCGTCCCCAAGAAGACCTAGTGAGGAAACCCCGTCTACATTTTTTTCAAGAACTCGACATGATGATTCCTCTTTGTGGCCAAGAGCAGACGAGAGCAGACTGATAGAAAGGAACGATTCTTTGATCTCCCCAGAAAATGTGTGGGACGATCCCAAGCGAACAAGCTGGGAAAGAAGAACTGAATCCACTCAAGGATATGCAAGCAAAAAAGTATTCAGGGCAGATTCCACTGTGTCCATCTCATCCACCAAAGATGCCGAAGGAACCCCAAGCTCTGTTAGAGGATATTTTCATGGTAGTGTCTCCAAAGAAGATCACTCTGCCTACTTTTCCAGACAAAAGGGTGATAAAGAAGACGGTTATCCAGAGTCTAGCAAAGTATCAGAGCCTGTAAGACGACCAGACGTAACAGTATCAGAACATCTAAGGCGACCAGTTGAAGCTATACCAGAACATGCAAGTCGACCAGTCGAAACTATACCACAGCCTAAACGTCAACCAGACGAAACAATACTAGAGCCTGTACGAAGTCCAGGAGGAACTATGTCAGAGCCCATAAGACGAGCAGACGAAGCTATACCATTGCCATATACAGGATATGAAATTATATCTCCAAGACGGGAGGAATCCATCTCATCTCCCAGAGGGTCGAGGGATGAACCAAAGCAAAAGGACAAGGAAGAGAGAAAAGTGCATTCAGAAAAGGTTCACTCAAGTCGTGAGTTTGTAACCAGAAAAATAGTCAGAGATTCTGTCATTTCTCGGGACACCTCCAAAGACGACACTTCTAGATTGCCTTCCACAGTGGACACCTCAAGACGTTTCTCCGAACGATATGAGCCTCCGCCAAGAAGGACAAGCATCCGAGAAGAGATCACAGTATCAGAAGAAAACAGGATTCCTTATCCCAAGGAGGTCGTTGCTCCTATACCAGAATACAAGGATACCAAACCTTCAAGAATGAGTGAGCTCAGGAAGAAAATTGAACAGCTCAAAAGTAAAGTTGATTCACTTGATGATTCAAGAGCTCGTATGCACCTCGAGAGATATGTCGATGAACACTCAGAGAAAAAGCCGGATGTTGAAATCAAGGATCCAGTCAACATTAAGAGGTACGAACTATCCGAACGCAGAGCAGTGGGAACCACAGTGGTTGATGGTGCAGATGCACACCCGAAAAGAGCGGTAGGTGTCGTTATATTCCAACATAATGACTTAGAAGCATTACAATGGCCGCTTGCTCAAGTCACGCTAAGTCTTAAGACAAAATTGTATTGCAATTCTACACAAGAAAACAAATACTTCTGTGAATAAGCCTCATTCCCCCTGGGTCAGAGAAAGCATATATAATGCTCCAAGAATCAACTTCGGTATTTGTTGGGTTCAAACGAACACAAGGTACTCATACTTGACAATGCGACAGGGTACGATTTATAAATATGCCTCCCTTTCTCCCCTTTTTTCGAGTTAAAGCTTACTACTACTACTACTACTACTACTACTACTACTACTACTACTACTACTACTACTACTACTACTACTACTACTACTACTACTACTACTACTACTACTACTACTACTACTTGTACTACTACTACTACTACTACTACTACTACTACTACTACTACTACTACTACTACTACTACTACTACTACTTGTACTACTACTACTACTACTACTACTACTACTACTACTACTACTACTACTACTACTACTACTACTACTACTTTTTCTGCTGCTGCTACTTTTTCTGCTGCTGCTAACATGGGTACAAACGCGTTGTTGCACGGAAATGCACTTCAGATATATAATGCTTTGACGTTTTACTTTGAAACTTTATTAGAGCATTGACGTCACTTCTGAGTCGATCAGCCGGCAAATCAGTAGACAGACAAGCCAAGAGAGCACCATAAGGCGGATTAGCAGTGTTCGTGAGGAGGATTTAACAGCAACACCTCGGATGCCAAAAGTGGACGAGTCCCCGGATGAAGTCTTTCCAAAGATGAGCAAACCAGATGAAAAGGCTACATTTATGAAGCGTGACGCAGAAACGATGACTGCTCCTGCGGTACAAGGACATGTTGGGACAGACGTGATTCGCCGACAACAATCGATCGTCAGAGAGACTATGGTAGGGCCAGACAGACTTGAAGAATTAAGAGGTGTTCCTATTGACCACAGAGAAAGGAAACCCCAAATTGAAGAGGTAACAGAACCACATTTCAATCTAAAATTTACGCATGTAAAGTCTGTATTCCTACCTTTTGTTGGAGCAGGGCTCACGGGTTTCAACATGTGACGATTTTACTTTCTTCTGACTAGTTATGTTCGTAATCAGCAGTTATATTTATAATATATACGGGCTGCATGCGAAAAACGCTTGTTATATGTCGATGACACTCGTAAATATTTACAACTAAATGTTCTTGTTATTTTTTAACCATTTTTGGCCATCAAGGTGGGAACAGGACAAGTGATAGACAGTGGAGTTACAACAATCCAAATAGACAATCAACAACAAATCGTGTCACCAAAGAAGGACACACAAGGATGGTGGAATGCTTTTACGGCAGAGGATGTTGACCGTTTGTTGGAGCTTGGAAACCGGGGCCCATGGAACGCATATACTGCCGAGGACGTAGATAAAATGTTCCAACTGGGGCCTGTGAGAAGACGAAGTCTGCGTCGGGGATCTCACGAGAGAAGGTGGGCACCGTAATGACTGCATTTAACGTTCTTGGCGCTTGAATGTTAATGTGGGGCGCACAAGGGAAGGCACGCCATGAAGACGGTAGTCATTGGACTAAGGGTTCGATGAACATTTTTAGCATGAATATATTAGCGCCATTACCAAACTAGCTTGGTGTATATGCTAATGGAAGTGCTTTCTCTCTTCTATACCTTTCTAAGAGGAAGAGGAGATCATGAAGATTTGAAAACTGACTATAGTTAAAAAATTAAAAGTTGTCTGTTTTCCGGGATTTTTCCGAGGTTAAAATTAGTATTAAATCGACGTTTCGACCAGTTTCACTGGTCTTCTTCTTAATGATCCAAAATGCCAATATGGCTGACTTAAGTTAGTTGCTGGAGGAAGCTATAAACCAAAAACGGTATATGAATGAATGTGCATGTAGCCATACATGGCGTTGTAATTGAGAGCCAATGAAGCCCTGTTCACTGTGGCAAGGGTGGTGTTAATCTCTGTGGCAGAAAACTTGGCATGAAAACATAGGGGTGTCATGTAGAACAGTGAAGTACATTTGACACCGTTTTCTATTTGAATTTACAGATCTTTCAGAAGATACCCACGGCGCTCGAGAGATGAACCCGTGGATGTTCACGTGAGAGTTCGAGCGAGACAGGAAAAACGCAGTCGTCCTCAGTGCATCATTGCCCAGGCTGCGCCGGAAGAGAAGGCCATAGTGCTGAGGGATGTTAAGGAGAGCGCAGATCCCTTCATTAGTAAGATCAAAGTCGATGATGTCTATGGTGCGGATGCTGTGAGGGTCGAGAATGGAGTTGTTAAAATCAAAGTTGGCGACTTGACTTCTAAAGGAAGGTAGGAGACTGTTTGGCTGAGTGATAATACACTGATAATAGTAAAGATATGTTTCTATGACCTCGTTTTATGTTTAGTTGGTTCCCTTCTAAGCTTAATGACTGATTAAAGCCTGTTTGAGTAAGGTAAGGAATTTCCAATGTCATGGTCGGATCTGGTCAGAGTGACTGATCTGGTACTCTGCAGGTACCCTGTAGTTTTGCCATAGCCCCTATTTGCCAGCTTGTTCAGGGTTCCTGTCAGGCCTTCACAGCAATACAGTAGCCCTGACAGGTAGTCCCCTACTCCACTGTTGCCCACCTCCCGCGAACGAGGACGTTAGGGGTTGGTCTTTTGGGAGGCATTAGACACCGAGGTTATACCGGTCTATACCGGTTTTACTGTTAGTTTGCATGACTAAGCTATCAAGTGGAGAAGTCGAGAAAGTACGCAACTCAATATTGAGTTTCAGGTACAAGTTCTATTTAGAATTTTATAGTGACCAAAGGCTTGAAAAAGCCGCATTCATTTTATTTTCTGTAACCAGTGTTGGCATGGTTGTTGGTAAATCATTTCAATGGGGTGTTGAAAGTTGATGCGCATTACAAATATAATAAAAAAAGCTTAAGAGAAGCTCTTGGAGAAAAACAGTCGGCATATATAAGGAAATTTGACCGATTGATTTTTTTAAACATGCATATATCAAGTTTGTTACTGAAATAGAAATTTGTCATTATTCTTCATTTAGGAAAGCGTGGGCGAGGATTCTACAGCAGAAAAACCGTATCGTTGAGGTATATTGCCTTGTTTAAATTTATAAATTTTGAATCACCATTACTTCTATAAATCTTGAATCTTGGTATAAAAACTGTAGCCTGATGATAATAAGAACGTATAAAAATCGCGGGTAGAGATCTGGGTACATACCTGGCTGGTGTATTCTTTATTCGTTTCATAGGCTAACAATTTTCAAATCGAGAAACTGAGAGTATATGACCCAGGTATTAGGGATGAAAGACACGATGTTAGTAACAATGTTGCGTTTACAATCGTCGTGAAAAATCGTCTCGTGAGAGATCACCTGAATTGATCTACCGAGAGTGATAAGAATCGAGTTATAACTCAGCCTTTCTCTCGTTTGAGGTCAACTCTCATTCTTTCGTCCACTCTTGTGCGTTCCCATCAAATTTGAGCCTGCTTAAACCTTAACCAGCGTCGACGAGAGTTTTCAATCGTTTGATAGGCAGATGACGTCAACTTTTTTCTATACTCAATCTTAGCTGGTTTGACCACACGGAAATGACAGTCAAAACTTTAATCCGTTTGTTTTGATTCCTATTAGTCCGATGGCACTGTTACTATCCCAGTCGGCCAAGACCATTACGAAGACGGTGTGTACCGAACGAACTACTACCAAGGACAAGAACAAGACGGCGCGATGCAAATGCCAATCAAATTCAAGATACAAGAACAGAACAGAGCCAAAGCTAACAAGCTACGCGTTGCCAGGGAGATCAAAAGAACCGGAAGTATGCGACGGAAGCGAAGGGCCGCAGGCAGCAGAGCGTATATCGTGGGCGCACGATACTACCGCGGGAACTTAATGTTAAAGTCTGCTGATGGCAGTCACTCTCAGGGAAATCAGCGAGAAGTAGTTTTGAGGCAACATCAAGACAGTTCTAAGGTATTTTTCTTATGATAACAACGAGCAAATTGAGCCATGAACTGACGTCTTTCTTGAGCAGTGTTGAGCTCAACGTCAAAACACTATGTTTAGCTGTGGGAAAAGAAAGTTTCCATCCATTCTTTTATTTACAGCGAAAAAATCCAACTGTGAAAGTTCCTAACGCGGCCTGAGATACAAATTTGGGTTTAAGATCAAGATGAAAATTGCACGATGAGTCATGGAAATAAAAGTTGTTATGTACAATCGAAACTGTCAATAATTTTTTAAGAGCATTTTGTGTCACACTTTTAAACAATCAACTCGCCTTACATATAAGGTTATCAGGAAAACAGATCTATGCGCGCAAGCAGCACAAGTAGCTCGGTCCTTTCCACCCCGCCTCCCCCTCCCCCACCACCACCACCGCCACATGACCGATCTGGACCCATCATTGACTCGGTGACCTCCATAAACCCCAATGGCACTGGTTCTGAGAGAGGTTAAAGCAGAATGGTTTCATTTTCGTAGATAAACCATAGTAGACGCTTATTACTCTTCTTTGCCTTAAGGTTACTGGAAATGAAATTGTGCTGAGACGAAGCAGCCAACCCACTGCTTTTCCAATGCAAACAATACAAAGGATCCACGAAGGCCACAAAACAACAAGGCAGGCGGCTTCCTGTCGAAACGAAGATGGCAAAATGGTCATCACAGTGCATGCTGTTCCACCGCAGGCACCAAGGTTTAACCTGAAACAAGTTGGAGAAAATATGACACGTACGTCCGACATGCTCACGTCTGGCTCCTACCACGGAAGTGCCCCGGGTCATCGAGGTGTCTCCAGCACTTCCGGAAATTACTACGTATCCTCAAGTTCCCGTGGTGGTGGGATCTCAGGTGCTCCTCGAGGGTACGTGACGACTTCTACTTCCGGTCGGCAGGGCAGCCAGGGAACTTCCTACTTCGTTACTGATCCCTCTGACTCTTACGATCGCCGGCTGGGAAGGTCTGGTCACCAAGGTGTTACACGGGTTTACACCTCAAACGAAATGTCCAGTACTCCGAGAATTATTCCCTATGAGGATGATGTTCACCCAAGCCGACGAGGAACACAGAACGACTCGTTTATAGCTGATCCGTCAAGTTTTTATGGGTTTTATGACGCACCAGGGTCGAGGATTGCTGTTTCTGATCCCCGTTTGAACGCTCGTACGGGATATGGAGAGAAATTTAATCTGCGAGATCATGGTGACATGTCCTCAGTGCAGTACGTGAATGGGGCCCGACAAGGCAGCAGAATTATAAATGAAAAGTAAGTATACTGTATAGATAATAATACTGAGGTAAAGTTACAGTGCTGAAAGGCACAAGAGCAATAACCGCCCATGGCAGTGATTTTACTTAACTGAACAAAAGACATCGTGTTGATAAGGGAGGACTTCATTTGCATTTACTTTCAACACACATTTACATACGCGACTACAACACTAGTTCCGTCAATAGACCTCGCCAGTTGGTAGCCAAATTAGAAAAAGCTAGAGAGTTTGTGTGAAACAATATTGACGGCTGATGGCTAACCCCACTGAGACCGTCTTAAAGGGTCTCAATGAGTTTTACCGTCAGCTGCCAAACGGCCTAAATTTAACTGTCAACCGTTAAAATTTCATTTGATGGTGCGTATGATTTCTAACTCTCTTTGCAGAATGAACTCAAACGGCCGATATAGATATGGCTCATCTTGGAATACTAAACAACAGGTAAAAATTTATTCCCCTACAAAATCATATAAACTTAAATATATATATCATTTTACTCTTCAGAGAGGACAAAAATTTAATTCCGAACGTGAAACGGTAACCTTCAAGTTTTCAATGGGTTAAAAGTTAGGTTCTTGAAAAGCTGTTGTACTCTGTACAGGGTCACGTGATACCTTGATTACTTTTACCAATCTTGTTGATGCATTGATCTGAAGAGAGTAAGAAATGCCCTGTCTTTGAACGCCTAAAAAACCATGGGGAAATGTTTGAGAAATTTTTAAGGTAATCAGGAAATTGCTCGTAATATTAACGTGTGTAGTCCGTTTACGTAACTACTTTCGAATGTTTTGGTCAATTGATATTATCGATTAAAATATTTTATTTTGTTTTTTAGGAACAATTAAATGGCCGTTCGATGGCTTGGGCAGTCGAAGAAGTTCGTCCAGATTTCTAAAGTTTATTTCAGTTTTTATTGTCAGGTAAAAATTCTTTAGTGTTAACATTCTCGACTACAGTTGAAGGTATTTTTCTCCAGACTGTTTGACAGTCGTGGTCACTATCTTATTGTTACTTATTTTCGGGGATCGAACTTAATTTCGTGAAAATGGAACGGGGATATTTCGCGGGGCTTAATTTTCGCAATTTGGATTCTACTGTATTCCAATTGGTTAACAATTTTTATCCGGTGTTTCGTATTTCACTGCTGCTTATTAACCTTTAATAACGGTATGAGAGTGACGTTTTATCCCCCTAAAATCATACGTATTCAGTAGTTTATACCAATCTTCAATCTCATCGTTGTTTTAAAGCCGCTAGATCAGGGCTATTTTTGGTTGAATGTTTTTGTCTCACCATCTTAATTCTTCAATCATAATCTGCAAACTTCAAGATGACAATGAAAGTACTCCTTAAATAAAACTTGTTCCTTCTTTTTAGGAAGAAACCACTCGAGAAAGTTGAAGTTACTCCGAGATCGTGGCTGTATCTGCGACTTGGGATAGACATATGAAGAAAAGAAAAGAAAGGAAAAGAAAATAGTTTTCATTACAAAGTTATTGTAGTCACAACTATAATTTTACCGTCAAATGTTAAGGAACGGAACAAAAATCATACCAAGAAAATGTTTTCTTTCGATCCCCCTTGTTCAAATGATGGTTGGTTGGGTAAGAACTCAATCAGTCCAATCAGTGAGGGATTTTTTCAACTTTTATTTTAACTCCGCTGTTCGGGTGATGGGAAATGAAACATTTTATTGCGGTCAGGTGGCCTTAAAATAAAGGTTCAAATGATAAGTTTGTAAAAAAAAACATATAGAGTTAGGAACACGGTTATGTAGTGCTTCTTTCTTATTTGATATCAAAACAGAAAAAAAAAACACAATGAAACACGAGCACAAGCACAAATAATCTTAAAATGATGCCGAGGCAAACAGAATGATACAGTGAACATAGCTAGCAATTTGCGTAATATTGCTAGCAAAATTTGTAGTGTTGGCGGTGCAAAAGCTGGCACATTGACATTAAGCGTTATGGTGCGGATATTGTAAACAGGTTTAAAGTTTGAGCGCAATGTTGCTGTCGGTTAATGCTTTGATGTTTGACGCGGTTGGTTGCAGACAGCTGTAAACTCGTTAAATTTTGGCAAAACATAAAACAAATTGAAATTACCACAAAACAAACGTTACAATTACTGGAAATCTTATCTGTTGAAGTTATCGCTGTAATGTTCAGTAAAGATAGTAATAGTGAAGAAGGTCAAAGATAATATACATAAATAAATAAAGTCATATTCCTTATTGGACCTTTTACCGACCACAAGCTTAACCTGTAGATCGGATCCTCTATAGTGGAGGAACCAGGAAAAATAAAATGTTGGGCTGGCTAAGTTAGTAAGTTAATTACGATTTTTGAGTAGGCTAGCAATGCTGGTGTCATTCGAAACTCGATAATAACAGCTAGGTTTTCCCCCAAAGCCATTCGGTTCTCTAAATCGTGGCTGGCATCAGGAACGAATGAGGGAACCGAAAAGCTTCGAGTAAGATAGTATTTCGTATTATACTGCTCGTTTTATAATGAATAATCTAATTCTTTGCGCCTTAACCGTAATCTGGTATATTCGTAGCATGTGATTGTAATCATCTCTGCGTAATTCAGTTGTTGATTAAAGTGGTTATTTCGTATGGTTTGTCAATTGAATTACAGGGTGCAAATAATGTTTTCTAAATTTTCCCAGTTCTAGCCACCTTAGGAATCCCGCTTTCCCTCCCGCCGTCCCTCTCTCTCTTTCCCCGCCCCCTGAACCCCCCCCCCCCCCACCTTAGGAATCCCGCTTTCCCTCTCCCGTCCCTCTCTCTCTTTCCCCGCCCCCCTGAACCCCCTCCCCCCACCTTAGGAATCCCGCTTTCCCTCCCGCCGTCCCTCTCTCTCTTTCCCCGCCCCCTGAACCCCCCCCCACCTTAGGAACCCCGCTTTCCCTCTCCCGTCCCTCTCTCTCTTTCCCCGCCCCCCTGAACCCCCCCCCCCACCCCATTGCCCTTCTCACGCGGGCTTCCCTCCCTCCTGCTGCAGCCCCCTGACAAAAGACACGTTATGCCACAAAAATAAAACACTTACCCGTGATGATAGCAGTGTTTCTGATGTATTCTTCGATTATTAGTGCCTCATTGATCCTGGCAACTGATCACTGTATTCTCAAGATACACCGAAGGCACCCGTTCCTTCAAGATCTCTTTTTTCTTTTCTTGGTTCAGTCTCCAAGTTACCAAATGATACAGTTGGCCCGAACGAACTTCGGATCCGCACATTTTCACATTCGTCTTTTGAGGTTTTTATTGTCAGACGTTGATAAATCTGGCCAGTCCTTGTAAAAAAAAATCTGTTCAGATGTTGTTGTCAGGGGTACTCCAGAGCAGAGTTATTGCTGTCCATGAAGACTTCTTTGGCAGCCTCCCTGGATGAGTTACACCTGGTAAGAGCCACCCCAGTTCACGATGTTGTAGCCTGCGAGAGCATCCTGGGTTTTTTTTTTTCGGCTCTTGTTGTGCATTGACTGATCAGTTTCTCGGGTCGCCATGCAGCTCTCGTAAGGTTAACAGATCAATCACAGTACCTTGTTAAGACTCTGTTAAATGTCGTATCCATTTTTCTCCACCAAGAGACAAGAGTGCGACTCGACTCATTAACGCTAGCACATTCCACACCGTCACTCAGAAGATTGTTGGCGTGGACATGATTGAATTGGAATAGAAACTACTACCTTTCGGCTGTTGTTCAATCATGGACGGCGTTGTTGCCACAGTCCCCGACTTGCCTCTCAAGGTTTGTCAAATCGATTGTCAAGCTTCCGAAGCTCGAGTTCACGTTTCTGCAGCAAGTGACTCCCTTAGTGGCAGGTTGTTTGCGCAACGCTAATTTCGTTTCTCACCAACCCTGGGCTTGAAACCAGGCAGTAGTAGAGTTCTCATCTTGGGAAAGTTAGCAAAATTTTCGCTTTCGCAATAAGGCGTCCGAAGCGTTTTGCGAATGAAAACGATCCTTTGTGACATCAACAAAGGAAGATATAACGCGCGCGCAAAATTAGCCAATGAGATTCGTTATAGTTTGACGTGATGGAAGCGCGCGCAGTGGCTTGAATTTGCGCACGGGTAATGTACGACGAAAATGAATCCTGACAGACAAACCAAAACCTTGAAGCCTCAGCCAAACGGAGTCAAAACTGGGACGGAAGTGTTCAAATACGAACTTACGTAGACTTACGCCCGGGTTGAAAAAATGCTTCCAAAGTCTTTTTCCAAGTACAAACATCGCAAAATGGCGGCAGTAATGGTGACGCGCGCACAGCCTATGTATACAGCAATCACTTCACACAGAGGCGCAACAGAGGAGTCACGCTATTTGAGACGCTGTGAAATGAAATCTATTCTTTATACATTTATTCACACCTTACAATCTCTTCGTTTGTATTGAAACCTTACTTTGCATAATACTTTCAGTTACATTCATTCGATACTAAAACAGTCTTATTAAAATTGCCTTGTGACAAGACGGTGACCGCTCGCTTCGCACACAAGTTGAGTCGTGTTGCCTGGAAACCAATTGCATAGCTGAGTTGACTTCTGTGTGCAACTTAAGTGAACTTCTTCGCGAAGAGACCGACATTCGACAAGACCTGGTGCTCCATGTGCAACTTTTTGATAGTTTACTTAACTTGTTTCAATAAATAATGTGTAAACTGTGTAGAAAATGTGTACTTCTTTGTTATTTACGTTGTCACATATTGTTTCTAATTCTCCCAACAATACGGATTGTGTAGCAATCCATTTACAGCTCTAAAAAAGATTAGAAAATGTGTGTCTTAGTTTGAAATTCACAGGCGAAACGGAACTCTTCTTTCGGCTCTAAGATATCTAGCAATCTTTGGCCTGCTGGTAAAGCTCTCGTAAAATGCTTTAAGCTTTGGGTAATTCTCTAATATATCTACTGTTGTAGCATCTTTTGTTGGTGCCTCACCAAAGGTTAGTCTGCTAAACTCAACATAAGTATCCAGGAGATCAAACATCACATAGTCCACCCATGTGAGTCGCTCGCTAGCAAAGTACAGACCATCGACATTTGTGCTGTTGTCTTCAACAGGGGCGAGCTTTTCAAAATACGACAGCCATGTGTACACAACTGACTGGATATGGTCATCCCTCAGCTTAGCTGAAAAGTTTGGACTGTAGAGAACTGGGCCAAGCTTTGCTCTTAAGTCCTCTACAATAAAAAATGAAGCAATCAAGCACAAATTTAATCATTTCCATGCAATGATGTTCATAAAATCCAGGTATATTATCAGTAGTAACTATCAAATGGTTCAGGACTTGAAAAATGGGACAGCATAACAGTCAAATTTAAATGAATTCTTACATCAACTTTATTGAACAAAAATGACTACAAAACTAAGTCTATGTGGTGAAATGCAAGTCACAGATTCCTGTGATGGTAACCAAGAAACTAATTAAATACCACATCATTAGGTAGAGAAGTGATGACAAAAAATGTGTCTGTAAGTGTAATGTTTTTCTCTTTTCAATTCATATTTTTTCAGCATAATGCAGCTACATGTAATCCTAGTGCTTACAGCTAATTAAGGGCGCGTTAGTTTGGGATCAATCCAGAATAAGAATAATATTGGAATAATGCAAGTTAGCTCTTCCTATTCCGGAATACTTGGATTTCCATTCCGGCTATTCTGCTCCCAGGAGCAGAATAGCCAGAATATATTCCAGAATATATTCTTATTCCAGAATATTCCCAAACGAACGCGCCCTAAGTTCAGTGGCAGATTTAGGGGAGGGGGCCCCCACCTTATTTTAGGCTAAATAGAGGCCTGTAGGGCAGAGAAAAAATATTTTCCAGAGTGGACCCACCCCTTATTCCAATGCCTGGATGATCAGGGCCACCCACTTATCTGAAGGTCTGGATCCGCCACTGAAGTTATACCTGTTAAATTCAGGTCTCGAGCAATTTCTTATACTGAAACAATAACTAATGGCAAATCTACCAGTATTTAACTATCCAAATACTTTACTTCAGTTAAAAATTTATGGATGACAAAGGAAGTAACAATAACTGTGCATTACCTGCACCAAAAACCAACAATTCACAGACATGAATGTCTGAACAGTCACAGTCGAGACCCACTGAGCGACCAATATGATGCATAATTACTGAAATAAATCACACAAAAACCTTTTTAGCATAACATATTCACTTTTGGGGGAATAATTTGTTATAAAGACTTAATCACTTGAAATTCAGATTTAAGTAAAAAGAGTAAGAAGGATAATGAAAGCAGAGAGGAAGGAAGGCAGGCTAGAGCAACTGGAGTACTGCAAGAGCAGTAGTTAGGGACAGGGTGGTATGGAAACAGAATTATGTGGCCTTCTGTACCTAAAGAAATGATGATGATGAAAAAGGAGTGTTTTTCATAGTCTCTTGATACATGTACCTTAACACACCTGAGACATTCAAAAATTTGCCTCAAAAATTTCTTAAGTGATAATCACCCCACTGAATACTTCAGGAAACCACCACATATTTTAGCAGAGTTTTTAAACATAACAGGAGGGTTTGGAATAATTTTTTTTGGTAAATAGTTTAATAAGAAAGACTTGTGCTGAATAAACCAACCTTTACTCTGCACTAGCCGCAATCCAGTTGTTGTAGTAATGGCCGGAACTAGAAAAAAGAAATTATCATCACTTAAATATGTTGCCCACTGAACCATTACTTTTGAGTTGCTGTATCATGTCATTACCTGATGAAATTCTTATATGGTTAAAAGACAAGTATATAGTTTTTTATTGCAGTAAGAATTTTTCCACTGGTAATTTATTCAATTAAATATGCAGACTTCACAATGCAAATAAGAGGATGCCTGATATATTTTAGTATTAATTACAGTACAGTACTTAATAGCTTGTGCCCTGCTAATCTGAAACATACCATATTATAATATTCTAAATTGTTATTTGGGGTTCAAGCTTCCTATAGACTGAGATAATTTTTTCACAGTACTTGCAGCTACTTTCATATTAGTATCTAAACTTACAGAATATATAGAGTTATGAATATTTTATAACATGCATACATCTGTCCGATGTCATGGCAAAAACAGATTGGCTTTCATTCCTTACAATATATGAAAGCGAAGTACTGTGATGTAAAAAAAATATGATAAAATAAATTTACATACAGACTTATCTGAAAATAGAATAAGCATATTTCGTTAAATGTTTTCGTCTCCACTATTAGTCGAGGTTCTGTCGTTAGGGGCTTTGGCTTGTCACTACAACTTTATACAAAGCTAAGCTCTTAGAATGAAAAGTCTTTTTAACTTTTTCAGTCACCTCTTCACACTCACCTTGGCCAAAAGTAAACAATCCTGTCTCTATTCCTTTCTCTTTTATAGTAGGCCAATCGGTCTTTGAAAAATTTGTTTCGGCGTACGGTATGTCAAAATCTTCCATCATAAGACGTATGCCTTCGGCGCGTCCTCTAAATCCAAAATAATGAAGAGTTACATGGCCTATGCTAACGATCGGAGAACAGCCTCTTTTTCCATGGATAATCTGATTGATTTTGTTGAAAACGAACTGCGCTTTCCCACTGTAGAAGATAGCAGCTATTAACGCAATTAGAGCAAATGCAAGCTGCAAACTCAACCTTTCCGCCATGTTTGAATAAAGAGAAGGCCTGGTTCTGTTGTTGTCCAGGCCTGGCTACCTATTTGCAGAGTCACTTGCGCGGTTACATAGTCTATATGACAACATCTTATTTTTGCGACTTCAATAATTTCAGTTTTGAATTTCGTTTCGTTTTGTGACTCTGGACTTCACTTCCGATAGCGATGTTTTCATTTGATGGACAGTACAAAAGCAGAAGGGTTGTTTCACTAGGAGGTGCAAGTAAAAAGGTATCTATTCCACCGGTTTTGTAGTTGCAAGCTTACATGTACGCTATCATACCTTCCTGTGCCGTCATGAAGTACATGCAGATCTGTATACGGAAGAAAAGTACTGAAAATGAAATATACTTATCTTACAACGGCTTACTACTTTAAATTCTTTTATAAAGATCAAATAACTTGATAAGTATTTATGGATCAGTTCTTTATTTTAATACGCACGAGAAAAATTTTCTGATGTGCATTGTAAGCGTGATTTGGCAAATTACAGTATTTAGTTAAACGTAATTCAGTGTTAATTTTAAAATCCTAGTTTCAACAGTCTTCAGCGAAAATACAACTGTATAATAGACAGCTGTGTGTAAATTATCGTTAGTGTAAACCTTAGTAGCCATGCATTGTTACATCAAGTAATCAATCATTAAATCAATCAACCAATGGCTATTCAATGGCTATTCAGTTCTCAACTCTTCACAGTTTGCCAAAGAAGTAGCCAATATGGAAATTTCCGAGGACGAAGTTATGGTGTCATTTGACGTTGTGTCGCTTTTCACAGCTATCCCGGTCAATAAAGCATGTGATTACATTCGCAACAAGTTGAACAATGATAGTACTTTACCGTCTAGAACAAGCCTTACTACCGACGACATCATTTCTTTATTGGACTTTACCCTCTCCAATAACTATTTTGTTTACAATAACTGTGTATATAAGCAGGTTCACGGTTGTGCTATGGGCAGCCCTGTAAGCCCTATTGTCGCTAATCTCTGCATGGAGGTTGTTGAAGAATTAGCTATCAATACTTCTACAGTTGCACCAAGGGTTTGGAAACGATATGTTGACGACAGCTTCGTCATCATTAAGAAAGACGCTGTCTCCTCCTTTCATGACACCTTAAACTCCATTGATCCCAAAATCGTTTTTACTATCGAAGAAGAAAACAATGGCCAAATCTCTTTCTTGGACAACCTGGTTTCCAGGAAAAATGGTGTTGCTGTCATCGACGTTTACCGGAAGCCAACACACACAGATAGATATCTGGATTTTTCTTCACATCATGAAATAAAACATAAAGTCAGTACGGCCTCGACTCTCTTATTCCGTGCAGCCAACCTACCTAGCACCTGTGAAGGAAAAGCGCGCGAGACTAGTCACGTTACGGAAGCATTGACAGCCAATGGCTATCCATCAACAGTTATTTCTAACATTTTAAAAAAGAAGTCAGCTCCAACAACTCCTCCACCAGAAGAATTAGTGTCCATGTTCTTCAAATGGGCCGATCCATCAGACACATCCCTGGGTTTCGCATGTCTTCCCTACATCCGCAGACTGTCTGAACCTCTTACCAGATTACTTCGCAAAAATGACATTCGTGTTGTAAGTAAACCAGCTAAAACCTTGCAACAAGAATTTCCTTCTCCTAAGTTTAGGCAGCCCCTGGATCTCCAATGCAATGTTGTCTACAAAATTCTGTGCGCTGACTGCAGTTGGTGTTATGTAGGAGAAACTGGCAGATGTTTTAAAACCCGACGAAAGGAACATCAGCGAAATCTTAAAAACTATACGAGAGGCTCGAACATTGCCAACCATGCTTGGCATAACAATCATTCTATTGACTTTGATGGCGCTACTGTGATAGACAAAGGCAATCACCATGTTCGAAGAACTCTAGAATCTTGGCATACTGCCAAAACTGTCGGCGCCGATAACAATTCTAAACCATTACCAAGACAATATTCTATTTTATTGTAATTTTTACTTGTTCGTTTGTCCATTTTTTAGCTTTTCACACTTCTATTGTATTTTTAGTTTTTATCTTTTCACACCCTCCCCTGCATATATTTCCAACCACACGCTTACTGTTTTTCATATTCGTTAAAGGCTATAGTAGAATAGCCGAAAGCTTATATTTTCTTAAACCTTTTTAACCAGAGAACGCTTTTTACTCTTTTAATATTCAATCAATCAATCAGTTTGTCAATTTCACAATGTATAATGTGTACATCATGGACATTCAAGCCAGTTTGCAGAGTATGAATTTTATTTACAACTTTTTTAAGTGCACACCAGGATTTCTCCTCTGTATGTTAAATGAAGCCCTCTTTTAGGAAAGGTGCAAGACATCAAGAAAACCACTTTTACCATGTGGAGGGGGACAGGGGGGGCAGGAGCCCAGGGGAAAAGGGGCGGGAAGCGGAAGGGGAGAGGGCGGGAAGCGGGATTCTTAGCGTCGGGGAAACCAGGAGAAAATGAGTAAAATTTGGCAACATTTCATTATATTTCGGAATAGATATGAGACAAAGAGGAGAGAATGGCTATGGAAAGGGGCGGGAGGCAGGAGAAAAAGGTACGGGAAGCGGGAGTAAAAGGTCAGGAGGTGGGAGGTTTAGACCCCCCTGTCCCCCCTCACTGCCATGGTTGTGTGTAGCAGTAAATGCCTCAGTATGCACAACATGCAAGATCTTACTTGCACAAGCTCAAGTTCTGCTAATTCTCTTCAGACTGGCAGATGGAAGACTCATTCTACCTTTAAGGATCAAAATAATAAAATGAAACTAATAACTTTGGGATCAATTTTGTCACCTTGCGCCGTGCGGCTGCAAAAAATTAGCTCTTCCAGATTCAACTTTTTTTCGTCCGCTAACTGTGGCTTTAGGAGTCTATGGCGACATTTAGTCCATCTACGCTGTTGTTGACAACGTACAGTCGATCTACGTTGCTCTCACTGAGATATTGGTGGAAAAATCTACCTAACAAGATTCAGCCTGTGTTGCCAACGAAGTGGAATGCGCTTAAATCAGTCGGCATTCTAAGGCCAACCAGAGGAAAACGCGCTGGAGTTCACTGCGAAAATAGCCAAAGAGATGGTCAACAAATTCCCTCTGTTTCACCTAACATGAGGCTGAGCGATATTGTTGGTTTAAGGGCCAGAAGAAGTCGAGTTTCTCGGAATTATACGAACTTATTAAATATTCAAAGTGTCACCTTTCCATCTACAACAGGGTGTGACTCCGATAGCGTGGCTTTGAATTCCCTCGAGAGGCCGTTCTTCGTTCCTTCACTGCTTTTGTCAAATACGATGTCGTTGGCGCCAAAAATTGATGAAATTGCGCACACTATTTCCACACTGAACCCAGACATCGCTTTTTTCACTGAGACCTGGTTGAATGAGGCCGTACCGGACGATCCAATTAGCATCAATGGATACCAACTTTTCAGGCGCGATCGCGCAAATCGACAACATGGAGGTGTGTGCATGTACGTCAAAACTCCTACCGAGTGCAAGATTCTTTCCGATCTACATGACATTGACCATGAAGTTCTTTGGGCAGATTTAAGACCTCGACGTCTGCCACGTGGTTTTTCCAACATCGTTGTTGGTCTTGTCTACCACCCTCCTGACGCACATGACGTCACCATGAGAGACCACCTAATATCATCTTTGGAGAAAGTCGAGTCACGCTACCCAAACAGTGCAATCATAATGGCAGGAGACTTCAACAAGACACTTTTACCTCTGTTCGGTAGAGCTGCTAAGGCTTTTCAGTTAAAGCCAATGGTCGATTTTCCTACCAGGGGAGAAAATACTTTGGACCAGTTATTCACTAATATTCCCGAATATTACTCACGTCCTAGCAGTTTGCCTGCGTTTGGTCTGTCGGACCATCTCACAGTGATCATGAAGGCTGGAACCAGGGACAAGTCTTCTAAGCCTAAATGCAAGACCATTAAATCAAGGGACAAGCGCCCGAGCAAAGTGGCAGAAGTTGGCCGATTTCTCCATCAGGTGCCTTGGTCTGGCTTGTTTTCTCAAGATCAGTCAAGCGAGGACAAGCTTAGAATACTTACTGAAGTCATCAATTTCGGGTTAAATACCATCATGCCAGAGCGATCGGTGAGGGTTCATGAAACTGATCGTCCTTGGCTGACCAGTCAGCTCAAGGCTCTCATCGCTCGCCGACAAAAGGCCTTCTCCTCCGGGAATGAACTCCTTTACAAGATGTTAAGAAACAAAGTGAACCGCGAGCGGAAGCGCTGCCGTAGTGTCTACTATGAGAACAAAGTGAAGGACCTGCGCATCTCAAAACCCCGAAATTGGTGGCGCGAGGTTAAGCAGCTATGTGGGGCCACCAGAAACACCGGGCGTGACCTTAAATCGGTCCTGCATTCAGACCTTGGTTGCGAAGAGACCACTTTGGCTGAAAGCGTCAATGAAGCCTTTACCAGCGTCACGAAAGACTACTCGCCCCTGACAAATTGTTCTCGTGTACCAACAGATGGTGACCAGCCAATATCCGTCACTGAACAGTCTGTCGTTAAGAAACTTCGAGCAGTTAAAACATCTCGTGCTGGTGGACCTGATGATCTTCCTAACTGGGTGCTAAGGGAATTTGCTGACATTCTGGCCGCGCCCATTGCTGACATCTTGAACACCTCCTTCTCTGAATGCAAAGTTCCTCGTGTTTGGAAAATCGCTGATGTCTCGCCTCTTCCAAAGGCTCCAACAGTATGCGATTTTAATAAAGACCTGAGGCCGATCTCACTAACATCTACACTGTCAAAGATTGCTGAAAGTTTTGTAATCGAGAAGTCCGTAAAGCCTGCAGTGCTATCCTCTATTGATCCAAATCAATATGGCTTCATCCCAGGCTCCTCTACGACTTTCGCGCTCATTTCTATGTTACACCATTGGCTGGGAGCTACCGATGGCACTGGGGCTGCTATTAGAACCGCCTTTGTGGATTTTCGGAAAGCTTTCGACTTGGTCGACCACCAGACATTAATTGCCAAACTGTTAAGCCTAGAAGTCAAACCAACTTCCCTGAATTGGATCATAGATTTTCTAAGGGACAGACAGCAAAGGGTGAAGCTACACGGGACCTTCTCCACCTGGCTAAACGTCACTGCAGGAGTACCACAGGGCACCCGACTCGGACCTTGGCTGTTTCTCGCGATGATCAATGACCTTGATCTACCTGGAGAGTCCATGCTTATGTGGAAATTCGCTGATGATACCACCATTTCCGAGATAGTGCAGCCGTCCAACGTCAGCAATTTACAGCATGTTGTCGATCACGTCAATAAATGGTCTCATGAAAACCGCCTTCAGCTGAACCCAAGGAAGTGTAAGGAGATGCTGACATGCTTCAAAAGATCGCCACCTCTGTTTGACCCAGTCGAGGTGGATGGACTTAATTTTGAAAGAGTCTCTTCCGCCAAAGTTCTAGGTATTACTCTCAGAAATGATTTAAAATGGAACGATCACATAGAAATCATCACATTAAAAGCTGCTAAGCGTCTTTACTTATTACGTCAGTTAAAACGTGCCGCAGTCAGCTCTAATGATCTAGTTCTATTTTATTGTAGTGTAATAAGATCAGTCCTTGAATATTCATGCCAGTTGTTTCACAGCAGCCTTCCTGGCTATCTGTCAGTGGAATTAGAACGCATCCAGAGGCGTGCTATGCGTATAATTTTCCCAAATTCAGGATACATAAAGGCATTGGAAGAGGCTGGTATCCCTACCCTTGCTGGCAGGCGTGATTTGCTTTCAAAGAACCTATTTAATGATATTGTAATCACAAAAGACCACAAACTAGTCAATCTGCTGCCTAAAAGGTCAACTAACAGTCATCAACTTCGCAACAGGAGAGTGTTCGACACACCAGTTTGTAGTACGAACCGTTTTAAAAACTCTTTTATTATAGACAATAGTTTAAATTACATCGCATAGATCGCTTTTAATAGTTTTTAATATATTGTAATGTTAATAGCTTTTAATATTTTTAATCTTGTAATATATAGTTTAAATATTTTTATGAATTGTGACAGTACACGTAATTCAGTCCAAGGACTGCAAAGTGTTATACTTTTAATAAACGATACTTCTCTCTCTCTTCTCTCTATTTAACGAGGGTAACATAATTTACTGGTTGCCCAGTAGTTTACAATATGGCCCTCCCTAGTTTTGCATGAAATAGAGTAAAGAAGAAAATATATATATGTATAACACAATAAAAAACCAGACCCTAATTAATTATTTACATATTATATAACTGTGAATAGTGATTAAAATTTAAATTAACTTAATACCAATAAGATCTAAAAAGTGCTACTAATTACAAAGTGTAATTAGTGTTTAACTTTGTATATCTTCAGGAGTTATTTGACAGTTGTATATTGATACAAAAAATATAAATTGTTTCAGTAATAATATTCTAAGACAGTTATTTTATTATATTACAGGAAGAAAGGACATCCTTGATTCAAAGAACTCAGGCAGAACGACAGAGAAGAGAGGTAAATGTAATTGATTATTACTTGTATTAATGGATATCCTTTATTTTCTATATTCAAATGTCAATTGTATCTTAAATGTTAGGATTTACGTCGAAAAAGTGCAAGTGCCCTAAAAATTCAGTCATTCCTTCGTGGAGAAAGGGCAAGACATCAACAGGTATGTAACTATTTGAATCTGCAGCCTCAACTGAACAGGTGTGTTTTAATAAAGAAATAAAAAACGCATCCGAGTACATTGCTGAGTTATATAAGCATGCGGGGATATTTGAGAACACAGGAGAAGTGCATAGAGAAGCACAAGGTGCAGCCGAGTGCTTCTCGCACTTCTCGAGGTTCTTAAAAATCCCCAAGTGCTTATATTACTCAACAATGCACAAGGATGAAGTTTTTATTTCTTTTATAAAATGCTAAGGAAATAGCGCATGCTCAAACTCATTACGTAAGCAGCATGCATTATAACTCGATAAAGCATGTGCATTATGTAAGCAGCATGCTTTATGGAGCTATAATGAACTCAAACTGACCAATCACAGCACGTGCAATTACTCAAACATTTTATAATGACTTATAAATTTTAGTTAGGGCCGATTCGCACTAGCGGACAAGTTTTAAATGTCATAACATTTTTGACAAAAACAAAATTGTCGCAACAAGTCAGAGACATTTTGAAGAAAACAAAAGGTGTAATTATTATTACAATAGCTCTGCACGTACTTCTGGCATCCTGGTACATTTCTCGGCACGGTCGTCTTGTGCAAATATCAAATAATCAGGCAGGTCCACGTGGTGAAAGATTTTAAAACGATTTGCATTTGAAGTGCGCGTGTAGTGATGTTTTTGTGCTGACCTGCGGGGAAAATGTGGCAAGTAAACTATTTCTTTTCCCCTCCATTTACCGGCACAAACTGGTTCCCTCCGCATTCATTTGTTCCAACCCCGGTATTACCATCCTTCCACGACCTCACCTTGGCACACAAACATGTTTTGCCGCCTATCGCGGAAAAATTTCGCGTGTTGTTTTTTAGTACAATCCAGACCAAACGCAATAGCCAATCAACAACGTATTGTTATCTGGTATTATGAGGGGCATTGGAATGCGACTGGTCATGACTTGTCCTGCCTTGAGGCAGGACATCGGCCCCTTTGAAGATTTGTCCGTTTTGACAAAATTTGCACTTGTCCGACAAGTCGTTCGCACTTGTTTTTGCGATTGTTTGACAAAATGTATCGCGCGTGCAACGCGGACCAATCATAAGACAACTGCTTCTTTGTTTTCCTGAATTGTTTGACAAGTTCTAGGTCTCAAAAAACGTATTCGCACTTGTTTTCTGTAACAAGTGACACACAAGTGATGAAATCTACCAGTTGTTACAAAATTTGTCCGCTAGTGCGAATTGGCCCTTATAATGGTGTAATCATACAAGTTATGTAATAATTGATGGTTTGTTTTCTTTCCTTTTCATTCAGTATGAGCTGCAGAGGATTGATTTTGATGAGGCTGTCAGTTCAATTCAAGGGTCAAAAAACATTCCAGTAGCATCTGCAGTTAGACTTCTTTTAAGAAAGCTTCTTTTCTTTCATTCTGACTCCAAGGACACTCAGAGATTGGTAAGAAAAAATGCCATTTACTAAGTAAATATATTCAATAAATTGTATTAAAAGTATACATTGTAAGTCAGAGGAACATGTCCAAAATAAAGAACATTTTAATGCTAGTGTGAAGTGAAAATGAACATGCCTATTATTTGATACAGAAACAGTCTCTTACTTATTCTATGTTGTTGGTTTTTTTTCAGATATGGATGTGTCAATTTCTACTGAAGAATCGTAACACTATTGTGTATCAGTTACAGAAAGATGATTATCGTAGCTGGCTTCATCAGATCAAACACCTTCTCTTGATTTGTAGCAGGTACGACATGTTCCCCCACCTCACCCCTCCCATCTTTCCCCAGGACTACTTCAAAAGTCCAGTATCACATAATGCTGCAGCAAAAATTCCCAAACTCTCATCGTCTTGCCCCAGACCCAAGCTTCAGGGCTCAAATTGAGTGTCAGCAAGGAGATAGCTGGCATTTCAGCTAATGGAGAAATGGAGAGAATTGAGAGAGCAAGTTATAGATTTTTAGAAACAGCAACAGTCTCAAATTCCAGCACGATCTGCAGATTGACATTATTTTTACCAAACGATTATATTTTAAAAGTTTTAAAACCCATGAAGCAGCTAACAGCTTACTGTGCTTATTTTCTCTATTTAGCTTTTATATATTTTGCTGTAGAATGTTTGTTAGCTATTAACGTTTTCCATTAACCGTTTTATTTATTTATTTATTTAATTTTGCTTTATTGCCAACCACCGTCCTAGTTTTAATCTAATTTAACTTCGCTCAGCTCGATAAGCTTTTTAATTAGTTTTTCTGAGTGTTATTACCAATATCCTGTTTTAATTTTTTTTTTGAAGCATTGTATGAAGTCCTTTTTTGGTAATAAAGTTGTTGTCTTGTCATAATATTATTATAGCAATACAACTTAATATACACAAATGACATAGTTGGTTCAGATGTCCATCTGTTCCTAGCCCACTCCTCCTTAAAACATGATATAACACAACCTTTGCAAACATTCCATAGGTCCCTGGAAGCATCACTGAAAGATTCCAAACCAGTTGCTATCCAACTGCGGATGTTAGAGGTGTTTACTTCCCATGATTCATACCACAATCCTGTTGATCCTGCTGGAAGTCGAAAAGATGCGGCGATGGTGACAATTTATCTCGTCAGAAATGGTAATTATGGTGGCATACTCATACTCAGTGAATATTAATTAAAATATACCATGAACTATTTTTCTTTGAAGCACAGACTGGGTTCATTTTGGTTTATACAATGTATATTAGATAATGATTGTACTTAAAATAACACCTTACTGGTATTGTCTCATATGTGGGATTATAAGCAGCAATCTGCTTTTCTTTTATCTATACCTGCTACAATTTTTTGTTTATTGGAATAAATATTTTGTGTGTAGGATATTTCGGATATCTGCGTGCTCTGCTGAATGCGAGGGTTCCATCCAGCTTGGAGCCTTCTGTTGTACCTCCTACTCCAATGGCTGCAGCCATCAGAGATTTGATAATGAGTCCACTTCACTTCAGCTGTCAGGCTAGCAGTGAAGAAGAAACTGCATTTACTGCAAATAATAGGTATTTAATATTATAAAACTTGACCAGACTAACATAACTATGATGGCATCCACTGTTTGTTAAGAAATAGAAAACATGTTCTGTGTGTTTTTATCGGCTCGTGTTCCCAAAGCATTTCTTGTTCTGCCAAACTTCCACTCTTGTTTCTATAACACGATAGAAACACGATAAAAAGGTTTTCTACTTTTTTACGTTTACTTTAATCATCAAAATGTAAATTCTCTTTGCTTGCGCCATCATTACGTCAACAGCTTGTGCTAGTTCTGTGTTTCTATCGAGTTATAGAAGTACGGCATTTAGCACGCGCTTTCTTACAGGATGTTTTCTAAAATAATTTAACTTTTCCATTTTCAGGCATGAAGTGTTTTCAGCACTGATCTCTGACATCCTTTGTCTAGAAATGACAGAGCAGATAACTTGCTTTCTGCTACCATCAATAGCCGACAGATCTTCAAGGTTCCCTTTTGGCTTCTTGTTAGAGGCCCTCCTGACATTGTTATCAAAACCACATGATTCAGGGGGGAGAAACAGTGCTGTGACCCCCACCCCTTGGTTACTGTATGGAGTTTTGGCATTTGTTGACAAACATTTAGGTAATGTGTGATTTTAATCAATAAAAAAAATAATTAATAGTTACTTTACATGCTACTACTATAAGTTACTTGAGGTTGCTGGGCATGAAAACTGAAGATTCCAGGTTTAAGTAGTCAATACTGGGGCCTCTCAGGCCTGGAGTTGTACATTTACTGTATATCATTATGAAATATATCAAACACGAGGGAGAGTGTTTCATCACATTTCCAAACACCGAGAAGAGAGTTGAAAATATAATGCGTAGCAGGGTATTTTTGACGAACTTTGAGGTGTTTGGACATGTGATGAAACACTCTCACGAGTGTTTGATATATCTTCTCAATTGAAACTAAAACTATGGAGAAAATGGAGAAATCAAATCTTGAAAATCAATGCATTAAGATCAGATTTCCAAACCACCGTCACAGTTCTGATTTCCTTTGTGTTAACTAGATGAATATTATTAATGAGTTTGAGAAGTACTTGTAACCACCCACTGATGGCAGTTTCGATTAAACTGACATTGTATGGTATCAGTCATACAATAAGTGGATAGTCTGTTTTAAGAAGATGGGTAACATTACTCAAGACACAATTATCTTGCAACTGAAAAAAGGGTGTCTTGAGTCTTTTCATCCAACCCTATGTAAAACTTTTTGCTTGACTGGTTCGTTTTCTACAGGATTCTTAACATGTTGTCGAGTGTGCACTGCTTCTTTGTACAAAGTTGAGTGTGAAAATCATGTACACCTGTATTAATTTTCTATGTTGTTATATATTATTACATGTAGACCTCCAATCCTCTCATAAAATCCTGTTTTTCTCTTGAACAGGTTCATCGTCAGACCTTTCGGTGGTTAAACGTTACATTCAAGTATTACAGATCCTGTTGGTACAGCTTCCTCATCCAGGTAAATAACTTTGAGATTGCCTTGTAAACTTGGGCTTTATGCATCTAATGGCGCAACAAGGACAATTGATGATGATGATGACTGCCATTGTAAACCCTTTACATGTATACACATAATTTTATTTCATTTCTTGTACCTGTCCTGGGGTCAACTACAAGCACATGTATAAATAAGTGACATGTTCAATTATATACCCAATCTGATATGCACCTGTAGACAATGTGTAGGTAAAAAGGTCAAGAAACAATAAGTGAGTTAACAACCAACTGAGCAACAAGTATTTTTGGAACTACAAAGTAAGCTATCAAATATGCAGATAATATGTGTCTATTGATACAATGAAAAATTACTGTTCAGATCATCTGGACTACATTCATTTTACATGTACAATGTACCTCCTAGTTGCAAACTTACATGCATTTTTTTTAGTTTCAACTACAGTATAAAGGAAGTGGTGTTTAATTATTAATGTATAATTTATATTTATTTCATTTTTTAATGCACCAGTTACTGTACTCTCTGATGACGATGACAGTGATTCAGAAATGGAGGTAGATTCACAGCAGGTCTGTACTAGCAATTTGTTTTTAGAATGTATTTAACTCACTTACACATGGATTGTTATTGGTGACAGTAGTTCTACCTTTTCTTGCTTTCATGTATCTTTAAAAACTTGCCATGCTGTTGTTATGTAATGCTGGTTTACCAATAAATTGCATGCAAGTATATTTGAAACTGTATTTTCTTTGCCGGCAGTCTTCGCTGGAAAATTTGAAAGAAAAATGTCTGGATATCCTTGATTCTAAAGAACATGTCAAGACCTTGGAGTCTCTTGTGACAAGGTTAGCTAGTCTATTTGATATCTCCTGATTAATTCATAGTGTTCACAAAAATACCATTTATTTTATACCCCATGTTACAACTTCCTGAACCACCAACGCAACATTCTGTACCGTTATTTGTTTTCCAGGCACAAAGAAGTGGCGCACGAGAAAGAAGTTATCACAGCGCTTTGTAATATTTGTCATTTCTTGATGTCAGAAAGTAGACTACCGATACACAAGACAAGGTGTGTGATTGTTCACCTTGTGTCCTCAGTGCCACATTACAGTCCTATCCTATGCACGCATTGCAGACCTATGTTGCTAGATAACTAAATGTTATCGACAACTAAAAAACAGTGTGTGGGACAAGTATTAGACAGCAAAACGCTAAGTTTTTTGTTGCCGACAACTAGGCCTTTTTCCTTTTCGAAAGGGAAACTGCTTTGGTTATCGATAACTACGTTTTGACCGTTTTTCCAGTGTGTGGGAATGATTGTTTTAGCTGTCCACAACTATCGTGGCTGCGTTGTCAGTGAGCATGCGTACTAGTGAATGTTACTTCCCAAGCTCTTGCTGTCCTGACTAAGTTATCGACAACTAACACTCCAATGTGTGGAATCCTTGCATCAGACAGGATCAGTTGCTCAATAACAAATATTTGTTGCCATTTAAATGTCTAGCCTGTGGAGGCCCTTAGACAGCAGCCATTTTATCCAACGACAGCAACAAATAACCATACACATTCCAAATCCTTAGTTACTGTGTATCTTACTTCCTTTACTAATTTCTATGTGCAGGCTTCTTTACACTTTGGCACTGAATCCAGTGTTTGTAAGAGAACTTTGGAGCAATATACGAACAGTCACAATATTCACCAGTACAGGGTGAGTTACATCTTCTTTTAGTTAGATTGAGAATATTTGAGCGCGAGAGCGTGCAACAGGTGCTGAGCGCGGGAAAACGTGCACGAGCCAAGTCAACATAGCTTTTGTTTCTGCACCTGATTGGTTGAAATCACTCATGTTAGCTCTGATTGGTCAGATCACATTACACAAGACCTTTGAACCAATTAGACACTTAAACAAAATGAACGCAACTAATCAATCAGTCGAAAACCACTCAATTTTGCTGACCCAGTTTTTCTTCTTGTTTCTTATGCAGGAAGGAAATCCCCTTGTTAGATCTAATATCCCGTGGAACGAATCTTTCAATGCCAGAAGCGAGTGCTGTTACTCCATTGCTGTCATTATTCTCATCCTTGCTGAGCAGCACGTTGTTTTCTGTTCATGACAATGAGTTTTATGGAGTAGAAGGTAAAATGGAAACCAATGGCTATATTTTTCGAGGAATGATGCTCCTATAACAATAAGAGCATTTTAGTTATGGAATCAGCATTCCTCTGTTCTTTCCATCAAGCTGACACAATATCACTCTTCCGCTTTCTCTTTTCCCATTTTTCTGCTGTCTTTGCGTCCCTTCTTTTTTGAACCTTTTTAATTTCCTCTTTGCGTTATATTCTCCATTCTCCCAAAAATTATTTCCTTATCTTTAATTTCGATCAACGTAAAATGTTTGCAAAGTCTATTACAAGTATCACTTCATTCGTTAAGCTGCATATTCGCTGTCTTTTGTAGGTCAACAAAGCTCACTCATGCCATTCCCCCTCAAGGAAATCGAGCACATGTCTTCAATCCTGTGTAATGTGGTGATAGGAATAATCGAGATTGTTTACCCTGAGGCGAGTCCGACCTTTACAGGGCAATATCTTGCGGCTATGAAGAGTGTTGGAGCGAAATCAGCTCTCTTGAAAAAGGATGAGTTTTATCCGAAAGAAAAATGGATCAAGCTTTTAAAGGTTTGTCATAGATTGTAGATCGGAGTGGACATTTAAGGTTTTTACCGGTGGTCCATAACTTGCTGTTCCAGTGATTTTCGTAAGAAACGGTATACGTCTCGATCATGAAAACGAGACGTGTCTCATGAGAGAGAAAGGACTAAGACGAGCGAGAGATTTATGTTTGAGCATTACTGTACATTTTTGTACATAATTTTTGCGGGGCTGTAATATCCACCATAAACAGTGTGTTGCTTTTTGTCAATCTTCCTCTTTAAAAAATAAACATCAAATTTAAGCCGTTCTTTGGTTTTGTAATTTTCTTATGATAGGACGTCACCAGTCTTGTTCGTCAACTCCATTCACGTGACTCAAGAAGACAGTTCTGTCCTGAAGGACATTGGCTTTCACATAAAGTTATCATAGATCCAACTCAGGTAATAAAATAGCTGCTGTGATATTCGGACTCATTACTTGTACACAAAAGCGTTCTGCTGTTTTTCCAACCAATAAGAAGCAACCACCAAAACCGCTCTTCGCGCCTTTTGCGCGTTGTTGCTTCGAGATCTGATTGGTTACTAGGTTGCCAGAGTGATTCCTTTCGTTTTCTGGTTTGGTTGCAAATTTTGATTGCACCTTGTTTCTCTTTTTCATTTTATAAATAGATGAGAATCGATGGATTTTTCAGTGAAGAAGGTAAGTGAAGAGAGGAAGAAAAGACGACTTTTCTTATTCCTCTAACTGGCCTTACCGTCTTATCATTTCCTCATCACAAGACACAGCTCGGGAGACTAAGGTTGAGCCAGCCGGAGAAAGCTACTCTCTACCCTGTGCTCGGGTCTTTTTTGGAAGGAGGGGGTCTCCTCGCGCCTCCCGTTTTACGCTGGCATCCAGTCCTCTTGCGGTACTTTCCCGCGTTCACCAATCGAAGAAAAATGCGAAAAAATAGAACAGTCTAGTTTAAATCCACATGTTACGTGTTACGTTTCTTTTTCATCTAGGTACGGTGGAGGGCGTTTTAGAACCAGGAATGTCATCCACAACAGCTCGGAGTATGACCATTCTTCAGCACATTCCTTTTGTTGTTCGTTTTAAAGATAGAGTGAAGGTGAGAAGGTTTTGTTATGTTAAATTTAAATGCCTCATCATTGCATGTTAAATTCGAGCTGTTAAATTGCCAGCTTACACACATACAGCGTATGAAGTGTGTTGGCTTGCCTGTCACCGTATTCTCGTTTTTCTGTATTTTTCTGTATTGAAGATGAAATCGAGAGGGGAGGGAAAGGGGGAATGGGGGCAATCCCCCTCCGCCGTTTGCCAGAATCCCAGCCCCATCCTCCTCCCCCCCCCCCCCCCCCCCCCTAAATAAGCTGAGAAAATTGATAGTGCTTAATTTAAGTTGAAAAAAGAAACCAAACGTTTATGAAATACCTGGACTGACAAAGTAATTTTTTTTTCTTTTTAGTTGCTTCAGAGAATCATAGCAAAGAACCGTTTGGAGTCCCAGGGAGAACTGCAGAACTTTATGATGGGACCAGCCATTGATGTGACAGTGAACAGAAACTATATTTATCAAGATGCATTTGATCAACTGACTGAAGACAAAGGCAAGACACTATATAAACGCGCGAATATAAAGCTAACTTACAATGAATGATTGCGAAAGAATTTCATCAATTAAAATTGATTTTAGCATTGAACGTTGAGTTCTTGAAGGGCTATAGAGATTATAAGTCCCTCCATCTCGTTTTTGCAATCTGTGGGACACGGCAGTCTTCAGGATTGTTGGCTAGAAGGAAAAAAACTTGCAACTGGTGTTCGTGGCATTCGTGTCAATTTAGATGACTGTTACCATTTCTTAGTCTATGACTATTCTTCTTACAGCTCCAAACTTGAGACAGAAGCTTCGTGTTCGGATGATTAATGCTCAAGGACTGGAAGAAGCAGGTGTGGATGGCGGTGGAATTTTTAGGTGAGAAAGTGTTTAAGCTGAAGATTCGGTAGTGAAAAATTCCGTATAATTATTTGATGGCAGTGTAAATATACGGAGAAGTTTTGGTGATATTGTTTTGACCCTTCAATTATACTTTTCATTTTATTCTTCAGGGAATTTTTAAGTCAGTTGCTGAAAGCCGGTTTTGATCCTAACATTGGTTTCTTCAAGTCAACACACGAAAGGCTCCTGTATCCAAACCCACAGGTACTTTGTCATTGTGAGATGTACAAAATGTTATTATAGTGTGAATTAGAGTTGACTTGACTTAACTTGTCTTTACTCCACTGTTGACCATTCCTTAATTTGCCTTATCGTTTAATACTTTCTTGGGATTTGCATGCAGTTAGTTAAGTGAATTATCCTATTTAATATCTTGTATGTGTTTTGTCTTGACGCAGGCTGCTATTTTAGCGAAGGATTATCTGAAACACTATCATTTCTTGGGAAGAATGTTAGGAAAGGTTTGGCTCGCTTTATTCATTTCGTTAATTTATTACGTAGAGTCGCTCTCCATTGTCTTTGTGTCTACATTTGCTTGTTCCATAACTGGTTAAAAACTGGTGGAACGTGTTTCAATAAACCAGTCTGGTGTTGGAATAACAGTCGTTAAGAGTTTCTAGATTCAGTGATCGTTTTGTACTTTTCACTTTTTCAGGCTTTGTATGAGAACATGTTAGTGGAGTTACCATTTGCCAGTTTCTTTCTGTGCAAACTTCTCAGTAAACACGGCACAGATGTGGATATCCACCACCTAGAGTCACTTGATCCAGAAATGTACAGGTATGTATCTTAACAGTATCTCATTAGTAATATTAACACAGGCAACCCAGCTTGGTATGGGGTCACCACAGGAAATCCAGCGTGGGTGTACAGTATATACTAAAACAACTATTCACCGAAGTGGAGGTTGCTAGTGGTGGCAGGCCAGGGGCAAAGTAGCGTGATTAATTAGACTGCTGGCAATGAACTCTTTTACTTTGTGTGCTGATTTCTATTTTATCTTCATCAGAAACTTGCTGTTTCTCAAAAATTACAGTGGAAATGTCGAAGACCTCTCACTTAACTTCACAGTAGTAAACAACGAGCTTGGAGAAAGCCAGGTAAAAGAAACAACAGACGTGCCTATTTTCACACAGGAAATTATGATTTCGTGATGGTGATGGCTAGAGTGCCTGGCATTTTTGTCGTATCACTTGTTCGTTACCGTAGCATGAAGCGACGAATTGGAGAATTGCTACTCCCCTCTGGACGGAATACTAGGCTAACAGTTCGCCGGCACCCATTTATACACCTGGGCGGAGAGAGGCACTATGAGTGTTAAGTGTCTTGCCCAAGAACACAACATAGTGACCTCGGCCAGTGGTCGAACCCAGACCGCTCCATCCAGAGTCTGGCACACCACCCATTCAACGGGGTCATAAGTGTGTTCAGATCTCAGCAGCATCAAGCCCTTTTTACGTAACTAAGAATTCATGGGGCTATTGTTTATGATGGTTCATGAAGGACGAACATGATCTATGGTGCAATTCATTTATATGTACTTGTTCGTTAACTTGCTCTCTAGATTCTCCATTTATCATTTGTATTTTTATTGTACTTATCCTCTAACAGGTTGTAGAATTAAAGCCTGGTGGTCGAGATATTCCAGTTACTAACAGCAACAGGATTAGTTATATTCACCTTGTTGCTGATTACAGATTAAACAAGCAGGTAAGTTAATGACCATCACCCCCAGTCTACCCCTCTCAGTGCCTTCCTTATAAACAATGATACTGATCATTCTAACGATCTCTAAACGTCCGCTTCCACATATCATGTTTGGTTTATCATCCACTGGTTCATTTAATACTAGAGATGCATGACCTTTCCAGACAAATTATGCAGAAATTACACGTTAAGCGTTGTCGTTTTATGCGGCTATCGATCAAAGTATTGTGTAAAGGCGAGACCAACTACATGTATCAAGATACATTAACCCTTCAGCTGACTTTAGTTCGTCGCTTTAACCACGTGGAAGTAGTTAATTCGTCTTCATTTAACTAATTTTTAACTAATTGCCCCATTAGTTAAAATTAAAAATGTAAGCCATAACTTGCAGAGCAAATTTGAATTTTTAAGTGCAAAAAATAAAATAAAAAAAAAATAAAAAAAATAAATAAATGGGATAAATGGGAATTTCAGACTACAACACTGAAGAAGGACTAAGCCCGAAACGTCTGTAAAATTCAAGTTTTTTGACACTTAAAAGAGTTTTTTCAAATTTCTTTACTATAATCCAAAGTGTCACGCATCATTGACTGCTTTTAAAAGCAGATAGTTCGCCTTGATGCTTTGTCTTTCTTGCGCACGCATTTATACTGAGACGAAAACCAGACACTAAAGAATAAACTTTACCAAGCTTGTCCAGGCGGTTTATGCCACTCTACTATTAAAACAGCCTTCCTCTCTCTCCCTCTGCCTCTGTCAGTTACAGTCTCATAACATAGGCTGTTAATGATAACAATCCCTTGGAATGTGTTGTAGATCCACCGTCACTGCCAAGCATTCAGGGCGGGGCTCTCGGATGTGATAAACCTGGAGTGGCTTCGGATGTTTGACCACAATGAGTTACAGGTAGCTAGCCCTTCTCTCTTCTGTTATAAGCAATGAATAGATGCAAGCTCTGTGCCAAAAGCTGGTGTTCATTTTGAACTCACCCAAAAGTTCAGAGAGTGGAAAATTTAAGCACATTTTCTGAACAATTGAACAATTGCCGGCTTTACTAGTAAATGGAATGAAACGGCACGTTTAGCCAAAGAAAGAAAAAGTAGATTTTAACCGTTGACCGTGAAATTCTTTCATATTTTAGGTTCTCATATCCGGTGCCTTGATTCCAGTGGATCTGGAAGATCTAAGAATAAACACGAATTATTCAGGTACAGTGACAATAGCTGACAAGTTGTGCATGTTCCGTTTTTATGTGATCTTATCAGTGATTGCCGATTTCTTGGCAGTTGGTTCAAGTCGGTATAACACGCGTTATGCTGTACGCTACGACTTATTTTAATGAGGCTCATTTCTTTTTAGGCGGCTTCACCGAGGACCATCCTTGTATGATTTCGTTTTGGCGAGTAGTTAGTGAATTTACCGATACACAGAAACGTCAGCTGTTGAAGTTTGTAACGAGTTGCTCACGTCCTCCTCTCCTTGGCTTTAAGGTAGGATAGATTGGTGCCTCGCACCGTCCCTTGTTCCTCACCTCGGTATAATATATCTGTTTAACACTTTTCCATTCATTTTTCTTTAATTATTCATCGCAAATAAACGCAGTCGAACCCCAAAAAAGGTGTATTTGTTCCCTACGTATACATGCTTCTAGCCCATACCGATTTTGACCAGCTTAATACGGACATCTGTCAATACGGATGCCTTTAAAGGTCTCTCGGATGCTCTTTACTACTGTTAATTGACTATTCCAACAACTTGCCATGCAAGAGCGCGTTTTTCTTTAACAAGAATATGTGGTTTGTTGGTAACTTGTCAGGGGGTGGTGGATGGGAGGGTTTGGGTTAAAAACGTTGGCATTCCTGTAAGGCCGGGGAGGGGAGGGAGCACGCAAAAAAAGACTTGCTTTGTTGAGGAGGGCCAAAAAAGTTTGGTTAACCATTTACTGACAGTGAATCTCTTTGATCCATCAGGAACTCCACCCTCCATTTTGCGTACACAGCGCGGGCCCTGAGGACAGACTTCCGTCGGCCAGCACATGTATGAACTTGTTAAAATTGCCGGAATACCTGGATGATGAAACCATGAGGGAGAAATTGTTATACGCCGTGGAGTCTGGTGCGGGATTCGAACTGAGCTGAACTGAGTCCGGTGGAACTGTGCCATCACTCGGCTAAAATTAGCTGAGAAAACATCACGGACGTAAAGAGAAGTGAATTCGTTGCCTGTTGGGACGATTTAGTGAATCTCGCGTTTAGCTGTTCTTGAAGAATGAAGTGGAAATTGTCTGGTCATGCGTACATGACACGGCTGTAATGGCTAACGATGACGTCAACGTTTCCTTTGGCTAAGCCTGTCATCAGGCTTCTTAGTGGATAATGAGGTTGAAAAGGGGCGAGCTGGGCGAGCCGAGGGAGAACTGAGGGGAGTAGGGACGGCGGAGGTTCTTCCCCGATCCTCTTATCCCTACTACCACCTCCCCCCGGCCCCCCTCACCCCCACCGCTTACCCTCCTTTTTTTCTGCTACCTCGTCGCTTGTAGACCTTTCTCTTCAACTCTGTCCTGACTTAAGAGCTTGTTTACAGATTACCTTTGGATACGTGTGGGACGGATACGATCTGATCTACAATTTGAACTTTGGATTAGAAGTGCCTCCTAAAGAAAGATGAAGATCGAGCGTTTGTTAAAATTAAAATAGAGATATCGACGTCTAACAAAGCAAGTTAGAAATGTAGATAAGACAGCGAAATGGCCTTTTAACACCATTTGTCCTCGGCAAGAAGCGACAGAAGTCGGACATCATTACAGATGAACACAACACATTGTAATGTAGACCTTGCAGCAAATTGCAAAGAAGGACGTTTCAAGGCGGTAGAGTGTAATAAATAAGGTAGAACTTTTTCTCCTCAAGTGATAAGAGTAAAAACAGATAGAAAGTAATGTAACAGAGTAAAAAGAAACAAATATACAGCGAATTCGCACACGCGAATAATTTAAGTAAATTTAATTATCATAGGATTACTACGCACTGTGCTTAATCAGTACTATAAAGTAAAGTTTTATAATAGAGTAATTTTATTTAACCCGTGAAAGAACATCTCGCAATTAGTGCGTAATAGTCAAAACTAAACAAATGAAAGCAATAGAATTAGTGTCTAATAGTATTTGAAAGTTTAGCTACTATTTTTGGAGGCAGCGTGGCCGAGTGGTTTAGGGCGCTGGTCTTGTAATCCGGAGGTCCCGGGTTCAAGCCCTCCACCCTGCCACTAGCTGGATTTGTCTTCGCTCGTCCCGAGTTCAAATCCTCGGTCATGCTTTGTATATAGCCAACTGGTCTGCTTCCTGCCAGTTGGGATTTTTAACTATGTTATGTTCATTTAAAATATTTGTTTCCTCTGTTTCAGTGGCATGCCTGTAAACTAGCTATCTCGAAGCTAAGTGCATGACCACTATAAACAATATTTGCATTTGCATTTGCATTTCACGGGTTAAGTAAAACCAGTCTAAGTACCGTTTGTAAAATTTAACTAGTCAATTCCAGTTTCTCAGATGAAGGAAAGGTGGGAGGTCTTTAGAACTCAAAAATAAAGAGAGTGCTACAATAAAGAATATACATTGATTTGATGTGAATCGCAAAATCAGATTTAAAAATAGTTTATGTAGCAAACGTGTACAGTATAAAAAGTGTTAAAAAGGGCAAATGAAAAAAAGGAAAAAGGAACGAAAGCGGAAAAAGTGTCCTCGTGCTAACAGGTCCCACCGAGATTTGAACTCGGATCGCTGGATTCAAAGTCCAGAGTGCTAACCATTACACCATGGGACCCGACACTGACAATGGAGGTGAAAATAAGTAAATCATTAATTCAATCAAACTGGTGCGTTAGTTGGTAAATCACCACTGACCTTCGGAGAGCCTGTCTCTTTTAAATTGAAATTAACTGGTAGGGATTGTAGGAGAAGCAAACTAAAACAAGCTGGCGAAATCTTTAGGCCAGCGAGTTGCTCATGACAAAGTTATTGGCGAAAGGATACTTGGCAAATAGAGAACTTTCTATACGTCCGTCATGTTGGTTTAAAACTAGCTGTGGCGAACTTTAGAAAAGTGAGTCATTAAGCGATGACGTCATTTTATGACGTCATCGGTTAATGCTGTAAAGTGGAAAAGCGATGGAATTTATGGAATTTTTGGTGTTACGGTGTTACGATTACTCCCTGAATTGAACCGAAGAGCAATGGGAACTAGGTGCATTGTTTGTATTCTTTTTGAGATCCGCCATCTTGTTTTTTGGCAAAGGAAGATATTTTTTTGCAGCTTGCATCATCACCGATCGGCAAACCTTATTTCATTTGTAGCTGTTAAATTGAGATTTCGAGTCTGCAGTGAGTGTTGCACTTTATCAGTTATCGAATAAATTTGGCATAAAGTTAAGAAGTGATGTCTGTCGTGACTGCAGACGAAGCAACCGATTATTAGCAGTTTTGAAACATCTGTTGAAAAGGTGAGCCATCTTAAACCTTTTTTTAAGCGATGACGATGACGTGATCGATTAATCTCGCCGTGCGAGTGGACAGGATCTGTTGTTGTCTGTTGTCTGTTGCCTGTTGTGATCAACCGATCTGTAGAACCGAAGGGAATGCACAATGTGCGAGCCAGCGAGCCATGCGAGGCAGACCTGCGAGGCACTTGAAAACACATTGGTTAGCCTAAATAGCACTCCGGTTAGCCTAAATAGCACTTCGGTTAGCCTACAGTTAGCTCTTAGGTAGCTTGCGATTAGCTTTTATATTGGGATAAGGGATTTCTTGCTTGCTCGGTTCACATGGCTTGCGAGTCATGCGAGGCAAGCGAGCCATTTCGGTTAGCCTAAATAACACATTGGTTAGCCTAGCAACACTCCGGTTAGCCAAACAAGCACTTCGGTTAGCCTACAGATCGTATAGGTAGCCTTTTTATTGGTATTTTTAAGTGCCTGGCAGGTCTGCCTCGCATGGCTCGCATGACTCGCTGGCTCGCATATTGTACAGAACCGAATACTGGGAAAAAAATCAAGTCAACTCAACAAGAAATCGTCGCATAGAACTCAAAGCAAAATACTCCTGGGCCGTTAGAAAGGACTAATTTAAAGCATAAACGAAAGAAACAAATTATATTTGATGCGTTCTATAAGATTTAGTAAACAGAAATCTCTCCATTCTTTAAAACAAAAGGTGTAAACAATTTTAGACAGCGTTTGACCTTGCATCGTATATCGTATATCGTATGTCACGCCAAGATAACGCAATTTTTGTTGAACAATCATTCAGCACAGAAGGTGTCAGTTACTTTTATGTACCCTAATTTTTTGACAAATGTCCTGAAAATTTTCAAAGACCCTTTGTGAAACGTCATCGCTTCTGCATGCATCGCGTGCCGTTTATTTTATAATGTTGCCCTTTGATTACTACTGCCTCGTCTCAATCCGCCCGCTCGCGCTCGTTCCCAGCTCTTTCTCGTGCTTCACACTCTCGTTACCAGGTCCCACTTTACGCGCTGTATCTTACTCTCCCAAGAAATCTTGTTTATAAGGCAGTCAATATCAACCCATTTTGTGTTAATTTTGTGTTATAGTATAAGGTGTAATGGAAGGCTTTATTTAAGTGTCAACGGTATTAAATTTTGCAAACTGTTTGGGGACACTAATAAAGTTGAATGAAAAACATAAAAAAGTGAAAAAGAAGAGTAGAGTTTCAATAGTGTTTCTCTACAAAAGACTAAAGAGGTAATTAAAATAAAAAAAATACAAATATGAAAAATACAAATATAACGAGAAATAAAATGCAAACAGCGGCAACAAACGTTACACGTGAACTACGCATGGTTTGAAAAAATAATCTAAAATTTACTTGACGTTTCGCATGCTACAGCACGCATCTTCAGAAGTGTTGAAATGGCCAAAGAACAAGAGTGTTTATGATGATACAAATATAAATTAAAAAACAAAAATATGAATTTAGAGAAATTTACATACAGAGTCGGGAACCTGTTAATAGAATCCTGACAGAGAATAATATGCAATAACTAATTAAAAAATTGTTTGAAGAATTGCCTCGTTGATAAGAATTGCCCGTCATATCCGAGCCAGAGGCTCATATATAAAATATATGACAATAACGGGGAGTCAGCAGGGTTTAATCGATTAGTCAGCTTATTTTGACACACTGGACGGTTGAACAGGCCACATGGGAAAAAAATTATTGCAAAAACAATTGCATGAGACTTCGCACAAAACAGCTAAAATTAAACTATCTTGTCAACGACCCACTCTTACTTCTTCCTATTGGTGGATTAACAAGGCAATATTTTCGTCTGGCCGTCAAAATAAGACAAGGCGCGAACTATCAACATAATAATTGAAAAGCCGCATTTAGTTTTAACCGAATTTTCATAGTGCTAGCTATTTTCCATGTTTTGACCATGGCATGTACGGAATATGGTCTGTCGACAACTTTCGTTACCACCTTAACAACAATATGTTGTATTTCTGGCGTTTTGGCCGTTGTGGAAAATCTGACCGTTCTTTTAGCTGTTCGAAACATTCGCTCACTTCGATCCACGGCGCGTTGTTTTATGGCTTCTCTGGCTGCGGCAGAACTTATCTCAGGATTTTTTGCCAATCTTTATTTTATCTTGTATCATTCCAGGGAAGAAAGCACTTTCACCAAAACCGAAACGGCAATATGGACTTTTACTACAGCATCTGTGACCTTCAGCTTGAGTAACGTTGCGCTGGATAGATACATCGCAATAACTTCTCCTTTGCAGTATCACAATAGAATGACCTCGAGACGATGCTTAATTCTGATCTTTTTCTCGTGGGGTTTGGCTTTATTAGGTGCCTCTTTAGCGTATGTAGTTCCTGAAGAAAACTTGTTTATACTGTGGACCTGTGGATCAATAATCTCCGTGTTAATTCCATTTTGGATAATAGCTTTCTGCTATTTCAAAATCTACCAAGTAACAAGAAGCGGTGCTGTTCGTGAAAACATAACAGATGCTCAACAAATCGCTGAAAATAAACGACAGAGAAAAACATCATGTACCTTTGGCATTATTACAGGGCTGTTTTTTGCTCTCTTCATGCCAAGTTTTATTTTTAACTGCGTCCAGGCGATAGCCAACCCAACGGGATTAATTGACCTGAACTGCCATTCTAGTTTCACAAGAAAAGTTTGGATTTCTGTAGCTGTTATCTCGTATTTCAGTGCAATTTGTGATCCGTGGGTTTACGCGATAAGAATGCGCGATTTCAGGATGGCTCTAAAGGAAGTGTTTCAGTCGATGTGTGCATTTTACACCTCTCCTAGACAGTAAACAGTGAAGATTTCAGTGTTATGACCGAAAGCATGCGAAAGGTCGGAAGAAGACAAATTGACGTCATAAGATATCGTTCAAGGGCGAACGATGATACTTGAAATCCACCACGGCCTCGAACTTGGAATAATAGCGACTGAGTTTCTTCGGACACTGCCGATTTCTAAATACACTCTACAAACCAATCGACATAATTAGTTAACTGGATTGTATCGACTTTAAAATGACCTGAAGAACATAACAAGCCGCTGATACATAAAGAGAAACTTAGGCTTGAGGATGTAGCCATTGTAATCAGGCGAAGCAGTAGCAAGACTACACAGATGAGATAGAAACCGCTTAAGGACTTATCGCACTTGCACTTTCAATAATCAAAGGCCCTTTGGGCTGTCTCGTGTCAGTCAAAAAGAGGTTAAAATATACTTTACTAAATAGTTATTATAAAAGTAAATGTTTTGCTAAGCTGCAAAAAGCTTGTATGTTATTTACGCTTGCAATATTTACAGGAAGTTCATTAAAGACTTTCGCGTCACTTAAAAAATAGGTGTTCTTAGAAAATTTACCATATCCGGGGATAGGGAAAGCAGAGACGGGGGAACATTTTGCTGGGATAATATTTAGTCTTCTTTTCCCATACGCGGGAAAACAAAATGAGAGAACACATATTATTTATGATTTTTACCAAAAAACGTCCGTCCTCTCTATTTCCGACGCAAACTGAACGCAAGAGGAATTGAGCGTTACTCGAAGCACTCGTCCCCCACGTCACCTCCTTGCGCCGACGTTTTGCGCTGTTTTCCATTTCTTTTGTTATTTATTGCCCGTTTTTAACGATCAAAGAACAATATCAGAAAATAGAGTATTTCATACATGTTTCTTATGACGAAAACGCTGAAAATAGAAATGCCGATATGTTTGTAACGAACGTTTTACACATATCCAGGCAAATAGCATTCCCAAGGTAAATAACACCAAGGTAAACTCACCGCGGGAATACCTTACCGAGGTGTTTGCGGTCACACACTTAACACTTTACGAAGGTCAGTTTTTTCATACTGTTTTCGGCGCGAAATGCGAAAATGGGTAATTCGAGGGTGCTTGCTTAGCATCATCTCGCTTTTATTATTTATACTGTTTCGACAGTCCTCTACTGCTTTGTTATGTCAGTGTTTCAAACAGCGAAGAAATAGAAGGCGAAGACTCCGTTTATATAAATCTCTTTGTTGGATTTTTCTAAACCTTGAGATGAAATCGAAAGTGTTGTATTTAAACGCCAAATTTCCAAAAAAATAGCATTTACTTACAAATCAGCAAGCCATCAAGCTATGATTCTAAGAAAGACCACGTTTTTGCTGCCTTGAACACGCAAAGTTGACCTCTGGAAATCTAAACCTCACGCCATCATATTTAATTTCAAATTTCTCTGTTTATTTTATTTGCTTATCTTTGAGGTTTGCCTCGCGATTGGTCATTTTATCTTGGGGTACTTGGAAAACCTACCTATTTGCCTCGGTAACTTTCATAGGCGATTCTTTTGTTCTTTTTCACACCGCCATAAATTTACCTTGGGGGAACATTTTGCTGAGATAATTTTTAGTCTTTTTTTTCATAAGCGGGAAATAAAAATGGTGAACAGGCCATGAAAATAACAAAACACCCGGGAAAACAAAATTACAAAGCACGCGGAAAAACAAAATGACAGAGCACATATTATTTATGATTTTTACCAAAAAAAACGTTCTCTCTATTTGTGAGTTTCCCGAGGTAAAGAGCCCTTTTACCATGTTAAAAGGACGATGTGTAACCGCAACTATATAAATTTGACACACTACACTATTAACCTATTCCGTACTTGAAAGCCTAAACCGCTACACAGATCAAGCAATTTGTTCCAGTCAAATTTTGTTAATTACATTTTATGCAGTTACGAAAAAACTTTCCGTAAAGATTCTCGCATCGCGACTGCATAAAAACACAAAATCCCGCTCCGGCTCTTTCTTGAAATTCCCGCTTACCGCTCCTGTTTTCAGCTCCCATCCCGGCCGAATATCACCACATCTTCTTATCTGGGTTTCTTAGCGTGAGGTCTGTCTTTGACCTTGTTAAAGGGCAACTCTTGGGAAATTTACCCCGAATTTTTTATTTTTTCTATAAGTTGTTTATAGCAATAGGAATCTTTAGAAGGTAAAATTTTTTAGATATCGGCCAAAATGAATTTACTACGAATTTTCTTTTACGCCAATTTGGCGGCCATTTTGAAAACGTTCGGATTTTGGTACGTCACGTGATGCTACGTCACAGGTGTGGAAGGCAGATTTGCTTTTACTTCTGATAAGAGGAAAACACGCCAAGCTTCTCTTCATAAATGAGAATGACAAGGAGAGAAAGACCCTATGCTGTTCAATGATGTCCAAGATAAAAAAAGGTAGTGCTTCAGTGCTTAAATATGAAAAGAAATAAACTTAAAAAGAGTAAATCATGTGTTTGTGAAACGAAACAAATCCGTCAGATTGATCGGCCTTCTAAGGTCAGCAAATGTACATAGCTTTATAATACGATGCATCCTCTCTTGCACCGTATCGTGATAAAGATGCCTTTTGTCTGGAGTAGATAGTAAATTCAAAAGGGTCTGCGAGTGCTGACTCCCATAATTTGTCAGAAATCTCTCCATTTATGAGCAGGAATACTGAGCCTCTCTATGTAAGCGAAATCCACGTGTTCGGAAACAGACCGATATATTTTGATTCTGTTGTTGAGAAATTTGTAGCCACCCTCAGATTTCTCCTGCTGTTAATTGGCAAAATAGAAAGCAATTCCCACCAGCAAATGTAGTGTTTCTTTGAAGTATATGCCTTCGAAAGGCGCGCGTGATTTGCGTGCAGGTCAGTACTGCGCAATAAGAAGCCACTATCCCGCGCGCTAGCAGAGGCGCTCTCGCGGGATATAAAATTATGCGAAGAAATGGGGAATCAAATATAAAACAATATCCGGATAACTAAGAGAAGAAGTGTTGCGTGAAGTACTTATTCTGTGATTCCTTTTGAGAAACAATTGTTGTAAATTAGGCAGCCTGGGGTGTAGCATGAAACCCGGGTATGAAAGCGTGTCACGCTCTTTCCCTTCACCCTCCCTAGCCTGACCACGAAAGAGTTTCGTGTGCAGATTCGAGCAGATGTCAGTTGACGAGATAACTAAAGGAAAACATGCCAAAAGTTGTAAGACACGAAGAGCGCAACGACCATTTCAAATGCAAACCATGAATTAAAACGCAAGCAAACGCGAAAGTAATAAGGAGCCAAACACAGCACAATTTTCGATTTTCGTGAGGGTGCTTTTCGCAAAAAGATAAGAAATTGCAAAATAAAAACATGAAAACTTAATTATACCGATAAATATAAAATCACGCACTGCAGGGTCGTGTAATAGTCCCGGTGGCAGTAATCAGTTAACAAAATCATTCTACAGTTTTACGCATACAAGCATGCACGAACAACCTTGAACAAAGTTTCCTCGAGGTAAGGTGTTTCAACTACAGAAAGCGCAAACTCCCTTCTCCCAACAAAAGGAGTGAAGAGACCCAGCAGAGTTTTGTCCACATTTCACTGCAAGCCTGAGTATGTTCTAGATAAAATCTGCCGCAGAATTTCGAGCATTATAGTCTAGTTTTGGTAGCTGGCATTTCGCCTGCAGAATTCTTCGTTTTCGAGCAGAATTTAGAAAAATCGGTAACACAAAAGAGACAAAGAATTTAACTTGCGTTTCTGTATTTGCAAGCTTTCAAACGCACAAGATAGATAGTGTACATTAGGCTGAAGCTCAAAAGGTCAAAACCTATTGTAATAAACATGAGCAAAAATATTTGAAGACCGAATATAAACAACAAAATGCAGCAAACAGTTTGGTTGTATAAAAGCATGTTTAATTAAGCTTCTCGCGTACATGCAAATAATAACAAGGCTTTTCAGGTTTGACCTAGCTCACAAACAACTGGCCGAGGTAATAGAGAAAGAAACTGTACATTTAGGACTTCAATTCACTCACCATTCGTCGCCGTCGGCGGTGAGGAAATTCGATATTTTACTCCCTTTCTCTGTCTCGCTGTTTTTCCGTTTGAGGCTCAAAACGCCAGGGTTGAAATACCATAGAAGGTTCTTAATTATCCCCTGACATATCCCCTCCTACAGCTCTCTAAAAATCAGTGGAGTCGCTAGCAGAAGTTGAGCTCTCACTGCAAGAATTTGAGTCAGCCATGTTCGTGACTTGTTGCGGTTCCACACCTGTGACGTATCACATCTCGTGATCATAATCGAAGCATTCATGGCGAAATGTCACAAAAGCGGTAAAATACGAAGTTTTACGTTAAAATTAACCGGTAAAAAAGCTTCTGAATTCAAATTTTTTGCTTCCTGTGTAATTTTGGAAACATTCGGAAGCTTTTACTGAAATATAGTTTTCTAGCCAAGAGTTGCCCTTTAACTTTTGAGATGTTTGTAAGATAAGTCAAGCTTAAGGCTTTTCTTAGCCCCCTAATGCAGCCGACTTAAAATGATTTTATCTCAGCGTACTGATAAACATTTCTCGATGATCACCAATTCTACTGGGAAGAAGCATGCCATCGCCTCAGTCTTCAGTTGCAAGTGATGTCGAAGTACTTGCTACGGCAAACACAAAACGAAAAAACCTCGCGTTAAATCTGCTGACAGGACTGAGAAAGAAACGCACGAACTTCTTGAAGCATGGACCCCCAAATTCAGTAAGGGGTCAGTAAGCTGTGGGGAGTTTCACAAAGAAAAAAATCAAAATCTGGAACGATATCTATTCTTCGTATAAAGAAAGGTGTCCAGAAAGCCAGAGAATGCTACAGCAGGTGAAGAAACGGCAGCAGAATCTAGAGTACGAGTTCAAGCAGCGATCTCGCTCGACTGGAGAAGATGGAATTCAGAAAATTAAGAAGGCTTCCCCAATTTCAACATCCTGAGTAAAGAAAGGGGAGAAAGTACGACTCCAGACTGGCATGCAGAGTTCTTTTATTGAAATGTGTGAAAAGAGTATGGAACAGGACAACGCAAGATTTGAGCGATCAGCTGAAATGTTCCGTGATGCCCAGAGCAGGCAAATGGAACAAACAAACGCCATAGTTGACATTTTAAAAGATTTAGCATCAAAATAATTGTCTTTATCTAATCGTTTATCTTCTGTTATTGAAACGATACTTACAATTGTTGTGCAAAACTCACGTAGCAATCATAGTCTTTTTAGGATGCTCGCTTTTTGTCCAACCTTTTTCAACGCAATTCTCCAACGAAATTTCAACATGCCAAATGCTCGTTCCACTACAGATCGTAGCTCACCGAACTTTAGGTTTTAAACTTTCTCTGCTCCTGAGTCAGGCGTCCTCTATCCGGCTAGGGTTTCACTAGCCAGTTCGTTAGTGAATAGGCACTGTCGACAGCTAAAAGGGGCCTTATTTCTGTTCCATTTATATTGCCTGTTGGACCACTAAGAATTTGCGTTCGCTGCAAGTTCATAAATCAAACACTCTTTCCTAATTGTCTCAATCATTCCATTTAAAAAATGTACAAAAATTTCATCTAATAAAACTGCTCAAATTTAATACATCTCTTTCACTGCTTTACATTCTACGCCGTGATTTTCCCTTAAATTAAAGTTCAATTCTGTTCAACTAAAAAGCGATTTATAATAAACACTCCCATCCGACAAACGATTACAGTGAACCAGCAGAAAAGCAAAAAACTTTCAATGCAGCAAGATTTTTGAACTCCTACTTATAAACAAAAATTATTTGTTCTTTCACAACACGCGCACGCGCGCACAAAATCCGGCGGCCTCACAAAGCAAATCTTGACATGGCGGGAAAAATATTGACATGGCGGGAAAATTCCGCGGCCTCACAAAGCAAACGCGCATGGAATGCACCTTGGAATGCACCTTCTCCCCCTCGCATATTCTCGTGTCGTCATGACAACGTCATGACGACACGAGACAAAAACTAATCTTATTGACTTAGCATAGTCGGTCCAGATGAAGGTCTCTTGACCTCGTTCATATTTTTCTTCATTAGCGGGCTCCAAGAGAAGATCAGATCGTCTTTTGTGCATGGGAAATCACGCGAACAAAAAAGTAAAACCAATTTGATTAATATTTCCACAACTGACAACTTCACCTGATGCTTGGTAAATACAAAGGCCTTATTACACGTCGACAAAAACTGTCGCGGTTGAGAGGGTGAATAACTAATAAAATAGACCAATGAGAGTGCTGTTATCTCGATCCAATATTTTCTAAGTATGGGACCGGGTGAAATTTATACAGCTCTTCAAGAGTTTTCAATTGTATAGATGTGAAATAAGCCTCTTATTTATCAAGCTTGCTCTTAGTGGAAGAATATCCTGAATATCGGCCCTTGGTCTTTTCTTTATCTCGATCTGTACTGTCAAGACTTAGGGCCGATATTCTCCTCGCGCTTGGTTGATAAGGTAGATATCTGGACCTCATACTTGGTCAATGTAAAAACATATCTTGCATGTAGGCACCAAAGCCGAGAGAATAATTATCAGAACGATTTGATTTAATATCAGATTACTGTAACAGATAGATTGATTTTCTCGATAAACTAACTGCCATCTGAATTTTCTTCAATCTCATTGGTTGATTAAAGAAAACAGTTCAGTTTACACTTTTCATTGTAAAACGAACACACTAGAGTGGTTTTACTTAACCCGTGAAATAGTAACTAAACTTTCAGATAGTATTACTTTCTTTCTTTTGTTTAGTTTTGACTATTACGTTACGTGTTGTTTCATGGGTTAAGTAAAACCATTCTAACTGGTGAGAAAAATTTGATTAAACAAAATTTCCATTTTAGCTGTATCTACTCTTTTCGGTTTTCAAATAATCTAAAAAATAAAGCAGCCGTCATCTAAAATGCAATTAAACTGAGCTCCCACTTGTTATCTTCGCTCATTCGAGAAATCTGGACTAAAATTCCAGCGTTCGACTGAGGGAAGGGGAACGGCTTGGTTTAAGTTATAGGAAGGTTCGGAAATCGAGGGTTCGAAAAATTAGGAATGAATGAATAACTTTATTTACGCAGCTAATTGAGGACACTCTTCTGCATAGATTTCATTTAGAATGCACAATGGAAATTACAATTAGTTTCCTATATATTGAAATGAGGAGAAATGTCAACAAGAACAAATCGTGTACAGAACGCTTTCTAAAATTACGAATACAATTAAATACAAAGGAATAATTCACAAGGCAATAAAATTGAAGTGACGGGTGGCAATATAGTACAAATATACATTTTTATTATTCAACAAGCTCGCACGATTTTCTTATATGAGAAAGTCACTGTCGACAGTCTGTTATTCGTACATAACAGATATCCTGCGATACAAGTAGCTATAGGTTGTCAAGATTTGTCCGAAATTCTTACTGCAAAAATTCTTACTGCAAAAAGCGTTTCGTTGTCAATTTGTTGAAAATTAAAACAATTATCCTGCTCAATCTTGCGGAATATGGTCTGCTTTTAGCCAACTCGGCCTGCGGCCTCGTCGGCAAAGTATCAGGTGATATTCCGCGCGATTTCGCAGAATACTTGATAATTCTTAAAAATTGTTATATCAGTTATGTAGGCAAGAGCTCTGGGATACAGGCCTACTTAATTTTAGCAGAATAAAGGCACGAGCTAGTTATTGATAGATAGAGAACTGGCCTTATAACCACACGATAGACAATATATCACAGTACGTAAGACAGCCGGCGAAAAAGTAACTTTACTATTTACAAGTTGTTTCCATATTCCTTATTGGCTTGCAGGTAGCCAAGCTATTGTAGGCGCGCTTCTTTAAAACGTTTGAAAGTTAATTTCTCTTTCATGTCCTTCGTGTGGGTGGCCTAATGGTTAGTGCGCTGGACTCCGGATCGAACGGTCAGAGTTCGAGCCCTGGCCAGGGCACTACGTTGTGTTCTTGGGCAAGACGCTTTACTCTCATTGGCCTTATAACCAAACGATCGACAATTTTAGAAACAGAATAAGGGATAAAGATATCAGGTTATTATTGATTATATTTAAGGCGAATGATTCCGTTATTTTGTAGGCGCTTGACAATAATTGTGCATGTTTATCTTTGAGTGGATTCTATAATTGGCAGTCGCTAAAAATATGTTATCATACCAAGTTCAGGTATACGTAGTGCTCGAGTGGAAAGTTTGATGAACTTACTAACTAAATATATGATGTCCAGTACGTAAGACAGCCAGTGAAACAGTGGCTTAATGGTTTGTGCTCTGGACTCCGGATCGAACGGTCCGAGTTCGAGCCCTGGCCGGGGCACCACGTTGTGTTCTTGGGCAAGACACTTTACTCCCTTGTTTACTCTCATTGTGCCTCTCTCCACCCAGGTGTATAGATGGGTACCGGCGAATTTACTACTGGGGGTATAAATTAACCCTGTGATGGACTAGCATCCCATCCAGGGGGGAGTAGAAATGCTCCGTGTCACTTCCACTAGCTACGAAAACCGGGATAAGCTCCGGCCTAATGGGCCACTTGGCTCGTATGCAGACTTTACCTTTTAATGATACTCATAGTCAAGTTCTTCTTGCGCAGTAATTTACTGTTTAGGATGGCTGTAGATTGACCGAAATAGTTCTTTAAAAGCCATTTTGAAATCGGGCATTCTAATTGCGTAAACCCATGGATCAAAAATCGCGCTGAAATAAGAAATAACAGCAGCGCAAATCCAAAGTGTTCTGCCGAAGTTATGACACTTCTCCCCACTCATATCAGGTGGAAAAACTATATAAAAACAGTTAAAAATAAAACTTGGCATGAAGAGAAAAGTAAACAGCCCTGTGATAATCCCAAATGTGTAGGCAGTTTTTCTCTGTCGCTTTTGTTCCGCCATTTGTTGAGCATCTGTTATGTTTTCACTCACAGGAAAAGTGCTTCTTGTTGCTTGATAGATTTTAAAATAGCAGAAAGCTATTATACAAAATGGAATTAGCACATAGATCATAGCTCCACATATCCATATTTCTACCAAGTTTTCTTTAGGAACTACATATGCTATAGCGGCACCCAATGAAGCCCAACACCACGAGAAAATGATCAGGATTAAACATCGTCTCGAGGTCATTCTATTATGATACTGCAAAGGAGAAGTTATTGCGATGTATCTATCCAGCGCAACGTTACTCAAGCTGAACGTCACAGATGCTGTAGTAAAAGTCCATATTGCCGTTTCGGTTTTCAGAAAAATCATTTCTTTTCTGGAATGGTTCAAGGCAAAGTAAAGATTGGCAATGAATCCTGAGAGAAGTTCTGCCGCAGCGAGAGAAGCCATAAAATATCGCGCCGTAGCTCGAAGTGAGCGAATGTTCCGAACAGCTAAAAGAACGGCCAGATTTTCCACAACAGCCAAAACGCCAGAAATGCCACATATTGTTCTTAAGATGGTAATGAAAGTTGTCGATAGACTGTATCGGATACATACCATTGTTGAAAAGTGGAAAAAGCTCACGGTATGATAAATACGGTATTTTTCTTCAACTGTTTTTGTTGATACTCCGTTTCCTTTGACAGCCTAAGAAAGGATACTGTGAAACAGTGACCTACACTTAAAAGTGGAAAACACCAATTTGCTTTCGAACATCTTGCCATTTTAATCAACCAATAGGAACAAGACGTAGCAATTAGCTATTTGATGTGTAATTGCCTTTTCACAGCATGTGTCCAATTTCGTGTGTCAAGTATTAAAAAGCAGCTGACTAATCCATCCAACTCATTTTGATTCCTTCCGTAACACAAATTAACTTGGTAAACTTTCGTACCTGATGTGACAAAAATAAAGTAGAACATCAATTGCACATAACTCTGCTCTTTTGTCAAGGTGGACGTAAATAGTAATATAAGCTGAATTGCAATTTCCGTTATCAATTCTTAGAGCTTTAGAGCTGCTTTGAAAATGATGGAGTTGTATATGTACTTGTAACCACCCACTGATGGCAGTTTTGATTGAACTTACATGTATGGTATCAGTAATACAATAAGTGGATAGTCTGTTTTGTGATGGACTAGCATCCCATCCAGGGGGGAGTAGAAATGCTCCTTGCCCCTCACGCTACGGAAACCGGGATAAGCTTCGGCCTGATGGGCCGACTAGGCTCCGATATACCGACTTTACCTTCCTCTTCTAATGATATTCATATAGGCAAGTTCTTCTTGCGCAATCATTTACGGCTTAGGATGGCTGTAGAACACCGCAGATTGACCGAAATAGTTCTTTTAAAGCCATTTTGAAATCGGGCATTCTAATTGCGTAAACCCACGGATCAAAAATCGCGCTGAAATAAGAAATAACAGCAGCGCAAATCCAAAGTGTTCTGCGGACATTATGACACTTCTCCCCACTCATATCAGGTGGAAAAACTATAAAAAAACAGTTAAAAATAAAACTTGGCATGAAGAGAAAAGTAAACAGCCCTGTGATAATCCCAAATGTGTAGGCAGTTTTTCTCTGTCGCTTTTGTTCTGCCATTTGTTGAGCATCTGTTATGTTTTCACTCACAGGAAAAGTGCTTCTTGTTGCTTGATAGATTTTAAAATAGCAGAAAGCTATTATACAAAATGGAATTAGCACATAGATCATAGCTCCACATATCCATATTTCTACCAAGTTTTCTTTAGGAACTACATACGCTACAGAGGCGCCCAATGAAGCCCAACACCACGAGAAAATGATCAGGATTAAACATCGTCTCGAGGTCATTCTATTATGATACTGCAAAGGAGAAGTTATTGCGATGTATCTATCCAGCGCAACGTTACTCAAGCTGAAGGTCACAGATGCTGTAGTAAAAAACCATATTGCCGTTTCGGTTTTCAGGAAAATAATTTCTTTTCTGGAATGGTTCAAGGCAAAGAAAAGATTGGCAATGAATCCCGAGAGAAGTTCTGCTACAGCCAGCGACGCCATAAAATATCGCGCAGTGGATCGAAGTGAGCGAATGTTCCGAACAGCCAAAAGAACGGCCAGATTTTCCACAACGGCCAAAACGCCAGAAATGCCACATATTGCTCTTAAGGCGGTAATGAAAGTTGTCGATAGACTGTATCGGATACATACCATTGTTGAAAAGTGGAAAAAGCTCACGGTATGATAAATACGGTATTTTTCTTCAACTGGTTTTGTTGATACTCCGTTTCCTTTGACAGCCTGAGAAAGGAACTGTGAAATAGTTATCTACACTTAAAAGTGGAAAACATCATTTGCTTTCGAACATCTTGCCATTTTAATCAACCAATAGGAACAAGACGTAGCAATTAGCTATTTTGATGTGTTATTGCGTTTTCACATCATGTCTTATTTCGTGTGACTTATCCATCCAACTCATTGTGATTCCTTCCGTAAAACAAATTAACTTAGTAAAATTTCGTACCTGATGTGACAGAAATAAAGTAGAACATCAATTGCACTTAACTCTGCTCTTTTGTCAAGGTGGACGTAAATAGAAATATAAGCTGAATTGCAATTTCCGTTATCAATTCATAGCGCTTTAGAACTGTTTTGAAAACATGATTATTGAGGTAGAAATATAAAAAAAAAACATTTTCTGATAATTTCTTGGTGTTGATACACTCTAAAGTAATTTCTGCTTCTCCTTATAAGCTTTTGTATTTTATTAAATTTCAGTACTGACTGCAGTAGCCTTTCATTATTGATGCAACATATTGATTCATTTTCTAATTACAGTACACCTTCCAAAAATTCCGCGTTGGTGACCTCTGCATCGCATTCTCCTAGGACACCACATAAACGTAGATTTTATTTCAATCGGTTAACAAGTTGCAAGGGCATGTTCTTAATTTTTGCTGGTTAACTTTCTTTTGTCGTATTACCCAGGAGAACGTCTAGTTCATTTTATTTCTTTTCATTATTCGTTTCGTTTTTAAGCGATGACGTCATAGAATGACGTCATCGGTTAATGCTGTAAAGTGGAAAAGCGATGGAATTTATGGAATTTTTGGTGTTACGGTGTGAGCGCGATTACTCCCTGAATTGAACCGAAGAGCATTGGGAACTAGGTGCATGGTTTGTGTTCTTGTTCTTGTCGTCGTGCGAGTGGACGGGATCTGTTGTCTGTTGCAATCGACCGATCTTTCTAGAACCGAATAGAATTTGGAACTAACTTCAGGGATAAACGTCAGTAGAAAAGAATTCAAGTAAAACTCAACAAGAAATCACGGCGTAGAATTCAAAGCAAAATACTCCCGGGCAGTTAGAAAGGACCGATTCTATGTATAAACGAAAGACACAAATTATATTTGATGTGTTTTATTAGATTTAGTAAACAGAAATCTTAACATTTTTTAAAAGAAAAGGGCTAAACATTTTCAAGACAGCGTTTGACCTTGTATCGTATGTCGTCAGTATATCGGATGTCGCGCTACAAGATAACACAGCTTTTGTCAAACAGTCATTCATCACAGAAGTTGTTCAGGAATAAACGTCAGCAGAAAAGAAATCAAGTTTAACTCAACAAGAAAGCACTGCGTAGAACTTAAAGCAAAATACTCCCGGGCAGTTAGAAAGGACTAATTCTAAGTATAAGTGAAAGATACTAATTATATTTGATGTGTTTTATAAGATTTAGTAAACAGAAATCTTTAATTTTTTTAAAACAAAAGGGCTCAACAATTTCAAGACAGCGTTTGACCTTGTATCATATGTCGTCAGTATCAGATATCTCCCTTCAACATAACGCAACTTTTGTCGAACAATCATTCAACACAGAAGTTGTCAGCTATTTTTATTAACTTTCTTGAAATTTTCTGTCAAATTTCCTGAAAATTCTTAAAGACCCCTTGTGAAACGTCATCGCTTCTGCATGCATTGCGTGCCGTTTATTCGTTGTGTTGTTGCCCATATCCTCTAGGTCTATTCTTTCATCAAGTTTTTTAATGTCCATTCAGAAGCACCCGCGAAAGTTCAATAAAACTTGTACATTGCATGGTTGGCTCGGAGTCCACCGAATAAGCTCTATTAAGCCCTGGGGACTTTTTTCAAGTACTAATATATCAAACATTAGAGAGAGTGTTTCATTACATTTCCAACAACCGAGAAGAGAGTGGAAAATACGACGCGCAGTGGAGTATCTTTGACGAACTTCGAGGTGTTTGGAAATGTGATGAAACACTCTCTCGAGTATTTGATACTGATCTTCTCAATTGGAAATAAAACTACGGGCAAACGGAGAAATAAAACCGTAAAAATCTATGCTGATTAAGATCACATTTTCAAATCACGGTAACTGTTTTCTGATTTTGTTTGTTTTGACTTGATGAATTATCAATAAGTTTGAGACTGAAGAGCTTAACAGAGAGGGGAATATTAAAAAAAGAATTTAACTGCAAGAGGGGGGCTCAAGAGAGAGGAGAACTTAATAAAGCTTTTACGATATATTAGTTTATGTATTAGCTAAAAAACGCTGTTCATTGCAAGTACGTGGAGTGATTGACTTCCATTCGACAACACGGTGTCCTTGCTAAATAAATGCGACAAACGGTCCAGGTTCTTTTCACCTCCAAAACGTAACACATTTTCTAGTTTTTCTTCGTTTGACCGTGACAAATCTTTTTCGCTGTTTGCTTTCTATGAGAGGTGTAAAATACGGCACATAGACTGGAACTGTTCTTTTAAAGCCATGCGGAAATCGCGCATTCTTATTGCGTAAACCCACGGATCAAAAATTGCGCTAAAATAAGAGATTACAGCGATAAAAATCCAAGCTTTTCTTGTGGAACCATGGCATTTCAGGTCTCTCGGTTCCGATGGACCAGCAATTATTTGGACTATGGTAAAAGTAAAATATGGCATAAAGAAAGCAATAAACAGTCCTGTAATAATCCCAAATGTGTAGGCAGTTTTCCTCTGTCGATTTTGTTCCGCCATTTGTTGAGCATCTGTTATGCTTTCACTCACAGGAAAAGTGCTTCTTGTTGCTTTGTAGATTCTAAAATAGCAGAAAGCTATTATAACAAATGGAATTAGCACGGAGATTGTAACTCCACCCATCCAGGTTTTTGCCAAGCTTTCTTCAGGAACGAAAAACACTATAGAGGCATCTAATATGGCCAAACACCACGAGAAAACGATCAGAATTGAACATCGTGTCGTGGTCATTCTATTGTGATACTGCAAAGGAGAAGTTATTGCGATGTATCTATCCAGCGCAACGTTACTCAAGCTAAAGGTCACGGATGCCGTAGTAAAACACACAACAGCGGTTTCGGTTTTTACGAAGATGCCTTCTTTTCTGGAATGATTCAAAGTTAAGTAAAGATTGGCGATGAATCCCGAGAGAAGTTCTGCCGCAGCGAGCGAAGCCATAAAATAACGCGCAGTTGATCGCAGTGAACGAATTTTCCGAACAGCTAAAAGAACGGCCAGATTTTCCACAACGGCCAAAACGCCAGAAATACAACATATCACTGTTAAGGTGGTAATGTAATTTGTCGACAGACTACATTGTGAACCTGCCATGGTTGAAAAGTGGACAACAGCTCTCGGTAAAGAAATACAGTTTGCAACTTTTCAATTAGGTTGCTGCTGCGGCCAACTTTGACAGCTCAGCTTAAAAAGAAACCTGTTAGAATTGTCAACCATGCTAAATAACACTTTGTTCTCAAATATCTTGCCTGAATCCACCAATGGAAACTAGGTGTTAGAATCACCTGTTTCGTATGGAGCCCTACTGTAACAACTTCTATAATTAATTTTCGGATGTCGGTCTATGTTAGCTTTTCAAATGCGTCAGTGGAAAGCTGACTCATTGATCCCTCCCATTACGATCTCTTTCTAAAACAAACTTAACCTTACGTTATTAGATGGTCTTAGATGAAGACCAAACAGTAAGGTGTTAAGTTATGATAGCACTCTGCTCTTTCACCTAGTCAGATGTAGAGGATGACTGGGCGAGGAACAGTGTTAACCGGAAGAAAAAGAAAGTACCAAAGCGAAACTAAAACGACAATTATGTACAAAACAAATAATAGCTACTGGTTTGTGCGCATGCATGTCGCTTATTCAGCTGTTCAAATACGTCAAAATAAGCTAAGTAATCCAACCCGCCCACCATTGCCTCTTTTTATACAAACTTAACTTGCGTACAGGAAGAGCAAACAGGAAAGCTTTAAACTGATATTGAAGTTCACTGTACTTTTTTCACCACTGCAGTCCGATGTAGTGGATGGATAAAAATTCAACTACCAAGGCAACTAATAGTGCATTAACATGTGATCGTGCCTCTGTAAAGTTTGGCTACATTATAAACATTTTTACGTAAACATTGTAAGTGCAAGAATAATTGTGCATTGATCTGTTAAAGTCACAAGTTTTTGCAGTTTATCAATATCAATATAAGAAAAATTGAAATTTTTCGGTAGCGATTTCCTGACAAACTACATCTGCTTTGAACTAATCAGTTAAACGGTGAAGACAAACAGTTTCAAAGCGAAATTTTTGATTGAGTGTCGTAAAACCCAAACCAACTGAAATCGTCTAGACTGCAAAACAGCCGTATTTTTGCAAAACGTTCGAGCGGTCTTCGAACACGAGGTCTGGAGCCAATTTCAAAACTGGGAGTGAGACTGAAGAGAGATCGGCGCTTCACGCCTTCCATACGCGACCGCTAACGATTTTAGAGAAAAAAGGACTGTTTTGCAGTCTAGAAATCACCCTGACCAATCGTAAAAGACAGACAATCCGGAGTAAATACATGCATATGTAACCGACGCGAACCGCGGGAGAACGTGTGCGAGTGTGTCAAGTAAGTTGTCGTTTCACTTCTGATTGGTTGAAAAAGTGCCCAATATTTTAAACCAATCACGAAGCGTAGCGATGCAAGATATACGCAAACGTGAATGACTTTCGACACTCAAGTGGAAATTACCAGCTTTGCAAACGTTGTTACTGATTCTGACAAATAGAAAAAAGTTGAACTGTTATTCCGAGGCTTGGCGCAATAAGGACGGATAATTAACTCTTTTTCTCCTCGGTATTTTCATGCTGTAATGACTGATTGTCGTTTGGTCTTCTGTTTCCTGAAAACAGACTTCAGCTAGTACGTTGTAGCAAATCCAAACTCTAAAAGACTCTAAATCCCTGACGGAAGGCAAAGCATTTGTGAAAGCCGGCCTACAATACCTACTAACATTTAATTTTTCTCCACGTTAAAACCCGTTAAGGGCAATCTTACAAAACAGTTTTTATACACAAGGTTAACCTACACAAAGTGCAACACAGTGTCTTTACTATTTATGCACAACGGTACCTCTGATTTTATTTAGAAAAGAAGAGTTAAGGAAGAAATAAGGCTTTCAATGTAAAAATGTACCACGAAATGTAAAATGTCAATTTACGTTAATCGTGGTCATGCACTTAGCATTTAAAATCATATACCTTTGTGATATTGTTTGTTCTGTTTGAGTGACATGACTGGAAATCATAGTTGTTATCTTTGTCTACCGGCTCTATTCAAAACTTGTCAGTTTTATCCCCCGAACGCCAATATTGACTTAGTAATTTGAATTTTGAATAATGTACAGCTGCATAGCCTACTTAACAATTATTCCACGAGCGCGCGTTGGATATGAGATGGTAGATAGCCAACGAGGCGCGTAGCGCCGAGTTGGCTATAACGATCTCATATCCAACAAGCGCGAGTGGAATAATTGTTTTATTAAAAACGCCCAAAAGAATTGCAATATTTGAGCTCCCCAGCTGTTTTCGTTGACGCGCATCGGCTACGAAATTTGTGGTGAATGGTATATGAGCTCATATACCATTGCCTGTTAGCCAATCACATCTCAGGAATTGCAATATACCATTGTTAGTTTTTAATAATATGTCCTATTCTTACTACGTACATCATATGTAAGAATCAAAGATAAATGGCTAGGTACATATGAATATGAATTCGCTGCTATCCTACTGGCCCATTCGAAAAAGGGGGGGGGGGGGGGCAAGGGGGGGTCTTGTCACGAAGTCACGATAGTAAATTTTCGATTTCACGAATCTCGAAACAAAAATTAAATTCAGTAAGGTCACGGAAAAAATCTGATCACAATGCAGTGAAATTCAGCTACGGACTCAACTTTAGACAGTCACGATTTATTTCTTGTCTATTTACGATTCACAGCCAAGGACTTTTGCATTTCACGCCTCACGGAATACACTTCAATCACGATTCACGGAACAGTTTTTTTTTATCAAATCACGATTTACAGAGCACAAAAAAACCGGATCACGGCGTCACGAAAATACCCTTGGCCCCCCTCCAAAAAAACTAAAGATTTGTGTGCGCATTATTTACCGGGTTCCAGAACCTCGCTTCAAACAAGAATGCCTTAAGAAGTTTTCCTTACTATCTTTAAATTGCCCACAAATGCGGTAACGCCCTACTGAATAGTCCTAAAGTTCCTCTTCCTTTAAAAAAAATCAATTTACGGCAAATTAAGCTCGCTGTTTTCTTCCTTACAGCAAAGTAAAATCCGGTGTAACAATGTTTTTAAAGCCGTTCTAAAATCGGGCATTCTTATTGCGTAAACCCACGGATCAAAAATCGCGCTGAAATACGAGATAACAGCAATACAGATCCAGACTTTCCTTGAAGCACTGAAATAACTACATTTCAGATCTACCACCACAGGCGGATTAACTATAAAGATACAGTTAATAACAACACTCGGCATGAAGAGGACAAAAAACAGTCCTGCTATGATCCCAAACGTACATGCTGTTTTCCTTTGTCGCTTGTTTTCAGCCATTTGTTGAGCATCTGTTATGTTTTCACGAATAGGAAAAGTGCTTCTTGTTGCTTGGTAGATCTTGAAATAGCAGAAAGCTATTATACAAAATGGAATTAACACAGAAATTATAGCTCCACACATCCAGACTGTTTGTAGGTGTTTTTCGGGTACAACATATGCGGCTGTTCCACCCAAGAGAGCTGAAATCCAGCAAAAAAGTATTAACAGTACACATCGTGGCGAGGTCATTCTGTTGTGATATTGTAAAGGAGAAGTTACTGCGATGTATCTATCCAGCGCAACATTACTCAAACTAAATGTTACAGATGTTGTAGTAAAAAGCCACACAGCCGTTTCGATTGTCAATAGGAGGCTTTCCTGTCGGGAATGATTTAAAATCAGCCAAAAAGCGAAGAAACTGTTAGCAACGACTCCTGAGAGAAGTTCTGCCGCAGCGAGAGAAGCCATAAAATAACGCGCCGTAGATCGAAGTGAGCGAATGTTTCGAACAGCTAAAAGAACGGCCAGATTTTCCACAACGGCCAAAACGCCAGAAATACAACATATTGTTGTTAAGGTTGCGATGAAAGGTGTTGATAGACTGTATCCTAGACATACCATGATAAAAAAAGTGGAAAAAGTCGACAGTTTTGATTAAGCCCTTCAGCAGTATTTTGCGGTGAACTTAAGAAAAAGTGTTTTTAATTATGCTCTGTTTAGTCTCTTTGCTTCTTGGCAATGAAATTGTCACCCATGCTGAGTAGTTTTCAGATATTTATTTGTCATCCATGAGATACCCAGGTCTGCTTCATTTCCGCGAATAGAAAATGGTACTTCAAATTAGCTGCTGTGTATAAACGCTTATATAATTATTTTTGCTGCTTGTTTTGGGTGAGGCTTTATCTGAGGTTAAAATTTGTCAAAAAAAGACCAATGACTGATCTACTCCATCATCTTTTTCGAAAACCTAATTAAAATTTTGCAAATGTTGACCACACAGGAAGAAATTAGTTAATCGTAAGACTGTTTTCTGATAATTCGAATGGAAAGAACACCTAATAAGCCGCGCGAAAAAGGAAATTAAAAAGCCAAACACACTTCGAATAACATGAAATTAACAGAAGGCCAATTTTATTTTGGTTTCAAAATGAAAACTCCCACGTTAAATTTGCATAGAAATTTCCAATCAAAAGGAACGTATCATTTCCATTTTTTAATGCATCGACCGGTTAGCAAGATTTACGTAAGAAAGATAAATACTACCAGTTAATTTTTATCGACTCCTTCCAGTTCCACAAAACGATAATAGCAAAGTAAACCTTGCAACTCAGTTGCAACAGCTTGCAACTAATTGATACTGAAGCTTTCACTTAGAACGTGATAGGAATGGTAACAAGAAGAGTCCATAGAAGCACTGGAAAATGTACATGTAAACAGGCAGAATCACAGTGTCAGAACATTCTTACAAAGGGGGTCGCCATGCAGCTCTCGTAAGGTCTCACACGAGTGGCTGAGAGAACAATGGAACAAACAACAATGCCCCTAGCCCCCAAAACAATAGCAGCTGCTACACTAGAGGACCAGTAGAATTACAAGCTTACGAGAGCTGCGTAACTATTCTTACAAAGAGACCATTACCGAGTTGCGTTTTGCCTCAGTTTTCAAACGAGTCTTCGTGCAAAACCATTCAAATGAAAATGAGTTTGATTTGCATGAAAATGGACGTGCGGGTGAAACAAATTTTTGATATTAATGGTTTCGCACGTAGACTCGTTTTGAGACAGAGGCAAAGGGTAATTTCGCTCCCATACCATCTCCCTCTATTTGACGCCCCTCAAGGCATGGTACATAATTGCAAGTTAAATAGCCCCTTTGCCAAGCTCTCCAAATGAATAAAACGTTCTCTCTTGGGTCAAGTTTTCGCCTTTACATTTGTTTCTTTTAGTTCATGGTGATGACGTTGTCATTCCATGAGGTTTAGCAGTCAACCTTAAATTCACTGGATCACTCACCCACTCCATTCCTGTTAAACAAGTAATTTATACCAACATTATTAAACCTGGATTAATCCGATTCAACCATGAACTGGCTCACTGGAGCCTTTTTGACTTGAGGGATTTTTAACCCGCTTTACTTCGAGGTAGCACTGGTTCATAGACTCTCCTATCTTTCATTTTCAGATTTATCCCGAAAAGGACCTTGACTACCTGCTTTATGTTGAGAATATTTTCCGTCGGATAGTCAGAATAATGCAAGCAGAACACAAAGGAAGATAGTTTTGTTCCTCCACCCCCCTCGCTCGATACCAAGACACGACTCCACAAACGTGTTAGTATTCAAACCGCTTGTAATTGTTTTTTTTTGTTGTTGTTGTTGTTGTTGTTTTGTGTTTGTTTTGTTTTTTTTTATAGAAGCCAGGTAGGTCAGGTAGAATATATTCAGTTAAACACATTGTTTTACATCTTTTGAACTTGATACAAAACAATAATTGTTTCAATATTCTATTATTATAAGCAGAACTCAGTGAAGAATTCTGGAAGAGCAGAACCTACTACAGTACATGTACCTACAACCTGTGAAGAAAAGTAGATAACTTAAATAGCACAATATATTAATTTAAATAACAAAAAAGAAACTGTACATTCGAAGCTGAGCAAGACAAGACATTAAAGATAGGCCAACAAAATTCAATGATGCATACCGTACATGGTAACATGTTTACCCAGCCTCGTGCAAAATGGCTACATAACCAAAGGGTATGCACATTAGTCCCTACAAATTTTTTAAACAACTCAATGATAAAGTTCAATGGTTACAAAATGATTTAACATTACTGAAGATGTTGCCTACGTTCTCATTGGTCAATAGTTATTTACTATAGACCACGTGAAATTGAAGTCATTTTACCAGTGCAAACACATAAAATAATAATTATTATTATTATCAGTTGAAACTCAGCCATGTTCTATTGGCAACCCCCAAATCTGATCGGTTCTCAGTTGTTTTCTATTTGCTGATGAAACATGATCGCATGCATGATACAATTTTTCTTGATTTTTGGCTTTTAAAAATTAAAAATGTTAGGTTTGGCACTGCAATTAGTTTAGAGTTTCTGCTAAAACAATTAGACAATTTTATCGGCTGAATCAAGTTGGAATGTGCATCAAGGATTGCCGCTGGACATACATGCAGCTTTTAAATAAATACAGTGCTACAATAATTTTATATTTCTTACTTCCTTTCTAGTTGACATTACATGGAACATCATTATAACCATATACCTTTTGGACTTAATTTTAAAATGTTACTTGCCAATTTTTTAAGTCTAAGAATATCTTTTTTGATTGCATAACCCCTTATTATTTGATATCACTATAGTGTTATGTAATTGTCACTTTCAGAAAGGAAATCAATGCCCAATGAGCAGCCATTAGGTATGTGGGAAAACACACCAGGATGAGAGGATAACAAGCCCATAAATGAAATCTTGAGAAAAGGTTGATGCTTTCTAATAGTCTAGCATTTCAGCCCTTTGAATGCATGTGCCTACAATGCTGAATTTTTATAGTCCAACATCTGCACACATTGCAGGCCTATGATGCTGGTTTTGTGCTCTATGCACAGTGTGTGCCTATGATTTTGGTTGTAATGTAGCTTAGCATCCCTGTACACACATTTGAACAGCTTCTTATAGCTAAGGAGAAGATCAACAGCAAAGAAAATACAGCTGAACCTTGGCTAATGGACACCTCCAATTAACGGACACTTAGTCATTATTGGTCCCAGCCACATACAAACACTACATGATTTTTAACCTCCCATAAGCAAACTCGTTTTCAGGTCCCACAAGTATTCACTTACATGTACAGGGGTTTGACTGTGTACTGAATTTAAGTCATTTGAGATAAACCGGATAAGTTGCTTTGGACTCCTGCCAAATGTATCACTATACCTCACAATGTCAGTGTCTGGAAATTGACTTTACAGAAGCATTTATGCAATTTAATAAAACAAAAATTGGAAACCAAAAATATTAATAATATATGCTCAAAATCTACATCAAAGAAGTTTTGACATTTGAAGACATCGTCCACTCTTGTCAATAATCCACATGTACATACATGTTTACAGAATTGCCTAATACCACTTAACTAAAGAACTGAGCACGCACAAACTCAGGAGGGTGAAAGACAACAAAAGCTGACACCCTTTACAAGCTTTTGGACCTTCCTCTCCATTCCTGTCTGGTGTATGGGTGCCATCATCTTTCCTTGGCCCTGGCTTTGTTTCAGTGTGGGTGAAGCTGTTCTCACTGTATAACGTTGACTTCCAGTTGTCGCTACACTTTTCTATCTTGCTTCGTAGTAGCCACGTGCTTTCAATGATCTCTGTTTTATTCTCGCCGCAGATGTGGCACTGCCCCACCCATCCCGTAACTGATGAACCATTCTTCCATACAACAAAGAAGGCAAACGTGCTGTTTGACCCACCAAGTTGACCAATTCCTAACACTTTGGAATGACTTGTTCCTGCTGCCCCTGTTTCACGCTCAACAGCAGTCCGATACTCTCCTTTAATAACACTATCTTCCCCTTGGTTTAAAATCATTTCAGAGCCTAAGAGATTGTACCAGTTTCCGTTTAAATTACAGGGTTCTTTTGAACCTTCAGGGTCCCAATTCTTAATGATTGTCTTAATAGTTGGCGGTGTTTCTGTATGCGCTACATTTGGTTTGCGAGGGCCATCACGTTGTTCATATCTAGTGAATGTGTCACGCCCAATCATAGTTGATTTCCACTTGTCTATACATGTATCAACCTTGGAGCGGAGAAGCCATGAAGTTAGAAGTTTTTCATGACCATCCTCGCAGGTAAGACACTGACCAGTCCAAACAGTTGTGGAGGAGCCATTACGCCAGACAACTGAGAAAGCAAAGGTTGCTCCAGGGTAGTCATAGGGTGCCGTACCTGCGTGTATTACAACGAAAATTGAAATTAGTATTAACAAATTGCCATAGAACAATATTACACCCAGGCAGCCAATAAAAAAATGGCAATAGAACAATATTTCACCCAGGTGACCAATAAAAAATGGCATTAGGACAATATCACACCCAGATGACCAATATCACACCCAAATAACCAATAAAAATTGGCAATAGAACAATATCACACCCAGGTGACAAATAAAAATTGGCAATAGAACAATATCACACCCAGGTGACCAATAAAAATTGGCAATAGAACAATATCACACCCAGGTGGTCAGGATTAACAAGGAGAAGCAATACTAAATACTAGTTAATTAGTGCTGGCTTTAAAGAGTCATCAGGCTCAGTAAACTGATCCCAGTCTGTTTAGCTTAAGGGGAACTGGGTTTCTTTGTTTGTTTGTTTTCAAGCTTAACATGCCTGCTGCAAATATTAAAAATCTTAAAGTTTTTAAAATTTACAACAAGCAATTCAAGCTTGAATCTTGAATATATATATATGCAATTTCCAATGGATATATATTATCGCCCATTTATTCAAGTGAGTCTTTAAAATGTAGCTACAGGTACTGAAATGTTACATGTCGACTAAGGTCCAATGTTTATTACCCAACAAGCGAGTCAGCTCAATCAGTCCCTTTTGCAACACAGTTTGTTACAAAGGTGTTCAGTCACTTTGCTCCATGGTCAGATCATTCCCAGTTATATCGCTCCCAACCAAAGTCAGATTACACCATCGAAAAAGTCATATTACTCCCAAACTGAAGTGACTTTGCTCCATGTTCTGTAAAGTGTAAGTAAAGTATGACCAAGTTCGCTCCAAATAAAGGACCTAGAATGTTTCTCGTTCTTTAAGTGTGAAAAAAGTGTGACTTGGTAGGGAGCATTACGACTTTGCTTGGGAGCAATCTGACCATGGAGTGAAGTGAATAGTTACGCAGCTCTCGCAAGCTTGTAATTCTACTGGTCCTCTAGTGCAGCAGCTGCTATTGTTTCGGGCGCTAGGGGCATTGTTCTTGTTGTTTGTTCTATTGTTCTCTCAGCCACTCATGTGAGACCTTACGAGAGCTGCATGGCGACCCAGTGAAGTAACTGCAATTCGTTACAAATTATTAATAAATATGGGGCCAACTATTATTATTATCATAATAATGTAAAAAGGTTGTTGGCTGAATTATGATCTCTCATTGCATCCCTGTCAGTTTAACTAATGGAGTCCCAATTTTTTTCCTTTTTCAAGTTTATTGCGCCTTTCAATAACATTCGAACTCTGAAATTCAAAACCCAACTAATGATTGTGTTTTTCACTTCCGTTGATCACAGTTATGGTGACAGCCAACTAACCTTGAAAAAACAGAAACAAACAAAATAGATCAAAATCTTCAACCAACAGACATGACCTTTTGACCCGGCTGACGTTTTCTGAGAGGTCCGCTTAGATGATTGACAGCAGTGGAAAACGTAAACCATTGGTTGAGGTTTGAATTTCAGAGTTCGCATTTTGGGAAATATTCATATCCATCTCCTCCCCCCACCCCACCCCAATGGAAGGGATTTTTCCTAAAAACCTCTCCATCATCTATAGAAATTCCAATTAAGCTTCAAAAGTTCCTTCAAGTTTTTGGCTTTTGGTCTTGGGGGGTTTTGAACAGTTTAAAAACCTTTTTGAAACCCGGTTTCACTAATAATATGTTTACAATGTTTGATAAGACGTGTTTTTGCATGGAGGGTCACATATAATTTGCTCACTTTTACTGATAGACTAAGCAAATTAAAGCTACAAAGAAAGTAGTGCTGGACTAGGTAAATTCCTAACAATTTCACTTATTGTGGGACAGAATTATGTGCAAATTCTTGGTTTTCATGTGACATCATCAAAAGTCTAAACTCCAGAATGGTAAGACCCCTTAGTTTTTATCCTTCACTGGCTAAATATTAGAAGTTCTTAAAAAATATATATCTTGTTGAAGGTTTTTTGCTCGATAGCATCCACCCGTCTTTAGACAGAGCCTCTTGAATTTCAGAGTTTTACACCACACAACATCAAGATGGCCACCAGAAGGTTGTCACGTATGCTTCACAAAGTTGAGGTTTTGTAACGAGTGTTTAAGTGAATGTTAACTTGTTCATCAGGGTGAACTGACTCTTTTTAAAGCAGAAGTGAATTCCAGATGTTTTCACTGATCTCTGGCCGCCAGTTAGTGCCCCTTTGCATTGGTACCAACATGGCGTTTCCATACTGTGCTCTCTTTTTTTTTTGACGGATAATTTGAGTATGGAATACTGAACAAACCTGAGACTTGGACAAGCAGAATGTCTAGTATTTTCTACAACGTGTAATATTCTTGATTTTTTTGACTCAATAGTTTTGAGATTGTGTGGTTCCAGAAAATATCCATACTCCCCCCACAGAAGGGATTGGAAATTCCGGGGAGGAGGGGGGGTCTGGAAGAGCCAAAGATTTAAAGCAATGTATGAAGCTAAATTGGAATTTCCAGAGGGGTGGGAGGGTCATAGGGCAAATCCCTTCCGTGGGGGGGGGGGGGGGGGGGGTATGGATATTTTCTGGAACCACACATTTACTTTTTTGCAGTGTGACAGTGAAAACCAGCAATATGTTAGTTTCTAATGTTAGTCTGGAAAATATTCTGTTCTACTAGTATGATGAGAGCATTAACTCTCACGATGTCCTGTAACTTGCAACAGCATATACATGTGCACGTACAGATTGTATCTCTAGACACCCCCCCCTTTTACCTCACATTGAAGCCTCCATCTTATTCTTTGTCCTTAGCAACCCTTAACCCCAACCATTTCTCCAAAGAAACCCTGTTGTGTGCGACCTGTAAACAAATCTGAATTTTTTTAAATTTCCAAATCCCTGGCTGTTTGGAAATTATATTCAATTTACAAAATCAGAAATATCACTGATCATTCTAATTTCGTATGCAAATAAACCACACTATATTAATAAATTACAAGTATTGTTTGATTGAAGAGAAGAGCAAACACAGTATCACAAGTTACACGCCACGATTTTACACTATCGTGTTTATATTTGTATTGCCTGTAAAATATTGCAGTTTTAAAGACTATTAAATACGGAATTGAAGCACAATAATATCACAAGATTATTTAACAAACACCCCCATGAAATACTGACGGTAGTGTCAAATTTCAACCCCCAGTTATGTTGCAGTTATTTTTTTTCTTCAGTTAAATTTTATTCTTCCTTTGTTTTAAACTCATTATCATACATTACCATACCCCAAAACAAAGGAAGAATAAAATTTAACTGAAGAAAAAAATTGACTGCAACAGTTACGCCAATTTTTTAAGGCTTTACACGCGCACAAGGTCGCACAACGCCCGCCGCTCCTAAAACGTAAACTAAAAAGACGGAAAAATTTTATTTAAATAAGCAGTGCATTTGCTTTTAGAAAGCAAACAATTAACTTTCAAATTACTAGCGTGCAGGAACGCACGCATGCATTAGTTTTGCATCAGTGGCTCTGTTGATCAAGTTATTGAGATTAGTACGTATATATAAGCAAATCAACATTTGAGGCAATATTTACTGCCATGTACATGTTGTGCAGGGATTTCCAAATAATCTTTAAAAAAAATCAATTTGAAGTTCATTTACGGGCGCGAGCCCGGTTTACGAGCTGCATTGTTGACATTGTTTGTGTTTCGAGACATTACGTAACTAAAAAAGAAGATTGTAGTGCTTCAAAAAAATAAGGAATTTTGCAACAATAACTTCTCATATTTACCTAACAAAATAGAATGTGTTTCGCCTGCTGAGCCTTTCTCCCTCTCCGCGGCTGTTCTGTACTCGCCCAGTAACCTGCTATCATTTTCGTGCTTCAGGAAAATCTCAGAACCCAGTTGATTATACCATTTCCCGTCTAAAGTCTTGCAGTTCTTTCCAGCTGAGAGACACGCAAAAGCAAGAACTGAAAAGGCAAAAGAAAGGAAACGAATTGATGCATACACAACCATTCTTGCTCAGAAATTTTCGTGCAAATGAACGTTCGTTCCCACGTGCAATTTTGTACTTTGTCCGCGATATTTTCGTTACCAGGTTTTTTCACGCCCGGTTCAAAATTTGTGCCTGGTTGAAATGACCCGACGAATTCAACAACTCTAAAATAATTTATCGGCAATTCTTGACACATTTGGTTGGCAATTGAAGTAAAAAAAAAATTCAAAAATGTTGGCTTGCAATATAAAGGAGAGCTGGCTACTAGTAAAAAAACAAATTTCGACGGGAAAAAAAATTGTCTTACTACCGCCATATTGAATTGTCCGCGCAAGGCTTGCTGGGAAGTTCTGCTCGACTGATTCAAGATGCCGGCCGGTGGTACGTATTCCTCAGCAAAAGATGATCCTAGAAGGCCCACCAAAATCTTCCGATACAAGCCGGTGACTAGCAAGCCTACAGATGACCCAACAGCAGAGTATATGAACCTTTTAGGAATGATATTTAGCATGTGCGGGCTCTTGATGAAGGTATGACGACTGCTTCTAAATATCCTTAAAATGGACGCTAAAACTAACTAATAAAGAAGTCATTCTCTCAATATAAAGCTTATTGTATATTCCTTAGTAATCTTTCTGAGCATGTTTAACGTTCACGATCGAACGTTCGATCGATGCAATGTCACGATATTTTCGTTCGATCACAAAATTAATGTATCGAATTCACGAAAACTTTCATACAATTACAAGCTAATTACAATAGACTTGAGCTTATTACCACATAAGAACATGCTTACTGAAATGTCTTCACAATACCTTTCCACTTTTCTGGATTGTAAACTTGTCGCTTAAGTATTGATCAATTCGAAACTTCAACTTTTGAAGTTTTGGTTGTTCAAATCATAGTTAATCGATTAACTATGTTCAAATTGTCATCCGCCAGGCAAAAATAATGTTCAAATGCCCCTCCTAATGCAACCTCGTTCCCAGGGTCTCTCTCTCCCCGCCCCCAAGAGCGAGAGAAGAGAGCTCTCTTCTCTCGCTCTTGGGGGCGGGGAGAGAGAGACCCTGGGAACTAGGTTGCACCTAATGGTCACATTTGTCGATCAAATTCCCCCACCCTTGGGATGTAAATGGGAAAAATGAGCAATAAGAGAGCTAAACCCGAGGTTTAATTTTTTTAACCGCAGGTTTGTTAACCTGAGGATACAAGTGTTGTTTAAAGCACGGTTAGCAGGCCGGTTATTTAACCTCGGGTTATGTACTGCTAACCAACAGATAGCATCCCATACTCTGTTAATTAGTTTTTTTGGGGTCAGTGATAAAAGACCCATAAAATGGCTCCTGTGTCACCAGCACCTGCAGGCAAGGCAAGAAAACTAAACTTGGGAGAATTACATGTATAAGAATTATAAACACAAAATCAAGACAATTTATTTGAATCCCCCACCACCCCTCCCATATGGTTTCAAATTCCCCACCCAATAACTATTGATGCCAAATTCTTACCACCTTGGCCACATTGACATGCCAAATGCCCAGCAGGGGGTGGGGGGAAGGGAAGGATGTTGAGGTTTCGATTTGAGTGATACATTATATTTTTGAGTGGCTGTGTCTCAGTGAGAGGAAAATATGAATGCAATGCAGCACTGAAAGATGCAAAATTTTGTAACAAAAATTACATTGAACTTTCTGATCATTAGTACCTTTATACATGACTTGTAACTCCCCTTGTGTTGTTAAGATGTAATAGTGTATTTATTCATGTGTTTTCTGTTGCTTCACTCTACACATAAACACTCATAAACAACCTACAATCGTCTAATTTGCTCTGACAAAGGGTCAGTTCATCATGATGGTTGATTTAACTTTTCCTTGATGATTTGCTAGATTGTCTATCGGTACAACAATATCTTTAGATTTAAATGTTGTTTGGTTATAAAAGTCTATTTTTGTTTTACATTTTCCAACCAATTCTAAATAAAACAAACATTATACAATGTAGGACCTCATCACAGGTTATATTATTTCCCAATACTGTAAGTTTCATTCATGTTATCTCACAGTAAGAAAATTAGCATGATTCAATTAGATATCTTATTAATTATTATAAATTTAAACATTTATTTTCAGCTTAAATGGGCAGCATGGGCAGCAGTCTATTGTTCATTCATTACCTTTTCCAACTCCCGCTCATCAGAAGATACAAAACAGATGTTCAGTAGTTTTCTGTGAGTATACTTTGTAACGAAAATAATTACTTAAATAGCCTAATTAATTAAGTTGTCTTTGTTAGATCATTGCTCATCAATAGCAGATTTATTCCCAAGGTTTACAAAGATTCCCTGAGGACCCTTGAAAACAAAGGCCATAAGGCCATGCACCCCCTACACTGCTGTACTCTTGCACTATATTGTAGACGTTATGTTAAATAATGGTATTAACTGATTTGTTTTAGTGGGATGTACATGTAACATTCAATGTAACCAGTGCTACATGTACAAATGTATGATTCTCCAACATTTATTTTCCAGTGTCACACAACCTTTGAAGAGAGTTTGTGTGACAAGTAGAAAATGCCTCCTGGGGAGGATAAAAGGTATCTGCTCAGCCCAGTCAAAATGTGCCAGCAGCCGGTGATTTTGCCACCTACAACGAAATATCTGCCGCCTACTCCACCCTTAAGTTCACTAAATAAATCAAATTTTAAGTTTAACTTTGCTATAAAATCAGTTACACAATAAATTGATGTTAAACAACAATATTATTGCTTTGATCTTGTTTTGCTTTTATCAAGAGAAATATAAACCAAAACACAGCAGCAAAGTTTCTCTTCGCTCACAACATGGCCAAAACCAGCCATCTTGAAAATCGCCCTATAATGCATTGCGAACCATTGAATGAATGTATGTCATGTATGCTGATGGATTGTGTTCCTGGTGATGTCTTACTGAAGAGAAGTCTATATTCTAGTTGCAAAATAATTAAATGGATGTCATTGTGCTGTTGACATTAAATTTTCAAGTTTTATGTACAGCAAAAATGCTCTTGCAGTTACATCCAAATGTGCTTGTTGCCTCTGCTGCCGACTACTCCAGCCAGGTTGCCTACTAGTCAAAAACATTTTGACTGGGCTGTCTGCTTATTGAATGCTAGAAGCATTAACCCATTTTCATTTTCTTTTCAGATTATCAGTCTCAGCTGTTGTGATGTCTTATCTTCAAAATCCACAACCAATGGCATCAACATGGTAGCAAGCCGATCATTTAATTGGTAAAGGTTCATCTACATCTGGAACAATTTGTCAGTGAAACAAGTGAACATTTTACGTGCTATATTATACATTCATGACAGTTTAAACTACACAGGACACCAGAATAATGTACTGCAGAACACATGTTTTATCACACCTTTAAACAACGAAAAGTAAAATATTGGAGTTTCAAGTGAAATAACACATGTACTATACATAGAGGTGTTTGTTATTTGATCTCATACCCAGATCTTGTTACTGGTACTCTTCTGGGAGAGAAACACCAGTAAATTCTGTTTTAAGTGTCTGGTCTGTAAGTAAGTGGTATATAGCACAAATATGCATGTACAAATTTGCAGATAAATGTATTGTCAGACTAAAAGCAAAATAATTAAATGTATTCTGGAAAAACTAGTTGTATTTATCAATTAAAAAATGTGTCAGGTACCAATCTGCTGCACTGTCTGATTCAGGATAACCATTTTTTACAATTACTTTTTAATTAATAATAATTATTATAATTATTAAATTTTACTTTGAGAAAAACAAATTTACATATTGTAGCACTAATTCCACTTCAGAGACTGATTATTTTTGTGATGATGGTAATAACAATTATTAACCAATGGCAACCCATGTTTGTTACCCAAATATTTTCACTCAGAAATCCCAAAAACTTTATTGAGTAGTGGAGTTTACGACCACTCTAAATGACCGCTCCAAACTTGTGTAGAAGATAGATAGATAAAAGATAGATAGATAGAAGTATCTATTAAGCAGGAATATGCTGTGAAAATAGCTGAGACATTTCCTTCTTTTAATTCTCTTCTTCACGATTGTGCATTTAATAAGTACATGTACTGTTAATTATTGTAATGTCCCCACTGTTGATATGGATCCAAGCAGATGTTTTAAAAGATTAGCCTCTTAAATCTGCAAAATACAATATTAACAATTTAATATTAATGGCTCTATCTTTAACATAGAATCGCATAGCTCATAGAATTCTCGCGCTCTGATTGGCTAGAGATGCGAGGGTATTCAGCGCGGTATTGCGACTTGAAAGTGAGGCTGCGCGATATTGCACCGTTGTAAGAAAACAACAGGTTATTTCATCTGGTAAAGCTTGTGTGAAGAATTAAAAAACGAAGGTTTCTAACTTACCAGATTCAAAAAACGTTTACTGTAACGTTTCTCCTTATTCGCTGGCGCCTGACAGTTTGACAGTTGATTTGAGGAGCTGTGCATGTTGGCTTTACTCCAGCGCACGATAAAATTCGTAACATTCACCAAATTTTCATTTTTAAAAGGTTATGCGATTCAAGGAAAATCCATTACCTGACCTCGTGAATTCCACCTTAAATTTCACTTGAAAAACCGATATCGCACTCATCGCTTCGCGATTCGTGCGATATCGGTTTTTCGCGTGAAATTTAACGTGGAATTCACGAGTCAGGTAATGGATTTTCCTATAAAATTAATAACTTTTGAGGTTATTGGTCTCAGTATTAGCCTGTTCCAGTTACCTTCAGATTGGGTTGGAAAGGCAACATACAGTATGGGTGCCGAGGGACGCACATCCTATTCCAACTCTACCTAGGCCTCTCTCCTTTTGTACTTTCTAGTCGAGCGCCTATTATGCCAGCTACACCACCATGTGTGCATCAGGAACAGACTGCCATGTCAGTAAATGCTGGCACTGCTTCAAGAAAAAAAATCATTCTTGCTTCCCTCCTTCCTGCTTGCTGCCTATGTTACCTCCTCCCTGAATCCCTATCCTCATTCCTTTATTAATGTACTTGTAACGTATTATGGGACCTTCTGTTTCGAAAACAAGGCAAGGCTGGTACTACGGCAAAAGGGTAAAAGTTATTGGCCAATATTTCAGTTAGCAGAGCTAGTCTTCTTCAGGGCCAGTATATTAGTTGGTACGCACTGCCACTATAGTACAAGCCCTGAAGAAGACTAGCTCTGCTAGTTGAAATATTGGCCAATAAGTTTTGTCCTTTTGTCGTAGTACCAGCCTTGCAATCAATTTGGCTTTATATACACTAAGAGTGACTTCTGGTACGCGCATTTCTTGAGAAAGAGATCTGGCAACAGACAAAACGCATGATATTTTTTCTTCTGTTTCGTTCGTACCTAACCATCCGGGTGTCTATTTTATCTTTCAAGTTTTTTGTCGCAAAGACCAGCGGTTCGAATCCCGTTGGAATCTTTTAACTGGGTTTTTTTACACTACTAAAGTTTAAATATATTACTACGAAGATTTCGTTTTCTTTCTTTAATAAATAGGTTTGTAGTCACCCAACTGATAAAACACTCTTCGGTTATCTGCCCAGGTCTTAGACAAGTGAACGCCATGTCGTCAAAATAAAAATTGTTGTTTGAATTGCCAAAGGCGAGCTGTTAAATTTTCAATTAAATGCCTAATGAAATAATTCATAAACCATTCTAATATCTTAGCGACAAACTTTTATTTTAACTTTAAAAAGAGCACAAAATAGGTATGAACAATGTTTTAATTGTTCCTGGGTTTCAATCATTTTTTCTGGGCCAACTGCCTCTTGCTAGATTCATCGATAATGTCAATTTGGAATGCGCTTCGTTGAAAATTATTGCCAATTTTTAGAACACCCATTAGAGTACGTAAAATCATGCATCTGCCAAATGTCACATGCATGCAGTATTCATTAACTACACTCGTCTGTTCCAGTTGAGCACAGGCTTTGTTTCCAGATTTAAAGAAAATTAAACAAAGGCCATATCATTTTTTCTGTCAATGAATAAAAGAAGCCGACGTTATTCTTCTGATAAAAGCTAACAACTCTTAATCCTTCATTTTAATTGATAAATGAACTTATTGGTATAGTTAACTGAAAACATAAGATTTAATGAAATTGTAACTCATGGATGCAGTCGATTTTGTTGCAATGGAAACATTGTAATCAGTATAAGGAAAGATTTTTCTGGGTTGCCCAATATTTACACGCGGACAATGAAGCACTTCAAATCGAAAAATAAAGGAGTTTAAAAACAACCCAGCTACTCGATTTCATATAATCTTTACGATCACAAAAGGGCATTTCAATGAATACAATAAACTACAAAGAAGTATAATTGCATATTAGGCAAAATGTTACATATTGTAGCAAACGCATTTTTTTAGTGTTTAAATATCTAAAGGTTAATATGTCATAAATATTCAATATTTCCAGTTTTTCATATCGACTTATTTACTCAGTATCTTTGAAACCTAAGACTAAACAAAAACTCAATATTTGCTTCGAGCTTGTCACTAAGAATGAGTTAAATGAGTTAATTTGAGAATGACAAAACGAAGTTACGAAAGGTCGCACAAACAAGATGAAACAAAAAACGTTCAGCACGGCTTTGTTAAATTGAATTCAAGCTTGCAAGGCAGTTTGGCGGACAGGCTTATACAGCTGGTACATGCTGTGTTTGGATAAAACTGCTATTGCAGTGGGATAGCAGTTTTATTCAAACAAACGGCAGAACAACTGTTGCGCAAAGCTAACATGCGCAAATTATTCCCCAGATAATTTCAACATAGAATGAATAGAAACGCAAACGCAATTGTTTCCAGGCAAACTAAACAAACAGCCATTTTATCCGATTTAAATCTCTTCCATACTTGTTTTCTATTTGTGTGTAAGTTACCCCCAGATTGACTTCCACGCTATCTGGACAGACAATCCACCGCTATCCGCACTCTACCGCCTTATCTGTCATCGAATTTTTAACTCCAATGCAGTGAAAATGCCCAACATAGTATTAATCCTGCTCTTCTTTACCGCGTGGAACTATTGGTAAGTACAAAATATAAGGACATGAATTTCTTTTGAAAAGGATACTTATTCATTATAATTTTTTTGTTAAACTATCCATGCATGTACGGGATAATTTCATTCTCGCATAGAGAGTTCTATCTAAAAAGACAATTTTAAAAGCTTTTTCAAATCGTTTCATTTTAAAACGGTGGAATTATATATTTTTCAAGAAAAACTTGAATCATAAGAAAAAGTTTTCTATACATGACACATTTTGGCGCTATGAGCAAAGGGTATTTTATAAAAGAGAACGAATTAATACATATACATTGGCCATCAGCTGACTTTTAAATTTTGCTGCTAGTATTTATTCGTCAAAGCAAGCTACTGCTTTTGAGGTTCAAATAATAAAGTTGCTGTCATACTATGTATTTTGTATCGTTTTCACTAAGTGTCATAATAATTTCCTGATGACATTTCGAAACAAAAAGTGGTGTAATGCTATAGCTTAAGCTTGAAAAGGCGCTGTATGACTTGTAGAATACAGAGCTTGTTTAACAACTTTCTATATTCCACCATGTAAAGACGTTCAAAGTAATCCTTGTTCTAGTTAGTAACAAGTTTGACCAAAGCATACTAAACTCTTAGGGTTGGTTATCAAAAGAGTTGGTTGGTTATCAAAACCGCATTCTAACCCATTTTCAATTTGGTCAAACCCATATATCTGAACTTTGCTTTCTGTTAGCAGTGTCAGGAAGGCATATAACGCACACTAGAGAAAACGTTTTTACAACTAGATAGAATAATTCATTCGCGCGGAAACAGATCTGGAGGTCCATCGATTGTCTTAAATCTGTCCTTACTGTTTTAACATTTCAGTCATTTTCCTTCATTCCTTTTCGCCAATTAAATAACTTTCTTATTCTGTTTTTCTTACAATAGTTTAACCGAAGCTGGAGATGGAGGTAAGACATCTTTATATTCCTCTCAGTATTTGTTCCGTCGCTTTGTTTTTTTTGTGTGTGTGTAAATGTTCATGCGGACTTGTGTAAATAAAAGATCGCACAAAATACAATCTAAGTAAAGACTAATTAATATTACTGCCATATGCATTTTTCCACGTTTGCGAGGTAAAATTATTTTGGAAGCTCGCTGAAAATAATTCTTCTAAGTACTATGTTATTGTAAAAATTTTAGTCAAAATTTGGTAACATGAGACACGGGTATAGTTTTCAAATGTGACTCGTTTTCACTTTTAAGTTTTTCGAAGTCTAAGAGAACATGGGCACAGTTTAAAATCTACCTGCCCCGTTTTATAAAAGCTCAGCAGTTGAACAACTTTAGGGCAACAAATTAAGGTAACTATGTCACAAAATATATAGGTCAATTTAAGAAAACTCAAAAGAACAGTAAACCAGTGACGGAAGTCGCTGTTTAGGTACAATGATTGATTAAAAGGTGCAAGCATGGCTGACATTTTGTTGGGAGCGGGAGATTAAGATGAATTATGTTCGGCGAACTTGAAAAAATAGTGAAATCTTCCGAGATGTGCTATCTGTTATTTTAGAATGAGCTTGTTACTCGCTAGATTAACGAGAAACTACAGAATAAATCGAACTTCTGGGATATGAAACTGAGTTTTCTTTGAGTCGTGACGTGGGAGTGCTTAGAAAAGAGTACTGCATACTGCATACTTCTAAATAGCATTCGTTTAAAAGGTCACATATCACTAGGCATTTATCCACAAACTTGTTATAATGAAATAAGTTGAATTAACTCCATCTAGGAGTTGTCACTAGTTGTCATCAGTAGATTGGCAAGATGTTTAAATTCGGGGTTTTGTTTTGCATTATTAACAAACGAAAAAAAATAATTTTCGAACTTTGTTCCAGGCTGCTGTGACTAAATCCAGTTTTAAAAGTGATATATCAGTGTTACATGTATTATTCCACCATTGCGCCATTTGACCATGTTGAGTCAAAAGAACGCCAAAAATATGACACACGTTATTACACTGCAGAACAGGGCAAAAATACGGACGCAAAGCGGAAGAACAAAATGGCCAGACTAAACTAATAATAAATCCTAATTCCATGGTTTAACATACCACATCGTGCAGACATTTTGCTCATTGCTCGTATTTTTCGCAAAATATCCGCGCGTATGATATGTTAGACCATCGAATAAGGTGTATGTAATATCTGGCTTTTTGCAAAGGGTTTTCAAAATATGGCAAAATATAATAGAGAACAGTTTTGCAACATTTGACACCTATAGTACTCTGACGTGGCTTTCTTTCAATGACACAATAGACCTTTTTCGCTTGGGCGTTTTGTTGCCCCATTACAGACCATGTGATGTTACTCTTGAGAATTCCTGCTTTCAAATTTACAAATAGTTGCGTGTATATGAATGAATAAATTTTATGTGGATAAAAGAAAAATTCTCTAGAGACTATCACGTGGTCTGTAATGAGAAAACAAATTGCCCAAGCGAAAAAGGTCTATTAGTGAGTTGTCGTAATTTACGAAGTGTGTTTCGCTCAAGCCTAGTAAGTAAAATAGCAATAATCTTACTGGATATCATTTGAAAACACAGCTAAAACATAGATACATTGTTTTATTATTTCCATTTGCGATAAAGGCGTCTATATATTGTAATTATTCGTTCTTGCCATTTGTCCCATACTAGAATGTTTGATGGTATTGAGCCTTTTTTCTTCCAAATTAGTGAATAACACAGAACCTCAAGGCGACACCTCAAAGCACATTAGAGATGACACCTAAAATTTGGCTTTTTTCGGCCAGAAGAAAATTATTTCTGGCGACCAAGCGTTGCTTAGCACCGCGAATAAGAAGTGGGTTCACTGTCTAAACTAGGAACGAGGTTATTGATCTAGTTTCTTAATTTCAGGTTCACAATAGTAAGATCAAACTAATTTGAACAGTGAAGGAACTAAGCCCGTCTGACATATTTAATTAAACATATTTACAGTGTTAGCCTGATATAACGAGCTCGATGTTTGTCTAGATTTGTGAAAGAAAAAGCATTGACCCGTGAACCGATATTTTAAATTTGAGGCAAACACACCTCTTGTATACGATACATTTTTGAGAATTATGCTTAGGCTGTAAACTGAGATTCTGTCATGCTAAACGTAGATGTTCTCTATTAACAGAATATTCGGGGATAAAAATAGTGTTATATTAATTTCATTTGGTAGCCACTCGCCTTGGCGTATTAAACATGTACTAATCTGATTGGTTCACTGATATAGACGACGAATCGGGATCATGCATACGCATATGATTCGTTATTTTTGGCTTAAAATGGCCCAAAATTGTAGGTTTTGGACTGTGCCGTTAACACTGTCTATTGAAATGCCCAAGTAGACTACTCGCCCTTGCTTTCTATGAGCGATAGTAAACTTGGCTGAGCCTGTTGACTATTTACTCACACATAACTTGGGTTCGTAGTTTAATTTTTTTAATATTCCTTTGATGCTTGCTGCAGAAGGCCGGGGATACCAATTGCAAAGGGGTACCTTTTTGTTTTGTTTTTTTAGGTGTTTCATGAGTTGGAGTAAGGGAAACTGTCAATGGGTATTTTAAAGCGCCTTTTAAAACTTCTCGAACAGACTCATTGGCCGGCATCCTTGGAGACTCAGGGATGGTTAGTCGGCGTGACACGAGGTAGATCGAGCAGGAAAATCGGTGCGAACGGAAGTTAACATTAACGATCGAGAAAACTCCTGGTATGCTATTCTCAATGGACCTATTCCACGAAGATCAAGAAAGCGCGATAGATCATGGACTCCAATAAGCCACAAAAACATTTCCCAATTTTCCTGCTCGGTTTACGTCGTGTCGCCTCGACTAACCACCCCTGGGCTCGGTAGATGATTGACCGGTCAATTCAGTGAAAAATTGGAAAGGGAAATGCAGTATCCCTTGTGTAGGTATGTGAAAGGTATATCAGTTTCTATCAAAGTTATACGAAAGGGTTTCCTTTGAAAAAATGGTATATAAAAGGGAAGGGATTTGGACCTCGGGGCGATACCTCCCCGTATAAAAAAGTTCTGAGTAGCTCCCCGGCCCCCGGGCGTTTCTTTTACTAAATCATGCAATTGTTATAATTTTTTCACAGCCATGTGCAGGATGAAAACAAAAGACAACACGTGCTGTGTTTTTCCTTTCGTCTACAGAGGAACAACTTACCAGACGTGTATCACAGCCAGGGCCGGAACTCCTTGGTGCTCTCTATCGCCAAGTTATGACAAGGACAAAAAATATGGATACTGTAGAGGTATTTTAGCCTGTATAGATTTAAATAATCGTTAAAAATCGTGGAAGGATGCTAGCCTGCATGTCCAGGGAGAAAACGGAGGAGAAACTCTTCCTATTTTGTTCTTAGCTTGGAGACTTTGACTAGAATGACGTGTACACGACCAAGAACAACGGTTTAGGGGAAAAGGGAGGCGCAGTCACATACCATTCAGTGAGTGATAGCGTCCCGAGACAAATAAAAGGGGGTGGGGGACTTTCCCGGATAGTGTTCAATACTAGAACTTGTCGCTGCTGATTTTTCTTAAAGGAAAAGGCTTTTAAAATTAATCCTTAAATTGTTTTCTTTTTGTGGGGAGGCGGGGGGAGGGGGGGGGGGGGGGGTCATGCCAAATTTTTCTAAACTTCGCTAGCAAAGGCACTTTTTTCACTAAGGCTGGATTGTGATGAAGGTCACTTATTAAAACTGTACAATATTTTACTATGAGTCGTTTCTGAAACAAAGTGTCCTGGACAGCTTATTCGGGAAAAAAAGAGATTTAGGGTACTAGTGTGAAAAGCAGAATTCGGAGAAAGTTGAAAAAAATCTTTACGCCCGCTGTGCGTAATTCACTCGATATCCTGTAATCTTTATTTTAGGTGAAAATTTCCTTTGGTACATAACATGAGGACCATAATGTAACATAATGTACCCTATGTCTAACGCACTTATCTTTAGGAAGTTATTCTTGCTTTAGTTTCAGGTCTCTCACTAAGGGCCGGGGGGCGGAGAATTCCCCCGGCTACTACGAGTTTGAGCCCCGGCTACTTTGAAACAAAACCACTGGAAAGTGAAAAATACATCAAACAACAAAATTTTGTCCCCAGCTACCAGCAGAACGAACTAGCATAGCATATAACAGTATACCATAGTTTGTATAAGGCAAAGACTGACAAGTGAAAGTAATAAATCCGCCTGTGCGTTTATTGTTAACAAACAGGAATGGAAGCGCTGATTACTGGGGATGATCAAGCATGGATCTACGCCAATGGAAAATACCTGGGAAATGACAATGGAAGATGGGATGTACCTGTGAGGTACTTAGTCAAATAAATTCTGCATAGGAATACGTCGGGATATTTGGGAGAAAAATTAATGGGATACGGGATATTTAAACAAGAGATTCGGGGATATCGAACAAAAACGTTGGAGATACAAACAACCGGAAATTAATTAACGGGATACGGGATATTTAGGCCAAAAATTAATGGGATATGGGAGTCTATGACGGAATCGCTTGTGATTGGCTATCTGTAATGAATTCGCGAGAAAATCTTATCTGATAACGCCGTTTCACAGTACGCAGTTGGAAGTGCACGATCCAAGTAATCGGCTCCTGGTTTTGTCTTGTTTTCGTTTGTTTGTTTGTTTTTTCAATATATTCAGTTGTGTTCACATTTGCGTTCATGCAATTCAGTCCAAAAAACCTAAGTATTTTATTCTTTCTTCCTACAGTTTCTACTTTCCTGCAGATCTTCAAGTCGTTGCCATCTATGTAAAAAACAGCGGTGGCCCAACGGGACTCATGGGTTCATTCGCAAACGGCATCGTTACTGATAGCAAGTGGAAGTGCACAACCCAAGCCATACGAAACTGGCACAAGACTGGATTTGACGATAGCAATTGGCCAGCGGCCACCGTTCACGGCGATAACAGTGGTGGTTTAAGGGTCAGTAGAGTGGCATCGAATGCTAAGTGGATTGGTCCGAGCTATCGAAATGCTGGCGGGTTTTATTGCAGAAGACGCATGACTTACTTTGGAGAGGAACCATCAGTTGGTGGAAGTACGTAACGTTTTAAGCGAATAAATCAAAAATATGTTTAAAGGGGCTTTGTCACTGATTAGCCGATTTTTGAACAGCCAAAGTTTTTATTTGTGTCGTAAGAAACCTAAAAAATAATGGGCCATTTTTTATTAACAATTACTATATTAAAGCACTAAAACTGTTAACAAGTGTTTTTGGCTGCGGATGGCTTGGATGGAAGTGGATTCCAACTTGAAAAATTAAGGCTTAACTTTTCAAGTTGTTTCCGAAGCGTCGTCAAAAAATCAATATTTATAACTTTAGTTTTTATCCACAAATTAAGGTCATGTCTTCCTTAGATATTCAAAGATGACGCCACTAGTTTCAGAATAGTGTAGACCAAAAATCTGCGAAATCCCCGTGACCTATTTCCGAAAAAAATTCGGGGGGGGGGGGGGGGGGGGGGGCTCGGGCCCCTCCCCTGTATCCGCCACTGGCCTTATACAGGAAAATGAAAAACATTAACAAATTAAGATTTGTACCGAGTAAAATCATGTTTGGCATGAAAGAGTTAGACTAGGCATAGAAATATTTTCTAGTTTTAAATTTCATTTCTTATATTCAATATAGGTTGTGATAAGCCTCTCGGTCTACAAAGCGGATGGGTAGAGAATAGTCAAATGAAAGCTTCATCCGCATGGAGTGATACACATGGTGCATGGAGAGGAAGACTTAACATGCCAAAACAGTACAGTTACCCTGGTGCGTGGTCCGCAAGAACCATTAATGCCAACCAATGGCTTGAGGTTAGGAGAAGGAATATGTTTTCTCTGATTTAATTATAAATCTGATTCAAATATGTTCAGAATTGAACGCAAGTGAGATGTACGCTGTTTATGATAGACATCACAAAGTGTCCTCATTGACAAAAGTTCAACAAAACACACGCTATGCTGTCAAATACGAAGTAGTATGAAAATGTCAAATATCCCAGTCAAACATGAAGTACTTGTAAACAATACCTGCATTCAATCCTGGACACTCGCGCACTTGTGGTGACTTTAACTACCTTAACATCTCGGTGTCAGATTTGAATATTTTAAGAGTATTTCACCTGAGAACCTAAGAATTTGCGTTTAGTACTTCGACTGAAATACATTTTTGTGCAAATCGGAAAGTGCTTTTCTCCACTCACCCACACAAAGCAAGTCTCCATCTTCAAATTAGCTGCAAGTCACCTGTTTTGTACAGCCAGTCCCACTTAAAAGCTGACTTTTTGCATTTTCGAAAGCTAATATATATTGGTTTTAATAACTTTTCAGTCGAATTAATTTTTTTATTCAAGTCTGTTTTTTTTTTCGTATTTTGCGGGACTAAATCTGCAGCCAGTAGCATTGAAATGGCTTTTCTTGCGATTTGTGTGTACTTTGTCAGTTAATATTTCAAAACTTAGACTAATTGTGATCCATTTTGGCCAAGGTATTAGGGAAATTTGCTAGCTTGACAAATGTTATTGATTATCTGTCTCAAGAGCAAGCAGTTTCCCTTTTCCACAAAATGTGTTTTAACGTATGCGATTTCACCCAACCCTAGGTGACCTTAGTTAAAATCCTTCATGATTGAAGACAAATTTAATTTGCTGTATTGAAAAAATGTTTAGCCCAAACTTTCTTGTCTATATGCTAACTACAACACTTATTTCAATCTAAATTTATTTCCAGAAGTAGTACTTTTCAATTAGCATTGTACGTTGTCAGAAAAGGCCGGTACTTTAGGAACATAGAACTGAAATATTTGATCAATTTTGGCTCGATAACATGAAAAATGCGTGGTAAAACAAATAACTGCCGCCAGTTTGCACAAAAAAATACTAAGAGCACAAATATAATTAATAGTAACGTGAGATTCTTACACTGGATGTTTTCTGACGACAAATTAAATCGCTGAGTGGACTTTAAAGTATTTAAACTGTGCTATTTTTAAAATACGCGTTTGGCAACATTGAGGGTTTTCTCATACTTTAGCGAGTTCAGCAACGTTCCTCGCCGACGACGATGTGGTATCGAACAACCTATCTCGATTGTTTGTAGTTTAAAAATAACCTAATTAAGGTTAGACTTCTTATCATCTTACCTTTGATGCTCTTCTTTCTTTCTCTTGGGGTGAATTTTGCGGAAAAAATCCATAAAACTTTATCGGTTTGGAGTGATTGTTTTGACGCGTATGGTGCTGCAGCCGCGTTTTTTGGCGCGAAAATTCAACGTCGTACCCAAATCCTTTTTTGCCCCTCGACTTCCCCATGCAAGCAAAAAAGATTTGAGTACAAGGTTAGCAAAAATCGGACTACTTTTATTTCCTTCCCTAAAGGTGAGCGATTAATTAGACCACTTCCGGCTTCAGCATATCATTCGTTTAAAGTTGAGCTGTGATTTTGTAATATTTTATTTGAAGATTAATGCAGTTTCTTGGCGGCAGTCATCATATAAAGTAAAACAAAAGGGCCGCAAAATGTAGAGCTTATTTTCATTTATTTTGTTTAATTTTAAAAGAAGTGTTACATCTTGGTTTTAAGGTTTCATTTCACCGTCCAGTGCAAATCACGGCTTGCGCTACACAAGGAAGAGCTGACTATGATCAATGGGTTACAAGTTATACCTTGACATACAGCGAAGATGGCACGAAATATTCTGTCTACAGCAGTGGTGGACATCAAATGGTTTGAAAAAAATATACTTTTAACACTAAAGTAGTTATGTCGCGGATTACACATCTTGAAAAATGTTCCCTAATTGTTTAACTTTTTCTATGAAAATTCATTTCAATCTTCTACAACGTCGATCAAAAGCCAGTTGAAGAAAGATTTTTTTATTAATGTATAGCCTCAATTCAGACGTCTTCCTCGTCTTCCGTTCGACCAGAGGAAGGCGACTGAAATTTCGGCTAATTAAAGCAGTCATGTTCCGGAATATACAACTATCCCTATTAAATTTTTAAACTTTGTCTATTTAAATCCATATTGACCTTTCTTCATTCGAAGCCACTTCTGAATTTTAAACGTTTTCTCTGGTTATTTACTCCGACCAGAGAACACGGATGAAATTCAGGCTAAGCGAAAGCCAGCCTTGTGTTTCTTCTCGTTTTAATATTTCTTCTTATTTTGCCTTGGTTAGCTATTAGTTCAAGGTTTAGTCTGATTTGAAGGCAATTATATTATAAATGACAGTTTAGAGCTTGTACAGAGGAAGCTTAAAATATACTCATGAACCTTTTATTAAATATGCTTACGGTCTTCTTTTACGAATAAAATGTTTTTAAATTCTTGAGTGTAATCTAAAATAAAATCGGTTTGAAATTTTTTGTATGCCTCTCCTATCACTCTCTAGGTATTTACCGGAAATCGAAACAGAAATTCTGTCGTTAAACACAGCGTTTCACCCAACATCGAGGCCCGCTTTCTTAGACTCCACCCCAAGACGTGGCACAATCACATCTCCATGAGAATGGAGCTCTATGGATGTATAAAGAGTAAGTATTTTAGTGGATAATGTTGCGTATTGCCATAGTTTCCAGGATTTCCTTGCTCCGCGTGTAAGATCGAGGGACGTATCTTGAGATTTGCGCCGATTCACCGAAAAATTTCAGGCTGATGACATCACTACAAGTGAGAGCTTCACACAGTGTCCCTTGTTCGTAATCTTGCGGGGAAGTATAACTTATAAAGTAATATAACAACCACAGACGACGATGTGTGACCACCTTGGTAACGGAAAAGTCTGCGTCGAGCCAAGTGGCCCATACCGCCGGTGCTTATTCCGGGTTTAGTATCATTAAGCGACTAGGAGTTATCTACTCACCCCTGGATGGGATGCTAGTCAATCGCAGGGTTATCTCCCCACCCCCCCCCCCCCCCCCCCTCCAGTATAAGTTCGCCGGTACCCATTTATCCACCTGGGTGGAGAAAGACACTAAAAGAGTAATTTTTTTTTTGCCCAAGAACACAGCAACACAATGACCCCGGCCAAGGATTGAACCCGCCGGACCACTCAATCAGGAGTCCTGCGCGCTAACTACCTGGTCTCCCATATATGACCACGTTGAGTCCTTCGAATTTATTTCTAAGTCAATTGCGTTTTGAGTGAAAATTCCTTATTTTTCAGATTTCTTTTTCTTTTCTAATTTTTATGATCTTTTTGGTAACATCTTTCTTTTTTGCTACTAAATGAGCTTTCAAAAGTTGGTTTAGCTCCATCTAGTTAGGACAGAAAATATCTGATGGACAGCTCAGTTTTTGTGTACGGTAGTTAAAAGTCAACATTAAAAGCGCCAAATATCGTTAAGTGAAAACTGATGTCTTTCGGATGCACATTAAGCTAACAACGTTAGCTTTGACGGTCTCACTAAATTCTGACACGGAGCCCTTCGGGTTATTTCTTCATACGAAATTGACGTATTCTTATTCCTTGTCAATCATAGGGTCATAGTCAAAACTGTTCTTGCAGTTAATTAAATTACATTTTTTCAGTTTGTAAGGTGGACATTGGTATATTGATGGATGAGTCTGGCAGTGTCAACGCAGCAGACTTTGAACGACAGAAGAACTTTGTAAAGGCCTTGGCTGGTCATTTCCAGTTCGGTCCCAGTGCCGCGCAGTTTGGCATCATCTCCTTCAGTACAAGAGCTCAGCTGGATATCTCTCTCAACAAATATCGCGATCTTGGTTCCTTTCAACGTGGAGTCAGTGCAATAAGACATGCAGGTATTGCGGTTATTAAAGCAAAATTATTAGTACTTCAAAATTGTAATATTTAAGAAATCTGTCTCTTGTTGTAAGTAAGACTTGCCACAGGTCGACCTCACGGGTTAGGCAAGCGATGAATTTAAGCGAGCGATGCGGCCTAGCGAGCGGCAAAGTCGCTCCTTAGGTGAACAATATTCGTACTTCGAAGCTAACGGTGTTTAAAACTTCACCGCTACTGTAAGCGACTGATATAAGATTTGTAAAAAAAAAACCGAGATGTCACTTTAAAGAGATTTGTCTCTTTTGTTCATTGATTTTTTTTGTTTTTATTTTGTTCAGTTTTGCAGCGGGTATTGCTTAACTCAGCTACATGTGGTTTAATGAAAACATCATGAAGTTATCAATGTTTATCGAGTAATTGCGCGCGCTGTGATTAGTCAGTTCGATGCACGCTGCTTATGTCACGAGTTTGAGCGCGCGCTATTTCCTTAGCATTTTATAAAAGAAATAAAAAAAAACTTCATCCTATTGCATTGTTGAGTTATATAAGCACCTGGGAAGTGCGAGAAGCATTCGGCTGCGCTTCGTGCTTCTCTATGCACTTCTCGGGTTTTCTTAAAAATCCTCGCGTGCTTATATAACTCAACAATGCACTCGGATGCGTTTTTCATTTCCTTAAAATCTGAACGTATTCTTATAGTCAGATTACCAGAACGATTACGATCATCAGCTAGCTATATATGGTATAGTTTCTCATAAACAACAAATTCACATAACTAACACTAAAAAAGGTACGGAAATCCAGAAGGGAAATAAATATTGCGTAGCTTTGAGTTTGGAATTGAAAGATATAAATACCTCTTGGTTTCTAGGTGGATGGACGTATACTGGAAGAGCTTTGAATCTGGCTTCCTCTCAACTGTTTAACTCCGCCAAAGGTGCACGTGCAAATGTTGCCAAGGTAACCACACAGTCCCTTGCATGGACAATGGTGTTTTCTTTTTTTTATGCCTTAACACTGGCATATCGATAAATATTACCGCACGGACTGACTATAGGAGTGACTTTTTTATTATGACTAAAGCGAAAACAAAACTGACTAATCACTGACAATGTAATATACGGCGATAACACAATGGGCCAATCAGGGCACGAATAAAATTTCGTGTGTTTGCTCTGCTCGGTTGAAGCACGTTGCATGAGTTGTTTTAACCTGCCATTGAGCAGTTAAGTCCAGAACTGAACGCAAGTATTATTTAATAAGTACTTCGTGTTTGGCTGGGTTATTTTACATTTCTATACTTATTTCATGTTGGACAGAATTATGTGAGTTTATGTGAACTTTTATTGATGAGGACACTTTGTGATGCCTATCACAAAGAACGTGCATCTGATAAGCGTTCAATCCTGGACATGTCTGTCACTGAGACGGGATTCGACCCAACTCTGACAAACGAATCTACAAATTAGTTTATTTCTAAGGTTATTCGGATTTTCATACTGGAATGAAAATCTGGTAAAATCGAACCACACCAGAAAGGTCTATCTTTTAGTTGCTAAGCGGAACGAGCCATGAAAATCAGATTCAGATGACAACTGAGACTGGTTTATCTCAGGAGAGGGTAGAAGCTTGGGGCATCCCTTTTTGACACACCTACCCCTTCCCCCTCCCTCCTCCTCCCACAACCACTACCCCACCCCACCCCACCCTTGCTGCTTACCCTCATTCCCTGGTTAGACTTCATCTATGAGCTTCCAATATATATATATTAATCGCAATCCAGGTTTTCGATTTATTAACGTTTGTTTTTATAAAAGTGATTTATAACTTGCAGTTATCTTTCCAACAAAGGTTTTGGTTATCGTCACAGACGGACAAAGTACAGGGGGAATAAACACTTTGAGAACTCCAATCAAGAAACTCAAAGATGCTTCGGTGAACATCATCTCTATCGGTGTGGGCGATAAAACGAATCGCAATGAACTGAACTTCATGGCTTCATCCCCCGCTAATACTCACGTGTTCTCAGTCCAGAGCATGAATCAGTTACGGAACCTGATTGGCTCCATTACAGGTTCATCGTGTTCAAGTAAGTTTTGTTTACACGTCTTGTAGAGCATATTTGCTGATTGAGTGTCATAGGTAATTGTTTTTGCTTTGATACACTTAGTTATGGTTGCCGCTGTTGTTTGGAAGCAAAAAATCTTTTGGGTGAAACAATTGGGCAACCAGGTTGAGCAGGTGAAGGGTTTTTTTTTTGAAAGCTTTAACTAAGAAAAGATGTTTTCCTCGCAGCATATAATTGCCGTTACGTGACTTGTGACTACAGCCAATGGGGTGCATGGTCAGCTAGTTGTGGTGTCGCAATGAAACGCACAAGAGGATTAGCCAAGGTCAACGAACATTACATCAAAAGACAGGGAGGATGCTCAGGACTCAAAGTCACGTGTGACAATCAGGAGACTGAAACTAAAACGACAAACTGTGAGTTTATTACAGAATCGCATAATTCATAGAATTCTTGCATTATGATTCGCCAACGCGAACTGGAGTGTTTACCGTGATATTAGAGAGTGTCAATACAAAAACAGTTGCAAACTTTATAATACAAGTGAAGCTACAGTAAACAGTATAAGAGATTGTCAGTGAACTGAGGGCGAGACGGATGCCCAAAACGGTAAACACCTCAATTCGCTTCGGCAAATCACAATGCAACGATTCTCAACCTTAAACGATTTCTACACTCGACATTTGAAATTCAAGTTTACACACTTGACGACGTGAAATTATGATTTTCAACGACAGGTCCTTGCGTTAGTTTCACATGTTCCTGGAATTCGTGGAGCAGTTGGTCTTCTACATGTGGTCGAATGTCACGCCAGCGTACCAGCAAGGTCACACAATCCATCGTCCACCGACCCAACTGTAACGGTTTGCAGGCAACGTGTCCCAGGCCAGAAGTCCAGTCCCTGTATGTCTCTTGTAAGTGCGACCTGCATGTACTTAATTCGAATTTTGATTCTTTCGCTGGATTCTCTGCGTCCATTATGATTGGCCAGAATGGTAATTTTGGTTCTGGTTTACGATCCTCCATCGAAAATCGCTCTCTAAGTCAGATAATGGGGACAGGGTTTAATTTTTATACAAAAATTTCCTGTTTGAAGGTTGCAAAGGCGAGTTGGGAATCTTAATGGACGAATCAGGCAGCATCAATGACCCGGATTTTGTGCGGCAAAAAGATTTCGTCGCCGCTCTGGCAAACGGCTTCACTAACTTTGGACCGAACGGAATGCAGATGGCAGTAATTTCCTACAGCACGGATGCTCGTCTCGATATCAAGCTCAATCGATACTCGAACAAGATGCAATTCATAAACGCTGTGCGAAATATCAAGCAGTTCAGTAAGTAGGTGATGTTCAAATGCTCGCGTTAACGCTGGTTTTCACTACGACGGAAAGTAGTCGGAGTCGTTTTAGTGTTTACGAGCTAGTGAAAATCGAAAACCAGAGTCGTAAGTGGAGTCGTTAGCTCAACGGAATCGGAGTTGGAAGAATCAGAACGTTTCAATAACGTTCTTCCGATTCCGCTTATGAATGCATCGCTTATGATCTAGTGAAAACTAGATTGACGGCATCGCAAGCAGAGGCGGAAGAACAAACCAACCCTGCGAGTACTTTCTTCTGCTTGCGATCCCAATAATTTAGGTTTCACTAGATCATAAGCGACGGAGTCATAAGAGGAATCGAAAACTCTATTACGACTCTGTCAGTCTGATTTTCACTGGATCGTAACGCTCTGTGCTTCCTGATTACGACTCTGACCACGACTCTGTTGCTAGTGAAAGCCAGCCTGCGACTTAAATGTCTTCAAGTTAGTGTACTGTACTAGTGGTTTTGAATCCGTTTGTTCTTTTATCAACAGGGGGTTGGACGTACACAGGCAAAGCTCTTAACGTCGCCAAGAATCAGCTTTTCCAGAGATCAAATGGAGCTCGACCTGGTGTCTCAAAGGTCTGTAGAAAGAAACGCCAAAGAACCTTACTTGATTGGTTTTCTTTTTGTAAAGAAAAAATTCACTTTGTTCATAAGTTAAAGCTCAACTTTGAAGTTAAAATTGAAATTTCGAGAAATTAAGAGCACGCCCATTCAAGACGGGAGAGGCGCGGTGGCCTAATGGTTGGTGCGCTGGACTCCTGGTCGAGAAACGCTAAGAGTTTGTACGCGAACACTCTATACACGTAACGACACACGCAACAACAACACGCCCATTCAAGACGAGAAACGCTAAGAGTTTGTACGCGAACACTTTGTCCACGTAACGACACACGCAACAACAACACGCCCATTCACGACGAGAAACACTAAGAGTTTGTACGCGAACACTCTATACACGTAACGACACACGCAACAACAACACGCCCATTCACGACGAGAAACACTAAGAGTTTGTACGCGAACACTCTATACACGTAACGACACACGCAACAACAACACGCCCATTCAAGACGAGAAACACTAAGAGTTTGTACGCGAACACTCTATACACGTAACGACACACGCAACAACAACACGCCCATTCACGACGAGAAACACTAAGAGTTTGTACGCGAACACTTTATCCACGTAACGACACACGCAACAACATTTTCGGTTTTGCAGTAAGTTACTTGAATTCCGATCTAAACGCCGTAAACTACTTACAGAAACTAAAGAAATTCAATAAGTGTATCGAAGTGAAGTTCTTTAGACTACTGAATTGCGATGAAACGGAAGATCCAAATTTAACTTTATTCAACAAAGCATATTCAAAAATTTTGATTGGTTGATTTTTTTCTCGCGATTTTCCAACTATGGTACTTATGTATAATATGAATCATAGGGAGTTACACGTTTCAACCCTTATGGGTTTCTGGTAATGTGAAATAATGTTTTGTTTCTCTATTTCAGATTCTTGTCGTTTTAACGGATGGAGCCACTACAGGTGGATCGGACACGATTCGCGGTCCTCTTCAGAACCTAAAACAAAGTTACGTCAATATATTCGCCATTGGAATCGGTCGAAATATTAATAAACGTGAGCTGGAGATGATGGCCACAACTCCTATTAACGAGCACGTGTTCTATGTAGCCAATATGCAGCAACTGCAAACTCTGTTGACAAGAATCGGGGAATCAGCGTGCAAGAGTAAGTTAGCATTGCAGTCACTTTGCTTATCATCAATTTCGGTCAAAGTTAATAAAGGCAAATTAACCGTCATAGCAAATTTAGAAAGATAACTAGGATCAGTTTATGTTTCTGGGAAACTGCCCACCTACCCCTCCCCAAACCTAACATTTTGCCCAAAGCGAGAACTAAGTGTTAATGTTAGGTTTGGGGAGGGGTAGGTGGGCAGTTGCCCAGAAACATAAACTGATCCGATAACTTTTCAAGCATTAGCTCTTCGTCGGTTCAAAGTGGAGAATTGTCAGTTGTGTGTATTTATATTAGTGAAAAGGGAGGAGTCATGTTAACGGAAAATTCATGAATAAATTTATGACATAAAAGACGTTGTTTGATCATATGTGGAGCCAATTTATCGGATTGAAAGAAAATTTTCTGTTCTACGGTTCCAGGCGGGGGAAAAAGGATACATTAATCTTTTCATAATCAGAGAAAAGTGAATTAAGTAAGTTTTGTTCTTTTTTGCCAGGAGAGGGTCTGAATGTGGTTTAACTGATGAAAAAAAAATTGGTCAAATTTAACTGTCAATTAAGATGTGACGATTTTTTTATGCTAGCTCAGATCTGAGCTCTGCAAAATTTACTGATAGCTGAGAAATGGGCTGAAAGTCCAAATGATAGCTGAGAAGTCGGCAAAAATTTAACTGATTAGTAATATATCAAACACGAGAGAGAGTGTTTCATCACATTTCCAAACACCGAGAAGATCATTGAAAATACGGCGCGCAGCAGAGTATTTTTGACGAACCTCAAGGTGTTGGAAATGTGATGAAACACCCTCTCGATCGATTGTTTGATATAACTCCTCAATCGAAACTAAAACTAAGGAGAAAACGGAAGAAATAATTTGGTAAAAATCTATGATTTTTAAGATCATATATCCAAACCACCATCGCGGTTCTGATTTCTTTTGCTTAACTTGATGAATTATTACGATGAATTGATGAAGTATTGTTATTTTAGCATGACGTCAATTTTGGTTTTCTTTTGTTTACAGAATACAAGTGTAAGTATGTAACATGTGACTACAGCGTGTGGTCCTCGTGGTCGACATCATGCGGCAATGGCATGAAAAGGAAGAGAACGCTGACCAAACAGAACGAACACATCATAGAACAGCAGGGAGGATGTTCAGGTCTTACAACAACGTGTGAAAAGGAAAAAGTGGAAACTAAAAATTCCCTGTGTAAGTACTTTTTCCAAGAAGCATTTTCCCTTAAAGGAGCTGTGTCACGGATTTTAGCAAAATTAAGGCATGAGAAACGGCCTTAAAATTCGGTGAATTATTAAAATAATCGATTAAAACAGCGAAAGAACATTTCAATAACACAGCAAATGCAAAAGAAGGTACGGATGGCCAAAAGCGAAGAAGATTGAAACTGATTGCGATATGGGTTTTTGAAAGACTGTTAGGCTGAACACTTTTCAAAGTTAATCTCATTTGCTTTGGAACTTGGTTGTAATGAAGCTATGGTTTTGTCATTTATATCCATAGAAGTAATTTCTTTGCAAGCATTAAGTTTCATAGGGAGAATTTGGCAAAACTTAGTAAAATAAACATAACTCAACTGTGACACAGTCCCTTAAAGATGTAATTTCCTGCAATACGCCGATAAAGTCCTAGTCATTACATGTAAAAAGTTTTTCAATTCATTACAAATCAGGTTCGTGCAAGTACGTGACATGTTCCTGGAATTCCTGGGCAAGCTGGTCCGCAACATGTGGTCAGATTACCCGACAGCGCACAAGTAAAGTCACGCAACACGTAGTCAACAGACCAAACTGTAACGGTCTTCAGACAGCATGCCCTGCACCACAGACGGAGTCAACGTTTATATCATGTAAGTTTTACCTTTCTGTTTCAGCCAATAAAGATCGTGGCTTGATCAAAAAATAACTCCTTTAGTTAGGCATCTCAGGTACATTGCTAACGTTCTTAACATAAATTATCTTTCTCGGACTCTGTCTTTTTGCTTATCTTCGTCCTCAATTTTTCCATCCAAGCTATCCGCAGCCAAAGACACCTGTTAACAGTTTGAGTGCTTTAATATAGCAATTGTTGATGAAAATGGACCATTATTTTTAAGTTTCACACAACACAAATATATATTTTTACTGTTCAAAAATCTGTTAGAATCCGTGACAAAGCTCCTTTGCGTTATAAATTGAAAACATTGTCTTATTTTCTGAATTTCAGGCTGTAAAGTTGAACTGGGCGTGATTATGGACGAGTCTGGTAGTATAGATTCCGATGACTTTACTCGAGAAAAAGATTTCGTAGCTGCTCTGGCAGATGGCTTCTCTAACTTTGGCCCGAATGGAGTTCAAATGGGTGTAATAACGTACTCTACGGGTGCTGATCTCGATATCAAACTGAGTAGGCATTCCACAAAGGCTTCTTTCATGACCGCTGTTAAGAAAATCAGGCAACGAGGTGAGAGTAAAGCTGTGACAACTAATTTATTTTAACAGAAAGACGTTCATTAATCTGTGCCACAAGATACTCGGAAAAGAAAACAAGTGCACGTGCATTGTGCACGTGCTTTCAACAAGATTCGAACTCGCGATCTTTCCACCAGCGCGTGAACATTATTGTGTTCCACTCCTGCTGGAAGGGCTCGAAAACAATCTCGTTCCCAGAGTCCACAGGCTCCACGGTCAGCGGGTGACCGTGGACTCTGGGAACGAGATAGGCTCGATTTCCAGCCGTTCTGGGAGTCCGGTGTGTCATCCTACTCCCAATGAACGGCTGGATCACTGGTCTGTAACACTTGTCCGTGACGCCAAATCCGTTTTTTATGCAAATTACGATGTCAAATTTGACATAATGTTTCAAGAAATTTCTACCTAGTTAAATTGCCTTGACGTGATTGAGACAATATTTTATTTTCGATCGAATGCAGTTACAAGTCGTGATTTAAATTAAAAGCAGTGTACAGACCAAAATTTCCCTTTCACTTGTATAACAATTAAAGCTTATATTTTTGAGAAGGAATATTAGCGATATAAAAAGTGAACAACGACGTTTCGATGGCTTAAAGTCTTTAACCCCCGGGGACACTCTTTTATATAAGCTATAATAAGCTGTTTTCTAGACAAGTTTAGATTTGGGGATTGCAGTCTGCTCTGAGATGAGGTATGGTTTGTGCATCTGCTCATGCAGGAAATGTATATGGTTCTTAGATCTTAGATAAAGGTTTCAAGATGCCCACTGCAAACTCCTAAATTTTCAAGGAGTACACCCGACTTTTACTAATATTTTCCTTGGTTCTTAAGGCGGATGGACTTATACTGATAAAGCTCTCAAGCTTGCTAAGACAGGACTGTTTAAGGAATCAAATGGAGCAAGGCCAGGAGTTACGAAGGTGAGTTTTTAGGCCAATAAGTTAAAGCTACTTGGTGAAAGTTTTTGTTTTTGATACATTGTGTCTGACTGGCAAAACTAACCTTGTTAAAATATGATTCAGAGGCACCTTAAGGGGACACTGTCACGAGCATAACTTCAAATATTCAACAGCCCAAAAACATGTTTACACCACTGGAAACCTATTAACAGTGGTCAAGTTTTCTTAAAAAGTGTACTGAAGCTAAATATAGAGTGATATCACCGTGATACCATCGGGAGCTTTTGATCTCAACTTGAAAAAGTCAGCCTGACTTTTTCAAGTTCTGTCCTTGTGGTTTGGAAAAATTGATGAAAACTATTAACGGTCACCCTCTTCTTTAAACAATTTGCTAGATATCCTTCCCTTTACGTTCTAGGAGCATTTCCTGCATGGTTGAAAGTACTTAGTCGTAATTTTGGTGCAGTTTTACTGAAAAAGTCAAAAAATGTCCGTGACAGTGCCCCTTTAAGGCCGGGGTTCACCTGAAGCCCGTTTTTCCACCGCTTAACTTGGGTTTAATGCGAATGTCTCGCTCCCGTTACAAGCATTCCCAAAACCCTCTGCTCATTTCACAAAGCTATGTTTAGCAGTGTTTTGTAAATTTTTGGGTGATTTTTGGGGATGTTTGGGAAGAGATAGTTTTTCTCAAAGGATTAGTAAAATTTGGAGAAATAAGAAATATTAGATTTTTAGTGTGATTTTAAAATTAGAGTTTGAAGTTAAAAATTAGTAGATGGACACCCAAACAGTCCCCTGACAACCTGGGGTGCTCTTGCGTTGGGGTCAACTGTCTGGTGGTGTTTCAAAAATAATTTTCTTTCTTCTATCCCTTCTTTAAACCTCTTAAAATTTCACTCAAATTCACCTTTACCCCCACCTTAAATTTATAAAGTTATCTCGTAATCCTTCCAACAAGTTTTTAAAAAAAACTTGCAAAAATTGTTTCTTTAGTCGGTTAGACAAAAACTACAAGCAAACAACAAACTTCTCATCGAGAAGATTTTAAGTTATTATCCTCAAACGCCGAAAAAAGATTTGACCTTGACCAGGCAACAAATTTTGACGTCACAGCGACCTCAATTACGGAGCGTTTTCATATGACGTCACAACAGCCATGCTTCTGCCCCAAAACAAAGAAACGGTGACCATATTGGTGTAAGCCATTCTTCCGGCAATTAATCTCTATTTTTATGAAAGAAAATCATTTTTTGATTTAGCGAACCAGTATGGCCGCTATCACGTGAGTGAAAATACTCTGTAAAAATTTGTACTTAACATTTTTTTTAGCTGTAGCTAATAAACATAATCTAAGTACATCAAAGACCTTTTTCAGGAATTCGCATATGTCATTTGTTATATGTTATATCTTCTATAAACATTATCACAACAGTAATATTCGATAATGTTTACAGATGTTGCTGATCGTAACGGACGGAGCTAGCTCTGGTAGGATCCAGAGTTTGCAGATTCCGGTGTCTGAACTCAGAGCTATGAAAGTGAATATATTTTCAGTAGGAGTTGGAAGAAATCTTATTCGTGATGAGCTGAGATTCATGGCTTCAGAACCTAAAGATTCTCATTTGTTCTTTGTCCGCAATATGGCGGAGTTACCAAAACTGCTACACACTCTGGCCAAGTCTTCTTGTCAAGGTAAGAATAAACGAGGTTAACAATAATGATGATAATAATAATAATAATAATAATAATAATAATTTTCATCATCATCTTCATCATCATCGTCATCTTCATCATCATCATCGTCATCGTCATCATCGTCATCAGCAGCAGCAGCATCGTCATTATTATTATAGTAACTAAGACAACTGAGAGGGCCAATAACAAAAATCAGCCAATCAGAATGCTTGCTTAATTGCCGGTCCGATATTTTTGGTATTGGGCAAGATAAAGATTGTACTGATCTTTAACAATCATATAGTCCTGCAATAAATCCCTTATTACCCGTAAAGGGAGAATATCGACCTTAGGTGTTTTCTGTAGACGGACCTCGTAACTTACGAGCAGGCTCTCTTGGACGCGAAATCGAAACAAGACAAAATTAATCATGAACAAAAGTTCAAAGCACTGCGTGGCACTTGGTTGAATCAAAGTACAAAATGTTAAAACGTATAAAGTGCCAAAAGCATTATTTAAATGCCAATTCAAACTTTTCGGGCTTAGCCCTTCTTCAGTTATTTACCACTGATGAAGGGCTAAGCCCGAAACGTTTGGTCTTTAAATAACGTTTTTGGCACTTTTATACCTTCATTTTTTTTCCCTCGAAACGAGACAGCCTGTTTGCAGGCTAGGACCTCGCTGTGCTCGATGTGTGCTGTCAACGCAAAGGCCCTTTATTCTCTCACGAAATAGAAAACCAAATTAATTTCGACAACTAATGCAAAACTTCCTTAATTTGACTCACATTATCCTTGTTTTTTCTTCCAGTTTTCAAATGCAAGTACGTGACATGTGACTATAGCGTGTGGTCCTCGTGGTCCATCTCGTGCGGCGCTGGAATGAAGAGAAAGAGAACGCTGACCAAACAGAACGAACACATCATCGAGCAGCAGGGAGGATGTTCAGGTCTGAAAACGTCATGCGACAAGGAGGAATTGGAAACCAAAGATATGGACTGTAAGTGCAGCATAGGAGTAGTTACAATGTTATTTATTGCTCTAAATCTACAGTTTATTTTCGATCTCTTTTCAGATTTGCTGCAATTAGGGCTCGACCAACAGTAACGACTTTGTCCTTAACAGAAAACAATACTGATATTTCTAAATTCTAACATTATCTCAGTTTCCATCTTAGTTAATGGCAGACGAGACCTATAAAACGAGGAGTGCAACACTGCCGCACGGGGTGGGGGAGGGGGTGGGGCAAGAGTAATAGGAAGGATTGTTGTTGATTATTCGAATTAACAAACTGGTGTCTTGGTAGCCTGCGATCGTCTGGAGAAACGCGTACGTGGAATGCATAAAAGAGTTGCTCGACGCTTAGTTCACTTGCAGAAATGATAATCTCTCAAAGGAAACCGTTTAGGGGAGTAATATCTATATAGCGGACGCCTCTTTTGCAAATGAACTGAATGGCGTGTATTTTACCATCGTTAGGCCAGTGCAGATATGTCACGTGTACATGGAATGATTGGAGCTCGTGGTCGGCCACGTGCGGAGCTAGTACCAGGCAAAGAACAAGCAAAGTAACAAATCACGTGATAAATAAACCATCATGCAGTGGACTGCAGACGTCATGCCCAAAGCCTCAACTTGAAAGGAAGACAACCAATTGTAAGCCAGTGTACTCGATAAGGATCCAGCTTAGTTTAGTAGTAGGGGTATACAAGACCTATCTGATGAACCTCGTGATCTAATTTACGACTTAAAATTTAAAAAGACTCTCAAAGCAATTCAGAGAGGTTTAAATGTTGTTTCTCGGCTTTTACTCCTTGTAAAGTGGAACTATTCAAACAAGACATCATCTTCAAAGTTGGCATTCAAGGGGTAAGGTTAAGAAAGAAACCACCACTTTTTTTGTGGAACAATGGGTCCTGTACGAGTACAATATTTTTTCACTGCATCCCTATGTAAATATTGCAGTTTGCCAGGCTTGCCTCGCTAACATTAAAATTGCCTGAAAAGACTGTTTATATCCAAGATTGAACGCTAATGCGATGCGTGTTCTTAAAGATAGGCATCTCAAAGTTTCCTCCTCACCAAAACACACCTAATTCTGTCCAATATAAAGAAATGTCAAATAGCCCAGTCAAACATGATTTACTTGAAAAAGATGAAATATTTAGCATGTCGCGAGCGTGGGACAAAGAAAAAATCTGAGTCCTCAACGGGAATCGAACCATGACCTCCCAAACACCGGGCGGGCGCTCTATCCACTGAGCTACGAGAATTCACGGTGAGCAAGGCCATTTACTATGTAGAACAATACTTACGTTCAATTCTGGACATAAGTGACAAGACCTTTCCTTAAACTGTTTACTCTACTCTCTGCTCTACAGGTCCTTGCAAGAGTGTCAAGTGTACTTGGAAACCTTGGACGGATTGGTCTGCGACATGTGGTCTGGCTGAAAGAACACGGTCCATTCAGACCACCCAAGTTGTAGTGCAGCAGCCAGACTGTTCCGGTCTGCCTCAGGTCTGCACTCAGCCGCCGCAGAAGGAAACCAGGAAGACCATGTGTACGTGTCAGACCGTGCAGTGCGCGTGGAGTCAGTGGAGTGACTGGTCAGCTACTTGTGGCGCCGCCAAGCGAACAAGAACTATTCAGTAAGTCTAAAGTTAAAAGTCTTCTAAGTTTCCTGTAGGCTCTTTACCTAAGATGGTAGAGCATTGGACATGTTCTCCGATGGCCTGGGTTCGAATTGCACCTGAGCCACTAAATTTTAGCAGTCAGGAATTACAGAGTGTCATTTCCTTTATTTGCCATGACTGAGGATGATTTCCAATGACACGAAGAAGTGATTTAGAATATTTTTGCTTCTGGATGGAGATCAGAGATAACCATACGAGACACGTAGCTCACAACACAGGAAGACGGTCAGGACTTCTAATCCGAAGATATGGAATCTTTAAGCTTCCGCAAACAGCATTTTCTAATTTGAACAACTTGTCTATTGTCTTCCATCACTTTTCAAACAATATTAAGTGAACAACAGTAAACTGCTGTTATAGGAGTTTCAAAGTCAAAGTCAGTTTTTACTTATAGATTAAATGGGTACCCGCGAAGTTTCTGCTGGGGAGTAACCTGCGATGGACTAGCATCCCATCCAGGGGGAGTAGCAATACTCCTTAACAGGGACGGATCTACGGGGAGGGTGTAGGGGGTGCACACTCCCCCCCCCCCCCCCCCCGAGATGTGCACCCCCTCCTAAGAAAATCCTGGATCCGCTTCGTGCTACTGAGAAACCGGGGTAAAGCGTTGAGAGATATGAGCCAGTTTGGCTATACTTACTACTGTACCTCCTCAGATCCTCACAGATAACGGTTCAAAAGGAGAGTTGTGATGGACTACCACAGTCGTGCCCGCAGCCGCCAGAAACTGAACACAGAACAACCGACTGCAAATGTCGCACCGTCAGCTGCAAATGGGAAGAATGGTCCTCGTGGTCCACAAGCTGTGGTCTTGGAACGCGCACCCGTGATATCAAAGGTGATACCTATTAACGATCTTCCAAATCGTGTCTGTCAAATTGTGAGCCAAGGATGGAAAGGGGAAAAATCTAGCTCGCCAGCAGCAAATTCAAAGAGCTTGGATAGTATACACGTCTCTACCTACACGGGTTGGCTCCAGACTATTTATGTTTTAAATCTGAAAAATGAGAAACCGCTTATAACTAGCCTGCGTAGCAAGCGTTTCCGTGCGAGCGAGCACTTCGCTCGCACGGGCCGGGAACGCTTGCTACGCAGGCTAGCGTATAACCTAAGGAACTTTGAGAATAAACTGAATATTCCATTACCGCGCACAAACTATTACAAAAATAGCGTTAGCTACAGTGGCGCCATTCTATGGAACAGTCTGCCTTGTAATGTAAGACAAGTAAAGTCCCTTGGACAATTTTAAGGTTTTATCAAGCAAGTACTCTAAGGCACGGCAATCGTGGAAAGCAGCTTTTATAGAGACTATTTTACTTTGTACAGACGTGGTTTAAGGGACAGAAAATGTGAGTGAAGAATTATAATTATACTAAGTTATCGAAAGAATATGTGCTAATAAACCGGTGAAACAATGTCTAACAGCCGTTAGTGCGTAATAGTCAAAACTACGCAAAATAAAACAACGAAATTAGTGTCTAATAGTATCTAATAGTGTAGTGACTATTCCACGGCTTTAGTAAAGTCACTCTAACCATTGCTTAAAACCCTCACTAATATAGCTAACATAAACTTTTGTGAATGAAGGTGATAAGTGATCATCGCAGTGAATTTCCAATTTAAGCAATTGGAATGAAGAAGCCTGAAAAAAATCAGGGCTTCAACGGATTGAAGCCCTGATTTTTTTTCAGGCTTCTTCATTCACTGCGATGATCACTTATCACCTTAATATACATCCGCAGTTCATATATGATTCATTTCATATATATTACGTCATAAACATTTGTGAATCTTTTTTTGTTGTTTTATAGAAACTGAAATCACAGTTAACAAGCCCAGTTGTACTGGCCTGCCACAGACATGCACAGAAAAGCCTCAGACGGAGTCTCGTGAAGTGAAGTGTGCTTGTCCTACTGTAGAATGCAGGTGGAACGCATGGAGTGACTGGTCCGCTACTTGCGGGGCTGCTACACGAAGAAGAACAATTAAAACGATCAAGGTGTGAATGGCGCTTACCATATTAGTCATAACTGTGCGGCCAGACCGTGGTATATTCGAGTACAGAATTCCGTTGTTAGTCATATTTGTTCTGTCAAATCGATCAATGTATAATAAAAATAATAATAATAATAATAATAATAATAATAATAATAATAAGTAAGTTTTAGGAGCATAATACTATAGTCTCTATGCTCTTACATTATAAATACATAAACTGTTATCAGAAAATATATGGTAAAAATTTAAAATTGAAACATTCAAGAAAAACACTTTTTAAAAAAATATATGGTAAAAATTGAAAATTGAAAATTTTAAAAATGTATAAATATTATGCAATGTTGTGGTAAATTTGTGCGAAAATTGCGTAGGAAAGGTCCCTTCACATTCAAATCCACCGGCTCGGCCGGCCAGTTGTGACTTATGGTAAGCGCCCTGAGAGACGATAACTTGGGAGAGGGAACTTTTGTCACCCGATGCAAACCATTTCGAGCTATTTTTAGATTTTTAGTTCGTTACATGCAGTGCTGCGACACAGAGACGAACAGTTAAAACGATTCTAAGGTTCGAATAGCGTTATTTGTGTATGCTGGGAGACCGTAGCCTAAGAGAGAGCACCTTTAGTTCCTTGTACAAACAGTGTATCTCGTAACCCATGCTATTTTTAGATACAACACTCTCACAATTTCTTGTTTAGCTTTGATCATTATGATTTTGGAGATATTCAAATCTAAGCTAATAATAGTTTACAGAAGCTGAGTCTTAAAATCAACAAATCGTTGCTAATAATAATAATAAACCAAAAGTGAATGGAATTGTTAGATGTTATAAACGACGAAATATTTAGGATAAATTTTTATCTCTCTTAGACTACAGTACAAAAGTTGAAGTGTGAAGGCCTGCCACAGTCTTGTCCTCAACCTCCAGAAACAGAACAACAAACAACAAACTGTAAATGTAAAACAGTGAACTGTGAGTGGGCGTTGTGGTCCTCGTGGTCGACAACATGTGGAGTAGGAACTCGAACAAGACGCATTGAAGGTGAGGTTACAGACTACGCTACGAGCTTGGTTAAAAAGATGACTTGCTTTACTATAATTTCGACTATTTTGCTTGGTTACCAAGGAAAATGGTAAGAATTGGGATCATTGGTGGCACTCTCTGACACACATTTTTGTATACTCTCAAGGGACTGTTTTAATTTGTCAAGGGAATACTTTTCGCTGTGGGCGATAAAAACGTCACTGGATATGAATGCGTCCGCAGTTTTCGATCCCGAAATGTTATTTTCACGCGTCGCTCGTCATTTAGCCTGTCTAGCCTTTTGCAAACTACAGGTAGGTATTTTTTAAAGATCTGTGCTATTCATCGATTGAATTGCTTAGTTTTACATGCTTAAAAGCTGCTGCGAATCTTCATTGTCAGAGGATATTGGCCAATGCTATTTTCTATTGTTACAAGTCTATTGTTTGTCGTCTTCATTGAAAGAAGTATTTTTAGCTCGTCACGCAATCTTTTGTTTTGACCACAATTCACGGACTTGATCACGACTTAATGCAGCTTCTCAAGACTTCAGACAGGAAAATGGTAATGTACAATATTGCTTCGAACTTAAATGGAATTTTTAGAAGGATCGGTAAAGCCACTTAGTGAAAAATTGACTGCAAAAAGCCGTCGGGCTAAAATTAAACTTACGCTTTAGCGTGAATAATGCAGGATCTCACGGCTTCAGAAATATGCAGTATTTTGAAGCTTTGATACATTAGTAGCTACATCTTGAAATGAGAATTAATCTAAAACAAAACTTCCTTCAAGTTTCTTTCATTTGCCCAGTTAACGTTTGGAATTTTAGGCTTCTGAAGCGTATTGATTTGAAAAGCGCATGGTGACATCTGATATGCAGCGTGCGGCCGACTTACTGTACCATCGCATTGTTGTTTATTTAATAATTGTGTTCAGTTTACGACCTTTTACATGCAAAGATTTACTACAGTACTTCGGAAAATGCAAACAAGTATTTTTTTGTTATTAGTTATAGTGATGGATAGCATAAAAAGCAATCTGATTGTTAATTTTGTGGAAGGAATTCAGTAGTTTTCCGCTATCTCACGGCAATCTCACGGCTTATCTCCAATTACCGCTTTTCTGTACCAAGATAATACCACTGGTGGTTAAATAAATGTCAGTGACAGTTATACAGAATGAAAACCTACCTTTCATAAAAAGCAATGTGAGTGTTAATTTTGTGGAAGGAATTCAGTAGTTGTCCGCTATCTCACGGCACCATGATTCGCAAATTATTATCCCCAGTTACCGCTGGTGGTGGTTAAATAAATGTCAGTGACAGTTGTACAGAATGAAAGCCTACCTTTCACCAGAGTGTTTCGAACCAGTGTTATATTTTGTAGAAAGAGTTCGTGTTTTTGCGAGTTGTTAAAATGACGCGCGGAGGTGAAGAAATTTTTTTCACCGTCTTCAAGTTTGGTTTTTGGATCAATTTATCAAGGTTGATAATTAACATTTCAAACCATGAATTGGTCTTTCAGCGTGTCTAGTTGTAATAAACGTTTACTTCAGAAAAGAATTGTTTGTCTGAATTTAGTACGCATATGGTATATTTTTTCCCACTCGCACGTTTGTGTTAAAAGCCGTAAAAGAGCCAGGAATTTCTTTTTTTTTTTTTTTTGGGGGGGGGGGGGGGGTAGGTGAGCACTAATAAAAGCCTTCTGGACTGTGAGTCAATGGGTTGGTGCATCACAAATCGCTTTCAATACTAACATTTCCCCAACGCATACTCCATGCGAAATAGTCGAATCTCGAAGAGATCTTTGATTTTTGACATGTTCTTAGCCAGTTGTACGTTTTTCTTTCAACTGAGTAATTTTATCGTCTCTTGCAAGGCAAAGCGTAATTGTGGGCTCTTTCACCTGAGCTTTATATATTTGAATTCATAAATGTTTATTTGTGCCCTCTTACAGCGCTAAATAATGATTTCTAAAACACAAAACAAAGTAATGTTGAATTAGCAGCTGTTCAGTCGAAAAGAAATTTTTCCTGAAGTTAAAAAAGAAATGGTCTTATCCCAAAAGCAGTTTAAAAAATTAAAGCCATATTTAGGGTTCTTGTTGTATCGCCTTTACCAACTCTCGTCTCGGTTCCAATCAAAACTACTATGCACCTATACTTTATATAAGCAGCAACATTGTGTCCTTTAATGAACTTTACAGAGACAGCAGTTGAGGTGTTTAAACCGGATTGCAGTGGTCTTCCACAAACATGTCCACAGCCACCAGAGTCTGATGTACGTGAAATTAAATGTAACTGTCAAACTGTCAAGTGTAAACGAGGCGAATGGGAGGCGTGGTCTGCAACATGTGGGCTGGCAACAAGAAAGAGATCGATTACTACCGAACAGGTATGGAAAATAACATTTGTACTGTATTTCATCTTGCTAAACACTCTCTTCTCCTTCTATATCGATTCTATATGAAGTCAATAGCCCGCGATCAAGCACAAAAATGTGATAATAAATAAATCGATCGATCGATTAATCAATCTATTAATCAATCAATAAGTTAGTCAGTCAGTCAGTCAGTCAGTCAGTGAGTGTGGCCGTCAGTCAGTCAGTCAGTCAGTCAGTCAGTCAGTCAGTCAGTGTGTCAGTCAGTCAGTCGGTCAGTCAGTCAGTCAGTCAGTCAGTCAGTCAGTCAGTCAGTCAGTCAGTCAGTCAGGTCAGTCAGTCAGTCAATCAGCCAGCCAGCAGTCAGTTATTAGTCAGTCAATCACTTACTTACCGCGTTTTGCCTTAAAGTGCAAAGAACTTTTTAAAATACGCGTGTATAGATGTTGATAACAATTACTTAGTAAGTACTATTCAGACATAAAGATAAGTTTAAACTTACTTTACGATCAGTTGGTTTCTAGAACTCCGAAGCGTTCGGCGTAGAAGCCAACAGTTCGCAGAGTAGTTTAAGCTCTCTTAAGTAACTGAAATTTGACTTTACCGATAACAAGACGGCATGCTGATTTCTTATAAAACCACTTTGTTCGCCATATTTATTAGATTGTGGTGCAACAGTCAAGCTGTGATGGCCTGCCTCAATCGTGTCCGAGTGGGCCTGAGACAGAGACTCGCAAGTCCATGTGCACGTGCCAGTCTGTAAGTTGCACGTGGGGGAACTGGGGCAACTGGTCTGGTGAATGTGGTGAAGTGAACAGAACGCGACATATTGTGGAAAAACAGACAACTGTCCAAGCTGAGAGCTGCGATGGAGTTCCTACCAAATGCACTCAGCAACCGGAAACTGAGAACAACAAACTTCCAGAATGTAAGTTTAGGGCAATAATTGAATTTATTATATAAACTAGAGTGAATTACCAGATTTCTCTCGTTGAGAACAATCATATTGGTGGTGTTCCAAAAGTAATTTTCTTTCTTCTATCCCTTCTTTAAACCTCTTAAAATTTCACTCAAATTCACCTTTACCCCCACCTTAATATTTATTTCGATTGGTCAATGAATGAATGGGAAACCCATCAAAAAGACTTCCACAAATCAATCAAACATTTTATCGCGTGGGACTGGTGCGACGCGTTATTAGACAGACCGTTTCGCGACTTTCTTATTATATGCTTTCGTCCTTATAAGGTGAAGAGTGTTACACAGTGGAATGTAGTTACAATCCTTGGAGCTCCTGGTCAGCAACTTGCGGCAATGCGTACAGGCGCCGCATACAGGTCATCGAAGAAATCGAGCTTCTGAGGCCAAGCTGTGACGGGCTTCCACTGGAGTGTGATGGGGACCAGATAGAGGAAGAGAAAAGGACTACTCCACTATGTAAGGACAAGGGAGGGCGAGGGGGAGGGGAGGGGAGGGGACGGCAAATGGTTGAGAGAGTGGGTGATTGAGAATAATCTTTGCATGTCTCGCTAAAAATACCGGAGACTAGATTTGAAACTTGGTCACGTGACTTAACGGCGTGCGCTAAATTATGCCCCAGTCCTCTTTTCAGAGTGTGGAAACCTTCTCAAGATCTTTCTAGATCTCTTGCAAGAGTGACTTTTTCTCAAATTTAGGCTTTTATAACTTGTTCCACAACCGATCTCATTTCCTTGACAACTGTTTGTAAATTAGAATAAGAACGCGTGGTTGTAGCAAGCTAGTCGCAGTAAGAATGGCATATATCACTCTCGAAAAAGATAAAAGGAATGTTTTAGGTAATTGTATAAATGTACATAGCAAATCCTATCAGTATCTTCTTTTACTTGATTTGACTTTGGCTCACGACGTAATATTTGTTTCTTCCCTAGGTCCAACAACCTTGCCTCCTCCAAAACCGACAACCTAATTTAACGAGGTAAGTTCCAGTAAAAGAACTGCGATGCAAAAACTGCTTTACAGTGAATTATTTCTGTCCCACTTTGCATGCAAAATTTTGAATATTTTCAGGAATATAATTGGTCTGGGAAACTTGTAAACTAGAAACATTTTGAGTTTTCATCGATAGATTTGCTGTTAGTTAATATTAATTCTGCGATGAATTGGATCTTTTCCATTAATTTGTGTTACTTTTTTGTGCGTTGTTAACTGGTTATTCACCTGTTATTTTTGTAGATCGTATACGTCTGTGGCAGGGACAAACATGGCAAATTCTGGGGAACATTAAGCAACTGGGAGTACAAACACGTCGACTGTGTACTTTTGGACTACATTATATTAAACACTTTGTAACAGTAACAACGGTGGAAATAAAAATGTGCTAGTACAAATATCTCTGGTTCTTAATTTATAGAGAAACCTGATAAAACTGTGTATACTACAGGCATTGTGGTATCAAATAATTATAAGGGCAATTTACACGGTACGACAGGCCTACGTAATGACTTTCGACAAGAGAGTACTCTCTTGCTTTGGACCATTTACAAGCGTATGCGTTTGTTGTAAGGATGTGGTAGGTTGATTTACACGATGTGATTCGTGTTGTAGTCAAGACGTAAGCGTGTCCCATGCGATAACCCTAGGCAAAATCGTACTGTAATTCGCCGCAGTGTATGAGACCCTATTAAGGAGGGGGGGGGGGGGGTGGTCTGAGTATCCCGTATCCCATTAATGTTTGGCCTAAATATTCCGTGTCCCGTTCCCGTTATTTCCGGTGGTTTGTATCTCCAACGTTTATGTTCGATATTTGCCCGAGTCTCAGTCTTGTTTAAATACCCCGTATCCATTAATTTTTCTCCCAAATATCCCGTACCCCTATAATTTTTACCCAAATATCCCGTATAGGCCTTGTGCATGTTATGGTGGTACTGGAGAAGTTATAGAAAATATATCGATAATTGATCGAAATCTTAATTAAAACTCGCTGCAAGTTCTTATCGGAAAAACAATGAAAAAGTTAAGAAGAGCTTTCGATCTCAACAGCGTAACTAAATGACATTAACATATAGTTTACTAAAGGGGTGCATCCCGTGCATGGTGCCACTCGCTCTGTTTGGATGTACCCCTCTAGTCTCCACCTGTTTCCTGTTTGTGTTCTTTTGTTGTTGTTTTTGTAAGTTGGAGTAAAACGTAATAAAGGAGTGGGCGACGGTGAACATTTATGTATGTATTTATTTATTTATTTATTATTTATCTATTAGTTTCAACTTTAATACGACAAAACGTTCGTTAAAAAAAAAACCCGCACTCGATCCCGACAATTCAAGGTTATGCTCGGTCAGTGCTACCACTTCTTCTTTTAGTTTTGTTTGACCCTCGTATCCCTCTAGCCTTCAAATCATTTTATAGTCTGAACTGTCAGCCGTCTTCTCTTCCTTACCCCCCAGAGGAGGGGCACGGGCAAGTAAGGAAGAGAAGACGGCTGACATTTCAGACTAATCATTTTATGGGAATGTTTTTGTATTTTATCACATACGGGGCAAAATTACTGAACGCTGATTGGTTGAGACAGAGGGCATTTTTTCTTAATCACGAGGGCACTTTTTGGTAATCAAGAGGGCATGATTACTTGATCCTGATTGGCTGAGCGCGCGTCGTCTGCACTGAGTTGGTTTCCCGCTTGAAACGAGTTTGAAAAAAGTTCAGAAACGCAATGCATCCGAGTTTGATATAAATGCGGTTATTTCATCAAATGTGAAAGAAAATCGGTAGGCAGGAATGAGTAGTGCCTTGGTGGAATAGAGAGAGGACTTTTCAATCCAAATTCGTTTGTCACAGCCCGAAAAAACTTCTGGACGATTGGCGCTGCACGGAGAAATGAAATTCATGGCGGCTGAGACCACTGAATCGACACTGAAAGATAACATTTCTTCGTTTTGCTTGCTTCGCCCTATTAGAAACAGAGCCTGGAAAGGGCATAAATTTTGTTGGTACTTACAGTTTTCGCTGTGGAAAGGAGAATGTCAGGTTCAAGAAGTTATTAAAGCTCGTTCGGACACTTTGTTTATGACTTTCATTGATGCAGCATTTCTGCGCGGTCGGACGCCTCGTAAACAAAGGTAAATAAAATTTAAACTGCATTCAGTTTTATCTGTGAAGGAACTATTATGAGTGAATTGCACATGCTGTGTTATGCTTACGTTTACTGTTTCTCGACATAAGTTGATTTTTTATGTGGTCATTTTGCTACGAGCAAATATTCTTGCCAACCGGTTTACGCCATGGCGGACCTCGTTTAAGTTTTCTTTTGTACACAATTTTGCCCTTTATGTGATAAACACGTAATCGCAATGTGCCCTCGTGCAATTAAGGATTAATTTCACTTGCATTTTCAAAGTTTTCCAAATTGCCCTCGTCGCTTCGCGACTCGGGCAATTTTGTGAAAACTTTGAAAATGCGCGTGAAATTAATCCTTAATTGCCCTCGGGCCCATGCGATTACATATACTAAGTACGTCGACAAAATGAATACAAGCCTCTTTCACATCACATTTCCTGCCATTGCGTTTCCGATCGTCTCTTAAAAACAGGTGAGCGGCATCCACGCAACGCGCGTTAGCATCCGTGGGTGAACTGGGTACCATGTCTAAAAATAACTTAAGCAGAACTATCCTTGGAATAAGGCCTATATGGGGGATTAACTCTCTCATTTCATACTCTCTTGACTTTGTCTCTTTTTTCTTCGGAATTATTTTAATTAGCGGGCAATCTGTATCAACTGAGCGTATCTTGAAGAGCTTCCTATCTGCCTTTTCTAAAGGGTCTCGAATGTCCATTCTCGTTAATGCGTATTTCCTTTTAAAGCATCTATCTAGGAAATTTTGTATGATCATGAGATCTCAGTCTACGGCGCCATGAACGGACGGGCCATAAGTTAAATTCTGTAAAACTAAAGCACTAAATAGGCGGTCCAAACACTGACCAATCACAATAGACTTAGACAATCCAGTGAACCAATATAAAAACTTGTAGCCGGCGTTAAGCACGGAAAAAAGCTCGTGCAGGCGAAATAATTACTATCTGTAATTTGTTTTGATTTTAATTCAAAACCCGGCATGGCAACGCGAATTAATTTACTCTCACCTTTCGCGCGAGTATGCCTGGGCTGGCTGTGGTGTCGGGAAAGGATACTGCGCAAAGCACTTTGGGAGAATGGGAGACGGGTAGCTAGTTGCTTTCAGGAATGTGCCTGAGGACAGTTGTCACAAAGAAAACACTTCAGTTCACCAATTCAATATCTTTCTAACAAAAGCGTTATTAATGCAGATGGTTAGTCCAGCGAGACAGATGCGACTGCATTCCACAGAACAAAACATGGTGAAGTTTGATCTCAAGCTGTATTTCCACTGTTATTTCCGGGTGGCTTTCCTCGCTTTTCTTCTTCCTTTGGCTTCAGGTAAGCTCAGTATTCATCATTTCCAATATAATAGTGACTGCATGAGTGTTTTGAATGCGCTTTCTATAGTGTACGTTTCTTTTTTTCACTTCAATTACGAGATCATTGTCAGCTTTAGTTTTGTCTGCTCAAACTTCCGCAAAGTAACATTTCTAAAGGCTGAGACAATAGCCCCATTTTAGTCATTTTGGAATTTGCATACACAAGCATGAATTTAAAATGAACGAACCTACATAAAAGAGCTACTGAAACTTTGTAAATACACGAATTTTTACTCAGCTGCTGAATAATAATGAGATTAAATTTCGATAAACATTTCAAAACAAGAAGTTGCTATAGCAACTTAAAACCGCGCTTACATTTTTGGCTAATAGTCACAGTTAAATTTAATCTGTTTGCATTACGAGTAAAGGACTAGCAAAGTACTCACGTTAGTCACACAATCCGAGGTTTACGTTGTCCCCGGCTATCTTTAGTTTGGGGGTTTTTCCCTTCTAATGACGTAAACCCTGCACGTTCGGGCACGCTCAATTGTTTACTTAAGCAAATATTTCATTTCCTTTCAAATATTTGAACTCACTTCAAGGAAATAGCCAAAGAATTCACTTCGATTGCCTAAACCCACAAGAAATACTCGCAGAAGAGGAAACAAATTAAATTAATGACTGTCGCTTCTGCCGACATAAACATGCAAATAAAACACAATGTTGTCACGTAACGAAAGTGAAACCTTTAACATCAGCACATTCCATGGCTGACGTAATACCTTTTTTCAGTGTATTCAACATTCGCTTTGAGTCCAACGCTTCAATAAAACCAAAAGAAAATATACTTTTTACACAATAAAGAAAACAATATCCGCAACATTTTCGGTACATTAATGTTTCAACAGCTTTTGGCGAATAAACACCATAGGTTGCGTGATTTCAAAGCCCCAATCACGATTTGGCTGAGTGGAGGTTTGCGTCTGGTCACCGACAAAAAAAAAAAATAACAAGAAGTTGCTAGCAACTTAAAACCGCGCTTTTATTTTTTGCTAATTAACATCTTTCTTTCTCAATAGTCACGGTAAAATTTAATCTGTTTGCATTGTGAGTAAAGGACTAGCAAAGTAGTCACGTGAGTATCACAATCCGAGGTTTACGTTATCCCCGGCTATCTTTAGCTTGGGGGTTTTTCCCTTGTAATGACGTAACCCCTGCACGTTTGGGCACGCTCAATTGTTTACTCAAGCAAATATTTTATTTCCCTTTAAATCTTTGAACGTGCTTCGTTGAAGCAGCTAAAGAATTTCTTTTCAATTGCCTAAACCCACAAGAAATACTCGCAGAAGTGCAAAAAAATTAATGACCGTCGCTTCTGCCGATATAAACTTGCAAAAAAACACACAATGCGAACAAAATGATGAAGAAACAGTGTGCGTGACAGTTGACGGTTGACTTGTTGCAGTCGAAATTATGCACATTTTGGCCAAATTCCCACGTGCCCGTCGCGTGAAGCAAGATAAAAAACTATTTAACATTCGTGATTTGAATTGAGCCGCCTTTTGAACATTGAAATATTTTCTTCATGAATGGAATATTGAAGCGAAGAATGAAATCACATTTCCATAAATAAATTTGTTATTCACCCTCGATAGAAACGCTTGAGCTGTTTTGACTGCAACAACCGTCGCTTCTGGCGAAATAAACATGCCAAGTAAACACAATTTTATTTGTCACGTAGCGAAAGTGAAAGCTGCAACGTCAGCGCATTCCATGGCTGACGTAATATTTTTTTTAGGAAATTTAATATTCCCTTTCAATCCAACGCTTTGATAAGACGAAACGAAAAAATATTTTATAAATATATACACAATTAAGAGCACAATATCCGTAACATTTTCCGTACATTGATGTTTTAACAGCTTTTGGCGAGTAAACATCACAGATTGCGTGTATTCAATATTCCCTTTGAATCGAATGCCTTGATAACCACGTTTCAAAAATTAACTCCATTTTTGCTAATTAACAACTTTCTTCCTCAAAAGTCATGGTGAAGATTTATTTTTTTGTACTATGAGTAAAGTACTAGTAAAGTAGTCACGCGAGTCACACAATCCGAGGTTTATGTTATCCCCGGCTATCTTTAGCTTGGGGTTTTCCCTTCTAATGACGTAACCCCTGCACGTTCGGACACGCTCAATTGTTTACTGTAGCAAATATTTCATTTTCCTTCAAATCTCTGAACTGGCTTCGATGAAACAGCCAAAGAATTCACTTCGATTGCCTAAACCCACAAAAAGTACTAGCAAAAGGGCAAACAAATTAATGACCGTCGCTTCTGCCAATATAAACTTGCAAAGAAAACACAATGTTATTTGTCACATAGCGAAAGTGAAACCTGCAACATCAGCCCATTCCATGGCTGACGTAATACCTTTTTTAGTGTATTCAATATTAGCATCAAGTCCAACGCTTCGATAAAACCAAAAGAAAATATACTTTATACACAATAAAGAAAAAAATATCCGTAACATTTTCCGTACATTAATGTTTCAACAGCTTTTGGCGAATAAACATCACAGATTGCGTGATTAAAAGTCACGATCACGATTTGGCCGAGTGGAGGTTCGGGTCTGGTCACCAACAAAAAAAAAAAACAAAAAAAAAAAATCCCGTGCAGAGCAAGAACCGCGCTCGGCCCATGGCCGCGCGGTTAATAAAAATGAGCGACAGAAATTTTACACAACATTTCGATGTCTTCATGACATCATTATCAAGTGATAATAAAATAACTGTTCAACAGTGTTATATATGCAGTGAGAGGTGTGATTATTCATTAACATATTTGTTTAAACAAATAGTTTCGCGTGGATGGAATCCGATTGCGTGTTCAGGCTAGGTTTCTTCTTTCTAATAAACAGCATTTCGTAAATCAAACAATCCAGTTTTCCGTTGCATTTCTTTAGGACGGAAAAATTATTGGCAAGGTCGTCGAAGTTATAAAGGCCGTGATCGTTCTTTAAATGCTTTCCGATTGCGGAGAACCTGTGTTCATCAATACGTTGGTGTAAATGCCGGCTGGTATACTCGACATACTCTGCATCGCACAGATCACATTGGTAATTGTACACTACGCATTGTTGATTAATTAGGGGTGGTTTTGGTTCATGCATCTTGAGATCTTCACAGATTTTGCGACTCTTGAATACTGGTTGAAGAGTGTGATCGATTTTCTTGCTCAGGTTAGATAGTTGTTTTTTCACTGCATCGGCCGACGTTTGATCTTTAAATGGCAATACCACTCGGTGAACCGTATCTTCGTTGACAGGTAGCTGAGGCGGCACGAGAGGATCTTTGGTCATCATTGAGGTGACAAAGTGAGAAATGGTAGAGTTAATTAGGCTTTCAGGGTACTTGAGGTTCGTAAACATCAGCTTCAGGCGATCACATTTAGTCGTGAAACACCCCATGTGGATGACAGGTGAAAAGCACGGTTGACCATGGTTTTAATGAGCGATTTCTTGTACCTTTTGTCCACATGGCTTTGGTGATGGAGTAGTAGGCAGGTATTTGTTGGCTTCTGGTAAACGCTGGTTTCCAGTTTGTGACCTTTCTTAAGTATTTCCATACCAATAAATGGTAGCTTGTTGTCAGAAGCTAGTTCCATTGTGAAGTTTATGGATGGGTGACAGTTGTTAAGTGTTGTCATTGTTCTAAATTAGAACATGACAACAAGCTCCTAGAGTTTTACAGGCGGTACGTCGATGACACGCTTGCCACAATGAAGGATGTGCCAGCAGCAGAAGCCTAATTTTTAACAACACTTAACAACACTTAACAACTGTCACCCACCCGTCCTAAAGAAATGCAACGGAAAACTGGATTGTTTGATTTACGAAATGCTGTTTATTAGAAAGAAGAAACCTAGCCTGAACACGCAATCGGATTCCATCCGCGCGAAATTATTTGTTTAAACAAATATGTTAATGAATAATCACACCTCTCACCACATATATAACACTGTTGAACAGTTATTTTATTATCACTTGATAATGATGTCATGAAGACATCGAAACGTTGTGTAAAATTTCTATCGCTCATTTTTATTTTGAAATGCTGAATAATAATAATAATAATAATAATAATAATAACAACAACAACAACAACCATTTTATTTTGCCAAATTAAATTGAGAAAAAATTACAGCAGAATATAAATTAACTAAAATACGCAAAAAAACTACCCAGAATAGAAGTAAACTAAACAAGCTGAGTAGTTACAAAAAAGGAATTTAATTGCTTGACGAGGTTGTACATAAAAGAAGACAAAAATAAACTAAGCTAAGTAATGAGTAATTAATAATAATAATAATAATAATAATTACTAGTAAATAGTATACCATACTAGTAGTAGTGCATGACGACTTCAACACGGTCAAAGTGTGTCATTCAGCGAACCCCACTCAAGTGGGGTTCGTGCATATTTATGAGTCTTGTATCTTAGTAACGCTCAACGCTTTTTCACGTCACGTCCCATTGGGATTCTCAACTTGGGATTAATTTTAAAAACCGGTTTTTGCGTTCCAAACATTGAAGATATTTCTAATAGTAAGTTTCCGATACTACTTTGAAAGTGCTTCAAAGAATAGACAGAGACCATTTTAATGCACGCTTAAGAATCGGCGCAAGAAGTTATCTTGCACCGCAAGAATAAGCAAGCGGTCGAAAGATGGTTAACACTACTTTTTTTGTGGTTTACCTGTGAAAACTTCCAAAATGCAAGAACTTGAAAATCTAACCTCTACCGTTCGAAGAGAGTCTTGGAATGTTAGCAAAATCTTTCCAGCACTGAGGTTTCCTTATCTGGCGGCGAATCTATACAGGCGTCCATGTGTAAACAATCGGTCGCAATGATGTTTCACGAATGTGTTTCCATTAATTTTTCGTTTAGTCAAAGAATAATACAACGCTGAAACTATTTGCAGCCAAAAGTCGCAAGAGAGAAAATGCCAATCAATGGTAGTAAGGAAACTATAATTCCTTGAACTAGAATGCTGAATGGCGAAGAAGGAAATGCCTTTTTCCGTTCTGTTTACATTACCGTCGCCGTGAATGTAACACCGGTGAGTTGCAGATAAAATGCAAATACGTGCGAAGAGTGAATACCAGAATCTTCGAATTTGTCTGATGCATTCATTCGTATTCAGCGAGTTAAGAAACAAACTTCTCATTTGTGCCTTTTCGTGACTGCTCATTATTATCAGCAAAGCGTGAAGATAGCCGGACACGCTGTCACACTCAAATGTTAAACAACTGGAAGAAGCCGACATTTGCATAATCACAACTCTGTCGGACATTTTGTTAAATGTTACTGAAAGATAAAACATTCCATGTATATATTATTGTCATAGATTCCTCCATCTTATGTGAAACTTTCGTTTGATCATAACAAACCTTTACCGAGTTAACAAACAACTTTAAATGCGTGCGTAAACCTTCCCTTGACTGCACAATAGCTTTTATAGCGCGAACGGATGGTCGGTAACTTAATTTATTAAGTTTTTTGTTGTCTATAGATTTTCATTGAAACGATAAGCCTTCTTTCAAAACGCTAATATTTTGGGGGTTTTGCGAGACCACAAGCTCTCTGAGAGTATGCAGAGTCTATACAGTGTGGCAATTTGTCTTCGAGCAGCACATTCACATGTGAGCAGGGAAGCGGCAAGATCGATCTTATCGGAGTCAAAACAGGTTTTTAGCGATCACTTGTTTTTTCGAACCTGCATTTAGTTGCTAGGATACTAAGTAGTGCCAAGTGTCCCATGGGTAATTCTATCACTATGTTGCGCATGTGTGAAATGAAAACTGAATACATAATGAATGACACACTTTGACCGTGTTGAAGTCCTAATGGGTAGAAGTAGTAGCAACGGCTACCATCCCTATATTTGTTTAAAAAGTTTTCTCAGCGCATGCACTCGATGTACGCGTGGCATTACGACATCAATTACATGCGCAGTAAGGATGAGCAAAAACAATTAACGTGAACATCCTTAAAAAAAGTCAAATCTCAGATTACCCCCAAATTAATGTCAATAAAACTTTGTCCGAGCCCCAGGAGGGGAGGTGGAGGTGGAAGGGGACTCCTTATGGAAGCTTTAATTTGGTGATGTGCTGCTGTTGAGCCCTAACAAGTTGTTTAACCCATTGACACCTGAACCAGCCTAAACCGGCTGTAAAGGATCTGGGCATTTGTCCCGCTTGTGACGTCATCAACTTTTACCCAGAAAGACAACATCTATGCTCGAATTATGAAGCAGAACAAGACCTTCCAACGATACCTAAACCAGCGTGATTAGATTGATGGTGCTTGAAATATATGCACCAAAACGCTTCAAAATTTTAGTGAAAAACTCAGAGGAAAATTTCCCCTTTCCACCATTTGCTTGTCCATGGTAAGTAGTTCTTGCCTCGTTTATGCTTTCTTGGAAATTTGTCTACTGGAAAGAAGCCTGGTAGAAGGCCAAAAACTGCAGCAAAAAGAAAGGAATTCAAGAGAAAAAGGAAACGTGAAAAAAAAAAATGAAAAGCCTAAAGTGGTTGGATGGTTTATCTCCAAACTTTGACTTGTGAGCATAAATAAATAAATAAATAAATTTATGTACAATTGTATTTCTTCTTTTTACAAAAATAAGAAGTTAACTTTCTATTTTTGTTCTTTTTCTTTATTAAGGCACTGTAAGTGTTGTAAGTGTGTATTCTTGTTTTGAATGTTTTAGGAGACTGTATTGATTTGGATCTTGGAATGGAAAATGGAACAATTCCAGACAGTAAGATAACTGCTTCATCTGAACAAAATGCCAACACACCAGCCAAGAATGGTCGACTGAACTTTACATCAGGATCATCATGGTGTGCAAGAACAAGTGACGCTAATCCATATCAACAGATTGATCTACAAACACTTCATATCATCTGTGCTATGTCCACTCAAGGGAATTCTCAAGGTGATCAGTGGGTGAAGAACTACACAATAAAATTATCCACAGATGGGTCATTTTGGACGGATTATAAAGAAGGTGGACAAGTTAAGGTACATTTCAAAGCTTAGTCTTTATTCAGGCTCAATAATATATTCCAGACTGCAGTTACCCATCCTAATTAAGTTCAATTTAGCCACTGCAGTTCATTAATTTTCATTAAACAAGATAATAATCATTGATAATTATGTCTGTTAAATTAGTTCTTAATTGTTACTTTATATTAACTAACATTAATAACTCTTTTTTTCAGTATTTTGAGGGAAACAATGACAAAAATTCAGAAGTTAAGCATGTTGTTTATGGAGTCTTGACAAGGTTTCTACAATTCCGACCAAAAGCTCACCAAGGCAGTGTGTGTATGAGAACAGAGTTGTTTGGAGTGAAATCAAATCCAGGTGATATACATGTAATCATGTAAAGGTTATTATTGCAATCTTTTTAATCTCTTACTGCATGCAGACAAGATTGAACCACAACATGTACATAAGTTATGTACAAGTTAACTTTTATTATAATTACTACAGTCGAACCCCTTTTAAGCAGCCAACCATTAAGGGGCCACCCCTATTAAGCAACCAGTTGTCAATGTCCTGAAACTATCATCAGCAAAATACTGTAAATAAAACCTTTATATAGCAGCCACCTCTATTAAACAGTCATGATACCTTTTGGCTGTCCCAATGAGCGTTCTGCTATTGTTTTTACCTCTATTAAGCGGCCAGCAAGAGTGTTATAAACGAAGTTTGCAGGCTTTGTCTTCAACAAGCTCTGACAGACAAGAGTCAAGAATTGAAAGTAGCTACTAAGAAAATTATACAAACACAAGTTTGCTGTCTGGTGTAATTGCTGTAATTGCTGTAATTCCGTGATTCCTTTTCACACTGTTTTTTTATTGAAAGAAAGTGACCTTTTCAAAAGGCCTTATGCTAAATTTCTGTGAAACCCCTATTAAGCGGCCACTTGCCATTTCCCCAAGGGTAAGGCCGCTTAATAGGGGTTCTACTGTATTACTGATCAATAATTAGAGGGGTGTGTGTGACCTGAATAGGATCCCACCAGGAGAAAGGAAGCCGGGCGCGCAGTGGCCAAAGGACTGCTGAGATCAATGGCAATTACATGTACCATGGCAGGGGTTAAATCTGCTAATATAAATGTCAAATAATATGCTGAATGCAAAACCCCAAATGCCAAACACTGAACACTCAATCGGCTGGTACAAAAGGCAGGTCACAGGTCACAGGTCGCAGGTCGCAGGTCACAGGTCATAGGTCACAGGTCGCAGGTCACAGGTCAGCAAAAAGAAAAACTTGGCAATTGCATAATTACTCCTGCATTGCGGCTGAAGTACTGGCATTAACTTTCGACGCATATACTTAAGTATTATATTCTTAAATTTCGATTAACATCTGTCAGGTATATGTTGAAGTGCACCAAACATGTTCTTAGCTTTAAATCTTCGTCTTTAAATATCGACTGGTTTTTGCATGGATAGCAACAGAACGCAGTCCATTCATGGGGCCTGGAAAGAACTAGAGCCTCTGAGAGGAGCTTGGAACGAGGAATTCCCTCATGCAACGTACTAGATGTCCTTGCAAAACAATAATAACGAGTAGAAGGACATCCTTGCTATTCAAAACCGTCGTTTCAGCTCATCGAGCATTCTTGAACGAAACGACCCGTAATGGCGGACTAAAAAACTTCATGTACGCTATTATCGAAGTGTGGCATCAGCAACATATTCAAAACAACTATGAAAACAAACCCCGCGACCACGCAAAAGCCGGTTCTTTCGAGGACCCCTGGTTTTTAAAGAGCTACGTCATCATTCGTGTATTTTCAAAAGATTGGCTAAACTTTAAATTTCAAAATCGTCATTTCGAAGCCCTTTCAATCCTTTCCATCCTTAGCCATCCTTGTTCTGTTTTGGTTTACAATCACCCCTTTGGTGTTTTCTTCCTTTGCAAACCATTATTTTTAGGTTTCCTAACATTTTAACCGTTATTTAGGCCATCCAAGGACTTACTCAAAATATCGTGATGTAGCTCCTTTAAAGACGAAGATTTAAAGCTGTGCACTTTAGCATGCCTGTCACAGAGGAAACTCGAAATTTGACAATATAATACCAAAGTATATGCATCGAAAGTTAATGCCGGTACTTCCGCCGCAATGCACGAGCAATTATGTAATTGCCAAGTTTTTCTTTCTTACTGACCTGCGACCTGTGACCTGCGACCTGTGACCTGTGACCTGCGACCTGCGACCTGTGACCTGTGACCTGTGACCTGCGACCTGTGACCTGCGACCTGCGACCTGTGACCTGCCTTTTGTACCTGCCGACACTCAATGCCATTAGCGCTGAATGTCGGTTCATGACCTATTCGGTGGAATGACAGAATGGCACTAGTTTGCCTGTGGTTAGCTTTAATTTGTTGGTTAGGGCAACATACAGTATAGTATTGCCCTAACCAACAAATAAATTTTGTTTTTTTAATTTTTCGTTTGAATGGTCAATAAAGGGTGTAAAAAAACAAAACAAAAACAAAAAAAAGCCAGCTGCAAGCAAACTGGGGTGAAGATAACCACAAGCAAGCTGGTGTCATTCCGCCATTCTGCGGAATGACACAAATTTGCAAATTTGGCATTCAGTGTTCTGCATTTGACATTTGGCATTCTGCCTTCAGCATTCGACATTTGGCATTCATCAAATTACCCCTGCTGGGATTACAAAGCCTTTAGTATGCCTCACAGGTGGGGGTGAAGAGAATGGTACATACTGTACCATAAAATTCAGGTTATAACCCCTCCCCGGTTATAGGCCCATCTATACCTGGGAAACAAAAATATACATTGGGATTTATAAGCCCCACTCTGCTGGATGACAGTACTGAACAGCGCTAAAATATGTTGCTTTATTATGACTTTTTAACTCAAAAATGTGTTTCGATCAACACTGCCATGGCTTGTTTCAAAACATTTTTTTATTATTCCGCTTATTTGCGCCCCCCCCCCCCCCCCCAAATATAAGCCCCTCCATTTATAAGCCCACCCAAACCCCTTGCGACATTGTATAAGCCCAGGCCAGGGCTTATAACTTGAGTTTTACGGTATTTTCATAATATTATGCACTACAAATTCCTTCCATGTAATAGCTATATATACTGCACAATCTGAATGACTAAAATCTTTAAAATTCCTATCATGATCACTCACTGCATTCATTTTATACTGTTCTTTTAATCTTACTTGCAGTGAATCTTGCTCTTGGAAAGCCTACAGCTCAGTCCTCAACAAACACTATTGCCTTAGGTGTATCAGGGAATGCAGTTGATGGGAACGCTAATGCTGGACACTGTTCACAAACAAAGCAAGACAACCCCAGCTGGTGGCGAGTAGACCTGGGATCTCCAGGTCTCGTGCCAGTCTCTGAAATATACATAGTCAACGGGTTTGGTGGAAGCTCATCAGTAACAAATAGTGACTATAATATAACATTTGGTAAGAACATGTACATAAATAAGTATAAATTTAGTGGTGATCTTCAAACATGGTATTAATACATGTACAGTGGAACCTCCCATAAGTGTTCACCCTAGGGACCTGAAAAAATGTCTGTTTATGGGAGGTTTGACTGTAAAAAAAGGAATAAATATCAAATAAACCAAATATATATTAAGTAAATAAATGAATACATGTAAAAGAACAAACAAACAAACAACAAAATAATGTGTAAGCGTTGTCATACAATTTAGCCATACAGCCAAACAAAGCAGATACGTCCAGGATTGAATGCTAATGAGATGCACGCTCTTTATAATAAGCATCACAAAGTGTCTTCACTGATAAAAGTTCACCTAAACACCCTTAATTTTGTCAAATATGGCGTAGTAAGAAAATGGTCAATAACCCAGTCATATATGAAGTACTTGCTGAACAATACCTGCGTTCACTCCTGGACATAAGTGAAACAAAGTCTTCTAAACAAGTCATGCTCTCATGAACTCACACGCAACTTAAATTCATGCGCAGTCACTCAAATTACCTGCAAGAAATGCTACATGAAATGCTGACATTGAATTGGCTGTGAAGAATGATTAAAAAGTCTGAAATTTTATGAAACTGTTTAACATTACCTTGTTGGCTTGGCTTATTTTCAAGTTTTGACATTGCAATCAAAACATTTTTTTTGCAATCAAAACATATTGAAGAAATTATTATTACTTACTCATTACAACTAGTTTTTCTGTAAGTATCCAGCTCAGTACATTGTAACAAGAAGCTTGTAGCCTGTGAGCTGGTTCTCTTTGGGGGCATCACGTGAGGCATGAGTACAGCGAGTGAAGTGAGCTCATGAACAATAGGAAACAAGAGCCTGCCGGCAACAAGCCATTGAAGCAAGCTATTTTTCTAGCAGTGTGTGTAATCTGTGTGCCTGAAAATTCAGAAATTTGTGCAGGCTTTTCAATGAAATTAAGAGTGCGTCGAATGATGATGCAGAGGTTGTGACTGGTAGCCCTAACTTTTTTTGGAAGTAGGTAGGGTCTGATAGTGGTTTGAACACTGGACAGGAGTCCTCCAAACAGGAAAGTGTCACAAACAAACACAGAAAATGATACAGCAGTAACCATATCATGCAGTTGGCAAAACCATGAAAACATCCCTTACTTCTTGGAGACAATTTACTGCCTGTTCCTGTTCTTGTTTTAGTTGCAGTGCATAGTGCATTCTTGAAATTGACTAACGAATCCAAGTTTAAAATAATCAATTCATTAATGTACTCTAAGAGGGTATGCTTCACCTGTGGCACCACTGTAATTGAGGCTGTCAGTTTTGACCTATCAGAATGCTGTATTCGTAGCCAAGTGTGCCAGATTCAAAATTCAATGGCAATACAGGCACTGCTCTCAATTCTCTTCACTGGGGAGCTTACTTTGCTCACCAACTCAGTGCTCAGTTGCCATAACTCGCAGCTTCGCCACTTGCATGCTGCTGGCAGGCTAAGAAGCTTGAAAGCTTAAAACCAGGAAGTTAACTGTTTAACCACATTTTGGCTTCAAAGGCATGGTGCAGCATAGAAAAATCTTCAGAAAAGCATTCACTTGAAGTTTGCATAAGCCATGGCTGGCTGTGATAATACACTTGAATTTCCCTCATTATATCATCCCTTATTTTTAAAGATCTAGCTGGTTGCTGTGTTAATTATATACATTATTTGCCGCAAATAAAATTTTATGCGCGATTTAGCCATTATTTTCAGAGAGAGGCTGGAACATGGAATCGAGGGTATTGATTTGAATTTTGAATTCAAGATGGCGTCGTCGACTAAATGTCGCACTTATAGTGGTCGTGTACGTAATGGATGTCGTGTTCTTGATTTCGTTGACACACAAACTTTTTCACCAACCCTCCTCCTCCCCATTCCTGCCTCTTTCGTGTATATGGTCGTTATTGTTATGTGTTGGTTTATTGCCCTCACCTTCGACAGCAAGACAAGTTTGTAATGAAAATTTTGAGTTCACAATGTATTGGATATTCAGAGTTTAATAAACCGGCTATGTCAATTTTCACATAGCCATTTTTTCTCCATCACGTTGTTTGCCTTGCCTTTACGAACGGAGCACAGCACACATTTCATTCTGTTTAACAATTTGAGAGTTTGTGGGTAAATTGAAGCATAAATGTAGAACATTTTTTCATGCAAATTAGTCAAGTATGTAGGGTCTTTAAGTAATTAAGTCTACATGTACAAAAAGTGTACCCCTTAATCCATTTCATGGATCTTTGGCAGGTAGTGACGTAGATGTGGCAAACAACCCTGTTTGTGAAGGGCTGTACAGTTTTATTGACTTTAAAGCATCAGCTGTATGTTTCATTAACCCACTGACGACTGGTAGATATGTTGGTATAATGACCACAAAGAGTCAAATTCTCCAGCTTTGTGAGGTGGAAATTTATTCACGAGGTAAATATTAATTTCCATAGACCTTTACTGGTGTGTTTGGTGCTCTATTTTTATTTGCATGATATATACATATTTCATTAGTTGTAATCTGCCTTTCTGATTCCAGCAATGTAAAAAGCCAGTAGATAATAATTTCAATTCATGACAATAAAAATTTGTATAATTGATTTGTCACTTGTTCTCTTTCAAGACAACCTGGCATTTGGGAAGCCAACAGATCAGTACAGCGGGACTTATAAAGATGGCAAAAGTAGCAAAGCAGTGGATGGGAATAGCAACACTCACTTTCAGTATGGAAATCCAGAGGGATCATGTACAATGACACAAAGAACACCTAGTGTAAAAGCCTGGTGGAGAGTAGACCTGCAACAAGTTGAACATGTGTCAGAAGTGTACATAGTCAACAGAGGGTCAGAGTGTGACTGTCCAGATCGATTAAAGAATATTGAAATCAGAGTGGGTAGGTTAAATATAATAAGGTAGTAGAAATGATTTTAATATGCCACACCAGCAATCCATGCATGTGCAACCAAAAAAGGGAAAAAATGAAGATAATTGGCATTTATGTTATTTGTAATGGTAACAGTATTGATTGGCAAATATCAAAAGCATCTGTCTTCAAATATTGAGATATTGTATAATTAATATAAGACAGGACCAAAAATGTGAACTTTATCAAGTTTTGGACACTTGTGGGTCGTGTTAACCAGCCAAACAGATTTTTGCTCAGTCATGTGTTGTTGCTGACAGTGTCAAATAATTATATTGAAAATAGAGGAATAAACCGACTCTTGAGGGAACATTGTTATTTTCAATGGTGTAGTGTAATTTGTGGCCTGAGCGCGAAGCAGCATCATGTGACCGTCTAAAAGAGAGTAAATGGCTTAACTAAAAGAGTTAAATGGGTTAACTTTTTAGAAACCCAGTGAAAATTTTCCATACAACTAAACTTGGGTAAGGTATGGTTAGATATTTTTAGCGTCAGCTGCATTAAGGTCAGCCCAGACTGAAGTCGTCATGATTAAGCTATTGGAAAACAAGCAAAAACGGCCAGCTTTCATGATAATTCTATTACTTGCTCAATTGGTCTCTTGCTTTTTAGATTCATTTTGATGCGTTCTTGACTTACACCGTTCCTTTACTTCCTAATGCATTCTACGCAAATTTCAAGCCCAGTTGTTTCAGTTGACTTTCCACAGTCATTGTAAGGATCATTGCCATATTGAAATCGCCCTCATGCCCATTAGTGTGCGTTTTTCCAAGGAATCGACGAAGAGCTGGAAGAGATCATCAGAAACCATGCTAGCCCTGACTGAGCCAAATAATCATTGCTCTGGTGGTTCTAGAGTTTCCTAGCTAGTAGCAGGGGGAATTATATAGAATTAAGCCACAAATGTTTGCATGTGATGGAAAACAACATCTTACCTTTCATGATGATGATTGACACATTTGACAAGTAAATTTATAGTTGAATCTGATAAAAAGCCACTAAACCTGCTGGTTTAAACTACCCAGAAAGGTGGTTTATAATCAGAATAACCTTAACCCTGCTAAAAAATCTATTGTTCTTTAATTAATATCCACGGGAGCCGCTACCTTGGTTAAGAGTCGGCTAACACTCCAAATATGCGGCCGCATTAGACATTTTTTTAATCCAGTTAATTTTAATTGATTCATTGGAAATAACCCGGTTAACTCACCAAGTGTGGCCATGGTCTATATCTAAGTGTTTGCTCCATGGTCAACACTACCTTAAATAAAACTCAACCTAATAGTATATCACTTCCTGTTTTACAGTGTAATTTCATGGCTATAACTTTTATTAATATAAGAAGGTTTCCATTTTACCTGGATTTCTTGTTTTTAAAAAAAGATTGTTTTGAGAAGCTGTATATGTGCTCTCCAGTGTTATATTAATTCTCAACTATAACTTCAAAAGATGACAACAAGGGAATAATTAAATTATGGTGGTTTTTTCACAGTTCCACAAAAAAAGCTTATACCTAAAACAGGTCAGATTTCTCATCATCGAATATTCCTAGTATACATAAAGCCCGGCCAAATGAGGATCGATGAGAGCTAATGAGAGTTCAAACTCTCGCTCTCATTTGGCCTGAAACTCTCATGCGCTCTCATTGACTTTGAAATTGTGCTCAAATGTTTCATGAGATCTAGAGTTGATGAGAGTTTTCTCTTGCTTGGCTTGTCACTCTTGATGGATTCTAGACGACTCTCATTCTCATTAGTGACTTGAGTTCATGATAGTCAATGAGAGTTGATGAAAACTCTCAAGAGCCAACTCGCATCAACTCTCATCCTTGTTTGGCTTAATAATGTTATGTCTTTCAAGTTTCAGTTGATGTTTCAGTTATTACCTTTCCAATGGGTTTCATTGCTTTCTGGAGAATCACTTAACTCTTTTGCATTTATTATTTAGACATGTTCCTTCTTTGCTACTGGGAAATCACAGCTTTCAGGGGATGTTAGTTTGCATGCAAACATAATGATAATGGAGTGCATCTTTGCTTCTAGGCACAGTATCCAGTGGTGACAGTGATGCTAATCCTAGGTGTGGTGACACCACTTACACAGAAAGTTTACCATATGGAAGAGGGACATCTTTCTTCTGTCGTCCCAGTTTAAAAGGGAGATATGTGATTGTCAGATATGTGGACAAAAACAAACCACTCACACTCTGTGAAGTTGAAGTATATTCTGAACGAAGAGGTGTGATGTACATTAATTTTTAGTCTAATTTCCAGAGGTGAATGTAAGAATGGAACATTTTGATTGGTTGAAAAGCTCTAGTTTATTTAACAATTATTCACCGAAGTGGAGGTGAATAGAAGAAATCAATCCAAATCCGGAGTATTTAATTAACACAGTTGGAATTTTTGAAATTGTCTGCCAAGGCTTTTGGACCGAAAATATTTTCAAGAGATCATTCTAAAGTCATTAGAATTGATGGTAAACACAGTGGTTTTGTAGATCGCACGTGGCCATGAGAAACTCAATCCGATTGATTGACCCAAATTTACTCAGTTCTCTTCAGACCAGAACTGCTCAACTCATTTCAAGAGGATTTGCACAATTGCTCAGAAGTCGCCAAAGACTAATCAAAGGTACTAGATATCTTTTTCTTAGTGTTTGTTTTGTTTCGTTTTATTGCTTAAACTATAAAGTGTATAAATTTTAATTTACGATGAATAATAAACTTGTTTACACGTACGCAAGCGAGCACTTGTGTTTATTGTTTCCGTGTTTTAGTTCTTTATTTTGTAGTTCTTTATATTCACCTCTGAAAATTAGACTAAAACAAGTATTCGCCTCAGGCTCAGTGAATCTCAGCGAATATTCCTCTCGACTACGTCTCGGGAATATTCACCAAGATTCACTTCGCTTTCGGCGAATAATTGTTAAATACTTATATTTATAGGCTGTCACTCTCTCAAGGGTGTGTCTTTGCTACAAGGTAAATTTTAAGTTATGTACAAATATACAGTACACACATAAATCTTTTGCTCTGTAGATTTGGTTACCATTATGTATAAGTATTTAAGTAGTTGAAAATAAAACAAACATGCATGATTAAATGTGATTTGAAAAGAAAACAAACGTGTCACTAAAAAGCCAGTGTTGCTTGAGCTACAAAATGATGTAAAATGCAATCGAGCTCGAGTTGCTAATGAGACTAATCTGCAGTGAACCAGTTATATAGATGCAGTAAAATTACTGCCCTTAACACTCGCTTAAATACTACTGGCCAATGAAATTCTTATCTAGTCTAAGATGTTGCAAGACAAACAGCGCTGATACAGCAAGCCTTGTGTACAAAAAATACCAGAATGCTGTAAAATTCCTGTAAGCCACATGCATGGCCATAGTTCACAATTTAGGACTCTATCAGTCTGCCAATATGTCTGACTGATGCCTACCCTAAAACAACAACTAACACTACAAAGTAAAAAAAAGAGTAAAGGGAGAGAACTACAAAATAAACTCGTTATCATCATCATCATCATCATCATCATCATCAATTTTTATTCAAATGCGAAAATCTGATTCACGATAAAAGTGGTCTTCCTAAGAATCGTATACTACACATTTATAATATAAACTACATTAATTAACTACATAACATCAAAACGCTTGAACACTGAGTAGAGTAAAACTACGAGTACATGCAAAGGTCCATGCATGAAAAAGCATGCCAGAATAATGTTGACCCTTGAAGCACCGGAAATGCCCTGGCAACAGGGCCAGAACAGTAATGCAACACGTATACTGGCAAATGCTGGAATGCTAAAAGCCCACCAGCATAACACAATTGATGCTATTAAATAAATGCATTATGCCAAACCAACTACTGAGCAACTTGCTCCTAGTTGTTAACTAAGTTAAATTACATAATATGTAACCTCTGTTAGGGTCATACTGAAGACATAGATGTTTTACAACTGTGGTTTCAAATCTAAGAAACATAACGTTATGATATAAACAGTAAAAAGTTTTCATTTCTTTCCAGCGTGCCCAATGCAGTCCATTGGTGTGTCCAGCAATGATGCATTTCCAGACAACAGCTTCTCAGCCTCATCATCAAGTAGTGGAAATGAAGCTTACAAAGGAAGACTGAATGGAAACGGTACATGGTCACCGAGCACTGACAGCAATGCTAATGACTACCTACAAATTGACTTGAAGTATGAGTTTGTTATCTGTGCTATAGCTACTCAGGGAAAGTCAACTGCAAACGAGTGGACAGAAGAGTACAAGTTGCATTTATCGCTAAGTGGACTCAGTTGGGACATATATCAAGAAAACAATGTTGATAAGGTATGTTGGAGTTAGAAACGTAGTCGCTTGAAAATTCTAGTATTGTAAAACAATGCCCACTCATGATGATGTGTGAGAAAAACCCATTGGATTTTGATGGCTGGGATTGGTATTCACACCTAGAGTCAACCCCTGGATATCCTCGCTTATGATGACTTCACTTCAGCTTCCTTGCTCATTTTTTATTTTTCAGTTGTAAAATTCTGACACTGTATCATTAGCATTTGACCTTCACTAGCTTGCTTCCTTGCTAATACTTTTCTGTTGTGAAATAACCTGACTGCATGTTTTGAACTTAAGCATGATCAACACCTCACTGTGTACATACATGTACTGAAAGGCCAATCTGACTGTGCTGATGTCATTGTTTACATCTTGCATTTTAGAAATTGAATCAATGAATAATCAGATAGTAACTGACAAGCAAGACAAAATGTCATTATGCCAAGCTTGAAAAAATGGTTGAAACCCTGCGTTAATAATTCTTATACAGTCAAACCTCTTCAATATGGACAGCAAAGTGGTGGAACTAAAGTGTCTATATTAATTATGGAGGTAGAGATTGAACACTGGTGTCTCTGCTGCACATAATATAGAGGTGCTCATATTTTGGAGGCATTCATAAGGAGGGGTTTGAACAACTGTTCTAAAAAGTTTCAATTATGACAGACTTTTTGTTTTCTGCTGGCATAATGCCAGTCAGAACACTATGTAGGCAAATGCAATGGAATGTGCGTTACAATAGAATGGAGTCGTTGGAATGTTATGTGGTTTAGCAAAATATCATCTTTTTCTCCTCTGAAACCTCCCCTGTGACAATAGGGAAATCAACAGAGCCAATCAAAGAATCGAAACAAATCAACACAGCTTTTCATACCATCTGAACCGATCAGTGTAGCTTATCTCAGAATCTGAGGTCTGATCTACTCAACTTCACTTCAAAGTTTTTTACACAATCAATTGAATCAAAGATTTCAAAGGTATTTCAGTCAAATCGGTTGAGTGCTTCTGTATTATTTCGTAGGCCAAAGCCTTGTGTATTTCTTGCGCAAAAGCGCCATGCACAGCCTATCACATAATTTGAATCGTTGGCACAAAGGTAATTTGATTAAATTTATAAGCTAAATCTAGCTAGATTTGCAAGTTCCGTTTACTATGCATGAGTTTCAGAGTGTTTCACATCAATCACAAGATTGTTATTGAAACAAAGGTTTTAAATTGAAGGTATTTCGTTCAAATCTGTTGAGCTACAAGTCAATCACAACAAAAGTGACTGCTTTTTTCGACTATTTTGCTTGGTACAAGAAAAATGGTAAGAATTGGGAGCATTGGGTTGGCACTCTCTTACCCACATTTTTGTATACTCTCAAGGGACTGTTTTAATTTGTCAAGGGAATACTTTTCGCTGTGGGCGATAAAAACGTCATTGGATAGGAATGCGTCAGCACTTCTCGATCCCGAAGTGTTATTTCAGTTTTCACGCTTCGCTCGTCATTTAGCCTGTCTAGCCTTTTGCAAACTACAGGTAGGTATTTTTCAAAGATCAGTGCTATTCATCGATCGAATCGCTTAGTTTTACATGCTTAAAAGCTGCTGTGAATCTTCATTGTCAGAGGATATTGGCCAATGCTATTTTCTATTGTTACAAGTCTATTGTTTGTCGTCTTCATTGAAAGAAGTATTTTTAGCTCGTCGCGCAATCTTTTGTTTTGACCACAATTCACGGACTTGATCACGACTTAATGCAGCTTCTCAAGACTTCAGACAGGAAAATGGTAATGTACAATATTGCTTCGAACTTAAATGGAATTTTTAGAAGGATCGGTAAAGCCACTTAGTGAAAAATTGACTGCAAAAAGCCGTCGGGCTAAAATTAAACTTACGCTTTAGCGTGAATAATGCAGGATCTCACAGCTTCAAAAATATGCAGAATTTTGAAGCTTTGATACATTAGTAGCTAAATCTTGAAATGAGAATTAATCTAAAACAAAACTTCCTTCAAGTTTCTTTCATTTGCCCAGTTTACGTTTGGAATTTTAGGCTTCTGAAGCGTATTGATTTGAAAAGCACATGGTGACATCTGATGTGCAGCGTGCGGCCGACTTACCATCGCATTGTTGTTTATTAATAATTGTGTTCAGTTTACGACCTTTTACATGCAAAGATTTACTACAGTACTTCGGAAAATGCAAACAAGTATTTTTTTTTGTTATTAGTTATAGTGATGGATAGCATAAAAAGCAATCTGATTGTTAATTTTGTGGAAGGAATTCAGTAGTTTTCCGTTATCTCACGGCACCATGATTCGCAAATTATTATCCCCAATTACCGCTTTTCTGTACCAAGATAATACCACTGGTGGTTAAATAAATATCAGTGACAGTTGTACAGAATGAAAACCTACCTTTCACCAGAGTGTTTTGAACTAGTGTTATATTTTGTAGAAAGAGTTCGTGTTTTTGCGAGTTGTTAAAATGACGCGCGGAGGTGAAGAAATTTTTTTCACCGTCTTCAAGTTTGGTTTGGGATCAATTTATCAAGGTTGATAATTAACATTTCAAATCATGAATTGGTCTTTCAGCGTGTCTAGTTGTAAAAATAGCCGCCTTATAGGCGCACGTGACTACTGCTGGAGGAGAAAAGAATGAAAAGTATAATTGGTGTAAATATGCTGTTATGTGGATACGAATGCATGTAAAAAAGTTTAAATAAGGCATTGTTGTCGACGATGTAAAACCAGCATCTTGGCGTGGTTTTACTGCTTCTGTTTGGAAGGTGATCTTGCAAGGTGATCGATCGCTAGGTGAGTGTTTTTATATTTTACAACATTTACTTCTCATAGCCCGCGTCGCAGACAGTCTAAACCGCCGAGGATTATGTGACACGTCCGGCAGCACATCGGAGGACAGCTTTAATTGTTACCCGACCTCAAAGACCACAACAGAGTCAAAAATATTAGTCAAAACAAACCTTGGAGGAAGCTACATTTGCATAATCACTGCTATGTCGGCATTTTGTTGAATGTGAACCAAAAGATCACACATTCCCTGCAAATGTTGTCATCAATTTCTTTATCTTCTGTGAAACTTTTAGTCAATCATAATAAATGTTCAGCAAGTAAGAAACAAACTTTTAATTTGAGCCTTTTCGTGACTTCGCATTATTATAAGCGAAGCGCGAAGATAGACGGACACGCTGTCACGCTCAAATGTTAAATAAACAATTGGAAGAAGCTTACATTTGCATAATCACAGCTCCGTCGGGTTGAGAAGCTTAATTATCCCACAATAGGACTTAATATTCCTCGGGAGAGCCTCAGTTAAGTAAATTTTCCTGTATCAAGCTTAATGTACTTCGAAATTTCGGAGTATCGTCAAGCGTACGGGTTCTTTATGGAGCCACAAGCGTATACGTGTTGATTATCACGCGCTGTAAAATAACGATAGAACACCATAGAAATTCGTCGTATATACCAACCTAAAAGCTGAAAAATACTCACGAAACCTTTCAGCTGATCGGTTAGAAAAAAAATATGAAAGCTGTGAGAAGTAAATGTTGTAAAATATAAAAACACTCACCTAGCAATCGATCACCTTCCAAACACAAGCAGTAAGCCAAGATGTTCGTTTTACATCGTGGGCCATCGGTAGGTCATCGTTGATACGAAGTGTTCGCGAAGAGACCACAAGATCTGTATTTATGTGTGCTGATTGGCTACGAAGTATATTCTATTGTTACTTACTTACATTCGGAAATCTTACATGACTGCAATAGTGACTATGGCGCAGGCGCAGTAGTCACAATAAAGGTTTACTTCAGAAAGGAATTATTTGTCTGAATTTAGTACGCATATGGTATATTTTTCCCACTCGCACGTTTGTGTTAAATGCCGTAAAAGAGCCAGGAATTTTTTGGGGGGTGGGTGCGTGCTAATAAAAGCCTTCTGGACTGTGAGTCAATGGGTTAATGCATGCATCGCAAATCGCTTTCAATACTAACATTTCCCCAACGCATACTCCATGCAAAATTGTCGAATCTCGAAGAGATCTTTGATTTATATTATATTTTAATATTTGGGAGCGAAAGCTGTAACAATGGAGAAATCAGAAACTTGCCCAACGTTTCACTTTACCAGCAGAACACATGGATCCATTGGGGCCGTATTTTTTATTCGTGGCTGGGTAGTTCAAGTGTGACATTATTTTTGTAATACTGTAGTAAAGTCTACAAGAGCGTGACAAAGCGTGACATATAATTTTAGAACAACATTGATTACACAATAATAACCGGTAATATGATCTTTGTATGATCCCTTGTTTTTGTACGCGTGGAACTATTTGAGTACGTGTGATAGAATATAGTTCGTGTTTTCCGTCTTAAAACATGTGGGAAGGCTAGTTCCTTCTAGCAACAAGTTTTAGTGTAGGATTCTGCTCGCTTAAACGCCTTGTTCCGCAGGATTTACGTAAGTAATCGCTCGTATCTGTGAAATTGTGGTTATGTCGTAATTAAGTTGTTTATTCCAAAGGAAACTCCTTGTATCTTCTGTATCTTCCATCACGTATTAGTTAGCTACCATCATGTATATAAGAACGTTGATTCAAGCAATAAAGTAGATTTAGTTGATTGTACAGCAGTAGAGTGTGTTTCCCTCCATGAGTGTGCTTCGATAAGCCAAGAGTTGGCTCAAGCATCAACAACAGTTCGACTCTAATCAACCCTCGGCCGTGTTTTTCACTACACTGGTGGCAGCGGTGGGATAAAATCCAAGTCTTCGTGGAACCCGAAGTTTGGACAGAAGCCTCAAGGATCAGAGTGTTCGGCAATCCTTGGAGATAAGTAGTTCCCTTTGTTGATTAGCTGTTGGGTTATCTGTTGTCGCAATTGAGTTTGCGGGAAATTTGCTGGGTGAACTTGCGGTTTATCGTGTAGTATTTGTGTTCAGTGTGTTTCCAGTTGTTGTAGTTTTTGTAAGAGGAAATTATGACCGAAGGTGAAAATACCACCCCTTCCAGTTCAGGCGCAGCGGCTGCTTTGTCACAAAATAGGCCTATAGTTATGCCCGAATCATTCGCAGCACTAGATAGCGAAGAGTGGGACTCGTGGCTCGCGCACTTCGAAGATTGTGCGGAAATTAACGGATGGAATCCAGAGCGGAGAGCTCAGTTTCTTGCGGTCCGTATGCGGGGAGCAGCTCTGCTCCAGTTGCAGAGTATTTCGGCGACCGTACGTGCGAATTACGACGATCTCAAAGTGGCTCTTCAGTTAAAATTTGTCCCACAGGAACGAATCGAACTTCACAAGGCCGAGTTTCGAGCGCGGCGTCGAGGAAAAGACGAGAAGCTCTCGGATCTGTCGAGCTCTTTGCGAAGGTTGGTCATGAAAGCGTACCCCGAGGCAGCCGATGCACTACAGGATAGCCTTGCGAAGGACCAATTCATCGATGCGTTGGAGGACCGGGAGGTACGGCTAAAGCTCCGAGAATCTGGTGCAAAAACACTCGATGAAGCGGTTAGTCGCGCGTTGCAAATCGAGGCGATGTACGAGGCCGAGTTGAGACTTGGCAAAGGACGGCCTTTCAGACTTGTACAAGAGCCACCGCCAGAGGAGAAGAACGAGCTTCTCGAGCTTATCAAGCAAAACACGGCTGCTGTGAACCAGATGGTTGCGGTGGTTCAACAACAACAGCAACAGCCATCGACCTCGAAGGATCGAAACGAACCAAAACAAAACGGTCGGGGACTGGGACCGAATGCGGGTCGCGCGAGGGACCTTCGGTTGCGGCTTTGTTTCAAGTGCCATAAAAAGGGTCATTTTATGGCAGATTGTAAACAAACTTCTACCGGGTCGGGAAACCGGACGTGATCGAGGCTGAGGGTCAAGCGTCGGTCGGGAAATTCGGTGAGACCCCAAAAATTAAAGAAAATGAAACGAGTGCTGTCGGTATTCAAAGTGTTTCTTGTGACACTGCAGTTTATGTGCCTGGTCGGGTTGGGGGGCAACCTGTTGATATGTTGGTGGATACTGGTTCAGCAGTAACGCTTGTTCATTATCGTGTATTACAAAAAGCTAAAACTGATTTTAAATTGGGACTGGTTACTGAACCAGTGGTGTCTGCTAATGGCCAACCATTAGACATCAAGGGAAAATGTGTGTTGGAAATTTTGCTTGGTGGGGTGACTGTCTTTCACCCAGTGTTGGTGGCCGCAGACGTAACGCAAGATTGCTTGCTTGGGATTGACTTCCTGGGCAAGCATAATTGCAAAATTGATTTTAACACCAAAACAATTCAAATTGGCAGAGAGGTTGTGGGCCTTAAAGGGAAAAGTGAGTTGACAAAAGTTTTTAGGATAAGTTTGGCAGAAACTGTTGTGGTCCCTGGTCGTCATGAAATGATATTGCCGGCTAAGTTTAAGGGGGCTGAGTGCGGTGATGGTGTACTAGGGATAGTTGAACCATCTCCTGGTTTTGCCGAACAACATGATCTCTTGTTGGCCCGAGTGGTGGCGCAGCCTAAGGAAAACATGGTGCCAGTCCGTGTCGTCAACCCGTCACCTACTCCTGTGACCCTCTACCAGAATACCTCTGTTGGTACCTTCAGCCAGTTGGAAGGCAGTGCGTTGGAACCAGTCAGTTGCAACCGACTTGCAACTAAGAAGACCCGGAGGCAGACAAGACCGTTAGCGTCCAAGCAGTTTGACCTGGACACCATGAATCTGACCAGCACGCAGAAGAACAAACTTGCCAACCTCCTGGACGAGTTCTCAGATATCTTCTCGTCTGGCCCAGAAGACCTTGGACGTACCGGTATCGTTAAGCATCAGATAGACACTGGAAGCCACCCTCCAATTAAGCAACCACCGAGACGAGTACCAATGCACCAGCAGGAAACCATGCGCGAACACGTTGAAGAAATGTTGCAGCACGGGGTAGTACAGCCATCCACCAGTCCGTGGGCCTCACCAATTGTCTTGGTGAAGAAGAAAGATGGTACCACCCGTTTCTGCGTGGACTATCGGAAGCTCAACGACGTGACCAGGAAGGACGCTTACCCCCTGCCGCGCATAGACGAGACTCTTGATGCCCTATCCGGTGCAAAAGTTTTCACTACCCTGGACTTGGCAAGTGGTTATTGGCAGGTCGAGATGAGCGCCGCTGACCGCGAGAAGACAGCGTTTGCGACCCGCCATGGCCTCTTCGAATTCCAGGTAATGCCCTTCGGTCTCTGCAATGCGCCAGGAACGTTCCAGAGACTTATGGAGTTCGTCCTCGGTGGCCTGCAATGGCAGACGTGTCTGGTGTACCTGGACGATGTCATTGTGTATGGTCGAGACTTCGACGAACACCTGGAACGGTTGGCTGAAGTGTTCAAACGGTTCCGCCTGGCAGGCCTTAAGCTGAAACCATCAAAGTGTTGCCTGTTACGACCCAGGGTGCCGTACCTTGGTCATGTGATCTCAGCCGAAGGTGTCAGCACAGACCTAGCGAAAATTGAAGCAGTTAAGCAGTGGCCAGTACCATCGCGAGTGACCAATGTGAGAAGTTTCCTGGGCCTAGCATCCTACTACCGGAGGTTTATCCAGGACTTCGCTGAGATAGCTGCGCCATTGCACCGCCTTACTGCCAAAACAACCGAGAAGTTCAAGTGGACCCCAGAGTGCGACCGAGCCTTCAGAGTTCTGAAAGAGAAGTTGGTGTCAGCTCCTGTGTTGGCCTTCCCTTGCTTTGGAGAGGAGTTTGTAGTGGATTGTGATGCCAGTGACTATGGACTGGGAGCAGTCATTTCACAACAGCAAGACGGAGATGAAAGGGTGATCGCTTATGCCAGTCGAGTGCTTGAGGACCGCGAGCGTCGGTACAGCACCACCAAGAAAGAGATGCTGGCCATGGTTTACGCAATTAAACATTTCCGCCACTACCTCTATGGAAGACCATTCACCGTAAGGACTGACCATAACGCACTGAAATGGCTTCAGAGCTTCAAGGAGCCCGAAGGCCAGGTTGCCAGGTGGTTGGAGATGCTTGGACAGTATGATTATCGGATCGAGCATCGCCCTGGAAAGAAGCACCAGAATGCTGATTCATTGTCCAGAAACCCCCTGCCAGTTCCAGTAACTGACCAAGCAATCGAGACCAATGCAGTTGACAGCGGCAAACAGGCATGGCTTCAAGGATGGACGGCAGCCGACATGCAGTTGAAGCAAGAAGCAGACCCAAACCTGAAACAGATGCTGCTCTGGAAACGGGACCGGGCTGCCCAGCCGACACAGCAAGAAGTACAAGGTGCCAGCAAAGCAACCAAGAGCCTGTGGGCGCAGTGGAACCGGTTACAACTGGAGAACGGTGTGCTGTACCGTAAATGGGAGACCGAAGATGGTCATGGTACCCGGTTGCAACTAGTACTGCCCCGGTCACTGGTACCAGATGTCCTGTCAGCTCTTCATGATGCCCCGTCAGCCGGACACCTTGGAGTGGCCAAAACTGTCGAACGAGTACGAGAACGATTTTACTGGTATGGCCTGCAAAGCGATGTCGAAGACTGGTGCCGACAGTGTGAGAAGTGCACAAAGAGGAAGTCTCCCCAGACCAGTGCTCGAGCACCATTAGTTAGCAGTTGCCCTGGTTATCCGTTCGAGAGAATAGCCATCGACATCATGGGACCATTGCCAGTAACTGAATCCGGAAGCAAGTACATCCTGGTTGTGGGTGACTATTTCACGAAGTGGAAAGAGGCATTCCCGATCCCGAACCAGGAAGCCAGAACCGTCGCAGAGAAACTTGTTAAAGAAGTCATTGCCAGGTACGGAGCGCCGGAGCAAATCCATTCTGACCAGGGTCGTAACTTTGAAGCCCAGCTGTTCCAAGAAATGTGCGTCCTGTTCAACATGGATAAGACTCGTACCACCCCGTACCACCCAGAGAGCGACGGAATGATTGAAAGAATGAACCGTACCATCCAGGATATGCTGGCCAAGTACGTGTCACACCATCAGCGTGACTGGGATGAGCACCTGCCATTGGTGATGTTGGCCTACCGGTCAAGTGTCCATGCGTCCACCCAGTACACACCTTTTTACCTATTGTTTGGCCATGAGGTACGATTACCAGTAGATGTCATGTTTGGACGACAACCAAACCACCAGCCAGAAGTGTCGGAGTACGTAAGGGACTTGCGTGACACCCTTGAAGAAGTCCATGAGCATGCCAGGGAGCACCTGCGAACTGCCCAGAAGCGTCAGAAGGACCATTATGATCAGCGAGTTGCTGGAGAGCAAATCGAGGTTGGCGATCGAGTGTTCCTCCATGACCCCACAGTCAAGAAAGGGCAGACTAAGAAGCTCCACTCACCATGGCAGGGCCCTTACATTGTGATGACGAAGATTGGTGACGTGACTTATCGTATCCAGGCAGAGGACAACCCCAGGAAAAGAAAAGTGGTACACTTTAACCGCCTGAAACCTTGTAGTGTACCTAAACCGGTGGACCAGCAGCGTGGGCCTGACCAGACTGCTAGCTCTGAGCCTCAAACGGAAGTTGTCGCGTTCCCAGCACGGCAGACACGGGGTGTAGCGTAATTGGGTTCGCCAGGTCAACCACAATGAAGTACAAGACGGACATCAGACTCTTAAAAAATGTTTACTGGACTTATTGGGAATCAGGCTAGCCGACTTGTTACAACACTTGCGGTGAAAACTAGAAAGGAACGCACGATTGTCTAAGCTAAAGGAACGAGGTAAATTACAAATTTGACGGCAGAAAGCACGACAAAGAACTAAATATAAACTAAACGATCGTGACTTACGTCTGATCTTGACTCCGGGGGTGAGAAAACTCCAAGTTGTGAAAACTCCGAAAGACTCCTAAAAACTCCTCTTTACTCCAGGGGCAACTCCTTAAAACTAAAATGTTCGCGTGGACAAACAGCTAATATACTTCTATGACGTAAAGGAAACTAAATTGAAACAACTCTTTGTGCGGCTAGCCGAAAAAGGATAATTTACAATCACGCAATCAAACGAAACAAAGCTATAATTTAAGAAAACAAAAAGGTAATTAAATGTTTGTAAGCTTTCTTTGTACAGCAACGTGACACTCCTCGCCCAAGGATCGTGATCCTTGCTCTCATGATTCCTCCTGCTTCTCCATCGGTTGAGATAACGGGCTGAAACAGTATGCCCGACTAAGAACAGGACTTGTTGTCGTCATCGGTTCCAGCGGGGACTAGAAGGATAAGCTCCTTAACGGGGCGCAGAAAGGCCTTTTTCTCGCCTTCTCGTATTATCTCTACTCGGGCCTTTCTCACTTGACCGTCTTCGCTCTTTGTGGCCTCCGTTACTCTGCCTATGGGCCAGTCATTGCGGTGGGCTCCCTCCTCTTTCATCAGAACTACGTCTCCATTTGTTAAGTTTCGTTTCGAAGACGACCATTTTCTTCTGGGCTGCATATTCTGCAAGTATTCTCGCCTCCATCGTAACCAGAACTGGTCAGCGAGGTATTGTACCCGCCTCCAGCGACGGCGGGCGTACAGGTCGGTTTGAACAAAAACTCCAGGCGGTGTGCCAGCTGGGCGTGCTTTCATTGTTAGAAGCATGGAAGGCGAGAGAGGTTGCGGCTCGTCCACGTCGGTAGGTACCAAAGCTACGGGACGGGCGTTGACGATTGAAGTCACTTCGGCCATTAGCGTCACAAGGAGTTCGTGAGTTAATTGGGCGCTTCCGAGCTCGGCGAACATGGCGTCCAGTACGCGGCGGATTGTCCCTATTTGTCGCTCCCACGCTCCTCCAAAGTGTGAGGCGTGTGGCGGGTTGAACAGCCATTCACAACCTTGCTTGTGAACGTATCTCTCCACTTTATGCTGATCCAGCTCTGTCAGTGCATTATCTAGCTCCGCTTTTGCTCCAATAAAGTTCGTTCCTCTGTCGCACCTCAGAAGGGATGCGGTTCCGCGGAGTGCGAAAAATCTTCTTAAGGCACAGATAAACGAACTTGTATCCATGGACTCTATCACCTCGATATGGATAGCTCTGCTGCTTAAGCAGGTGAATACGACTCCCCACCGTTTTGAGTTGGCGACTCCTCCGCGTGTTTTCCTTGTTCGTACCGTCCAAGGACCGAAAACGTCAAAGCCTACGTTGGTGAAGGGCGGGGTGACTTCAGTCCTGTCGGCAGGTAAGTCGGCCATGCGTTGATCTAAGAACGGCCCTCTAAGCTTCTTGCAGACAACGCACTTGCTTAACTCTTTGGCTACTGTCCTGTGACCTCCGATGAGCCAGTAGCCAGCTTGTCGAATTGCTCCATGAGTGATCTGACGTCCTTGGTGGTGGACTTGATTATGGTAGTGACGTACTACCAAATTGGCAACATGATTGTTCTTGGGTAGAAGCACAGGATGCTTTTCTCCGTACTCCAGTTGCGCTCGCCGTAGACGGCCTCCTATGCGCACAATACCATCAGAATCGACAAATGGGTCTAGCTGATAAAGTGGCGATCCCTTTAAGGCACGTTTCTTCTCTTCGTTCTTCTTACGACTTGCCTTTGCTGGTTCGGTACCAATGTAGAGTGTGGAGCTCAGCTCGGGACCGAAGGAATCTCTCTGAACGGCGCAGACTATAGCCGTCATTGCTTGCTGAAGCTCCCTTGCTGTGGGGTTCCTCAGACGTGTTGCGTTGTTCGTGCTCCATGGTCTTGGACCTTTGCTTTCCTGGACTCCATTCTTTCTTCGCTTAAATTCTTTGACAAAGACAATCAGGTTGGCGATGGCGCGCTGCAGCGAGTGAAGGCTTGAGAAACGTGAGAACCTTTCAGCTCCGAGACCACATCCTTTGGTTGATTGTGTGGCGAAGGTTATGACTTCTTTACGTACTTCTGGGTCGCCTTCATTCAATGGTATTTTCTCCTGTCTCTCCTTTAGTGAACTTGACGTTATTTTTAGGAACTTTGGACCAGTTAACCAGTCTGATTCTGCAAGGTTCTGTGCATTCAAGGGACGTGTAGCGAGGTCTGCAGGGTTCTCGCTTGTGTCGACGTACGTCCACTGCTCTGGACTTGAGATCTTGCGGATTAGCTGGACGCGGTTTGCGACGTAAACGTAAAATCTTCGGCTTTCGTTCTGGATGTATCCGAGGACGACCTTCGAGTCAGTATAGAAGGTAACTTCATCGATCTCCGTATCTATCTCCTTGATGATCTTGTCGACCGCTTGTGCTGCTAGTACGGCGGCGCACAGTTCTAGGCGGGGAATGCTTGTGATCTGGACAGGTGCTACTCTAGACTGACCAAAGACTAGGGCTGTGCAGTTTTCTCCTCTGTCGTTAACTTGACGCAGGTAAACGGCAGCTCCGATTGCGTCCTCACTTGCGTCCGAGAAGGCATGAATCTCTCTCCTGACAACTGTGCCAAAACCTGCTGTGTAGTAGCAACGGGGCACTGATACTTTCTCCAAATCGGCCAGCGAGTTGCGCCAACGTTGCCACTGTGTTAGGAGAGTATCTGGCAGGGGGTCGTCCCATCCTAAAGGCTTGTCATTGTTTTTACTCTTGCCCATGACAACTAATTTCTGTAGCAACAGTCTTCCTTCCAGTAACACTGGAACGGCCAGGCCTAGTGGGTCGTAAATCGAGTTTACAGTGGATAGCACGCCCCTTCTCGTGAACGGCTTGTCAGGCAAGGTTACTTGAAAGGTGAAGCTGTCACTCTTTAAATCCCAGAATACTCCGAGCGAACGCTGTGCTGGCAAGCTGTCATGGTGTAGGTCCAGGTCGCGTACTCCTTTCCCCCTGTCCTCCACTGGGAAGGCCTCCATCACTTCGATTGAGTTCGAGACGATTTTGTGTAGCCTCAAATTCGCTTTGCGGAGCATCGCTTGGGTTTCTGTAACGAGTGCGATGGCTTGTTCTGCTGTGGGTAGTGACGCTAAGCCGTCATCGACATAGAAATTGCGGTGAACGAATTTCATAGCCTCCTCTCCAAACTCCTCCTCGCCGTCAGCGGCTGTTTTCCTGAGTCCGAACGTAGCTACGGCTGGACTGGGGCCGTTACCAAAGAGGTGTACGTTCATTCGATACTCCGTTATTGGCTTCCCAGGTTTGTTGTCCTCAAACCACAGGAAGCGCAGGAAATCTCTGTGATTGGGATCCACATGAAAGGAGTGGAACATCTGCTCGATATCGCACATGACGGCGGTTGTCTCCCTCCTGAAGCGAATAAGTACTCCCAAGAGGCTGTTCATTAGGTCTGGGCCGGAAAGCAGCTCCTTATTTAGGGATACGTCTAAGTATTCGGCGGACGAATCGAACACCACCCTAATCTGTGTTGGTTTCTTCGGGTGATAAACGCCGAAATGCGGAAGGTACCAGACCTTCCCGGATTGGGACTTCGCTTTGGTATCCTCCAAAGGGACTGGGGAGGCGTGGCCCTTATCGAGAATCTTCTCCATGAACTCGAAGTAGTCCTTCTCCATTTGGGGCTTTCTTCGTAGGGTACGAATCAGGCCGTTCAAGCGGTTTACTGCTTGACTCCGGTTGTTTGGCATCTCAGCCTCCTTGTGGCGGAAGGGGAGTGGCATCTCCCAGTTTCCATAATCGTTCTTATGAATGTTCGCCTCCATTATCTCCAGAAATCTCCGATCTTCACAGGACAGGCTGACGTCATTGTCTTCTCGAGTGATTCGGAAGATGTCGCTTTCTGTACCTTGATCCTGCTTCGAGAAACTCTCCTTGACTCGTAACTGGTTGGGGCATGGGACGAGCTCGTAACGTTGCGGTTCTACCATCCTTCTCTTTGAGCTAGTGAAGCAGGCCGATAAGAGACTGGTACGGCGGACGAGCACGTGCGCGGGGCCTCCAACGAGATCTAAGCACATCTGGCCGATTATTGTCCAGCCCAAAGAAAGCTTTTGCGCCCAGGGGGTTCCTTTAGGCCCGTTCCTAAACTCTCGAACTTTAAGAAGTTCTGGGGCGTCTCTACCGATAAGGAGATGGATGTCAGCGGTCTCATCGAGGGGTGGAATCTCATTGGCGATGTCCTGAAGGTGTGGGAATCTCCTCGCCATCTCCGATGTTGGGATCTCACGTTTGTCCTGCGGGATGTTGCCGCACTCGATGAGAGTAGGCAGGTCTGCTGCTGCTCCGCCCATGGATTGTATAACGACATCCGTCACGCGACGTCCGTACTTGGTCTCCTTCGCGCCGCTGCAAGTGGTAAGAAAGTACCTTTCTTCTGGTCCGTTAGCTCCTAGCTCATCGGCAAGCTCAGTGCTGATTAGGGACGAATTGCTTTGTTCATCTACTATGGCGTAAACTCGACGGACTGCGTGCGGCCTTTCCTTACTATAGACGTCGACTAAGAGCATTTTGCTACACGAGGTACCGCCCTCCATGGCGTTACACGCCATTGTGCATTTTGAGTCAACGGTTTCTCCACTCCGGGTAGGAGGCCTTGTTCTCTCTCTATGGAGGAGAGCTGGATGGCGTTTGTCCTTGCATATGGTGCACTCTATGTTCTCCTTGCAGTCGCTGGCAGTGTGTCCTTTCGATAGGCAGCGATAGCAGAGACCGGCTGCAAGGAGCCATTCGGTCTTCTCGTCGAGAGATTTCGCACGGAAGGCTTGGCACTCCTCCAAGGTATGCCCGTTAAGGTCGTGGAAGGGGCATCGTTTTGTTTTTCCTCCTTCCTTCTTTGGCGGCGGGTCGGGTTGAATTGCAGGGGGCTGCGCGTTCGTCTTGAGGACTCGGTTGTTCTTTTCTTTTTCTCTCCGGTTTGGCGGTGTAAGGGTGGATTGCGTTCGTTTATTAGTCGCGAGGATGTTTGGATTGTTTTTGATCCTTGCCTGATCCTGCGCGACTTTAGAAAAGATGTGAAATCCAGGGTATACTCCATAGTTTTTCTCCGTGTGTTTAGTAATCTCTTTTTCCCATTTTTGCCGTAACGGTAGAGGTAGCTTTTCAGCAATCGGTTGTATTGCGTTAGGAAAGTTTAGGCATGCGAGGCCGGGCAAATAGCTCATTTGGCTCTCCACGTCCGCGCAAAGGTCGGCGAACTCTTGCAGTTTTGCGTTTTCTCCGTCGTTGAATGCGGCTGTTTTGTTCAAGCGTTCTAATAGCACCCTTGTTATCGCGGCTGCGCTTCCGAAGCGTCTCTCCAACTCTGCCCATAGACTGCTTAATAGCCTGCTGGGATCATGCTGCTTTCGTTTCCGGTAATTGTCGACAAGTTTTTGAGCCTCGCCGCTGGTAAATCTGCGCAGATAATTGACCTCCTGAACAGGCGAAACGTTGGTGTCCGATATCATGGCTTTGAAAGCAGCTTTCCAGGGATGAAAGAGCGTGGGATCTCCATTAAACGTGTCGGGATGGCACTTTGGAAGGTTTTGCCTAGCAAGTCCGGCAACTATCTGTTCATTGACGGAGGTTAATGTTTCTATTAACTGGCTTCCGGTAATGTTAATTGGGGTTGATGCGATAAAAGACCCACTAAATCCTTGATGAGCGATTTGTTTGTTTTCTCCATTGATCTCCAGCTGACTCGCGGCGGCACGCGATTTTGCAGGCGGGTTTTCAGGCATTCTCACTTTGAAAGGGGTTTTTTGCTTTGTCGAATCGGCTCCCAGCTGGGGGATTTCCGGTGGCGTTGAGTTAAGCCAAGTAAATGTTCGTTCTTCGCTTTTAGCGTTTGGAATACCCGGAATTTCGATTTTACCGCCTGTATCTTCCTCTTCTATCGCCTGCTCGATAGCTTTTAGCTTCGCGTCGGCAATCGCGATCTTTCTTTCAGCAGCGAGAAATGCCAGCTCCTTTTCGTGATTTGCTCGCTCTTGTTCGCGTGTTCGCTCAATCTCGGCTTCGCGTTTCCTACGCTCGTGTTCCTTTTCGGCGATACGCCTTTCAAATTCTGCGCTTTCTCGTGCTGCTGCTGCTTCGGCGAGTGCTTTCATTTTGGCCGCACTGCTTGTAGTAGATGCGCGTGATGAGATTTTACTGCGGTTAGATTGATGAGATAGACGCGATCTTGTCTCCAACAATTTGTCGGATTGTTTACTCTTTATTTCTTCTATAAGTTTGTAAGCTTGGTCGAGAGTTAGGCTCTCGTCAGTTAGAAATGGTTCTTCGTCTCCAAGATAATTGTTTTTGTCTTGCGTGTGAAGGTTTCGTAATTCTTCTATTTTCGCCTTCAGCTCTTCAGATTCTTCTCGCAGGTCACGCAAGACAGTTTCGAAATCTGATCCTTCACTAAGTTCCTTAACAGAGTGCATTGTTTCTTTCAGCATCTTATGCACGCAAGCTATCTCGCGACGTTTCTCTTCGACGGCGTTCTCTAACGCCTTTCTAGACAAAGTTATTACTCTCTTTTGATCGGGATCACGATCAACAATCTCCTGGTGTACTGGTGGTTCTCCTTTGTTTGCTCCATTCATGATCGGGGCCGTCTACTTAATCTTTACGATACGGCTTACCTCGATCTGTTCTTTGACTCCTTTGGTTCTCTGACTATCAGACTTTTCACTGTCGCGTTCCCAGCACGGCAGACACGGGGTGTAGCGTAATTGGGTTCGCCAGGTCAACCACAATGAAGTACAAGACGGACATCAGACTCTTAAAAAATGTTTACTGGACTTATTGGGAATCAGGCTAGCCGACTTGTTACAACACTTGCGGTGAAAACTAGAAAGGAACGCACGATTGTCTAAGCTAAAGGAACGAGGTAAATTACAAATTTGACGGCAGAAAGCACGACAAAGAACTAAATATAAACTAAACGATCGTGACTTACGTCTGATCTTGACTCCGGGGGTGAGAAAACTCCAAGTTGTGAAAACTCCGAAAGACTCCTAAAAACTCCTCTTTACTCCAGGGGCAACTCCTTAAAACTAAAATGTTCGCGTGGACAAACAGCTAATATACTTCTATGACGTAAAGGAAACTAAATTGAAACAACTCTTTGTGCGGCTAGCCGAAAAAGGATAATTTACAATCACGCAATCAAACGAAACAAAGCTATAATTTAAGAAAACAAAAAGGTAATTAAATGTTTGTAAGCTTTCTTTGTACAGCAACGTGACAGAAGTACGAAGACCGCATATTCCACCACGGTATGTCCCTGATGAAACTGACCTCATGTACATGGACGAGACAGCAGCTGATGTGGAAGTTGCAATTCCTGAACGCCTAGACCGAGACCAGGAACCACATGCTCCAGTAAATGACCGGCCAGTACATGCAGACAGGCCTAGACGAGAAGTCAGGCCCCCAATCTGGATGAGAGACTTTCTATCTTGATCAGTAGTTTACTAATTAGTTAATAGATTATGCTTTAGACCGAAAATGTTAGTTTTATTTAGGCTTAGGAATTAGTTTCGCCTCCCTACAGCTCCGGCATGGGGACATGCCTTTTTCAAAGGGGGGGATAGTGTAGTAAAGTCTACAAGAGCGTGACAAAGCGTGACATATAATTTTAGAACAACATTGATTACACAATAATAACCGGTAATATGATCTTTGTATGATCCCTTGTTTTTGTACGCGTGGAACTATTTGAGTACGTGTGATAGAATATAGTTCGTGTTTTCCGTCTTAAAACATGTGGGAAGGCTAGTTCCTTCTAGCAACAAGTTTTAGTGTAGGATTCTGCTCGCTTAAACGCCTTGTTCCGCAGGATTTACGTAAGTAATCGCTCGTATCTGTGAAATTGTGGTTATGTCGTAATTAAGTTGTTTATTCCAAAGGAAACTCCTTGTATCTTCTGTATCTTCCTTCACGTATTAGTTAGCTGCCATCATGTATATAAGAACGTTGATTCAAGCAATAAAGTAGATTTAGTTGATTGTACAGCAGTAGAGTGTGTTTCCCTCCGTGAGTGTGCTTCGATAAGCCAAGAGTTGGCTCAAGCATCAACAACAGTTCGACTCTAATCAACCCTCGGCCGTGTTTTTCACTACAATACTAATTAATATTGACAAAGATAAAAATTTCATAATTAAAATGGTCTAGCTCACCAAGGGTCTTTGGTAGCTCAGTGATTAGAGCGGCCAACCAATATCTGGGAGGACATGGACTCAATTCCCATCAGGGACTCAGATATTTTCTTTGTCCCATGCAAGTGACAAATTAACATTTCATCTTTATCATTTATTTACTGGGCTTAAAATTTACCATCTCTCATTGTTTGTTTATTAATCATATTGTAGGTCTTCAATGGTAATTCTGGAAGAAATGACATTGTAAAACACAGTCTTAAGAAAATCATGAGTGCAAGGTTCATCCGGTTCCAGCCAACAAAGTACAACACTCACAAAGCTTTGAGAGTAGAGGTGTATGGAATACTTATATCAACAGGTATTTATTTCACTTGCTAACTCATGATATAAAAAATGTATATGATTTTTTTGTTTCTCTTGTCTGATCAGGCTTTTTTCTCCTACTTTTAATTATTTTATGCATACTATCATGTGCAAAAAATGCATATCACATGTATGAGTCACTGACATGTTGTGTGTGCCTGATTGGCGAGTTTTAGAATCTTGGAAAAGCCTCTGTATATAAAATAATCTTCTGGATGGTGTGTTTGAGACTCAAACGTTATTTGTAATAAAAATAACTTGTAATTAAGGAGGATGTAACCCGAGAGTTAAAAACTGTTTCTTAAATTATGGAGAATGGTCATTTATTCCAGTCCTACATGTGCTTTAAGTTGTTCACATTTTTTCCCCCAGATTATGAAAGTAATGTTTAAATGACTCTTTAGATAATTATGGGAATGACCCAGCTTTATATAAAATATTTATAACAAAAAACCTGTGTTCACTCCTGGACAGAAGTAGCACTCATTGAAGAGCAGTTTGTGATTAGTAATTTTTTCTACATTATTACAATTTATCCGTGTGCAATGTTTTGTCGTTCCTATTTAAGGTAAAGTACTATTTCCTTTTAAGAAATATTTGAAATAAAAAAGACAAATTTTAAGACAAATAGCAAAAGTTGCTGTGGATGTTAATTAGTTATCATCATTGCCCCTCTTACTGATTTCAGTTCCATCGCAAGCTCCCAGTAACTTCACTGTGATAGCAAGCAGTTCTACCAGTATTACAGCTTCCTGGCAGCTACCACCAGAATATGCCAGACATGGTATCATCACAGGATTTAAACTGTTCTACAAAAAGAAAGGCTCTGCAGGGCCACCAACTGTGTTAACTATTAACAGTAATGCAACACGGACAAGAGATGTCAGTGGGCTTGATAAGTACACAGAATATGAATTTCAAGTGTTGGCATTCACTTCTGTTGGTGATGGACCAAAGAGTTCAGTATTGGTGGAGAGAACAAAGGAAGATGGTAAGGCGCTATCAGAAACAAGGTTTAGAGTCTTATATGATCTTGTATAGATGATGCTTGTCTCCCAATGTAAACTCTAACAGATGATACACTGCATTTCATAAAGTGATTTTCACTTGAGTGCCGAAAGTAACTGGCGTTTGCTTTGGTTCTGCATTTACAATGCTCAGTGATTGGTTTAAAACATTAACGTCACTTTCTCAACTAATCAGAAGTAAAACTAAAACAAATCGCGACTTGTTTACACACGTTTTACCGCACTTCTTGTCATCTACATGTGTGTACTTTGAGTTTTGATTGATTCACTGGATTGCCTATGCCCACTGAGATTGATCAGAGTGATTTCTTTGGTTTTGGTGTTATGACGCTGAATCGAAAATCGCTTAAACTTAAATCTTACACAACCTTATTACACCTGCCTGCTCAAAACTATTTGGGACTATCGTTGAAAAAAGCCATTATCTGGCGTAGGGAGCTTGAAAAATTACGTCCCATGCGGTCATCTGCACAAGTAGGCATTCGCCAAGTATGTTTTTAGGGCCCAGGCAAGTTGTCTGCCGTCTAAATCATAAAAAGTACTTAGACAAGTAAGCAACTGTCCAGGTCACCCTAGGAAAAGGTAAGATAAAAATAACCATAAAAGGGAACTGGTTTTCATAATATATACAATTGCCTGTTGTAGGTTAGCAAAAAAGCAATTAGGAAGGTGGCATGAGACTGGCTTGTCATTTTCCGTGTGTGAAAATCTGTGTACTGTTATAGTAAGTTTAAGATTTTTTTTAATATACTCCAGTTGTCTCTGCTATCTGCAATTTTGTTACTTATTAACAATAGCCTTCATCTTTTATGAAACGAATTCAGATAGTAGTTATACTCCTAATATTAAAATAAATTTATGTCTGAATCAAATAATAATTCTAGTTCTATATTCATGTTTTTTAGTTCCTAAATTAGTCTCACGGTCCACAATTAACCTAATTTGAAGGAAGCTTGTGGAAACAAATGGGATTATCAGAAACTACTCTGTGCTTTGTAATCACAGTTAAGATCTAAGAATATTAACATTAATAGCATAAAATCAATCAGCTATATTTCTCATTTTTCTCAACAGCTCCAAGTGAGCCTGTATCTCTCAGCGGTGTAACTATAACTCCAAGTAAGTTGCATGGTCCAAGAGTAAACTTGACCTGGAGTAGACCTGCCCAGGCAAATGGAATCATAAGGAGCTACACGGTGTTTTATAGCCACAAGGAAGATACAAGAAAAGAAACCATTGGAGGAGATGCATTAAGTTACACCGTTGATGGGTTTGGTGGAGTCACGTTTCAGTTCCATGTCAGAGCTGTGACTATCAAACCTGGACCAAATGCTACTTTTACCGTGAATATGCCGGAGTATGGTAGGTTAGAAATTTGAAAAAACTCTTTTAAGTTTCAAAAAACTGAAAATTAACAAATGTTTCGGGCTTAGCCCTTCTTCAGTGTTGTAGTCTGAAATGCCCATGGTGGTATGGTAGGTATGGTAGGTTAGGCTTCCATTCAATGTGCCAATAAATCGATATTTTGGATTATCATTGGTCTGTCTGTATACCGATAACTTCTTTGGTTATGATACACCTTTCACTACCTTTGTGTGTGTTACCAATATTGGTCAAATGTTCTGTCATGATTTACTACGAGTTAAACTCGTGGATTAAAGTTTGCAGCCAAGATCCATAATGAAATTCATTTTGTTTATTAATTGTATAAAAATGTAATAATATTTTTTCCATTAGAACCCAGCCAAGGGCCTGCCAACGTGTCTGCCAACGAAGTGAACTACACAACGTTTCAGATAACTTGGGCTGCACTGCCAAAAGAGGTGGCAAATGGCATTATCGAAATTTACCAAGTCAGACTATTTTTGAAGGAAGATTGTTCTTCAGTACAATCGCAGTTAAATTCGACATTTAACACAACCACGACAGATTTGGTCTTAACTGATATTTCAATGTGTGGAAAGTATGGAGTATCTGTTAGAGGCTACACTGTGGCAGGATCTGGTCCCTACAGCAAACCTGTAGTGCTTCAGACGTTAGGTAAGCGAATTTAAAGACGCCAACGCCGTTAATTGATTGCTTAGTAAAGTATTCTAGTTGAATATGCTTAAAACGTGAAGTATGCTTAAAACGTGTGTTGTGTTGTTTTGAACTGACGTGAAACGTCCGCTGTAACTAAAATATGGATAACTTCAAATTCATTTTTCTTTCGCACGGTCAGCTTGAGAGCTAAAGTTCTGAATATTTCTTCTTAACTGCATTTGAAACTGTTACCATGCTGTGAGTTGTTTTTAGTATCTTTATTTTTGCCTTTATTGCTCAAATGTTCAGCGGAAACCGTCTTAATGATTTTATCCCATTAACTGTAACATCTCATTTTGATGTGTATGTTTAATTAAATGAATATGGAAATTTATTATTGTAATATCATCATCGTTACCTATTGTTATTGTAACTGTTAGTAATGTTCCTCCTACTACATGCATAGGCCATCTGGTGTAATGTTTAATGAAAGGCACAATTGCCCAAGCTATTTTCCAATCTTGGTTCTTCACAACCAGCTAGTCTGAACCTCACTTTTTTTTTCCACAGTTCAAACATGGTCCAAAGAATTGCCATCTTCACCATCTTTTCCTTCAAATTCAAGTGAAGAAGGAATAACAGCAAAAATAACGCTGCCACGCTTTCCAAGAAATGCAAAGTATGTTTGCTTTAATTGGGCAAATTACCTTTGTCAGCAGCTTTTATTATTTCAAAGGGAAGGGTAATGAATGCCGATAAATGCTGTCTGATACATGTATCAATGGTCTTTCTCATCATGTTCTGTCATCATAAACTTTTACTTAAATTCTCTCAGTCAGTAGGTTTATTTCCATTCATGTCTTAACGTGGATGTACAAATGTAGTTAAAGGACATATGGTGACTGATTGATAACGAAAAGTTGGTGATAAAAACACGTCCTTGAACGTCTTAGCATTATTTTTCAAGGAAAATGTTGAGATATCTAAGTAAGAACGTGTTACTATTTAAAGACTTATGTAACCTGAGTGTTATTTGTATGTGGTTATGGCCCTATCCCCCACCTAGTGGGAAAAGAGCTAAAAGGGACTTTGGGTTTTGGATTCAGTGTCCCCACTGAAGCTGCTGCTTTACTACAATGTCTCGATCTCTCCACCCACGTGTATTGATAGTCTGTATACGAGCCGGAGCTTATCGCGGTTTCCGTAGCATGAGGCGACTCGGAGTATCTCTACTCCCCCCTGGATGGGATGCTAGTCCATCGCAGGGTTACCCCCAGCAGTAAATTCGCCGGTACCCATTTATACACCTGGGTGGAGAGAGGCACTGTGAGAGTAAAGTATCTCGCCCAAGAACACAATGCAGTGACCCGACCAGGGCTCGAACCCGGATCCGATCCGGAGTCCAGCGCACTAACCATTAGGCCACCGCGCCTCCCACGTGTATTGATAAGTACCAATAAATAATTGGGGTGACTTGAGCTACAACGCTCAAAATTGCTGGTACATTTCGACTGTTCTTTGGTTGAGGTTTGAAGTTGACAGAGTTTGCAGTTTCCACACAGATTTCTGAAATGTTTATAGTTACATTGATTATATTCTGCTCTTAGGTTACCATACCTATATACTAAGTGTAAATGGTTTCAGGCCAAATATTCATCATTGGACAAATTTTATTTGGCTCAGCAACCAACTCGGTATTACAATCTTGCAGGTTCTTTCAAGTCATCATCATAACTTTTAGTTCAGTGTATTCTGGTGTTGTAAAGTCGCCGCAAAGTTTTGCACCACAAGATCTGTTAACATATGAAGAGGCTCATGAATCTTCCGTTCCTGCAGCGTACGTGACTTTTCAGTTTGGTGGAAATGATTTCAATAAATACCGGGAATTTGTTGTTGGAAATGAAGCACGATCAAACAGTAAAACAAGAAGTAAGAGAAGCTGTGATGACGACAAGCAGTTTTACAACAAACCACTCCAGCCAAATACAAACTACAGAGTATTCCTCAGGGCTTTTGTTACTGAGGTATTTTGGCCAATAACAACCTCTTCTTATCATCCATAGCGTTATTACCTTAGAAGAAAAAACCTCACAAAACCAGAGTCTATCTTCGAAAAGAGTCACCAATGCGACTAAAACAAAATAGGGCTGTAAAAGTGCCAGCAGCATGTTTTCTTTATGCTAATTATTTGCTAAATTAACTGCACTGCCTCGCCGTGAATACATACATGTAAAGTAAGGAACATGCCAGAAGCAGAACTTAGAATTTAACACCTAGGCATAATATACACAATGATAAGAATTATACAATAGTGCATGGGTTATTCATTCTCACTGATATTTTTAACGTGTACATAGATATGACAAATTTTGTGTTTATTTTTTTTTTCATGAAACTGTCAAACATTTAAGTTAACGTAATAGTATCTTATTAAGAAATTTTATAAAAAACGTTTTGGTTTTTTAAAATTTTAGTAACCTTTTTAGCCTTTTTTATAACATTAAAGTTAGCCTTGAGTAATTTGTTTATTCTGTGTTCATGTTTGCAGACGGCGTATATCTCAAGTAACTTCCTAGAGATGGACATCAAAGGTGCTTAAAATATATCAAAATATAATCATGGCAATGACGTTGTGCATGGTGCGTTATATCGGCGTCGTTGATCAATTTTAAATCTGTCTGTGTTGACTTTTTGTAATTGTTTTCCTTTGTCTGATTTTTTTTTTTTGACCTGCAGTCAACTCTCTCTTAACGGACAACGCCAGAAGACGGTCACCTGGTGTTGGTGTTGTCCCTCTCGTTCTTTGCAGTCATTGTTCTGTAACTAGACTCTCTACGCGACGGACAGTCGGAGGCAGTGCCGACGGTGTCCGTCTTAGAGCGAGTTGATTGTATACTTGTAAGATTGCTAATTTGTTAAAACTATTTGTGTGTAATTTTCAATAAAAAGTCTCATCAGTTTATTTGAGCATACTGAAAATTCACTTACCGGTAAGTCATTATAAACACAATACCCAAGCAATTGCGTGCACAATCGATCAATTGTGATCGAGGTGGCTGTGGCAGTCTTTGCAGTCCAGTTTGCCCCTAAAGTTCAAAACAGTCAGTGTAGTGCTTGCTCGGTGTATTGCAGACCTGGTTGTGAAACGAGTTGAAACTAGCACTTGTATTCTCCAACTCTCCTAGAGAAGTCTGTGGTCCAGAAACTGCCAGAAAGAATCATTTTAGCCGTTGGCGAACTGGCAGTTTTGACGTGTGAAGCCAGTGGAGATCCGAAGCCGTCTGTTACATGGACAAAAAATGGAAACACCAGTATACCACGAGCTCAGTTCAAGAAAGATGGACGCATTCTTGTTATTCAAAATGTCCTTCCTTGTGACAGTGGTGTTTATGAATGCAAAGCATCAAACAAGTTTGGAGAAAGCCGTACATCAACCGCAGTGATAATCGCTGGTAAGTTGCACAAGCTGCAAAGGAGATAATTTTTAGAATTATTTCTCATTTATTGTTGTAAATGATTGGTACCTTTTTTCTCAGTCCATTCTTTGGGTTTTCAAGCACTTCTGCTTGAAATGCCCAATCGTTGGTAAACAAGTTGTGTTACCACAGCAACAGTATAGTATGTTCAAAACACCCTTAATTTTAGTTTTACGTGTTTGTAATGCAAATCCCAACACAACCTCGTTTACCCCCCGTTTTATTATCGAATTGTGATTTTGACGGTAAGATACAACTTTTTATTTTGCAAAGCTTACTAAAAGTTGTATGTTAATGTCCAAGTTCGTATTCTTGGGTAATTTCTTAATGCTTTTAAACCCACAGTGCCGCCCAGATTAGTTGAGGACATTTCCCCACCTTCAGTTATATGTCAAAGGCAAACCCTCTGTTTACTTTCATGCCATGCAATCAGTGATACTCCATTTAACTACTCCTGGACAAAGAATGGTCAGGTTCCAGTGGGTGATGACATCAAAATCATGAACAACAGCATTGTTCTAACGCCTCAAGATGCAAAGGATTATGGGGAATATAAGTGCCATGCTACAAACAGCTTTGGTTCGACGGCTCACAAAATCACCTTGTCTGAAAGTGAGAAGTGTTCAACTGCTGCAGATACAAGAAACGTCACGTACAAATGCATTGTGTTACGTTGTGTTAGCTTATTTTGAGCTATGTTGTTGTATTACGTTACGCTTTGTAATGCAATGCTATGCTATGTTATGTTATGTTATGTTATGTTATGTTATGTTATGTTATGTTATGCACTATGCTATGCTATGTTATGTTATGCTATGCTATGCTATATGCTATGTTATGTTATGCTATGCTATGTTATGTTATGTTATGTTATGCTATGCTATGTTATGTTATGTTATGCTATGCTATGCTATGCTATGCTATGCTATGCTATGTTATGCTATGCTATGCTATGCTATGCTATGTTATGTTATGTTATGTTATGTTATGCTTTGCTATGCTATGCTATGCTATGTTATGCTATGCTATGCTATGCTATGCTATGTTATGCTATGCTGTTATGTTATGCTATGCTATGTTATGTTATGCTGTGCTATGCTATGTTATGCTATGTTATGTTATGTTATGTGATGCTATGCTGTGCTGTGCTATGCTATGTTATACTATGTTATGTTATGCTGTGCTATGCTATGTTATGCTATGCTATGCTATGTTATGTTATGTTATGTTATGTTATATAATTACGTAATGTTGTAATGTTATGTTAAAAAACGTTAAATTGTTGTTGAAGTCTAGCAAAAACAGTCAAGACAGTTTTATTTTGATGTGCTTTCTAATCAAATGTGACACTGTTAATCTATGGGATTTATTATAACAATATTATAACAAGTATCGTTTGATAAAGATTTCATTAAAATCATCAAGTTCAACATAGATAAGGAGGGAAACATTTATTGTAGCATTCAGACAAAAATAGGTCGTATGTAGCAGAAAGACGTTCACTTCACACTTAATACTTTTTTGATTGTTTATTTTTTTTCCTGGATAGATTTACACAAATTCTTCCACGCTGGTGTCATCATTTTGTCCTGCATTGTTTTTGTGTTGCTTGTTGTTATTGGTGTGTTAATATGGCGGCTGAGACGAGCTGTGCCCAACAACAGAGCAACGACTGTAGACGAAGCCATCAAAGAAGACATAATTGGTAAACCTGACTTGCAACGTGATCAGCACGTGTCAGAACCAGCTTCTTACATAGAACTGCGCGCCAGGCCTTCGGAGGAGCAGTCACCTCCACCTGATGAGTACCAGGCTCTTGAGGACAGAACCGAAACTCCCGCATATTACAATGCAGTATTTGAGAAAGGAAGTTGCAAAAATGAAGACGACGATGTTTACGCTGAAATAGCAAGTGGTCAGTGTTGAGTCTTTCTGCTCTTGCCGTTAGACGGTGACAGCTAAGATGTTTAATGCATGTAGGTGGTGATATATGAAATATCCAGAAACCGTAATTCACGTTATATAACATGTTTTCCAAGAATAGTTACTGTACTGGAACGAACGGTATGTGCTATATCTCCAAAGGTGACTTTATAGTAACATAAATTTAATTTTGGGTGAGGTTCCCAAAACAAACAAAACCTCTTGCGACGAACACTTCCTTCGTTCCTTCGTAACTTAACTTACTTTTTATATCACCCTGAATATCTTTTATAAAGTTACAGCATATCAAAGGGTCACTGGTTTTTCAGTTTGTTTACCGTCATGTGTTCACCCTCTATAAATAAAGTTGAATGATTGATTCAATCAATCAATTAATCAATCAATCAATCAATCAATTATACATGTTCGACTTTAAAGCGAATCTCCATTATGATAGTTTCTTAAAGTAAACAATCCACACTGTCAGTAAACAGCACGTTTAACACTGATTTCGTTTTCCAGGAAACTAAAGGAGCGAACAACGCATTTTGAAAAAAATCAGCCAATTTTATCAAGTTCGTTGATCGAAGTTTAAGTCTGTCTGTCTTAATCTTCTTCAATCTTAACCATCCTTGTTCCTTTTTGGTTTATTATTACCTCTTTGTTATTTTCCTACCTTGGTAAACTATTATTTTGAGTTTTCTTCAATTCCTAACGTGAAATGTACGCGTTTTCGGGAGCACGCGCGTGTAAACTCGGGAGGTTGTCGACTCGATTTCATTTCGTTCGTAATCCGTGTCAATCCAATCTTTCCCAATCTTAACCATCGTTGTTCTCTTTTGGTTTATTAGGACTTCTTTAGTGTTTTTCTAACTTGTTAACGAATTATTTTGAGGTTTCCTTCAATTTGAAAGTAATTTTGCACATCAGAAAAATGACTTAAAATATCATGACATATCTCCTTGATGTGACTCCTGAATGGGTGCCAAAGCTGACTGGCTCATTTGCCTTTTAAAACTTCTTATGCAAACAGCTAAATGTTTAATAGCATATATATGTGGATAATAGAATATGATACGATATTACGACATGTAAATACTAGAATATTTCTAGGTAATGAAAATATTTTTTAGGTATGAAGATTATGCAATATTTGTAGAATAGAGTATTTCTAGATATTAAAATGTATTATAAGATAATACGATATTTGTTAATAATAGAATATTTCTAGACAACAAAATATTTGTGGATAGTAGAGTATTTTTATATATAGAATATTTATAGGCAATGGAATGCAATGAAAACCCGCATATAGGAACTTGCTTTCTCTCAAGTTAGCCTAAACAGGTTGTTATACAAATGGTGTTTATTGGGATTTAAGGCTATTTTTCTTGAGAAAAAATATTTTTTGGTACTGTAAGTTGTTTATGCGAAATATGGATGCAATCTTGTCCAAATTGTTCGGCTCATTTTCTTTGCTCAGTAGAGCTTGTTTTATTCGATTTAGAAATTCTAAGATTTAAGTGCATTCTATGAAATAAGAACCTGTTTTAAATTTTCGGCTAAAAGAGGTTCTTATATAGGTTCCTGTATGTAGGTTTTTACTGTATGTGTAGATCATTTTTATTTATAGAATATTTGTAGGCAATGAAATATGTGAAGGTAAAAAGATATTATTACTCCATATGTTACTTGCTGGCCTTAGTCAGACAGTCAATCTGTACGCCCCCAAGACCTCGGGCACAGTTTTTTAAAGGGGCTTTGTCACGGATTTTAACAGATTTTTGAACAGCCAAAATTTTTATTTGTGTCGAAGGAAACCAAAAATAATAGAACATTTTTATTAAAAATTGCTATATTGGATCACCAAGACTGTTTTTAAGCTTCTTTAGCTGCAGATGGCTACGATGGAAATGGATTACAGCTTGAAAACTTGAGCTAAACTTTTCAAGTTGTTTCCGCACGTCTACAAAAAAAATCTATATTTATAACCGTAGTTAGATTTCTATGCACATATTAAGGTTATAATTCTTCCTTGTTTCAAGGTAATGTTTTTCATGGGTTAAGTTTCGTACCACAAATTTCAGAACAGTTTAGACCAAAAATCTGCGAAATCCCCGTGACAGAGCTCCTTTAACTATACGGAGCTTCCGGTTGGCAGATAACGTGCCTCCAAGAAGTCGGGTAAAGCATAGAAGCCCACTTCTTTGGAACTAGCGATCCACCACTTTGCGACATTTGAACTCGGTGTGCAAGGCAGACTTTAGACCTGTAGGCTTCGTATAAAACTGCCAAAAAGTTGGTATTTTCAAGCCCGCTTGCAAAATGAATTTTACTGACGTATTTGTTTTCAAGGGTCTTTATCTGAAAATTTCCCCTGGGAAGCAAATCTCCTGATCCCAGAATAGCGTCCCTTACGGACCGGTTGACCTGACTTGCAGCTAAGTAACACCCCTGATAGCATTTTCGTGTGCCACTGGTAACATGAATGGAGAGAAAATATTCGACCTACACGTTGTGGTCCATTTTAAGAGGAAACGAGCCTACCCGGTCAAAAACCAGCCTACGGCCCTGCAGTTGTAAAACACATTTAAGATAATCTTAAATCACTGAATTAACGTGCTCGTCATTTTTTTCCCATGTGACAGTGGCGGAACCAGACCTTTCAGGCTAAGCAGGGGGCCGCTTGACTATGAATGTTGAATTCTGTGAAGATAATTCCGGCACTTGGCTATTTCCGAAAAAATAAGGTGGGGACCAGGTCCCCCGGGCCTCCCCTGGATCCGCCACTGTGTGACATGGTGGTTTCACCTTTCCCATGGCAATTTCAGTGTACTTCGTAATTATTTTTCTTTTCAGAGGCGATACTGTCACTGGACTAACGATTAAAAGCATCGCGGTACGATGCCCCAAGAGCAACAGAGCGACAGAAGGGGGAAAAACTTTTTACTACAACAACTTTACTATTGAATTCTCTACCTGCTAACATATGATCCAGTGAAAGCACTAATGCTTTTAAAATAAAATACATCCAGCTATACCCGAGAAGGCATCATTGTAACTTGCGCGTATTAGAGGTACTTACAGTATGAATATATAGTCGATATTACCGGATGAGATCTCGATTTACCCAAAGTGGACGCGCAAATAGTATCGGGAGTTGCGCAGAATGCCCGCAAGTAGTATCGGGAGGTGTGATAAAATTCCCTGTACGGTGATTGGTTAATGATGAGGTAAGGTGAAGGAATCTCTGCGTGGTGATTGGGTGACGATGACAGCCCATCAGCGTAAGCAAATACGCACGCGACAACGTCGAAAAGAAAATTTGCTCTCTTTATTTCACAAGGTCTCGGAGACGAAAGATACAGAGTTTATTTTTCCAAGAACCATTACGAACATATCTACAAACTTGTCCACGATTAACGATAAGCAAGACTCAGTCCAAAACCGCGACTTGCCAAATACACACTACTTGACTACTTGACTTCATTTAAATGAAATTTGTAACTGAGACTTGTCAAGGAGGAAAGAGAATTCAAAAGAGTTCTTGAGATAATTAAAACTCACGGCATAGTTTATGACAGAGGTGAGAAATCTTTCGGCATCCGTTTCGAGATCAGCAGAAAAGTTGGCCATTGTTGCTTGAGTTCCAGCCCTTATATATTGAAACAAAAAATCTGAAAGCAGTTGGTCTCAATTGGTAGTTTTAAAACGTTTGGCTATTACTAAAGTTTATCCTCACTGAGATCACCCATTACAGCAAAAAAGCAAAATGATCTCAGGAAGTTGGGGACGCGTTCGTGTAATTAAATTTACGTGGTCATTAATCTTTTTGACTTTTTGCATATTCGGCCTTGTTTTGCTTATCTAAATTCATCCTGAAAGTTTGTTTTAAATGGCACGTCCTCGTCCCGTGTTGTTGAAAATCGATTGAAAAAGAGAAAGCCCAAAACCACGGGATACTTTGTGAGCACAACACGAGAAAAAATTAGAGTGTTTTCTTCTGAATTTTCACCGACGGTTCCAAACAGAAAACTGATTTTCAATCAATTTAGAAAATAGAAGAGCCAAAATATCAAGCGAAAGAATTAACTGTAGTAACGGTGCGCTGAGAAAAAAAGAATAACAGCGGGGGCAGCTGTAGTGTTAACTATCCCTCGTTATAATTTATATTTTAATTGTTTAGGTGATGGCCACGGGTTTACCAGTCAACGACTGTAAAGTGTATGCCCTCATAAAATAAAGTTACTTAACTTTACTTGATTTTGGCTTTATCCCTTCTTTCTTGTGCCGAATGCCCGGGGTGGGGAGGGAGGGGATACTCTGAATATTGGGTGGATTATGTCCCTTGGTCCCTGGAACCCTTTCGTTGAAGTCTTCCCTATATTAAATGGCATATTAAAATATCCAAAGATTTAAACCAAGAAAGGATCACTTAAACAAACAAAAGCTTTTAAAAGCCGGAAACATTTTAGGATTACGATCGATCCGCAATGGCTCTAAATTAACCAAACTTTACATATGTGCAGTGCACGCTGAAATTTAGACGAGACACCAAAATCACTTCCTTATCTTCGATTATCTAGATTCTCCAGAAACGCTATTGACTACCGTAATGATTCGATTTAGCGCCCTCCTTCCAATAAGCGCCCCCTTTCGAATAAGCGCCCCCCTTCGAATGTGTTTTTGTCAATAAGCGCCCCTATTCCAATAAGCGCCCCCATTCTGATAAAGCGCCTCATTCTTATAACCGCCCCTACTCTAATAAGCGCCCCTGTTTAAATAAGTACCCCCACCCCCATTCTTATAAGCGCCCCTATTTTAATATAATTACAGTGCCTTCAGAGTACGTATCAAACGTGGCTTGTTACTGTTGCGGTTTCTGTTATTGATCGTTAACATAGATCACCAAACCGTAAAACGAACAATTCTTTTAAAAGTAACTGAACTTCCAACATTTTGTTTCCGTTACAGTTTCTGTTATTGTTGTTTATTTCAATATGTATTAAAGTTTTGTTTTGAGCATTTGGAAGTTTCTAAAAAAAATAAATAAGCGCCCTGTCCCGAATAAGCGCCCTGTCTCGAATAAGCGCCCTCCCTTGAGGTGCCAAAAGTAAATAAGCGCCCCGGGCGCTAAATCGAATCTTTACGGTATTTTGCTTTTCATTTCTGTCATATTGATTTCTCCAAACATTAATCTTGACTGACAAAATCATTTTACTCGATCATCATTTCTGTCATTTTACAATCTACCATTTTAGACCAAATAGTAAAAGTGAGTACGCGCAACTCTTTTGGAGGGGGACTTGGGGGGACCCTGAACACCGCAACACCGCAAAAAAGATAAACCAACACCGCATCACCGCAAGAAAATTTGACGAAACACCGTCACCGCAATATATCTTTTTGCAGCATAATATGTTAACAAAACCTTACTGTCCTTACTGAGAAGCACTATCCAAGGGAACCGAATCGTGGGTGTTTCGATTAACCGATGGTTCGAGAATTCGGGATTCTACTGTATATCACGTAACTTGAAGACCTTTTGTCACCTGAGTTACTAAAGAACGTTGGAATTTGAGGAATGTCTTTTTATTTTTTGCTTTTCTAGACTGTTATTAATAATTCAATCAATCTTTAAGGAGCTACGTATTACTATTAATTATCGGCGCTCGACCGTAAGGCTAGGTAATGAGCTTTCTCCAATCTATCGCCATTTTAAAATAAAAGTTCAGCTGAAAGATTCTGAAATGAGCTAAAATATACTGCGCAAAGCACATTGGGAAGCCATTACCAGTCTCTTGGGAGTAATCTTGTTTCAGACGCTGGAGTGGAAAGTTTGGAAAGCGAAGAGCACTTATCTGAGCATTGAGCTGCAATCTACGGCCCATATCATGACAAAATAGACAATTAACTGGTTCAATTTATGCTACCAAAGGCTTTTCTTCTGAAATGAGCTTTTTGATGCAGCGACTGCATTCCGTGACGGAACAAAACATGGCGAAGTTTGGCCTTGCACTGTATTTCCGGGTGGCTTTCCTCGCTTTTCTTCTTCCTTTGGCTTCAGGTGAGCTCAGAATCATTTGCAATATGTGTAGCAGGAAAGATTAGTTCTGTTTAGGCGCGTTTGTGATAGTGAATGAGTTTATTGACTGCGAACTTAATTTATGTAAGATCTCTATCAGTTTTGTTTGTTGCTCAAGGCTTCCGGACAGCATCGTGTAGTGTTTTATCATGCATATAGAAGCAATAAAGAGCAATTGCTGACCTCTTAATTTCGAAAATTTGATCAACAAACTAAGTTAAATAAAAGGTTTTTATCAATCAAATTTCTTCAAGTTCAGCAAGTGTAAAGGAAGCAAAAGAGCAACAGATATAATTTGCATGACAAGGTATTGCGATTATGTGCAAATTAATTCAGATTCTCCGGTTTATCACCTACTACGCTATTTATCCTTGCTGTGCTGTAATGCTTAATGAAGGTTTTTTTTAACCTATTAAGTTTGGTTTAAAACTAAAGACATTATGAACTTTAAAACGACTAGAAGCTAATACCATCAGCTCTGAATTAATGCCAGATTAATTGCAGAAGAGCTACATGTAGAGTGTATGATACCTACTGGTTTCCATAAAGCAAACTTTCGACTCCTGCACTTACATACACACGATCAACATATAATGGTCTACAATCGGTCGCCATCTAGCGGATCATCACAGTTTTACAAATCTTTTGGCTGTCACAGGTAAAAGCCTACTTAAGGATGCTCGCGCTAATAATTGTTTGTGCGGATTCTTATTGTGTAATTCATGTCCTAATGTCACGCATCGAGCATGCATTCTGAGAAAACTTTTCTTACAAATATAGTGCAGGTAGCCTGTTGGTTATCTTTGCTCGTAGTTCTCAAATGGTCGGTGACCCCCAATTTTTTTGGATAGACATCCTTGTTTTGCGATTCTCGACAGGTTGTAAAAAAATGAACAAAAGGCCAACGAGGGAAGTTTAAAAATTTCTAATTTTCTGCCCATGTAGCATCGAATCTTGCCCATCTTTCAACTGCCAGCCAACTGCCAGACGATGGGCCGAACGCTAAAACGCGGTATTAAAATAGCCTGTATGGCAGACAAATAGTGTGGAATTTTCTCACTCCTGGAGGCTGGGGATCGATTACTGTTGTTCTAGAAAAGTGACCATAAAAGTGTCAATTCACAGAAATGTATGGCACCTTTTCCTAATGTTCCCGCAGATCACCCTGCGAGCAGAGCCCTTTCTTTTTTGCTGATAAACTTGACAAGAAAGAGCTCTGCACAAATCGTGTCAAATCTTTGTTGGGCATGCGCAAAGTTTATGTGTGACTTGCGCAAACTTGCGCGAGGCTTTGCCTGGATACAAAAAATGTAGCAAATTTATAAGCTATCAAAACGCTTTCTTCTTTTGAACGTTCGTAAATTGAATTAGCAACAGAAATAGCTTGTTTTTCAAGTCTGTTAGTACAGGGGTTTGTCAATAACCAAATGTCTGTGAGTAAAAAGATGTGTAAAAATACCTCGCAAATCTGATGCGTGCATTCACTAGCTTGCACGCATCAAACACAGCATGCACTCTTCAGTACCGTTGACAGCCGAGTTGAGAATTTGAACACTAATGGCGACTTTTTTCTTTCCCAATTCTATATCAAGATTGTGTCACTGGTCTTTCCCTACATAGGAAAGTAGTTCATGACCTATTTAAAATGATCAACTTGGGTATGAGATTATGCAAAAGTTGCTTCAGTCTTCGTACTGTGGGCTTGGTTTTGACTGTCGCTTTGTCCTAAAAAATAATGCTTGCGCTGCAAAAAAACAGTTTTATCTGGACTGACTAGCCCAAACTTTGGGGCTGTGGCGACTTCAAAGAATTGACACGATTTATGCAGAGCCTCTTTTTCTTCCCAATTCTCAGCCGCAGGGAAGTTAAAAGAGGCTCTGCTCACAGGGTGCCTGCAGATAAGCTGTACCCCTGATTTTGAGCGACAATTATTTCTGGAAAAAATGGTGCTGCTTATCTACTGGTGTTTATAGTACTTCTACCCATATCTCTTTGCTACAATATTGAAGCTTGGCATTTTGACCCTTCCTCCAAACCTCTACTCTATGCCAGCTAAATCCTAATTAATGCGCTGCCCTGACCCTGCAATTCAATAATGCATAACGCTCTAGACACATGTATGCACTGTAGACCTATTTTGTAGTTAGGTATACCATATTAAAAAGCAGGGAGGGTGAGATTTTTCCCCCTGCGACGTATTATTTCTTTCCTTTTTCTTTCTTTCTCCCCCCCCCCCCAAGATTCTAGTAATTTTTTGCTCAATATTCCTGTTTGAAGAAAACCAACACTTGCCTGTAGCCTGCGTTTAAATTTCATTACAACACCACGATTGATGCATTCTTGGTTATGTTTTTGAAAACTCAAAAAAGAAAATGCTTGCACCCCACGCTCTTGACAGCTGATAACTATCTCATCATGATTATTTCACTAAGGTTCACCAGAACATTTGCAACAATGAATTTCATCTTCCTCAAGTTTAGTTATGCATTGGTCAGGGGAATTGCAAACAAAAGTCTATGACCCAAGGAAGGATTGACCGACTGACTGAGCAATGACCGCACTGACCACTATACTCCTATTTTCATATTTTGCAAAGTAGTTGTAAAAATGACATCAGGACCTTTCTGGTGAATACTTTTATTTTGGGCTGGAAAACACAGGCATTGTTCTACCATGTAATACTCTATAAGTTACAACCTTACGTATGTACGCGATGTACATGATGTACAGTAGGCTAGTTCTCTTTTTTTGTTTTGCTTGTTAAGTTTGTTTTGACATTTCAGCAAAGTGAAATTTCTATTGCTTTTTTTGTCAATTTGAGGAAGCAGTATGGCTGAATGATTAGGGTGGGAGACTTGAAATCCCAAGGGTCCTGGGTTCAAGTCCCATTCTGACCAGTACCTAAGTTGAGTTGTTCACCTCACATCTGAGAATTTTAACCTTGTTATGTTTCATTTGTAACATTAATTTCGTTTCTTACACACGTACATTTAAATGCCCTGTGCCCATTAGCACTTGTGTTAAGTCAATTACTGAGGGTAAACAAAATAATATATTTTTTTCGTTACAGGAGACTGTATTGATCTGGATCTTGGAATGGAAAATGGAACAATTCCAGACAGTAAGATAACAGCTTCTTCTGAACACACACCAGCCAAGAATGGTCGACTGAACTTTACATCAGGATCATCATGGTGTGCAGGAACAAGTGACGCTAATCCATATCTACAGATTGATCTACAAACACTTCATATCATCTGCGCTGTGTCCACTCAAGGGAATTCTAAAGCTGATCAGTGGGTGAAGACCTACACACTAAAATTATCCATAGATGGGTCAACTTGGACAGATTATAAAGAAGGTGGACAGGTTAAGGTACATTCAAAACATATGTTAATATTTTATTCAAGCTGTTATAGTATTCCTGACAGATCTGGTTTGACTGTTACCCATTCTAATGCCCATAATGGTCATGATCCAGCTGTAAAGCGGATCCAAGACAGTCAGCTATTCTATATTAAAATTCACCCAGAGAATCGGGAAACGTGAATATTGAAAGTCGACAAATAACCCCACTTACTGAAATTATGTGTGGTGACGCCAGCTCAGTCATGTGCAAATAAATACCATTATATATTACACACCTTTACCAGAGCAGCAAGTAAAAGGGTAGACTACATATTTCAATATCAAAATTATACGGTTATCTACAGTATACATTAATTTACATGCACAATGCTCATGCTTGTAAACAGCATGTTCAATTGTTGCTTGTTACTTTAACATTAATATTTTTTTTCAGTATTTTGAGGGAAATAATGACAAAAACTCAGAAGTTAAGCATGTTGTTTATGGAGTCTTGACAAGGTTTCTGCGACTCCTGCCTAAAGCTCACCAAGGTGGTGTATGTATGAGAACAGAGGTGTTTGGAGTGAAATCAAAACCAGGTAATGTTAAACATTTATTTTTTTTAATTAATCGTTTCAACTCTTAGAGTTGCAGATCGAACCACAACTACATACATGTACACAAGTAATGCAAAAATATTATAATCATTATTTTATTATTCATTTAAAATATTTCCAGAGCTCAGTGACAGTGAAACAGTGGGCTATTCCTTGGCTGTTGCTGAATTATGGATGTTTCTCTCTGAAAGAGCTAGATAAGCTTTAAAAATCAAGAGATTTCCCTTCAAAGCATTATTTTTTTCTAATCTTTATCATGTACTAATTGGATTTGTTTTGCCATAGTGTTCAATGCATAGGGACCATTTTACATGTAATTTGTACTTTTTAGCTCTTTGGTATCAAAGCCATTGTTATGTGACATCAATCGTCCAGTTACGTAAGCTTCTTTGTAATTAGTTGATGCTTGTTATTTAGCTGGAATTACCCAGGGATTGAATGCCAGTCAGAAGAGGAGATTATATTTTGAATGAATAATTATTAATTGGAATTATTGTATATTCAGACTTTTAAGATTCGCTCAATGGCCAAACAACACCAGTAATAATAAAATCACCACAAATAACAAATCATTGAAAGAAAAATAAGCCTGCTATGTTTGCATGGCAATGTTACTCACTGGTTTACACTACATTTGTGTGGGAGGCATAAAGGTTACTTAGTGCATATAATGGTGGATTCTGTCTGTCTTAAGGTATAAATTCTTTCAAGGGTACCAGTCACTGTAAATGGCTGCTGGCAAATTGCTAGCTAAGGGCAACTTGAAAATGTTTAATGCTGGATATGTACAGTAGCCTATAAATGGACTTAGCACCCCATGCAAACAAACTTCAAAGTCCCTAGGCCTCTGTAACCCCAACACTCAGCATGCAAGGTCCATCCATGTGCAGCTCAATTCACAATAAAAGAAACAGTATTTATTGTTTAGCTACAATTTGAACTAGAAGAAACTTTATTTTTGTTTTTAAGGAAATTTAGCATGATTGAGGTACGCTTCAGATCAATTTTTCATTGCAGCTGACGGCAAAATTGCTACCTGCCAGCACATTTTGACTGAGCTGAGTTGATTGTTCTGTTAATCTGTTTACTTGCAGTGAATCTTGCTCTTGGAAAGCCTACAGTTCAGTCCTCGACAAACACTAGTGCCTCAGGTGATTCAGGTAATGCAGTGGATGGGAATGTTAATGCTGGGCACTGTTCACAAACAAAGCAAGATGACCCCAGCTGGTGGCGAGTGGACCTGGGATCTCCAGGTCTCGTGCCTGTATCTGAAATATACATAGTCAACGGGTTTGGTGGAAGCTCATCAGTTACAAATAGTGACTATAAAATAACATTAGGTAAGTACATAGACATAAATAAATAAGCATATTTTTAGTGTTGATCTTCAAATGTGAACTCAACTCTCCTGCAGGCAGATGCCATCCTTTGGACCTGAAAAAGCGGCCACTTGATAGGGGTTCTGTTTTTGGGAGGTTCAAGTACAAATAAATAAAAACATGTAAATAGTAAATACATTGTAGCTATTGGAAATAAATAATACAGTCTCAGTAAAAACAGTAATTACATGTAGCAATTTTTGGCTGTGATGCCTGCACACATCTAAATCAAGCCCCACCATATTTTTCACAACAGATTTGTACACAATTTAGTGTACATGTATCCTATGTATAAATGGGATTCCCTGCACCAAAATAGATCTAGTACTAATAATTATTTTTAACTGCTGTGAGAATTTTTGTGTGATCATTTGTGACATACAACTGTAGCTGGCAAATATATACGACTTAAGGCAAAATAATTTCATAAAACTAGAAAAAGTTGTTTAGCTGAAAAACCTGATATCAATAAAAATTTGCTCTCTCTTACCTTTTTGGATAACATATAAAAAAATTTTTAACCCAAAAGCAGTTTAGGAACGTAATATTTGCGACTGTTTTTTTTTTTTCCAAATCTTGCTAAGGTAGCTGGAAAGTACCGGTATATATGTACAAGGAATTTGTTGTCTGCCATAGAGTTATTGGATTTCCAAAATTAATACAAATGCTAGTGTAAGGAGAGGACTGGGAAAGAGAGTTTTTGTCGGGACAGACAGCACATAATTATTTTGAAGAAAATGTCAGGAAAATGGGTTTTCCAGTGTTTCTTTTTCAAGAATTTCCCAGGGAACCAGGCCCCGAGACCCCCTAGACTGTTAAAATTAGCTAAGGAAACCTATTATAAGGATGCACTACATGAAAATGAGGGGGATTCTCGTCAAACTTGGCGTATTGTAAATGAGCTTACATCAAGGAAAACCGCAAATTCAAATATCAAAGAAATCCAAAATGAGGGTGAGTCTATTTATAATTCTCAGCTCTTATCAGAAACCTTTAATACCCATTTTGCTACTGTTGGTCCCAAACTCGCGAATGAAATTAAATCGGGCACAAATGGCTTATCTCATTTGCAATATGTTAAGGGTACTCAGGACCGCTTTATACTTACATGTAACAATACTAATCCCTCAAAAGTGTCTTTGCTGCTATCTAAACTTTGTAAATCTAAGGCAACTGGCCTTGACAAGATTTCAGCAAGACTGCTACGTGAAAGTGCAGACTTGATCGCTAATTCTCTTTGCTCTATTTTTAATTGCTCAATAAATTCAGGTGTGTTCCCCGATGAGTGGAAATGCTGTAAAGTTATTCCACTTTTTAAACGGGGGGCTCGCTCTGATCTTAATAATTATCGTCCCATTTCGATTATACCTGTCGTAGCGAAAGTTTTTGAGCGAATTATATACGATCAAATTTACGATTACCTCACTAAAAATGGGTTGTTATCAGATCAACAATCTGGTTTCCGTTCCCTTCATTCTACAGTTACCGCTTTGCTTGAGGTAACGAATGACTGGGCTTACAATATTGACAAAGGCAGTGTCAACGCAGTAGTTTTCTTGGATCTGAAAAAGGCGTTTGACACTGTCGATCACCATATTCTTTTATCTAAATTACATGAATATGGCGTACAAGGAATTTCTCATTGTTGGTTTCGTTCTTATCTGGATAATCGTAAACAAAAATGTTTCGTAAATGGTTCGCTCTCTAACAGCCAATCACTAACTTGTGGGATTCCACAGGGAACAATTTTAGGGCCACTACTCTTTCTAATCTATATTAACGATCTCCCTAATTGTCTCTCAATCTCTAAGCCTCGAATGTACGCTGACGATACTCACTTGACCTTTGCCAGTAACTGTGTCGACACGATTAATGTGGTCTTAAATCGCGACCTAGCTAAGGTCAATGAATGGCTTGTCGCGAACAAATTAACATTAAATGCAAGCAAGACAGAATTTATGTTAATCGGGTCGAGACAAAGGTTAAGTACTTTTGACAAATCTCCTAGCCTTTCAATTGATGATAAATCTATAAAGCAAGTTTCTAGCACTAAATCTCTTGGTGTGCACATTGACGAAAATCTCTCTTGGAATGTGCACATCGAGTCCATTGCTAAGAAAATTGTATCTGGCCTGGGAGCTTTAAAGAGGTGTAGACGATTTGTTCCTCAAAGCACGCTGCATTCTGTTTTCAGTGCCTTAATACAGCCTCATTTTGATTATTGTAGTGTTGTTTGGGGACACTGTAATAAGACCCTTTCTGACAAACTGCAAAAATTGCAGAACCGCGCTGCACGTATTCTAACCTTTTCCAGCTATGACACAAATGCCGGACTTCTCTTTGAATGGCTCGGCTGGAGGGGATTGGAATCTCAAAGGCAAATACAAGAAGCAATAATGGTGTACAAATCTCTTAACGGTCTTGTACCTACCTATTTGCAATCTATCTTTACTGATAGGAATAATATAACTCAATACGAACTGAGAGACACCGTGGGCAAACTCGCTGTTCCTTTGCCCCGCACAAACTATCTAAAAAACAGTTTTAGTTACCAAGGTGCGGTGCTTTGGAACAGCTTACCACATGATTTGTGGCAAGCACAAACTCTCAATGGTTTTAGAATTGGTTGCCGACATCATTTTTCTTAGTCACAAAATTTTTTACCTTTTATAGCACACGGCATTCATGTAAAGCAGAGTTTTGTTAGTATAAATTAGTATTGTTTTAGTTCTTAGTATTGTATTTATTATCATTAGTATTTTATAATTGACTGAACTGATGAATTTACCGTGTATAAATAAAGTTACTACTACTACTACTACTACTAGACGTGACGGGGTAGAGCCTATAGCTATCAGATGGGTCCTCTGGACCCCAAACCATCTACTTAACAGAAATCTCCAGTTACTCACAATCAAAAGGTTAAAGAAAACCCTGAAATTGCTCATTACTCATTGCAACCAGTTATGTAAATGAGCTGTAAGCATTCAGAGCACTATTCTTGCTGGGAGTCCTCATGCACAAGCTCCCATAATTCCGTTGAGATCCCACTTTCTCATTCCCGCACTTTTGTATATCCTCTAGGAAATCTGTTATGCATATTTTTATGCGAGTTAAGTATAAATAGTCCTGTTTTATCCTGTTTATTCCTCTCTTTGTAAAAACAGATGCCAGACATCAGATTGTCACCCCACCCTCAGTGTTCTCCCAATCAGGCGGTAAAGTTGACTGCTTGCAGCACTATTCTTTACCGCCTAAAACCACTTAGAAATTTTGAAAATTCAAGAGGCTAATAACAAAGTAATACCACTCGTTGCACCAATGCAGTTATGATAAAAAATAACTGATAGAATAGGTAGAAAATAAACAGCGAAAAATGCAATCTTCATTTACATGTACAACTTTGTGCCAGTATTCTAATTCAATATTCTATATTTCTCTTCACCTTCCAAATCTTTGATTGCTGTTATCTTTTGAAAAAAGAGCATGTTTTGGCGGGCTTTCTTCACAATGAATCGGCAGCAATAGCTGCTGTCCTTTCATTTTGTCCATTCTGTCCACTGACAATGAAAGAATTCACAAGACAAATAGGTAAAAGAATTTATTTTAAGTTAAAAATATTACGGAGAAAATAACCTTTTGATTGCTACACTGTAAGTTTAATTTACCTTAGCTCACGTGTGGTGAAGGGAAAGTCAGCTTTTGTTGTGAACTTCTTCTCATTAAGTTCGTAAGTGTTTAAACGAAACCCAGACAGCAAGTTAAGAGAAGAATACGACCCTTCAGCGATGCCATTGTAAATGCTGAGTAGTCGAAGTGAAGAGAAAAGTAGCTGTAGCAATTCATAGCAAAGACAAAACTAGATCGCCAATTTTAAGTACTATGTCATGTAAGCGACAGCAAGTATATCTCCTTTAAACACTGGAAGAAAATTTTATACAATTTTTTCTCAGGATTTATAAGAAGATGAAAAAGTTCTTGTAAAATAAAATTTGACCAGCATAGGTCAACACTAGAAAACAGCTGAGATGCACCAGTAGTTCTTTACTGGTTTGAAAAATTCTTTTACCTCCTGTGCTGAACACTAGGGAGAACACTAGCACTGCACCCTCCTCCCGGCAGCGATGGCTAGTCATTGTGCCTTAGCTCCCGCTCCTTTCCGCCTCTGGGCTGTGTGTTGAGAATTTATTACAACTCATTGTAATGTCTTTTGAGTTAATTTCACAAACAAGTCATGAAATTAATTAGTGAAGCAATTGGTCTTTACATGTACAAAGGGTACCCCCTAATTCTGTTTCATAACTGGATTTTTGGCAGGTAGTGACTCAAATGTTGCAAGCAACCCTGTTTGTGAAGGACGTTACAGTTTTATTGACTTTAAAGCATCAGCTGTATGTTTCTCGAATCCACTGAAGACTGGTAGATATGTTGGTATAATGACCACAAAGAGTCAAATTCTCCAGCTTTGTGAGGTGGAAATTTATTCACGAGGTAATTATTTAGTTACTGGTGTATATATTCATTTGGTGCATTATTTTCATTTTCATAATATATTAATATTGCCATTTCTGATTATCCCAGAAATTGCAAAACCCATAATAACTTACTGTTAATCCCTGAGCACCTGAAATTTCAATTTATGAGGCCCTGCCAGGGTAAATTCCGACGTTACAGTTTAACATGGGCCAAAAAGTGGCGACAGCTCTCAAACGAAATAGCGACAAACGACTGACAAAGACAAATGTTGTCGCTAAATTTCCGACAGCGTTGTGAAGCCTTGACAAAACGCCGACACGAGACATTTTAAAATTCCGACAAGCGACCTGGTATCCCCCCCCCCTGGCAGGGCCTCATTTATGGCAATAAAATACATGTATAATAATTCCCATTGTGTTTCTTTGAAGACAATTTGGCATATGACAAGCCAACAGATCAGTTCAAAGGGACTTATAAAGATGGGAAAAGTAGCAAAGCAGTGGATGGGAATAGCGACACTCATTGGAAGTATGGAAATCCAGAGGGATCATGTACAATGACAGCTAGAAACTCCAATGTAAAAGCCTGGTGGCGAGTAGACCTGAAACAAGTTGAACATGTGTCTGAAGTGTACATAGTCAACAGAGGGTCAGAGTGTGGCTGTCCAGATCGATTCAAGAATTTTGAAATCAGAGTGGGTAGGTTAATAGACTTCCTGATATAAATTATTTTGATGCGTCACTGCAGTAATGTGCATGTCCATGTATAATTTTTATGCTGCAGTTAATTATTTCATATCAGCTAATTCTTAATAATGTCAACTTTTTTTTTTCTAGCTAGTTGACAGATGTTTTTAACTAGTTGATTTTTTGGGGGTAATGATTTTTAGTTTTATAAAACAAGTTTATAAAAAAAATTCTTTTCTAAGTCAATGATTTAGGAATTGCTATTATTTTGTGATTAAGGTTAAGGTTAGCTATTAATTTTGGATAGGGCAAGTTTGAAGGTTAGCTTTCTCTTAAGGGTTAGGGTTACCCATTTGCTTGAGCAAGGTTAGGATAAGCTGACTCTAAAGGTAGGGTTAGTTAATTGTTTTGGGTTAGGTTAGCTCTCTCTTTGGTTTAGGGTTATACAGTGTAATGGTAATGGTGTCTACTGGTATTCCTGTTAGATAATAATGTACTCAGTTACTGGTACAGAAGGTTATTTTTTGCCTGGACGACTTCATCCTTTCATTATTCTCAACTTGGTAGGAATCGACTTACCTTCCTTCAGATACACTTGTGGATGAGTAGCGACAGATTTAGGTTTTGTTTTGAAATTGGAACAAAAGAAAGTTTTTGGATTACTTCTCAAAAAAAGTTGTGTGCTGCCAACAAGCTTTGGAAAAAGGCTCACATTCCAACTGTTTGTTATGGCAAAAAGCCAATCTTCAAGCTTGCTGAAAGTCTTCAATCAAACGGACCAAATACTGACAATTTGGAAGGAATATCGTCATTGTGTTAGATGAATTATTTTGTGTTGAATTTTGGGGTATCTTTTAGTCTCATTGAATGTTTACACTTCACGTACTGTTTTGCACCGTTGCTCAATATTTTGGGATAAAAATTAACATTAGGTCCTGATATTGAAAACAGAGTTTTTTCTCACGATCAGTTGCAACCTAACGACTTGGAGGAATATTTTTTTCCAAAAAGGTTACTGTGTTGTGCAATTTTTTTTCCAAAAGTTATTTTTTTAATGACTTGAGTTAAGGTAGCTTGACTGGATTTTTTAGGGGCAACACCGCTCAAGTTTGAGAACTAACCAGATCGTCATTAACAATGCCATCGAAAAACGATCACCACAGCTGAATTAGGTAAAGATGGAAATTTGTTATGACCAGTGTTATTTGGACATCGGAGTTGTCATAGCAACGTGATGACGTCATCATGTTTATCAATTTCGTTCGTATTGCTCGGCACCAGGAGATTTTTTCGGAAATCGCTCAAGGGAGCATGTACCTCCCATACCTGCCTCAATGTTGGCAAAGTTTGAACAAATTCTGTAAGAGCGTTATCGAAACTTTTCCAAAAAAATCTCCTGGTGCCGAGCAATACGAACGAAATTGATAAACGTGATGACGTCATAATGTTGCTATGACAACTCGGATGTCCAAATAACGTTGGTCATAACAAATTTCCATCTTTACCTAATTCAGCTGTGGTGATCGTTTTTCGATGGTGTTGTTAATGACGATCTAGTTAGTTCTCAAACTTGAGCGGTGCTGCCCCTAAAAAATCCAGTCGGGCCACCTTAAGCTGATAAATTATGTTCCTGTAACAAATGCATGTTTTTTAACAATGTGCTACCGGTACATCATTTGTTCTCCCTCAGGTTTTTGTCTTTTTAGTTTTACTTTTTTGCGTCTTATATTAGTTTTATACCAGGATTGAAAGGTTACCAGAAATTGCCTCAAAAATACTGGCAGAACATGTGAAATGGCTGTTCAGTTGTTTTCTGTGAAAAGTGATGTATACCCTCCCCCCCCCCCCCCCCCTTTACCACCCTCATACAAGTCCTGCACTTATAACATTTTAAAGGTTACTGATGTAGTCCTTTGCCAGAAGGTAAAACAGGTCAGTTCTTGTTGATCAATATTGTTTTCCAAAGTTCTCTATATACCAAAGTTCTCTAAATAGTGTCTTAGGCCGTTGAAGTTAATAGTTGACATTTTAAGCTTGATGCTATTAACAAAGGTTTTATTACCTTTGGAGGATTGCTAGGGAGTTACATGTGTGATTATAATAATGCTTTGCAAAATTTACTTTGTGGTAATTTTGTATTGTTTCTTTTAGGCACAGAATCCAGTGGTGACAGTGATTCTAATCCTAGGTGTGGTGATACTTACACAGAAAGATTTCCAGTTGGAGAAGGGAAATCTTTCTTCTGTCGTCCCAGTTTAAAAGGGAGATATGTGATTGTCAGATTTGTGGACACAAACAAACCACTCACACTCTGTGAAGTTGAAGTGTATTCTGAGAGAAGAGGTACATTTTATAATTAACAATAATATTCTGTGAACGTGCACATAGTGTCAAGTTGGCTATAAGTATCTCATATTCAATAATTGTTTTATTAAAATCCGTTAAAGAATTGCAATATTTGAGCTCCCCGCCTGTTTTCTCTGATGTGTACATGTACCATATTTGCGGTCCATGTTATATGAGCTCAGATACATGTACCATGGCCTGTAAACCAATCAAAACTCAGGAATTGCAATCTACCATGGCTAGTTTTTAATAATGCTTATTGCTAATAAAGCTGTTCCTCTGATCTTGTAAGGGTCTGTCCTTGCTTGTCTTTTTTTGTTCTAACATTTAATGTATTACTAATTATTTTTTTAAGTTTTAAACTTTAGAAACTGCTAAAACAATTATTATGTATAAAAGATGTATCAAGTACACAAAACTTGGACTCTATTTTAAGATTTCATACCCTGGCATAGTGAACCCTTGATTTCACTTGTTTGAAGACATATACACATGCAACTTTTTATGTTCTTTGCATGAATCTGTTGTTGTTTGAAGAAGCAATTTATTATGTAAACAGTAGTGATGCTAAAATAGATGCACATACACTTTTGATGTGTTGTGGTTATATCAATCTAAAAATGCAGATTTAATTTTTTCAGTTAGTTTGACACCTAGCCTGTAAATTAGATAGCAGCCGAAATCAAATTGCATTCATCTCAAATAGTGAAGTTGGAAGAAGTCAGTCAAGAACTTCATAGAAAGATAGCCTAGGGGGTTGTCTGTGGTAATTACCAAAAAGCACCCTTGTCCATGCGTGTATTATACTAAAACAGCATCCTAAAGTTATTTCTGCTACAATACACTACAGTACTGATATTAAGTGAACCCATGGTCATCTAGTTAATATTAATGTAATCAATGTACTAAGTAATTATGTAATTAATATTAATCAAATTATTATCTTCTCCTGGGAGGCATGGTGGCCTAATGGTTATTGCGCTGGACTCCAGATCGAATGGTCCGGGTTCGAGCGCTGGCCAGGGCACGAGGTTGTATTCTTGGGCAAGGCACTTCACTGTGATAATGCCTCTCTCCATCCAGGTGCATAAATGGGTACCGGCAAATTTACTGCTGTGATGGACTAGCATCCCATCCAGGGGGGAGTAGAAATACTCCTAGTCGCATCATGCTACAGATGCTGGGATAAGCTCCAGCCTGATGGGCCACTTGGCTCATATGTAGACTTTTTATCATTATCTTCTCTTGGGGTCAGGTTATTTTTTGGTAAATCATGAAGAAACAAAAATAAACAGTTTAAGGTATAATTATATTTCAGCATGCGCAATGCAGGCCATTGGTGTGTCCAGTGAGGAGACATTTCCAGACAGCAGCTTCTCAGCCCTATCATCAAGTAGTGGTAATGAAGCTTACAAAGGAAGACTGAATGGAGCTGGTGCATGGTCACCCAGCACTGACGGCAATGCTATTGACTACCTACAAATTGACCTGCAGTATGAGTTTGTTATCTGTGCTGTAGCTACTCAGGGAAAGCCAACTGCAAATGAGTGGACAGAAGAATACAAGTTGCATTCATCACTAAATGGAACCAACTGGGTCATCTATCAAGAAAACAATGCTGATAGGGTATGTTTAATTGAAAAAGGTAATTAACAGGGAGGCAGTGTGTTCAAGAATTACAGTGCCCGACTTAAAATCTTGAGGTTGCAGGTTAATTTAGACCCCATTCTGACCACTGGCTGGTGTTGTTCTCAGTAGCTAGCCTCAAGTTCAATTCCTTGGCCTCATTTGGAAATAACTGGTCTGCCTGCCAGTTGGCATTTTTAAGCCTGTTATAATTCATTTAAAAAACAATTGAATGTTCAAGTGTTAGTTCACACATCACTTGAAAATCCTATTATTGTGGGAGTTGAGAATGCTTGGCCTGTTACAAATGTTCATGTGAGAAAACATCCACAGGATTTTGACTGCTGGGAAACAGGTATGTAACTGGAAATGCCTAAATATAAATGTTTCTAAATGTATTGTCCCTTGTTTGTCATATTTTTGTTGTGTTCAATTGTGATTCGAACAGTTTTTCCACCTAGTCACGATCTGTGGTACTTCTATAAGCCAATTTTACATTATTTTTGCATTTTGTGAGTTAATTCAATGAATAATCCAATATTGTTATCATAATTAGTTTCAATGTCTATTTGAAGCATTTTTTTTTAAATAAGCTTATTTCTGGCAGTTCTGATATGTTTTCTAGTGTGACAGTACATTTATTCCTGTGCTTCCAACTTATTTTATAGGTCTTCAATGGTAATTCTGGAGAAAATGACATTGTAAAACACAGTCTGAAGGAAATTGTGAATGCAAAGTTCATCCGGTTCCAGCCAACAAAGTACAACACTCACAAAGCTTTGAGAGTAGAGGTGTATGGAATACTTTTGTCTTCAGGTATTAATTATTATTCAACAAATTCACATGATGCCCAGATATGGTCAGAAAGTAATTGTTATCCATTATCTGTACATAACAGATATCCTGTGATTATAAGTATGTTACCAAGATTCATCCAAAATCTTGCACAGTGCTGTACAACCAGAACCATTTTTTTTCTTGCTTCCAAAAGGGTTTTGTTGACAACTTGTTAAGTATTAAAACAATTATCCTGCTCAATCTTGCAGAATATTGTCAGCCTCATTGGCTTAAGCCTACTATAGACCTCCAACCTCCTACTATAGACGGCCAAGCTTCAAGAATTAGTCTTTGTTGCCATGCCGATGACCTGTCAACAATTTTATTTCGCTATACATGAACATATAGCGCTACCAAACATATACAATAACATTAAGAATTTTTAGAGTCATTAAGAATACTTGTTATTGAATAATTGAATAACAATAATTTTATTGTTAATTATTCCACTTGCTATCTGCAGATTGCTGACTGTGGATTGCCAAAATAATTATATAAGCCCCAGCCTACAATAGTATTTCACTTCTTATTTTCAGTCCCTTCACAGGCTCCCAGTGGCTTCACTGTGGCTGCCAGCAATTCTACCAGTGTAAAGGCTTCATGGCAGTTACCACCAGAATATGCCAGACATGGAATCATCACAGGATTTAAACTGTTCTTCAAAGAGAAAGGTTCTGCAGGGTCACCAAGTGTGTTAACTATTAACAGTAATGCAACACGGACAAGAGATGTCAGTGGGCTTGATAAGTACACAGAATATGAATTTCAAGTGTTGGCTGTCAATTCCAATGGTGATGGAAGAAAGAGTTCAGTATTGGTGGAGAGAACAAATGAAGATGGTAAGGTATAAAGAAGCCATGATTTCAATGAACACTCCACTTATAGTATTAAATTATTTTTTGCTAAATCTAAATAACGGGTTTCCCATGAAAATGAGCAGCCACATACATTGGTGTGTTCAACTCATCCTCTTAAAATCTTTAAGTCACTGCATGTGTATTGTGTATTAATCAATTCCCTAGCATTTAGGAACTAATCAAGCTTTGTTGCAACTCCACTTTGTACCAAACATGTGTATTGATGGGTCAGATTAACTGACAGGTAGCCATGAGCATTGACCAGTAACATTCCAAGTAAGCTGTACATTTTCAGGGGCAGATCTGGGAATTTTTGATTGGGGGGTTCAAGCTTATGTTCAGATAGGACTATTAAACTTTTTTTGGGGGGGGGGGGGATTAATTCTTGAATATCTGTGGAATTTAGTTTAGTAGCAAAACAAATACGCGCTTCATTAAAAAAAAACTAGCCAGTTAAAAAGTGATATACGATCCTGTCGATGTATGAATTTCGATCTCAAACAAGCGTCAGGTCTGATAGGGGGGTCCGGATCCCCCGGACCCTCCCCCTGGATCCGCCACTGATTTTTGTACAGCTTATTATTATTAACCGCACCTCATGGTTCTTGCTCTGCTACACACTAAGATTTATAAATAGACACCATTACATCATCCATGAAATTTGATGCCGCAGCTTTCTCTCTCGCTATGTAATGAATAAGGAATGCACTGATGTTGCAGTTTCACTTTCGCTATGTGACAGATAAGATCATGCTAACTTTGCAAGTTTATTTCGCTAGAAGCGATGGCCATTAATTTATTTGCAATTTTGCGAGTATTTCTTGTGGGTTTAGTCAATTGAAGTGAATTCTTTGGCTGTTTCTTATAAGCGAGTTCAGAGATTTCAGGAATATTTAATATTTGCAAAGAAAGCCAGAACTTGTCAGAATAACCAGCAGGGTTACGTCATTAGTAGGGGAAAAAAACCACAAAGCTTGAGATAATGTAAGCCTTGGACTGTAAGCTTGGGATAATGTAAGCCTTGGACTGTGTAACTCGCACGACTTCTTTGCTAGTCCTTTACTCATAGTTCAAACAAATTAAATTTAACCATGACTTTTGAGGAAGAAAGCTGTTAATTATCAAAAATGAACTTAATTTCTAAAAGCGCGGTTATAAGTTGTTTGCAACTAAAGCTTGTTGTCGTTGTTGTTATTGTTATTATTATTAGGTAAATGTTTGTTTTTGATGTTGATTGACATACATGTAACTGGTTTTAAATTAAGGTCGAAAAATAGAGAAGTAAAAAGTGTTAACAGCTGAATCTCGATAACTTAACCTCCTGCTAACTTGAACCTTTTTCGATTCTCTTTCAAGTGATTTGTTACTTCAATTCATTCAATTCCTCTTGAATGTCAAAATATCGAAATTCAACTGTATTTCATTTGAATTGCTGTAGTTCTTGTTGAGGATTTTAGTCCTACAATCTCATCTACAGTGTACCTGAATACGATGACACAAGTAACATCTTTACCCATTTCTACAGTACCTTAATTATAGCCAGTGCTTTGAAAAGTACCCATATTTTCTTTGGACAACTAAAAGTTATTTCTAATCATGATTGTTTTTCCCTAAAACTGTAGCAAAGAAATCCGCACACAAACAAACAAACAACAAAACAAAACAACAACAAACAAACAACAAACAAAAAACAAACAAAATTTTATTTACTTAATAATATTATTTACAATATTTTCACCTCCCGCAATTAGCCAAGCTATTCGAGGCGGGAGGTGAAGAAGAAAATGAAGAAGAAAAATAAATAAATAAATAGATAAATAGATAAATAAATAAATAAATTTACAAAAAGTTAAAACCTAATCTACATTAAAGGAAGGAATAGTAATAAGAAAGATAACAAGGAATAACATAGCAATAAATAACAATAACAATGAGTTTAGAACTAAATTAAGCTAAAGATTTTAGAAAGTCAACGATTTTATTGATTTCAACATAGTCATCCTCAGCTGAAAGTAAATTGAACATTAAGTCATGAATTGTAGAACAGAACTGTTCTACACGTTTCTTAAAGGGAGTATTAATAGTTACTCAATTGTTTAATTGCAGTGGTTTCATAAACCATGAATGTAAACAATTTTTGGCTGTGCAAGCTGATTCTACCACTTTTTTCAGTTCCGTCAAGCGCTCCTAGTAGCTTCAATGTGACCGCAAGTACTTCCACAGCCATTACAGCAACCTGGCAGTTACCACCAGAAGACTTAAGAAATGGAATAATTGATGGCTTTAGACTGTTCTACAAAAAAAAGGGCTCTGAAGGGTCATGGACTATGTTACCAATAAACGATGGAAGAGTTCTTTCAAAAGATGTAACTCGGCTTGGAAAGTACACAGAATATGAATTCCAAGTTTTGGCATTCACGTCTGTTGGTGATGGACCAAACAGTACTGCAGTAGTTGTGAGAACAAAGGAAGATGGTAAGAAGGCTAAGCATTAGAAACCTGATCTTGTTTAAGAATGAAAATAGGCCCATTTGTACTTTACTTGGGTAAAGTTGTATATATGCACAACAGATTGCCTTGAGGATATACAGAAGTGGGGGAATGAGCCACTAGGACCTAAATGGAATTAGGGGCGTTTGTGCATGAGGTTAACTGGAATGACAATGAATAAGCTTTTGATCAACAGAGTTAGTAAAGTTCAAGACCTGTTGGTGCAAACTTATTATTTGCTTTTGCTAACTTACTATTAGACCTCTTGTTTATGACGTTTTCTAAATTATGTGTAAATTTACTTATTTGTCAAAGACAACCAGTAACAAGCAAAATAATTGACTTTTTTGGTATAACTTTTTGCCAACGAGGCAGCCGAGCCATGAGGTGAGGCTGACCGAGGTGGCAGAATCGTAGTGCCGCGCGTATAGCAGAAAAAATATCAACTTCTGCGTAAGGGACTTTTTTTACTATATTTGGGTGTAAGTAAACACTCCATATTTGGGCAGTGAAGTCACACCCATATTTGGGCAGTGACGTCCCTAGTAAAAATAGACCTGGAATTCCGGCGGAATCCCACCGGCATTCCGGTACGGACTTGTCTGGAATTCCAGGTGGATTCCGGGTGCATTCCAGATGGAATCCGCTGGAATTATTGCCGGCATTCCGCTGCAATTCCGGCTAGAATTCCGGCGGAATTCCAGTCTCTTCCAGGTGGAATTCCAGCGAAAATGCAGGCCGGAATTCTGCTGGAATTATTGCCGGCATTCCGCTGGAATACCGGCGGAATTTCAGTCTCTTCCAGGTGGAATTCCAGTGACAATGCAGGCCGGAATTCCGCTGGAATTATTGCCGGCATTCCGATGGAATTCCGGCGGAATTTCAGTCTCTTCCAGGTGGAATTCCAGTGAAAATGCAGGCCGGAATTCCGCCGGAATTTTTGCCGGCATTCAACCGGAATACCAGCGTGAAAATGGAGGTCGGAATGCTGCCGGAATCGAGTCTGACTTTTGGTCCAGGGTCAAGGGTAAATTGTCGAGGGTAAGGGTAGTATGTCGAGGGTAGGGTCCAGGGTAACAATTTTTCCGATATTAGTAACACACTACCCTCACCCTTGACAATTTACCCTCGAGCCTCGAGTCTCGACCAAAAGGCAGATTGCCGGAATTACAGACTACTGTAAATTCCAGTGAAAATTCTGGCCTGAATTTTCGAAGAAAGCTATTCCACCAAAATTTTGTTTCAAAAACCGAAGTCTTCTCCAGCAGGACTTTTACCGGAATTTAACCGGAATTAGTTTTATACGTATACACTATTTAGCAGCCCTACAGATTTTCCTGTTCGAACCAGGGCTAGTGGAGCATTAGAAAAGCAGCCTTGCAATATTTATTCTACATTGTTCAACTCCTCATGAGTTTCTGAGTTCTGATTGTACTTAAAACGAACACTTTGCAATTGGCAAAGTGAAAGGAACAAAAGAAAATGTTTCATATCCAAACATGTACACGCTGTAACTGAATTAAGGTGTGACATATTTTAAGTGTGACATAACTATTTGGGGCCCACAGTTTTAGCTAAAACTGTGGGCCCCAAATAGTTATGTCACACTTAAAATATGTCACACCTTAATAATATTTTTTCGCCTGTTTCCTAGACGCATTACCGAGCGGTTTGTATACGCAAATCCGTAGGTGTTGTTTTTTGCGAAATGCAGAACTGTATCTAGGTATATATACAGGTATACTTGATTGTATTGTTAAACTCCCTGAAGAAGTGTGCGCTAGTCACACGAAACGCGTAGGAGAAAATAAAAAAGTTTTACAACTCAAGTAGTTCGCAGACGCGCTGCTCACTGGTTTTACTTTAAAAAATATTGTAATTTTTGTATTTCTCTACAGTTACATGTAAATAAACGAATCTGACTTGAGATAGCAATTTGAAAGATATTTACAATTATTCTTCGTTGCGGTTTACATGCGAATAAAACAGGATTATGCGATGCGATTTTCAAGTCCTGATTGTTAGACTATCTTCGTCCACGATTGTGCACAGCGTGTTCAAACTGTTTAGCAGTGCTCACCTCTCACTTGACCGATCGCTGACTTGACTGTTCCATTTCTTGTGGTAATGAAATTATAGCTAAACACAATTGATGTTGAGACCTCTTTCATTCCAAACGTACAACTGTTTCAAGAACAGCGATGGAAACATTCCAAGACAAAGAGACGGCGTCGCTACGCATTCCACAGACTGGTGTAGAGTCGTCAGCTAATTACATTGTTTACAAACACGTACTGTACGTAGAGAAACTTTTCCGGCAGCAGAAAGGAAGCAGTCGAACTTCACCTAAACTGCACGTGAACAAACATAATATCCCGCTTAAAGAAACGGTCAAGTTTAGAATGAACAGGTCTCATTACAAGCGGAAACCTGATCGCATTTTTCAAAGTTGACCAATTAAATTAGAGGTCTCATATGTCGGAGATCACGTTTCAATGTGTGTTGTCACGAAAATCCAACTGAATGAACGTATCCAATATTTTAAATTTTATGGCTTGTTTGGAAATATGTTTTTGCGAAAACATGATTTATTTCCTGGCCTTAACAAACCGATCGGCTGAATCAACTTTGAAGCACAAACTAACGAAACTCAAACCGGAGACATTTGAGAAGCAACTGCAAGAAACAACAGACGACGGCAGACTTTTGTGTGGTGGATTGTTCTTGAATCAGAGCCCGCGAAAGGGAAGAATATGGACGTAAAATGAATATAACTAAAAGCTGCTGATATTTATTACTGAAACAAGAAACTAAAGAGTGAGTCACTCATGACCTGAAAAGCCCAATAAGCGGTAAGTTTGTGTCGTAGTTTCAACAACGTGTGATTTAGATGTGGCAGCTAGAAAGCAAGCTTTCACGATATTATTACGATTGTTTACGAAGGTTATGAAGATCTAACAAGATATTTCTCGGATTTTTGATTTCTCCAAAAGCAGAACAGCTTAAAAACTACTGCAGAGGACATTATTTAGTGGCCCGGCCATTTGATTCGGTGGCTGAACTCAACATTGCAATTGAGTCAATAAATTGTTTGCCCTGTTCGCATGCGGCAGGTTTCTTTTACAGGTCACAGGTTACAGGTCACAGGTCGCAGGTCACAGGTCACAGGTCAAAGGTTACAGGTTACAGGTCACAGGTCACAGGTCAAAAAAATAGCATTTGGAGGGTATGTTTTGAAGCCCAAAACGATAAACAAAACTTGTCAGTTACGGTTAGCTTTTACCCCTGTTAGCTTTTAGGGACAGACCATTATTTTTCTGGAGGGGGGGGGGATGAAAAATCTCTCTCTGCAAACATTTTTTTTTATCTATGCACCTCTGCAAACAATTTTTATCTAACAACACCTTCCTGCAAACAATTTTTTTTCGATCTTTTTTAACCACGATCTGACACAAAAAGGAGGTTCGCTTTTGCTGCCATCAATCATTATTTAATTCAATATTTTATGGTGGCGAGCAATAAACACCTCTGAACTCATCTTTTTTGTTTTCTGAGACAGACACTATAACGATTGGCGGCAGTAATTTTTTTTTAATTTTTTAATGAAGACAAGTGAGCAGCACGAGGAAAGACTTCTTGTGGTTGTAAGCTTGTCGTTTATTTCCGACGCGTTTCGTCTGTAACTGAGACTTCTTCACTGAATGAATACAACTAGCAAAGAACAGCATATATAGCACATTCGCGTGCCTAGCTACAACTTCCCATGGAAGTGAATAATAACTAAAATATGCTGTAAACGAACGTTACAAAAAACGCCTTAATACATATGTTATTGCATGTTGTTATATTTTGGGGGGCATACGATTAGCGCTAATCGTATGGCCCCCAAAATATAACAACACGCAATAACATATACACGCGTCGGAAAAAAACGACAAGCTTACAACTACAAGAAGTCTTTCCTTGTGCTGCTCACTAGTCTTCGTTAAAAAATTAAAAAATTAAAAAAAAGTTTCTCTGACTTCTATGCAAACTATTTTTTTTAATACATATGATGTTTGCAAACAATTTATTTTGTCTTTTTAGGCCCTGCAAACAATTTTTTTCAATATTTTTCATCCCCCCCTCCAGAAATGGTCCGTCCCTTACTCTGGTTTGCTTGCGGTTAGCTTTCACTTTGGTTTGCTTGCGGTTAGCTTTCACTTGGGTTTGCTTGCGGTTAGCTTTCACTTTGGTTTGCTTGCGGTTAGCTTTTAGTTGCTGGTTAGGGCAGTACTCTATAAACAAAACATATATATAGAGTACTGCCCTAACCAACAAAATAAAAGCTAACCACAAGCCAACCGGAGTGAAAGCTAACCGCAAGCAAACCAGAGTAAAAGCTTATTGCAAGCAACCTGAATTAAAGCTAACCGCAAGCATCCAGAGTAAAAGATAACTGCAAGCCAACAGGGGTAAAAGCTAACCGCAACAAGTTTTGTTCATCATTTTGGGCCTCAGTACATACCCTCCAAATGTTTCATTTCTTTTTACCTGTGACCTGTAACCTGTGACCTGTGACCTGTAACCTGTGACCTGTGACCTGTGACCTGTAACCTGTGACCTGTGACCTGTAAAAGAAACCTGCCGGTTCGCATCCGCACGTGCATGTAGTCGATCAAGGTTGGAGTACATTTGATCATGCTTGCTCGATTGGAATATACAGTATTGAGCTTCATTGAATGACATCTGAAGTTGCTTGCAAGGAAAGGTTCCTTAATTTACCTTCAAAAGGACTAAACCCAATTATTCATTGTTCACGTGGTTGAGCCGTGGAGAGCCATGTTCAGTAATATAATTCGTTACTAAACCTCGCAGTTGTAACAAGTCGCCAAGCTACTAGAGTACTGTACCTATCTCATTTTCTCGTTTAACAAACCTTGAACTAGAGTGGCCACCGAGCCAAATATAAATAAAGACCTTCTTATTGCATTTTCATAAAACTGTGGCTCCTAGTGATAGAAACTGTGTGGCTTTAAATTTTGAGATAAATTAATTTTTTAACAATTATCAAAATTATTCACTTGTTATGAATAGCTGATAATGGTTTTTAATTTAAACGTATGATATTTCAAAGTGAAAATAACTGATCAATTAAATAAAAATATTGTTATTGCCATTGTAATCACAGATTGTATGTATTTGGTCTGGGATTCCACAATGAGAGCATTCCACCACACTCCAGAATTTCAGTCTATAATTATGAAGTTATCCAAAATTCCCCTGGACTCCATAACTCCAGACCTGGAATTCCAACGGACTTCAAAACTCTGGGTTCCACTTACCCGGAATTCCACGGGACTCCAGAACTCCACACCTGGCATTCCAGTGGACTCTGGAATTTCCGGGTTCCGCTTAACCGGAATTCCACCGGACTCCAGAACTCCGTACCTGGCATTCCGCTGGACTCTGGAATTCCGGGTTCCACTTACCGGAATTCCACCGGATTCCACCCGGAATCCTCCCCGGACCTGGAATTCCAGTGGAATTCCACCGGAATTCCGGGTCCATTTTTACTAGGGGTCACGTTGCTTATTCCTCCTGCTTGGTCCGAATGTCACGCTGCTTTCCTCGTGCTTCGTCCGTGTCTGAGAGTTGCTAGAATTTGCTCCTCGCACGTGGTTCTAGCCGTTATATGCTAGAATTCTCTGCTCGTTGTTCTGGCTGTTGTGTGCATGAATTTGCTCCTCATATTTCAAGCTGTCGTGTACAAGAATTTGCTCTTCGTAGTTCAAGCAGTTGTGTGCAAGAATTTGCTCCTCGCCCGTGGTTCTAGCTGTTGTGTGCTGGAATTTGCTCCTCTTGGTTAGAGCCGTTGTGTGCTGGAACTTGCTCCCCGTCGCAGTAGCAGCTGATTAAGTAATAGGGCGATACGCACAAATTTTGGTTAGAGCCATCGTGTTCTTCGCTCTTCGATTTATTACCTGAGCTGAACCAGCGTGTTCCGTGTTCACTTCTCAAGTTCGAACCAGTGTGTTCTTTCGTCGATTGACACGTCCTTGATAGAATTAATTCACTTCTCATTTTCGAACCAGTGCGTTTTTTTGTCGATTGACACGTCCTTGATAGACTTGAAATCAAAGAAACAGAGAAATTGCTGTACACATCTTATAGCACAAAAATTGCCCTTGAATGCCAGCGTTGCGTTATTTAAAATCACTGACAAAGCAAAAAACAATAACCTTATTCTTTGATCACTGTGTTCAGCACAGTTTTATATAACTGCTTAATCGGCGGTGTAAGCTAACAAATAAGTACAGGGCTCCAAAGGTTATTCAATGTTTCATGCAGTGTTGTCATTGCCAGCCGCTTGTCAAGATTTAATATGGCGTTGAAACACGTTCCAATCACTACACGTGATTACCGAAACTTTGTCAAGATTAAACTTAAGTGCAAAACTAAAGGACACTTTCACCGTACTATTTTGCCTGTTTTACGTTTACTGTAGCAGTGATCTTAGTGATTTTTTCATGATTCATGAAATCGAAAATTTACTATCGTGACTTTGTGACAAGACCCTTGTTTGTAATTCTGCTGACCAATGTATAACTGGACTTGATGAAGATGAAATTAAATGTCGGTAAATGTGAAACATAGTGAAATAATTATGAGATTGTTATCAGCTATGTCAAGAGTATGGGTTGCGAACATTTTCTTATTTGAATTGTTTCAACACCTAGAAAGCATAATTTATTATTGTGTTGTTGTTAAGAAATGAACGCAGGTTCCAGGCAAAGGGGGTTTAAATAACATATCGCATGCAATACATGAATATTGAGCAAAATAATAAATGGGAAGTACTTATTAGCTTCTTAAAGGGAAAAAAGGAAAAAAAACATCAGGGGGAGAAAAAAAATGATCATGTACGTGCCCTCCCTACTTTCAAAATAATACAGTATACAAACGTCAGGGAGGAAACAAAAGATTCTGTACGTGCCTGCCTGTGTGTTGAACTCTCGCCCCTCCCTGCTTTTAAATATAGTATACCAAACAGGGGTCAGATTGTTTCCGGACAGTACTTAGTAAGCAAAATGTGTTTAATAAGGAACTTTCACCTGTAAACTTTGCTTATTAAGCAAGAAATACGTTTTTTTTGCTTGATAAGCAAGAAAAGTAGTCTTTTTTGTTTAATAAGCAATAAAGTTTTGCTTATCAAGCAACAAACGCGCTTATTACACAAAAGTGCCACAACATTCTGCGAACACAAATTTTTATCTTCAGCCACCATTACGGGCGAAAATATCGAGAGTGAAAACAACGCTATGGATGAATCATTGTTTCAAAGACCCCTTTATTAGAAGTCTTGTCTGCAATATCTTTCCACTGGGTGATAACTAAAGGCATGACTTCTTTTAATTACGGGAGAATTCTTCCTAAAAGCTTCGACTAGCTACGCGGCGCGATCGATCGGCGTTGCTGTGAACGAGCTGCTCGTTCGATGCTCAAGCTTAATGCATTAGTCAATTGAAACTCCGGCCCCCCGACCCCCGGGACTTAGCGGGGAATTTAACACTTACCAAGTGTTAAAAAACGGCTTATTTCCCCGCCCCCAGGGCCAAGACGTCTGTTAAAAGCCCCGCATAGCGGGGCCCGGCCGAACCAAATGGAGAAATACAGTCGACTGACTGACTGACTGACTGACTGAATGAATGAATGAATGAATGAATGAATGAATGAATGAATGAATGAATGAATGAATGAATGAATGAATGAATGAATGAATGAATGAATGAATGAATGAATGAATGAATGAATGAATGAATGAATGAATGAATGAATGAATGAATGAATGAATGAATGAATGAATGAATGAATGAATGAATGAATGAATGAATGAATGAATGAATGAATGAATGAATGAATGAATGAATGAATGAATGAATGAATGAATGAATGAATGAATGAATGAATGAATGAATGAATGAATGAATGAATGAATGACAAACTTTATTATTAAAAAACATCAGTAAAAAATGATAAACATATCTAATATCTAATATCTACTGTTTTACGTGTTTGCCGTGCTCCCGATAACTCCAACCTTCAAGGGAAAATGAAAACGGTTCGAGTTTTCGGGAGTTGAGACTGAGCAATAAAAAATAACGAGAAACTGGTGTTTTACTATTCATACAGTCTGTATTTTCAATTAATAAAATTTGATTATAGTATAAAGAGGTCGAGTGAAAATGGAACAATGTATTTTTAAAATTAGCCGTTTATATTGCAACGTAACGTAACGTAACGTGAAACAAAGCAGAGCAGCAGAATAAGTACGCCCTTTGAAAGAATTGTTATCAACATCCACAAACAAACTGGACGCCTGCAGCACGTCAACAGCGTGGCACAGTCCCAGGGGCACAGTTCATATTTTGAGTGGCGCTTCGGAGGCCGGTTTGACTCGTGACTCGTTTTTATTTCAAGATAAAATCAATGTTTTGGTCTACAGTACACTGTTTGTTTTGACTTGGCACGTATTGACAGACATGGTTCGAGTTATCGAGGGTAAAATTATATAGAAAATGACCTGAAGGCAAACGACAATTGGTTCGAGTTAGCGGGAGGTTCGAGTTGCCGAGGGTAAAATTACAGAAAATGTATGACGGAAATCCAGGGGAAATCGATTTTGGTTCGAGTTAGCGCGAGGTTCGAGTTATCGGAAGTCGACTGTAACTTAAATTGATATCGTTGGTCTATTTGAAATTCACCTGTTTTCGGTTCTATCATTAAAAGCCCCAGCCTCTTAAGCTGCAATTTCCATGTGCAGCGAAAGCTGGCCTTCAATATGCCGATTTTACTTTTATTAGATGCAGAAGTCCACCTTTATTTTGATGTTAAAGTTCTGTTAAATCACCACTCCACGGCCCCGGTCTACTGACAATTTGTTAAATCCACCGCCCATCGGGGCCAACGCGCCGTTAAAAGTGCGTTGAATCCCGGCTTTGGACGCGTTAAATCCCCGCCAAGTCCCGGGGGTCGGGGGGCCGGGGTTTCAATTGACTGATGCATAAGTTTTGAAACGAAAATGAGCCCTCTTCATTTGATAAAATTACATACAACATAAAAAACAAAACATAGAAGTTTCTGAATGCTGAAAGAACGGCAGATTTGAATGAGCGAGAATAGGTTGATAAGATCTATTTTGGACACGACGAAATGAACAACTTTCTATCAAATTGTAGTTTAAGGCGGTCATAAAGTTTGTAATACTTTCCATGTGTGAAAATTTAGGCAGAGTTTCACGCAAAAACTCGGAAGCAAAGGATTAATCACTGTTAAAATGAAAAACTTCACGGGACACTTTTTTGCTGCATCCTTCTATTAAGTTTTCTTTCCTGTTCGCGATGAATACTTTCCAAACGTTCTGATCTGGGATTTCGTGGGGTTTATATGTCCTTGATTGATCGGCGATCTCGGAATGATCGGCAGCTAAGTCGAGACGGAATTTTTTAAAAGTTGAAAACGACTCCTAGGAATCAATTCGTTTTAGAAGGCATCAAGAATGGGAGATTTCAGCAAACACAGGCTTGTAAACTGGCAGTAATATGCAGTCGTGTTAGTCGATGATTAAATGTATTTTTGAACACGACGAAATCAACAACAGTGCGGCTGCTGTGAATATTTGTTCATTTGATCAGACATGGTGAGAAAACTTTTACTTTCCGCGTCATCTTTGAAAATTTGGGCTGAATTCCATGCAGAAACTCAAAGGGCATAAAATTGCAAGGTTCATTAGAATTAAGTGGAGTTTTCATTCAAGAACTTTAAATTTGACTTGTGTATGAAGCGTAGAGACAACGTCTAGCGAATGGCATTTTTACTATTAAAGGGACAGTTTCACGGTTCGGCGCATGTCCATATTATATATTCGCCTGTGCACGCTTTATTGCAAGGCCCGCTTTTTCATTGTTTATGAACCAGTCGGAAGCGAGTTGCCTAATTTCGCATGCAAATAGCCATGAAATCATCAACCGTGGAATAAATCCTACGGGCCAAAACTAAATTCAACGGTCCACTAAGCTTGTAAAATCCACTAAAATCTTCTCACAATTTTGGTCATCCGTCATTTTGGTACGTCTAATCATAGTATGTGATTACTGAACTACATGTGAGTGGGGTTTACTAAGCGATAACATTGATAAAAAGCGAAAAAAGTATTTTGATTTATGGACATGCGCCGAACCGTGAAACTGTCCCTTTAAACAAAATTCTCACATCTTACAAAATTCATTTCAGACACGAATACAGTAAAGATTATGCGAAAAGAAAAACAATGTAATGGCATATTTAAAGAGAGCTAGCTAAGGGACATAAGCTTATTTGAAAAGATTTATTGGTTTCCACCAAAATAAACGCGGCACTAGCTTTTTGCTTATTAACAAATTTCACAAGGGTTTGCAAATATTCAGCCACTTAACTCCAGGCAAAAATACAGCGAGTAAAAACAACGCTATGGATAAAAAAGTATCGTGAATCTTTATATTATTCTCTTAAGTTTTTATTTTGGGATAAAGTTTATTCTGGACACAGCGAATTGGACAGCAGTGCGGCTAGTATGAAAATTCGTACATCAATTCACACGGAACTCTTTTTAATACCGCGGACAGAAAAAAGGGTTGTACTAAATACGCAATACTTCATCTGTAAAAAGTCAGTGGACGTAAAATGGCAAGAAGGTTTATAATATTGATAGAGTGAAACCTAGTTTGAAAACGTTAATGAACGGTAACTCCTCTTTATTAATTTTGTGTTCTTTCTCGACCGAAACGAACACTTGTTCGATAAACAATTTATTTCACAGGATAAGATGAAATTCGCAGCTTTTTCCTTGAATTAATTCTCATTCACGAGCTGTGACAATAATTTATTCGTGATAATGTATTACCTGCGGCTTCACAAAACGGCAGTCCGTCGATAGAGTTAGTTAAGCTGGTGTTTTTATTTTACAGAAATCTTGCCAGCGAATAAAAACAGCTAGTTCATCGCGCAAGAATTTATCTATCTTTATTTTAATACGCCACCAAAAATAAAAAGAAACAAGTAAATATTAAAGAATAAGTAAACTGTGAAAACTGAGAACACATTCTATTCGTGGACCAGAGTTTAGATCAAAAGATAATACTCGATGTGTTAAGTTAGTAGCTTCTTCACCTTTCTTAGCAGCATTTCCACTTGATTTTTGTACAAAGGCAGACATCTGGTGGAACAATAAAATAGTATGCCGTTATCAAAAGGCCTTTACTTCTTGGAGAAATGTTTAAATCAGGAGCAATGTCACACAATGAACATGTCTGGCTAATAAAAACATGCAGCCCCTTCGCTGCCAGAAACACAAATTTCACTCGCGCCAAATATTGCTTTGCGCGGGAAATATTTCAGACAGCTTTTTATATAGCTGCTGCAATAAATTCAACATGGAAATAAAAACACAACTTTTTGGCAGTCAATACTACGCCTATATGGTTTTAATTAACGGCAATATAGAATTTGATTACGAGAACAAATATGAGCTCACCTCTTATTAAACAACATCACGGCCATGCGTGTTTATCACAGAAATTCATGAACGTCTGAAAAGTTTGTGAATGAAGTCTCATCCTTTAAATATTCCAGAATATTAAAACTTCCTTCAGTGATTTGACTTGGCAAAGTGAAATGACTTGCATTTCTTTTATGTTCAAACACTCCTCCGGCCTGGAACGAAGAACAGTCCCTAGTTGTCCGTAAGCAAGAAGGCAAGACTTGCTTGCAAACACATTGAATGGAATAGTTTTAAACCAAATTGCCTTTTAAAGTTCGCTCTTGTTTTCCCGACCAGTCCATCACATAAACAGTACAAGCCCGGTAGTCACTTGTAGATTTCACATGCTCCCTTCGCGGTTCACCTCGAAAATGACGGCGAAGGCTTTTTCTCGCTCTAATAAAGTTACTAAGAAAAAAATATCGCGAAAGGAAAGAGCGAGAAAAAAGATAAAAAATAAGCGTCCAAAAAGACTCAAAAAGACGCAGGAACGGGTTCCCTCTGTTTTGTCGACGAAAATTGGTGTAACTCAGTCGCATCCACGGTGACCAATCACAGTGCTCGCTGTCAGAAGGACGCTGTGCGATTGGTTTATCGTGGACGCGCCTTTATCGATCAACCGTTCGAGAATCGCGTAATTGTTGAATCGTACTGCATCCTCACGCTTGCCGGCATGTGTGTGATCACGGTGTGGGCCAGGTTTGTCCAAATGTTTTGCTACGAAAACTGGTGTAAATGGAGAATTACTGCCTACTTCAACTCAGCTGGACAATCGGGATTTAATTGACACGACCGTTTACTGCGATTAGCTAAATGAGACTTCATTTCATCGGACCGCCTTCGCCGTCATTTTGGCTTTCGTTACTTTTAAGGGACTCGCGCTATATAGGGAAAACAACTGTCTAACTGTAGTACTACTCTAGTTATATGGTAATCAATTTTTTTAAAGAAGTGCTGCCTTAACTAACAAATAAAAGCTAACCGCAAGCAAACCGGAGTGGAACTAACCACAAGCAAACCGGAGTGGAACTAACCACAAGTAAACTGGAATGGAACTAACCGCAAGCAAACAGAGAACGAACGTGATGCGTTTTTTTCAATAAATGTCATTTTGCGCGTACATTGCTTTTACAGTTAATTGCGCCACTTTGCGCGTGCATTTAATAGACAGTTGTTTTCCCTATATAGCACAAGTTAGACTACTTGTAGTCGGTCTTTTCTCTAAGGGTCGGAGGAGCGCTTTTATGCCACAATCTCCTAGTTTACAGCATTTCCTATCTGAATTTCGAGAGAAAAACAGACTGCATGCAGTCTAAGCACAAGTCCCTTAAAAGTAACGAAAGTCATTTTTGAGGTGAACCGCGAAGGGAGCATGTGAAATCTACAAGTGACTACCGGGCTTGTACTGTTTATGTGATGGACTGGTCGGGAAAACAAGAGCGAACTTTAAAAGGCAATTTGGTTTAAAACTATTCCATTCAATGTGTTTGCAAGCAAGTCTTGCCTTCTTGCTTACGGACAGCTAGGGACTGTTCTTCGTTCCAGGCCGGAGGAGTGTTTGAACATAAAAGAAATGCAAGTCATTTCACTTTGCCAAGTCAAATCACTGAAGGAAGTTTTAATATTCTGGAATATTTAAAGGATGAGACTTCATTCACAAACTTTTCAGACGTTCATGAATTTCTGTGATAAACACATGGCCGTGATGTTGTTTAATAAGAGGTGAGCTCATATTTGTTCTCGTAATCAAATTCTATATTGCCGTTAATTAAAACCGTATAGGCGTAGTATTGACTGCCAAAAAGTTGTGTTTTTATTTCCATGTTGAATTTATTGCAGCAGCTATATAAAAAGCTGTCTGAAATATTTCCCGTGCAAAGCAATATTTGGCGCGAGCGAAATTTGTGTTTCTGGCAGCGAAGGGGCTGCATGTTTTTATTAGCCAGACATGTTCATTGTGTGACATCGCTCCTGATTCAAACTTTCAAACTTTTCAAACTTTCAAACGTGTGCAAAATACTTTCAGTGAAAACATTTCTCCAAGAAGTAAAGGCCTTTGGATAACGGCATACTATTTTATTGTTCCACCAGACGTCTGCCTTTGTACAAAAATCAAGTGGAAATGCTGCTAAGAAAGGTGAAGAAGCCACGAACTTAACACATCGAGTATTATCTTTTGATCTAAACTCTGGTCCACGAATAGAATGTGTTCTCAGTTTTCACAGTTTACTTATTCTTTAATATTTACTTGTTTCTTTTTATTTTTGGTGGCATATTAAAATAAAGATAGATAAATTCTTGCGCAATGAACTAGTTGTTTTTATTCGCTGGCAAGATTTCTGTAAAATAAAAACACCAGCTTAACTAACTCTTTCGACGGACTGCTGTTTTGTGAAACCGCAGGTAATATATTATCACGAATAAATTATTGTCACAGCTCGTGAATGAGAATTAATTCAAGGAAAAAGCTGCGAATTTCATCTTATCCTGTGAAATAAATTTTGTTTATCGAACAAGTGTTCGTTTCGGTCGAGAAAGAACACAAAATTAATAAAGAGGAGTTACCGCTCATTAACGTTTTCAAACTAGGTTTCACTCTATCAATATTATAAACCTTCTTGCCATTTTACGTCCACTGACTTTTTACAGATGAAGTATTGCGTATTTAGTACAACCCTTTTTTCTGTCCGCGGTATTAAAAAGAGTTCCGTGTGAATTGATGTATGAATTTTCATACTAGCCGCGCTGCTGTCCAATTCGCCGTGTCCAGAATAAACTTTATCCCTAAATAAAAACTTAAGAGAATAGTATAAAGATTCACGATACTTTTTTATCCATAGCGTTGTTTTTACTCGCTGTATTTTTGCCTGGAGTTAAGTGGCTGAATATTTGCAAACCCTTGTGAAATTTGTTAATAAGCAAAAAGCTAGTGCCGCGTTTATTTTGGTGGAAACCAATAAATCTTTTCAAATAAGCTTATGTCCCTTAGCTAGCTCTCTTTAAATATGCCATTACATTGTTTTTCTTTTCGCATAATCTTTACCGTATTCGTGTCTGAAATGAATTTTGTAAGATGTGAGAATTTTGTTTAATAGTAAAAATGCCATTCGCTAGACGTTGTCTCTACGCTTCATACACAAGTCAAATTTAAAGTTCTTGAATGAAAACTCCACTTAATTCTAATGAACCTTGCAATTTTATGCCCTTTGAGTTTCTGCATGGAATTCAGCCCAAATTTTCAAAGATGACGCGGAAAGTAAAAATTTTCTCACCGTGTCTGATCAAATGAACAAATATTCACAGCAGCCGCACTGTTGTTGATTTCGTCGTGCTCAAAAATACATTTAATCATCGACTAACACGACTGCATATTACTGCCAGTTTACAAGCCTGTGTTTGCTGAAATCTCCCATTCTTGATGCCTTCTAAAACGAATTGATTCCTAGGAGTCATTTTCAACTTTTAAAAAATTCCGTTTCTACTTCAGAAGCCGATCATTCCGACATCGCCGATTGATCAAGGAGATCGCCCCGCGAAATCCCAGATCAGAACGTTTGGAAAGTATTCATCGCGAACAGGAAAGAAAACTTAATAGAAGGATGCAGCAAAAAAAGTGTTCCGTGAAGTTTTTCCTTTTAACAGTGATTAATCCTTTGCTTCCGAGTTTTTGCGTGAAACTAACCCTAAATTTTCACACGTGGAAAGTATTACAAACTTTATGACCACCTAAACCACAATTTGATAGAAAGTTGTTCATTTCGTCATGTCCAAAATAGATCTTATCGACCTATTCTCGCTCATTCAAATCTGCCATTCTTTCTGCATTCAGAAACTTGTATGTTTTTTTTTTATGTTGTATGTAATTTTATGAAATGAAGAGGGCTCATTTTCGTTTCAAAACTTAAGCTTGAGCATCGAACGAGCAGCTCGTTCACAGCATCGCCGATCGATCGCGCCGCGTAGCTAGTCGAAGCTTTTAGGAAGAATTCTCCTGTAATTAAAAGAAGTCATGCCTTTAGTTATCACCCAGTGGAAAGATATTGCAGACGAGACTTCTAATATAGGGGTCTTTGAAACAATGATTCATCCGTAGCGTTGTTTTCACTCTCGATATTTTCGCCCGTAATGGCGGCTGGAGATAAAAATTTGTGTTCACAGAATGTTGTGGCACTTTTGTGTAATAAGCAAAAGGCACGCGTTTGTTGCTTGATAATCAAAACTTTACTGCTTTTTAAACAAAAAAGACTACTTTTCTTGCTTATCAAGCAAAAAAAACGTATTTCTTGCTTAATAAGCAAAGTTTACAGGTGAACGTTCCTTATTAAACACAAAAGACGGTTTTTTTGCTTAATAAGTACTGTCCGGAAACAATTCTGACTGTCCGGAAACAATCTGACGCCTGTTACCAACGCATTGACCTAACTTAACACATAAGTTCGCAATGCGTATATGTGTCTACAATGTTATGGATTATTAGGTCGCAGCAGCGATTTGAGTGTAATTTCAAAAGGTTCATAGGAATTATTACTGACAAGTTATAAGCCAGAGATTGTTGGGTCAACTGAAAATATTTTGATAATTGAGACTAGAAAAACATTGTGACGATATTACACATCCACTTCTAGTCTTATTTTGCTTGAGGCAAGTGGTTAAAAGTCATTCCATGAGAAAAAATAAATAACATTATTTCAGTAGACTAGGAGATATGTGCTGTTGTATGACTACAGTTGTAGCTGTGTATTTCCATTGGTCTTGTGGCTACCTCATACATGGCCACAGTGTACTTGAAAAAAAAAACAACCAAAACGTAATTATTAGACCACGTTAGTTTGGTTGCTTGATTAATTACCATTAGAATCTAGTCCTGTTATGCAACTTGATATGCTTGTTTTAGTAATTTATATTTGACTTTAGGTATTAAATATTTATTACAATTTGCATTGGCAGTTCCCTCAAAAGCTCCTAGTAACTTCCATCTCACTGTAAAAACCTCCACCAGTATTGCAGCAGATTGGGATTTACCACCAGCAGACTCCATAAACGGAATCATCAAAGGATTTACACTGTTCTATAAAAAGAAAAGCCCTGCAGGGTCATCAACGAATGAAATAACTGTTGGCAAATCAGTTCGGACAGAAGATGTCACTGGCCTTGAAAAGTACACAGAATATGAATTTCAAGTGTTGGCCTTCACTTCTGCTGGTGATGGACCAAAGAGTTCTGTAGAGGTTGACAGAACGAAGGAAGATGGTAAGAAGTCAGAGATAATAATACAGCAGCTCTAGCTGATACTTGTGTGTTATTTCTATAAGCAAGTCAAAAACTTGCAAGAACTACAACAACAACAAATAAATAACATTGAATTTGAGACATTTGTCAGCATTGCTGACCTGCAAACAGTGAGTAATTTACCTTCTGCTTCATCAACTATCACCTCATAGAAATCAAGAGTGAATAATCTAATTGTTAATGATGTACCGTTTGGGGAAGAGAAGACTTAATAGAGAGGAAGACAGTTCACAGCCCTCTATTTTCATGTTTTACTTTGATCATTGAGCGCAGGGAAAGAATCGCAACAGACAGGGCATCTGACAGGATGTGGTGGTGCAGATCCGCATAATTCGATGACTTGCGCATCTTCCGCATCTTGAGAACATTTTCCGCATAAAACAGAAAAATTTGCTTCATACTAATGATTAAGCAGCTGCTTACCATCCTCACACGCAGAAATTTGATTATTTTGAAACAGTTTTTTTTCCTAAAATAGCGACGAAAACACGGCACTTCAATCGTGAGCAATTTTTAACCTCCAGGTGTTCCATGCGTCTCTTTGTGATGGGTCTGGACACCAGTTTTGTTTTAACACTAATTTCTATTGGACGAAAAGCATTACCATTTCAGCGAATACCAGTAGTTGATAAGAAACTGCTGTTGGAAACCTCCAACGTTTGTCTTCTTTCGCTTGATCGGTCCATCGAAAATTATCTGTGGTTAATTGGATAAAGAAGAAGGATCCCCACTTTGCTGTACACTTGCCACAAGTCGACCTCACAGGCTAGATGAGCGACAAATTAGTGAAATGAGCTTTAGGCTGCAAAGTGGTCTGTGAGCGACGTGCCATAATAAAGACGGAGGACTTTGTTGAAAGTCTAATAACAGCAAAGGATGGAGTGAGCCAGTATCCTGGAGTTTTCTATGTAGATAATAGATTGTTATTTTGTTCAACGTGCAATGTTTTATTTAAACTGGTAAGGAAGTCTGTCCTTGACAAGCACCTTGAATTGTCTTGTCTATATATGCATAAGAAGAAAATCAACCAGTCAAAGAAATAACTGTTTTATTATTTTTATTAAACATCACATAATTGATTAGATTAAGTTACATAACCTACCAAATAAATGTTAATAATTGGAAAGGCCCAAATACCAACATAATTTTTTTCCTTAAAATTAGCCTGCGGACAGACTCTTTTGTTTGTTTGTTTGTTTGTTTGTTTGTTTTTTTTTTGGGGGGGGGGCAGCGCAATTTTGCCTGCACGAAAAGATAATCATGAAAGCATAATCCAACGTGTTTTCTGCATAATCAACGCTTTCTTCCACATAATGTTCCTGACAATTTCTGCATAATTTGTTATTTTTTTTCGCACCCTATCAGATGCCTTGAACCGAACTGGAGCTTGCTTCGCTTGGCCCGGTCCCCACCCTGTCCTTCTTCCCTCTCACGCTCCCTTCAGCCACCATTTCTTTCGCGTTCTTTTGCATTGAAAAATAGCGACTCCTGTGAACAGTCTTATAGAGAAGGGGCGGATTGAAAAACGGAGCTTCAATGGGGGTGGGGTGGGGGGCTTAATAGAGGTTTTAAGGTACTTCACTGTTCTTTGTTATGGTCTGCTGTCCATTTTTACTCATACAGTTTGTACGTTTATATGCAATGTATGTGGCACATTACTTGATTTTTACTTTCAGTATTTAAAGTCTCAAAATATAATTACGTACATGTTCATTTAAAAGCATATTTATAATAACAGTAAGTTTTTAAATTGCAGTTCCTACAAAAGCTCCAACAAGCCTCACTTTGATTCCAACCTCTTCTACCAGTATTACAGCATCCTGGCAGTTGCCACCAGCAGACTCCAGAAATGGAATTATCAGGGGATTTAGACTGTTGTACCGAATAAAGGGCTCCACCGATTCACAAACTATTTTATATATTGGAAAGAATTCAACTTTAACCACAGTTGTTACTGGACTCCGTAAATACACTGAATATGAATTTCAAGTGTTGGCTTTCACTATAGGCGATGGACCCAAAAGTAGTGAAGAGTTCAAGACAACACTGGAAGATGGTAAGAGATTTAGTTGTTAATGAAATTTATTTACAAAAAAAAAGACTATAGGGACATTTACTGTGTTACCCATGAGATTGTTAGGGGGCTGCTCCCTGATAAGAGGCTATTAGTTACTAAGTCGCTATTTTTTAAGACGGAATCCGCCAGGACTTCAATAATTTAGTGGACAAAATTATGTACCAAACTTATTTACACCTAATTGCAAACTTTTATTTTATTGTTTCAAGTATCTTATCAAAAGAAGACTTTTGTTACAACACCGAACAAATATCAAAGTTCGACTGAATTTCACTGAATTCCATAACTGCACGTGAGATTTTGCCTATAGCTTGTGAAGTTTGAAACTCATTTTCTTGGGCCTGATAAGAAATTGTTGTACCAAAATTATTTACCCCTTATTGTTCTCACTGGCCTTGAAAAGTACACAGAATATGAATTTTAAATGTTAGCCTTCACTTCTGCTAGTAATGTACCAAAGATTTCTGTAAAGGTTGAAAGAACAAAGGAAGATGGTAAGAAGTCAGAAATAATAATACAGCAGCTTTAGCTGATACTTGTGTTTTATTTCTATAAGCAAGTCAAAAACTACAACAACAACAACAACAAATAAATAACAATGATTTTGAGACATTTGCCAGCATTGCTGACCTGCAAACACTGAGTAATTTGCCTTCCGCCTCATCAGCTATCACCTCATAGAAATCAAGAGCGAATAATGTAATTGTTAATGATGTACCATTTGGGGAAGAGAAGACTTAATAGAGAGGAAGACTGTTCACAGCCATCTATTTTCGTATTTTACTTTGATCATTGAGCGTATGGAAAGAATCGCAACAGAACTGGAGCTTGCTTTGCTTGGCGCTTTCCCCTCCCTGTCTTGTTTCCCTCTCACACTTGCTCCAACCACCATTTTTCTCATGTTCTTTTTGCGTTGAAAAATAGTGATTCTGTGAACAGTCTAATAGAGAAGGGGCGGATTGATAATAGATGTTTTAAGGTACTTCACTGTTCTTTGTTATGGTCTGCTGTCCATTTTTACTCATACAGTTTGTATGTTTACATGCAGTTTAAGTGGCACATTACTTGAATTTTACTTTCAGTATTTAAATTCTCAAAATGAAATTACATACATGTTCATTTAAAAGCATATTTATAATAACAGTGAGTTTTTTAATTGCAGTTCCTACAAAAGCACCAACTAGCCTCACTGTGACTGCAACCTCTTCTACCAGTATTACAGCATCCTGGCAGTTACCACCACCAGACTCCAGAAATGGAATTATCAGGAGATTTAAACTGTTGTACCGAATAAAGGGCTCCACAGATTCACAAACTATTTTAAATATTGAAAAGAATTCAACTTTAACCAAAGTTGTTACTGGACTGCGTAAATACACTGAATATGAATTTCAAGTATTGGCGGTCACTATAGGCGATGGAACCAAGAGTAGTAAAGTGTTCAAGATGACACTGGAAGATGGTAAGAGATTTACTTAATTTATGAAATTGATTTACAAAAAGAAAGACTGAAGGGACATTTCCTGTGTTACCCATGAGATTGTTAGGGGGCTACTGTCTGTGATAAGAGGCTAAGTTACTAAGTCGCTATTTTTTAAGACGTAATCTGCCAGGACTTGAGTATTTAGTGGACAAAATTATGTACCAAACTGATCTGCACCTAATTGCAAACTTTTATGTTACTGTTTCAAATATCTTATCAAAAGAAAACACCGAACATCAAAAACCAATTTCAAAGTTTGACTGAATTTCACTGAATTACGTAACTGCACGTGAGATTTTGCCTATAGCTTGTGAACTTTGAAACTCATTTTCTTGGGCCCTGATGAGAACTTGTTGTGCCAAAATTATTTAACCCTTATTCAGCTTATTGTAAACTTTTGTGTTACTGTTTCAAATATCTTATCAAAATTAATCTCTTCAAGCAACAATGAACATCGAGGAAGCTGAATTCCACTGAATTGCTTCAAAGACGATTTCACAAAATAGCTGCACGTGAGATTTTGCCCATAGCTTGTGAACTTTGAAATTCATTTTTGTCTCGTGTCGTCATGACGTTGTCATGACGACACGAGAATATGCAAGGGGGAGAAGGTGCATTCCAAGGTGCATTCCATGCGCGTTTGCTTTGTGAGGCCGCAGAATTTTCCCGCCATGTCAATATTTTTCCCGCCATGTCAAGATTTGCTTTGTGAGGCCGCCAGATTTTGTGCGTGTTGTGAAAGAACAAATAATTTTTGTTTTTAAGTAGGAGTTCAAAAATATTGCTGCATTGAAAGTTTTTTGCTTTTCTGCTGGTTCATTGTAATCGTTTGTCGGTTGGGAGTGTTTATTATAAATGGCTTTTTAGTTGAACAGAATTGAACTTTAATTTAAGGGAAAATCGCGGCGTAGAATGTAAAGCAGTGAAAGAGATGTATTAAATTTGAGCAGTTTTATTAGGTGAAATTTTTGTACATTTTTTAAATGGAATGGTTGAGACAATTAGGAGAGAGTGTTTGATTTATGAACTTGCAGCGAACGCAAATTCTTAGTGGTCCAACAGGCAATATAAATGGAACAGAAATAAGGCCCCTTTTAGCTGGCGACAGTGCCTATTCACAAACGAACTGGCTAGTGAAACCCTACCCGGACAGAGGACGCTTGACTCAGGAGCGGAGAAAGTTTAAAATCTAAAGTTCGGCGCGCTACGATCTGTAGTGAAACGAGCATTTGGCATGTTGAAAGTTCATTGGAGAATTGCGTTGAAAAAGGTTGGACAAAAAACGAGCATCCTAAAAAAGACTATGATTGCTACGTGAGTTTTGCACAACAATTGTATGTATCGTTTCAATAACAGAAGATAAACGATTAGATAAAGACAATTATTTTGATGCTAAATCTTTAAAAATGTCAACTATGGCGTTTGTTTGTTCCATTTGCCTGCTCTGGGCGTCACGGAACATTTCAGCTGATCGTTCAAATCTTGCGTTGTCCTGTTCCATACTCTTTTCACACATTTCAATAAAAGAACTCTGCATGCCAATCTGGAGTCGTACTTTCTCGCCTTTCTTTACTCAGGATGTTGAAATAGGGGAAGTCTTCTTTAATTTTCTGAATTCCATCTTCCACAGTCGAGCGAGATCGCTGCCTGAACTGCTTGAGTTCACTCGTACTCTAGATTCTGCTGCCGTTTCTTCACCTGCTGTAGCATTCTCTGGCTTTCTGGACACCTTTCTTTATACGAAGAATAGATATCGTTCCACATTTTTATTTTTTTCTTTGTGAAACTCCCCACAGCTTACTGAATTTGGGGGCCCACGCTTCAAGAAGTTCGTGCGTTTCTTTCTCAGTCCTGTCAGCAGACTTAACGCGAGGTTTTTTCGTTTTGTGTTTGCCGTAGCAAGTACTTCGACATCACTTGCAACTGAAGACTGAGGCGATGGCATGCTTCTTGCCAGTAGAATTGGTGATCATCGAGAAATGTTTATCAGTACCCCGAGATAAAATCAGTAAGTCAGCTGCGTTAGGGGGCTAAAAAAAGCTTGCTTGACTTATCTTACAAACATCTCAAACGTTAAAGGGCAACTCTTGGCTAGAAAACTATATTTCAGTAAAAGCTTCCGAATGTTTCCAAAATTACACAGGAAGCAAAAAAACTGAATTCAGAAGCTTTTTTACCGGTTAATTTTAACGTAAAACTTCGTATTTTACGTGACATTTCGCCATGGATGTTTCGATTATGATCACGAGATGTGATACGTCACAGGTGTGGAACCGCAACAAGTCACGAACATGGCTGACTCAAATTCTGGCAGTGAGAGCTCAACTTCTGCTAGTGACTCCACTGATTTTTAGAGAGCTATAGGAGGGGATATGTCAGGGGATAATTAAGAACCTTCTTTGGTATTTCAACCCTGGCGTTTTGAGCCTCCAGGGAAAAAACAGCGAGACAGAGAAAGGGAGTAAAATATCGAACCTCCTCACCGCCGACGGCGACGAATGGTGAGTGAATTGAAGTCCTAAATGTACAGTTTCTTTCTCTATTACCTTGGCCAGTTGTTTGTGAGCTAAGACAAACCTGAAAAGCCTTGTTTTTATTTGCATGTACGCGAGAAACTTAATTAAACATGCTTTTATACAACCAAACTGTTTGCTGCATTTTGTTGTTTATATTCGGTCTTCAAATATTTTTGCTCATGTTTATCACAATAGGTTTTGACCTTTTGAGCTTCAGCCTAATGTACACTATCTATCTTGTGCGTTTGAAAGCTTGCAAATACAGAAACGCAAGTTAAATTCTTTGTCTCTTTTGTGTTACCGATTTTTCTAAATTCTCCTCGAAAACGAAGAATTCTGCCGGCGAAATGCCAGCTACCGAAACTAGACTATCCGAAATTCTGCGGCAGATTTTATCTAGAACATACTCAGGCTTGCAGTTAAATGTGGACAAAACTCTGCTGGGTCTCTTCACTTCTTTTGTTGGGAGAAGGGAGTTTGCGTTTTCTGTAGTTGAAACAACTTGCCTCGAGGAAACTTTGTTCAAGGTTGTTCGTGCTTGTATGCGTAAAACTGTACTGAGAATAATTTTGTAAACTGATTACTGCCAACGGGACTATTACACGACCCTGCGTGATTTTATATTTATCGGTATAATTAAGTTGTCATGTTTTTATTTTGTAATTTCTTATCTTTTTGCGAAAAGAACCCCCACGAAAATCGAAAATTGTGCTGTGTTTGGCTCCTTATTACTTTCGCGTTTGCTTGCGTTTTAATTCATGGTTTGCATTTGAAATGGTCGTTGCGCTCTTCGTGTCTTACAACATTTGGCATGTTTTCCTTTAGTTATCTCGTCAACTGACACCTGCTCGAATCTGCACACGAAACTGTTTCGTGGTCAGGCTAGGGAGGGTGAAGGGAAAGAGCGTGACACGCTTTCATACCCGGGTTTTATGCTACACCCCAGGTTGCCTAATTTACAACAATTGTTTCTCAAAAGGAATCACAGAATAAGTACTTCACGCAACACTTCTTCTCTTAGTTATCCGGATATTGTTTTATATTTGATTCCCCATTTCTTCGTATAATTTTATATCCCGCGAGAGCGCCTCTGCTAGCGCGCGGGGTAGTGGCTTCTTATTGCGCAGTGCTGACCTGCACGCAAATCACGCGCGCCTTTCGAAGGCATATTTCAAAGAAACACTACATTTGCTGGTGGGAATTGCATTCTATTTTGCCAATTAACAGCAGGAGAAATCTGAGGGTGGCGACAAATTTCTCAACAACAGAATCAAAGTATATCGGTCTGTTTCCGAACGCGTGGATTTCGCTTACATATAGGACATATAGAGGCTCAGTATTCCTGCTCATAAATGAAGAGATTTCTGACAAATTATGGGAGTCAGCACTCGTAGACCCTTTTCAATTTACTATCTACTCCAGACAAAAGGCATCTTTATCACGATATGGTGCAAGAGAGGATGCATCGTATTATAAAGCTATGTACATTCAGCTCTGTACATTTGCTGACCTTAGAAGGCCGATCAATCTGACGGATTTGTTTCGTTTCACAACACATGATTTACTCTTTTTAAGTTTATTTCCTTTCATATTTAAGCACTGAAGCACTACCTTTTTAAGCGATGACGTCATTTTATGACGTCATCGGTTAATGCTGTAAAGCGAAAAAGCGATGGAATTTATGGAATTTTTGGTGTTACGGTGTTACGATTACTCCCTGAATTGAACCGAAGAGCAATGGGAACTAGGTGCATTGTTTGTATTCTTTTTGAGATCCGCCATCTTGTTTTGTGGCAAAGGAAGATATTTTTTTGCAGCTTGTATCATCACCGATCGGCAAACCTTATTTCATTTGTAGCTGTTAAATTGAGATGTCGAGCCTGCAGTGAGTGTTGCACTTTATCAGTTATCGAATAAATTTGGCATAAAGTTAAGAAGTGATGTCTGTCGTGACTGCAGACGAAGCAACCGATTATTAGCAGTTTTGAAACATCTGTTGAAAAGGTGAGCCATCTTAAACCTTTTTTTAAGCGATGACGAGGACGTGATCGATTAATCTCGCCGTGCGAGTGGACAGGATCTGTTGTTGTCTGTTGCCTGTTGTGATCAACCGATCTGTATACTCACCGAAGGGAATGCACAATGAGCGAGCCATGCGAGGCAGACCTGCGAGGCATTTGAAAACACATTCGTTAGCCTAAATAGCACTCCGGTTAGCCTAAATAGCACTTCGGTTAGCCTACAGTTAGCTCTTAGGTAGCTTGCGGTTAGCTTTTATATTGGGATAAGGGATTTCTTGCTTGCCCGGTTCACATGGCTTGCGAGTCATGCGAGGCAAGCGAGCCATTTCGGTTAGCCTAAATAACACATTGGTTAGCCTAGCAACACTCCGTTTAGCCAAAAAAGCACTTCGGTTAGCCTACAGATCGTTTAGGTAGCCTTTTTATTGGTATTTTTAAGTGCCTCGCAGGTCTGCCTCACATGGCTCGCATGACTCGCTGGCTCGCATATTGTACACACTCGAACCGAATACTGGGAAAAGAAATCAAGTCAACTCAACAAGAAATCGTCGCATAGAACTCAAAGCAAAATACTCCTGGGCCGTTAGAAAGGACTAATTTAAAGCATAAACGAAAGAAACAAATTATATTTGATGCGTTCTATAAGATTTAGTAAACAGAAATCTCTCCATTCTTTAAAACAAAAGGTGTAAACAATTTTAGACAGCGTTTGACCTTGCATCGTATACACGGTATGTATGTATCGTATATCGTATGTCACGCCAAGATAACGCAATTTTTGTTGAACAATCATTCAGCACAGAAGTTGTCAGTTACTTTTATGTACCCTAATTTTTTGACAAATGTCCTTAAAATTATCAAAGACCCCTTGTGAAACGTCATAGCTTCTGCATGCATCGCGTGCCGTTTATTTATCTTGGACATCATTGAACAGCATAGGGTCTCTCTCCTTGTCATTCTCATTTATGAAGAGACGCTTGGCGTGTTTTCCTCTTATCAGAAGCATGCAAAAGCAAATCTGCCTTCCACACCTGTGACGTAGCATCACGTGATGTACCAAAATCCGAACGTTTTCAAAATGGCCGCCAAATTGGCGTAAAAGAAAATTCGTAGTAAATTCATTTTGGCCGATATCTTTAAAATTTTACCTCTAAAGATTCCTGTGTGCTATAAACAACTTAAAGAAAAAATAAAAAAATCGGGGTAAATTTCCCAAGAGTTGCCCTTTAACAAGGTCAAAGACAGACCTCACGTTAAGTAACCCAGATAAGAAGATGTGGTGATATTAGGCGGGGATGGGAGCTGCAAACAGGAGCGCGAAGCAGGAATTTCAAGAAAGAGCCAGAGCGGGATTTTGAGAATCTTTACGGAAAGTTTTTTCGTAACTGCATAAAATGTAATTAACAAAATTTGACTGGAACAAATTGCTTGATCTGTGTAGCGGTGTAGGGTTTCAAGTACGGAATAGGTTAATAGTGTAGTGTCTCAAATTTATATAGTTGCGGTTACACATCGTCCTTTTAACATGGTAAAAGGGCTCTTTACCTCGGGAAACTCACAAATAGAGAGGACGTTTTTTTGGTAAATATCATAAATAATATGTGCTGTGTCATTTTGTTTTTCCGCGTGCTTTGTAATTTTGTTTTCCCGGGTGTTTTGTCATTTTCATGGCCTGTTCGCCATTTTTATTTCCCGCTTATGAAAAAAAAAGACTAAAAATTATCTCAGCAAAATGTTCCCCCAAGGTAAATTTATGGCGGTGTGAAAAAGAAAAAAAGAATCGCCCATGAAAGTTACCGAGGCAAATAGGTAGGTTTTCCAAGTACCCCAAGATAAAATGACCAATCGTGAGGCAAACCTCAAAGATAAGCAAATAAAATACACAGAGAATTTGAAATTAAATATGATGGCGTGAGGTTAGATTTCCTGAGGTCAACTTTGCGTGTTCAAGGCAGCAAAAACGTGGTCTTTCTTAGAATCATGGCTTGATGGCTTGCTGATTTGTAAGTAATATAAATGCTATTTTTTTGTGTGGAAATTTGACGTTTAAATACAACACTAGTCAAGGAAGATCTACTAGTGCGTTTTCTTATATGTATTTCGATTTCATCTCAAGGTTTAGAAAAATCCAACAAAGAGATTTATATAAACGGAGTCTTCGCCTTCTATTTCTTCGCTGTCTGAAATATTGACATAACAAAGCAGTAGAGGACTGTCGAAAGAGTATAAATAATAAAAGCGAGATGATACTAAGTAAGCACCCTCGTATTGCCCATTTTCGCATTTCGTGCCGAAAACAGTATGAAAAATTGACCTTGGTTAAGTGTTAAGTGTGTGACCGCAAACACCTCGGTAACGTATTCCCGCGGTGAGTTTACCTTGGTGTTATTTATCTTGGGAATGCTATTTGCCTGGGTATGTGTAAAAGCTTCGTTAAAAACATATCTGCATTTCTATTTTCAGCGTTTTCGTCACAAGAAACATGTATGAAATACTCTATTTTCTGATATTGTTCTTTGATCGTTAAAAACGGGCAATAAATAACAAAAGAAATGGAAAACTTCGCAAAACGTTGGCCCAAGGAGGTGAAGTGGGGGACGAGTGCTTCGAGTAACGCTCAATTCCTCTTGCGTTAAGTTTGCGTCTGAAATAGAGAGGACTCTGTCATTTTGTTTTCCCGCCTGGTCGCCATTTTTATTTCCCGCGTATGGAAAAAGAAGACTAAATATTATCCCAGCAAAATGTTCCCCCGTCTCTGCTTTCCCTATCCCTGGATATGGTAAATATTCTAAGAAAACCTATTTTTTTAATGGCGCGAAAGTCTTTAATGAACTCCCTGTAAATATTGCAAGCGTAAATAACATACAAGCTTTTTGCGGCCTAGCAAAACATTTACTTTTATAATAACTATTTAGTAAAGTATATTTTAATCCCTTTTTGACTGACACGAGACAGCCCAAAGGGCCTTTGATCTCAGGCTCTGATGAGAAATCGTCGCTGGTGTTATCACGGATAATTACTTACATCTTTAGGTTTTAAAAAGAGTGGAATAACACAATAGGATTTACATTATTCTGGTACTCGATTTTTGTTCAACTTAAATTAATATTAATTTTACAAATTAACTTTCGAACATCAAACTTAAGAGTGAGGTGGCTGATACCTTAATATTGCAAGTTAATTAAGACTTTGAGACGTCATAGCGATTGATGTGAAAGAATTCTTGATGTGGCAGCAATGTTTCCTTGGAAGAGGTAACCTTATATCTCTCATGAACTGAAAAACCTTTCTTCAGTCAATTCGATATCTGAGTGTGTCAAGAAGATTGGTTTTAATATTACAATCAAAACAACTGCCACTGATGTTTCTATGTTTTCAGAAGAAAACAACAACATCATTACAAGGTTCGTAAGGTCATGGAAAACCTGGAAGTCATAATATGTTATAATTTCATTTTCCAGGCCTAAAAGTCATTTAATTTTAGTACAGGTCATGGAAAGTCAGGAACAATTATGTTTATTAAAAAGTGTAAATTAAATAATTTTTTTTCGCAAAGAAAAATTTCCCCAAAATGAAAGATGTTTTTAATACATCATTTGCTATATAAACCACTTACACCACTGAAACGACTTAACTTACATTCAATACTATATGAAAAATATTTACACTACCTTTACAATACCGGGTACATGTATATGACAGGCATCAACTAATTACAATGCGTGTACTATCTCGGGTATTGAATATTATTGCCTGAACCAGATTTGAATAGAGGATAAGTCACAGTCTACCATTTAATTTTGTGGTTGATTGGTGGCCAGATTTAGATCTTAACCAGTATTGTGTTTATACTTTGTTAATCTTCTGTATTTTACCCCCAATAGTACCAGGTTTTGGTCCAGATAATGTTTCGTTCTCTGAAGTGAATGAGACCACTTTTAACATTTCATGGGCACCTCTAACGAGAGAAAAGAGTCATGGCAAGGTTATTTTGTATGATGTCAAGGAAGAATTGTTGTCAAAAGGAAAACGTCAAAAAAGATCCCCCACCAGCAGGACTTTGAATACAACAACAACATTTGTTGTCCTGTATGATTTGCCACTGTGTTCCCGATACGATGTGTCTGTTCGAGCTTACACGAAAGTAGGACCTGGACCCTACAGTCAACCTATGGAGTTGGAAACATCAAGTGAGTATAATCAAAGTATTGTTTTTCGACAGTTGTTTAATATTGTAAATCATAGCAAAACAAGACGCATATCTGCGTGAACTTGGGCTTCTTTCCTGGTGTATCCTACCCTGGGTGCCAGAGGGGTTTTTTTGTTTTGTTTTACGGCGACAGTGAGCGGCGAAGCCGCGATCCAAAACAAAACAAAAACAAAAAAACCCTCTGGCACCCAGGGTAGGTTTATCCAGCTGTAAACACCAGAAAGTCGACACGAAGAAATGACAAATCTCAGTTGTCTTTTGTCGATTGAATGGCCTTCCACAAGTCACATTTTGTTTTTTACGTGCAAATAAATAGAAATGGAAATGCAAGCACTCGATAAAGTATTTCAAAAGCCCCTCCATGAAACGTACGCGCGAACGCGACTCTTGTGTTGAGTTACAATCATGCGATTTGCAAGGGTTTGTATTAAAGAATAAGCTAAAAAATCTTGAATGAAGTCAGACGTGTCAGACGTTTCCGACAGGAGCTTTTGAAGCGAATTTATAGTCGCTGTTTATAATACTTAATCTCAGTGAACATGCTACGAGAAACAAACAAAACAAAAACTGCAGATGAAGAATACTGGTAAGTCACACCACAATCTTGAAAATCAAAATTCCCACGCATCTCAATGAAAGCAACATTACACAATTGTAAGTTTGGTTCAAATTTCAATCCGATTATGCAAATTCTTCAAGGTTTCACACTACGCCGCTTCAATAAGCATAATGTGAACTACGAATTACAATTACAAAACAAGCGTTCCAGAATTCGTATTGGTATTCTGCTGGGTTCGCCATCACGTCTAAATACACGATAATGCTTGTTAAGGTGCTTCTTTATAGCGCATTTGATATAGCATGGTTCTCGATACGTTCACTTAGAAATGTTCGCTCGTATTGATCTCTCGTAAAGTCCGCGGTTTCTCTGGGTCTACCGCAAATGCTGTGTGCATTTGTATGTGATTTGAGCGTATAAGAAATCATAATATTCGTACTTTCTTTCAAGGACGACGCTTGAGATAAATCCACCATAATTTACCATGTGCTTGCTGTGCTTTGGGAATGCACAATGTGCGAGCCAGCGAGCCATGCGAGGCAGACCTGCGAGGCACTTGAAAACACATTGGTTAGCCTAAATAGCACTCCGGTTAGCCTAAATAGCACTTCGGTTAGCCTACAGTTAGCTCTTAGGTAGCTTGCGGTTAGCTTTTATATTGGGATAAGGGATTTCTTGCTTGCCCGGTTCACATGGCTTGCGAGTCATGCGAGGCAAGCGAGCCATTTCGGTTAGCCTAAATAACACATTGGTTAGCCTAGCAACACTCCGTTTAGCCAAAAAAGCACTTCGGTTAGCCTACAGATCGTTTAGGTAGCCTTTTTATTGGGATTTTCAAGTGCCTCGCAGGTCTGCCTCGCATGGCTCGCATGACTCGCTGGCTCGCATATTGTACACACTCCTGTGCTTTGCTCACTCTCCTACCCATAACCCGCGATCCTTCTGGTCTGCGCCAGGGATTACACAATAAATAGGCACGCATGCGTTTTAAGGCCCAGAAGGCGATTTGTGACTGAACGAAGAAAACAACAAAAACGAAGGCCAATTTTAAACTTGGGCTCCCTTTGGGAAACGCCCAAGTAATAAATCGAATACGACAGTGGTGAAAGCTGAAACATTATTGGTAGAGGAATTTTTAAAACGTTCGTTACTTAAGATCTATAGCATGTCAAAAAATGCTTTGTCCAGTTTTGAATAAAAATTTAAAATCAGTATAATGATTTTATAAGAAATATCAACGCTATAACATAACGTTTCAGCGTCATCCTGTTGCCATTATCAAATGCAAATTAAAAGTTTAGAATAGCAGTTGGGTGAGAAAAAAGAAAACTAATAATGTCAGTTGATTAGGACAATGTCAGCTAATTAAACAGTTTCTCACGGTTAAAGTACGCTTGCATATTAAGAGTTGGTCTCCTTTCCTTGATGAGTAGCATTTCATATAAAAGACATTCCAACTTGCCTCTCCACACATAGCGGACTCCATCCGTGCAAAACTTCAAACTACTGTAATTAAAACTAATGCATACGGTTTGGTAGAAACCAATTCTTGTAACTAAATAGATCTAAATTGTGAACGTGAACATATTATGCAAAATGTTACATGATTCATTTTTTATACCATCATATTTCTAAAGAACCAGAAGCACCCTTCGACTTCAAAGCAACAAACGCTGAATCAACACAAGTTACACTGGAATGGAAAGAACCAAGTATCACTACAGAGGAAGGACTCAGTTACACTGTAAGTTTAACAGCAGTATTTTGTTACCATCTTTCTTTATTTATCAGCAGCATTTTGTGTTTCCAGTGGGAAAAATTAAATTAAAAAATTATGTATTTTGTAAATCTAGGGTTGTAATTTAAACATTTTAATCGTAATTTTAATTTTTAGCAAAGTTAAATTTAAATACACGACCCCACAAGCTTTCAGCTTTAATTATTATCGTGTTTAAATAAAGTTTATCTATCTATCTATCTATCTATCTATCTATCTATCTATCTATCTATCTATCTATCTATCTATCTATCTATCTATCTATCTATCTATCTATCTATCTATCTATCTATCTATCTATCTATCTATCTATCTATCTATCTATCTATCTATCTATCTATCTATCTATCTATCTATCTATCTATCTATCTATCTATCTATCTATCTATCTATCTATCTATCTATCTATCTATCTATCTATCTATCTATCTATCTATCTATCTATCTATCTATCTATCTATCTATCTATCTATCTATCTATCTATCTTTGTAAAATATTTGTTTGGTTCAATTTTACCCCTGGTACAATCTGGTAGTAATTTCTGATTTCTTTAAGACATTATTATATATTACCATACGCCAGAATTGCAAGAATTTTAAAAATTGCCAAATTGTACTAACGGTGAAATGAACCGCAACATTTATTACAGATACCAAAAATAGGCAGTCTATGACTACATGTGCCTAGTTATAGCCTAGCATATAACGACAACATTCGACAAGAAACGCTCGTCCACGGCCAGTGATCGAGGGAAGAATCATCAACACTTTCTTCAGTTTCTTTACCGATAAAGCAAGAAAATTCTCGAAAAATCCCTTCATGTTGCTTTTAAGATCAAATTCTTTGAAAATCCACCGAAAGTTGAGCCTGGCTCTAGAAGAAAAGTAACATAAATTTATCTTTAACATAGAAAACTTACCAACGTCATTGAAGAAACGCGCAATGTGAGCACATGAAGCGAGTAAATGGCTGATGTCAAATTGAGCTTCCGATTATGACGTGTTAATTAGACGCGCTCATTACCAATTACGAATTACGGACACACACGCGTGCACGATAACATAGTGCCTCGGGCTCTACGAGCCACTAGGCACAAAAAGTGTATGGATATGTCGTCTTGGAAGTAAAAAATCATACCGACAATAAGCCCCCTTCTCTGGCTAGAATATTGTTAGCCTCTCATTGCGGAGCTTACTTGGTATTCGATGTTAAGTATGGTCAAAAACCTGCGATGTGTAGAATTTGCTGTGTGCTTGTTATTGTTAAGTTTAGATAGTTTCACCATGCGATACACTTGAGTAAGCTTAAATTTTTTCATCCTTTATTAAATTTTTCCATCCTTTATTGCGTATTTTCATGCCAAGTGTAGGTTAAGCGTTGTTGTTATCAGTATTACTTCTTAACTCTTTTGTGTTCAACTGTTAAGGTTAAGTACTCTGGAACAAAGTCTTATGATAACAAGTTTAAAGATGAAGGTGTCAAAAAAGCAGAAAAGTCAACAAAATATACTGTGACGAAGTTAGTGCCAGGCTCTAAATACATATTCGACCTTTATGGAACTTCTGTTTGTGGAAAGAGCATATCCAGATATGCAACTAAGGAAGCAAAAGTGGAGGGTAATGTAATGTAAATGTAATGTAACAAGAAGTTGCTATAGCAACTTAAAACCGCGCTTATATTTTTGGCTAATTAACAGCTTTCTTTCTCAAAAGCCACGGTTAAATTTAATCTGTTTGCATTATGAGTAAAGGACTAGCAAAGTAGTCACGTTAGTCACACAATCCGAGGGTTACGTTGTCCCCGGATAGCTTCAGTTAGCTTGGGGTTTTTTCCCTTCTTATGACGTAACCCCTGCACGTTCGGGCACGCTCAATTGTTTACTTAAGCAAATATTTTATTTCCTATTCAAATATTTGAACTCACTTCAAGGAAATAGCCAAAGAATTCACTTCGATTGCCTAAACCGACAAGAAATACTCGCAGAAGAGGAAACAAATTAAATTAATGACCGTCGCTTCTGCCGACATAAACATGCAAATGAAACACAATGTTATTTGTCACGTAACGAAAGTGAAACCTGCAACATCAGCGCATTCCATGGCTGACGTAATACCTTTTTCAGTGTATTCAACATTCGCTTTGAATCGAACGCTTCGATAAAACCAAAAGAAAAGATACTTTCTACACAATAAAGAAAACAATATCCGCAACATTTTCCGTACATTCATGTTTCAACAGCTTTTGGCGAACAAGTAAAGTAGCCACGCGAGTCACAAAATCAGTGGTTTACGTTATTTTCAGCTATCTTTAGCTAGGTGGTTTTTCCCTACTAATGACGTAACCCCTGCAAGCATGGGCATGCTCAATTGTTTACCTTAGCAAATATTTCATTTTCCTTCAAATATCTGAACTCGCTCTAATGACACAGCCAAATAATTCACTCCAATTGCCTAAACTCACAAGAAATACTCGCAAAATTGCAAATAAATCAATGACCGTTGCTTCTGGCGAAACAAACTTCCAAAGAAAACACAATCTTATTTGTCACGTAGTGAAAGTGAAAACTGCAACATCAGCGCATTCCATAATGACGTAATACCTTTTTTAGTGTATTCAATATTCGCTTCGATTCCAACGCTTCCATAAAACCCGAAGAAAATATATTTCAAAAACAATAGAGAAAAGAATATCCATACATTAACGTTTCAACAGCTTTTGGCGAATAAACATCCCAGGTTGCGTGATTCAAAGTTCCGATCGCGAATTGGCCGAGTTGAGGTTTGGGTCTGGTCACGGACAAAAAAAAACGACGAAAAATAATAATAAATCCCGTGCAGAGCAAGAACCGCGCTCGGCCCATGGCCGCGCGGTTAAAAAATGTAAATGTTGTTTATAGTGGTCATGCACTTAGCTTCGAGATAGCTAGTTTAGGCATGCCACTGAAACAACCTCGTTCCCAGGGCCTACTCCGCTTTCAAGATGGCGGCTGGGCGCGGAGAAGACCCTGGTTTATACTGATATAACACCCACGCTGATTGGTCCGAAGATATGGACATTCTTACATTAGTCGTGATTGGTCAAAACACTCTTCGTTGCAAAATGGCCGACTTGTGGAGTTGTATTTTGATTTTCTTCTGTAATTGAAACGAAGTTATTGCCAGTTAAATATTCCCCGCGTTGTTTCAATTATTCACGGCAATTAAAGGAAGAGCTGAAGTTGACGTTGGACCGTAAATTTATTTGAAATTCCTCAAGGATCAAGATCAAGAGGTGAAATGAAGGTGATTAGATCGATTGATGACAAGTTTTAAATAGATTCTGTCAGCCAGGAGTTGTAGTTGATTAAGTGTATATCTTATTGCCCGAAGCCCGTAATAGTGACGGAAACCCAAATGTATAAATTTCTCGCGGAAAGGTTTTCACTCATAAATTAGGCGATTTGTGATTTAATAAATTTATACAAGATTTGAGCGATTAATGAATTTTACGTAGAGGGCAAGATACAATCAAATATTTCCCTGAAAGTTATTGCAAAGGCATATTTGAATTCTAAGTTAGGCCGTGGTCTATGAGAATTTAATGGGTCTAAATGTGCCTATATATATATGCAGATCAGTCAAAGTATCTAATTACCTTCTTTTTGTCTTTGTTATCGACCTTCTAAACAGGCCAGGTGTACTGTAAAATGCCAATTTATCACATAATTTAATGTTGACCAGTCTTGTTTATGACACAGTTTTGTTGAACTTTATATAAACCTTGTTAAATATTCAGCATATAATGTTGAAATTTAATATTATTTATAGAAACCGTTTCAGATTTTACATTTTTCAGCTTGCAAAAAATAAATCATGCCTAAATACAGGAGCAATTTAGATAAGTCAAATGGAAAGGATATGTATTATTTATAAGTGGAAGAGCTGTATTAAATCACCTGTCTTACACCACATTTTAGTCTGTTTGGATTCATTTGCACTGAGCCAAATTTAAGTAAATAGTTTCTGGGATTTTGATTATTTTTGTGTACAGTTGAACCCCACTAATTCAAACCGTCAGGGGAAACGAAAAATAGTTCGAAATAGTGGGAGTTCAAATAGCCGATAGTGAATGACTGAAGGGCAAGTCCAAGGGAAATGCATTTTAGTTTGAAATAACGGGGAATTCGAAATAACCGAGTTGAATTAGCAGGGTCTAACTGTACTTTTGGGGGACTTTTCTAACAAGGCATTTCTTTCACTTTATGTCCTTTTGGTGATCCAGCCAAAGACCTCAGGTTTTGTTCATTGTCCCTTATGCCAATCCTGTATCACCTTAGAAGGTTATCTCCAGGATGAAAATGTGGGAAAAGATTTTTATTCAGTTTGAAATTAAGGGTTCTCCCGTGTACAACAAGATCACTGGTCTCAGAGGTCAGGAATAGGATTTGTAATAGGCCATATTCATATTCTTGGTATTGGACTGGATCTAGCTTGCAATGGAGGCTAATGCGGGGGGAATATCATTAAAAAGAGCTTCGTGTGATTTGCATGTGAAAAGATTAACCCGCATAAGCCTCCATTGCAAGCTAGTTCCAGTCCACTACTGAGAATACGAATATGGCCTATTAGAGAACAGGACTGAGATACGGTATACAGCTAATATAAATTTGGTTTTGCAAACTAGACTACAGGAAACCCTTACAAACAGTAGTGCTTTTTATTCATTATTTTTTAAGCTATTGCTTTTGTTTATACAGGACTCTGATAAAAGTGTGTTTCCACTCATTCTGACAGTTCTAAATATTCAAAATCATCATTATTACATATTAAATTGGTTCCAAATATGAAATAGATAAAATGGATGTTGCACAATCAAAGTGTGTCACTTGGGGTGGAGAATATTTGAGACTTCACAAGACAGCAACCTTGTGTTTTTCTTTCCGAAACTGAGAATTTTTGAAGATGAGTTGATAATGCTCTAAGTCTTGAGCTTGAGCTCCATCCTTTTAGAGTTGTGTCTGGCAGATGTCATGCTCATTTTCCCGAAATTGGAATCTCCAGCCAACCTTGATGCAAGACAGCTTTTCACTCGGCAGAAGAATCAAACTGGCAGGTCCTTTTAGCCAACTACAGTTCTATGTATGTTTGATATAGTTGGCTGTCCAGACATTTCTCACCCTACCCAGTGCTAGTTTGCTTTGCATAGTACACTAATCAAGTTCTTGAATAAACCTGAAAACAAGGTTACCATGTCAGAATTATATAGGGTTTAAGACAGCATGAAAAGTTTATAAATTATTGCATTTCTAGTTGTTGAAATATATGATGAAAAGTTTAGGTCAAAACCAATCACAAACGGCAACTCTGGCAACCGAAATGTTTGAAAGGTATTTAAAAACTGCATTAAAGCTGGTGTGAAAAATAAATCATAACAATTAATTCCTGATTAATTTGTAATTTTCGAATTATGGGTTTGGTTATGCCGAGTTTGTATTATTGTAAATAGGAACTCGAAGTGTTAAATATAAAGATCAAGTGAGGACTCGCCAGTTGTACTCACGAACGAGATCAAAATCGATCCAACGAATTTAAAGCCAAATTAAATACAGTGAAAATTAAACATTCGACCCCTTCAGTCTTGTTTAGGTCGTATGTAAGCCAAAAAATAAAAATAATAAACTCTTACCTGAAATAACAAAACGCTCAAACCTCACGCGTCCGGGTAGTAGAAATTACGATAAATCGATGTGGAAATTCAACGGTCCACAAAAACGTTGTTTCGCAGCTAAAACACGCAAAATGATGACACACTGAAGCTAAATCCTCGAAAATCTTCAGCCATTTTGATTCCTTGAACCGCTGATCAAGAGTAGCGAAGACGAGATTCGATCATGTGTCACGTGACAGAATACTCCACGATTCGTGGAGTATTTCGCGGGGGGTCTAACGGTGTGTGCCAGGGTCTTCTCCGCGCCCAGCCGCCATCTTGAAAGCGGAGTAGGCCCTGGGAACGAGGTTGCCACTGAAACATAGGAAACAAATAATTTTAAATGAACATAACATGGTTAAAAATCCCAACTGGCTGGAGGCAGACCAGTTGGCTATATACAAAGCGTGACCGAGGATTTGAACTTGGGACGACTGTGAAACAAATCCAGCTAGTGGCAGGGTGGAGGGCTTGAACCCGGGACCTCCGGATTACAAGACCAGTGCCCTAAACCACTCGGCCACGCTGCCTCCTACAAGTGTGAGTGTTTTAAATGGAGACTGAATATTGTTTTAATTGTTTCTTTTTGTTTTGTCAAATACAGTTTACACTCACCCTAAAGAAGTTGCATCACAGATGGCACACATGAAAAACTCTGGGCTGATCTTTAAAGTGTCTCGTTCTTAATCTGGCTCAATCCTAACCATCCTTGTTCCTTTTTGATTTAATAAATGCGCACTTGACTTGATAAAGCATGAACTGGGAATTTATTGAACAGCTTCAAAATCTTCTGAAGTAGATCAACTAATTCTTGCACTAATATTTACATTTGGGGTTATTTTGGCCTCGAAAATTGGATGTAAATTAGAGTAATTATCTGTGTCTTTATCAGATAAACATTAATTTCCTTTGTATTTTCTTTATGAATTAAAAGTATCATGTTACAGGCCTTTGCAAGAAAAACAAAAGTATCATGTTACAAACCTTTGGAAGAACGTATTACATTCACAGCGGTTATGGCAGCGCAGGTAACCCCGCGCGTGAAAGTTTGTCGGTGTGATGTCGTGAACCTTCGCACAGAATTCAAAAGAATAAGTAAATATTTTTAAAATGAAGTGGTTAGCTGCTAAATGATTAAACCTAATGCAATCTAGCATAAAGTGCACTTAGTACAGCACAAGAAATATATTCGATTGATTGACCTCGAAACCTTTACACTGCAATGTCAACACACGCGGCATACTTTAATGTAAATAAAGAATTTATTTTGGCTTATTTTGCATATTTAGGAACTGTGATTTTCTTCTTGGTTTTGGTAGTACATTGCTATTCTTGAAAGAGAAATTTACTTTTATTGTTCAGTCTTTCGGATTCTGCTCATGAAACTGACCATGCATTGAAAAGGGTTCAGAAGGAAATTTCGCTTCTAGCGAATGATCACAACTGATTAATATGCAAAATTTACCAACTGCGAAAGCTTTGCTTAATTCATCCGTTTGGCATTGCAAATCCTTCTTTAACATTTTTCCTAATGAAAGATAGAAGTTCTAACCACGGCAAATACATCTATAAAAATAAGAATTAAAACTAAGTGAGTTAATTTTTTCGGTCGGAATACAAACTCGAAAGTGAAAGTTTCTAAATTTAGACAAGACGAGACATTCCATTAGACGTGTAGACTTATTTACACCTGTCACGTGTCTCCGATTTGTCCCACGCTCATTATAAATGAACATACCATGTTTATCATTTATTCCCTGAGCTTAAAAATTCACCATCTTCATTATTTAGCCGGAAATATGTCTGCAATCACAGGCTACGCGTGGAACGCCAGGAGTAGGAACGCCTAGGAACGAACTGGCGTTTTCTTTTCGCCGATGTTTTGGGGGAAACTGCTTCAAAATACTCTAACTCTTCGAATTTTATGTTTTTGAGGATGGTAAGAAGCTGCTTTATTCCTAATATGAGGCAACTTCCTCTGTATTATGCGGAAAATACTTTGCAGGCTTTTTAAATAAAAGTCTTAAGACAGTCGTACTGCCAATTGATCGGCGCCATTGCATTCTGCACTACCCTTTGAGTCTCTGAGTTTCTCTTCTTAACTGCATATGCAACAAAGATTTTCCAAATTTTACAGTCTGTAGAAGCGCTTAACTTTTGCATTTACGAAATTTAGCTTTGAAAGAAATGAATATCTTTTTTTAGTCTAATTTCCAGAGGTGAAGATAAGAATGGAACATTTTGATTGGTGGAAAAGCTCTAGTGTATGACGCTTTATTAAAAACTAGCAATGGTATATTCCAATTCCTGAGTTTTGATTGGCTAACAGACAATGGTATATGAGCTCATATACCATTGACCACCAATTTCGTAGTCGATACGCGTCAACGAAAACAGCTGGGAAGCTCAAATATTGCAATTCTTTTTGGGCGTTTTTAATAAAACAATTATTCCACTCGCGCTTGTTGGATATGAGATCGTTATAGCCAACTCGGCGCTACGCGCCTCGTTGGCTATCTACCATCTCATATCCAACGCGCGCTCGTGGAATAATTGTTAAATATTCACCTCGCTAGGAGGTGAATATAGTATTTCAGGGCTTGGTTACTCAGCCACGCCACCTTTGCCATCCAGGGCCGAGTTGTTCGAAAGCCGATTAACGCTAAACCAGGATTAAAAGTTAATCGAGAGTTCAATTTCTCTTGTATAAAAGTGTTTTTATTGGTGATGTTTTGTGAAGTTTGAGATTTGGAATTTTGAAAATTGTCTGCCAAGGCTTTTGGACCGAAAATATTTTCAAGAGATGATTCCCAAGGCATTGGAATTGATGGTAAACACGGTGGTTTTGTAGATCGCACGCGGCCATGAGAAACTCAATGCGATCGATTGACCCAAAATTATTCAGTTCTCTTCAGACCAGAGCTGCTCGACTCACTTCAAGAGGATTTAGACAATTGTTCAGAAGTCGCCAACGACTAATCAAAGGTACTAGATATCTGTCTTTTTCTTAGTGTTTGTTTTGTTCCGTTTTATTGCTTAAACTAAAGTGTAAATTCTGATTGACGATGAATTAACATGTTTACACGTATGCAAGCGAGATTTGTGTTTGTTGTTTCCGTGTTTTCTTTATTTTGTAGTTCTTGATATTCACCTCTGAAAATTAGACTAAAACAATTATTCGCCTCAGTCTGAGTGAATCTCGGCGAATATTCCCCTGGACTTCGTCTCGGGGAATATTCGCCGAGATTCACTTCGCCTTCGGCGAATAATTGTAAGGTGGCTTACTACAGTTTTTACGAGGCAAAAGCGCGCGCTACGATTCGGCTGCTTGACGTCAATATCGTTCGCGCTCGCAAAACTTTCGCGAGCAACACTAAAGAAAACGAAAACAAGTTTGAGCCCTTTATTCGAAAGTTAATCGTTTCAGAAAGTTTCAGAAGGATTTAGACATGTCATAGGACGAAAACAATACTACAGATAGGTTGATAAACAACCGACGGAGGAGTTCTAATTCGCTTTTTTCATCGCTCATAACGTGTGGCGTTATACGAGCGCGCGCTCAAATAAAAGGGCATGCGCAATTCGATTCTTGTCGGAGGTCATAAAAACCTAACTTCGGCTCAAAATTTCTCAAAAACCTACCGTACGACCCATAATGAAATTTTCACAATTAAAAACATGAAACAAACAGCGGTAATAAACATTATGAAAAATCGCATTTTACTAACTTGACGTTTCGTATGCTATGCAACATACATTTTCAAAAGTATGACCGTTACAAAATTTTAACGACTATTATATATTGTTATGAAAAGGGTCTAGAACCTAGACTGAGACAATTGATCTGCAGCAGTAACTTAATATTATCGCTTAGGTTAAAAGAGCAACAACCTCTCACTGCCAACGTTGGCATTTAATGAGGGTTGTAGCTCTTGAATGAATAAGGTGTCTTTTATTTTACAATGGAGGTCAGTTTTGCCGGACGCTAGAATGTCAAAATGATCCCATTTGATGTTATGGCCCGTGGTAATGATATGATCAGCGATAGCTGATATATGATCGCTTTTAGTGAGGGCCTTAAAATGTTCAGTTTTCCTGTCGTGAAGTCGTCGTTTTGTTTTACCAATATAAACATCATTGCAGTCCCAGCAGCCAGCTTTGTAAATGACCTTAGATCGCTGAGAATGATTAAGGCGGTCTTTGTACGGAAAGAAGGATTTGATGTGGCGTGTGTTCTGAAAGATGATCTTGAGGTTGACGAAAGAATAGAAGTTGGATACACAGGATTTCAGACGTTTAGTGATTTGGACGTTGGGGAGACCTAATTTTTGAGGTGAATCGCATCAACTGCCAAAATCTAAAAAAAAACTGTAAGACAGATTTTGAGCTATTTTTTAAATAGGCAAAAAAACACATTTTCCTATTTTGCAAAAAATCTGTCTTACAGATTTTTAATTTATTTTGCATGAATGTTTTATCTGATCCAATTTCTATTTTCTGAATTTTTGAGGTAGGGTCGTATGGGCAGATTTTGAGAAAAACGCTATTGAAACTACTAGTGCCCAGTCTCCTCTTAAGCACTCGGATATTCATTTTGGCTGTTTATTAGCATCTATTTTGCTCAAATGTCGCATATATTGGTTGTAGGATGCAACAAACAATAATAAGTGAAAGTTAAAACCTTCAGCATTATTATCTCAGAATATTTCTGGTGTCACGTTACGCCGACTCTCTATAAGCCGGACACCTCTCTAAGACGGACAGTTGGGGCCGGTCCCGACGGTGTCCGTCTTAGAGAGAGTTGACTGTATTACCATAAACCATAACAAAGAAAAATACCTAATTGCACTAAGGGTAAAATGGACCACAACATCTACAAGATACTAAATGCAAAAGTTTTGACTTTGTTTCAAAAAGTGGGTGGATATGTCATTTTAGACATTATCAAAGTTTTGTCGAGTTTTTCAATCTCTATGAACCCCCCTTTCCCCTCTTCCACCCGCCACGAAATCTCCGAAGTTAAAATCATACCGATAATAAGCCTCCCCCCCCCTGGTTCGAATATTGCAAGCCTCCCATTGCAGAGCGTATTTGACGTCATTTTAGTATGTTCAGAAACCTGTCAGTGTGATGTGTAGAATTTGTTTTGTGCTTGATATCGTCAAGTTTAGAAAGTTTTACCACGCAATGCATACCCCTTCATCGATGGTTTAACATGTAATACGCACGGATAGTTTACGAATTGCGTAAATACGAGCAACAAGCAAAATGTCTGCTCGTATTTTTTGTTAAACCATTGAACAAGAGATTTATTATTCTACTTATAAAATAAAATTTAGTTCGGCCATTTTATTATAATACGCGCGGATATTTTGCGAGTTGCATAAATACGAGCAACAAGTAAAATGTCCGCTCGTATTTTTTGTTAAACCATCAAATAAGGGATTTATTATTCCACTAATAAAATAAAGTTTGGTTCGGCCATTTTGTCGCTCCACTTTCCGTCCGTATTTTGCCCTGTTCTACACTGTAATAACGTGGCATGTTTTGCGCGTTCTTTTGCCCTATCATGGTAAAATGGCGCAATAGTGGAATAATAAACTTGTATAAACTTAGAATTTTTCATCCTATATTGTGTAGTCTGCGCATATTTTCTTGCCAAGTGTAGGTTAAGCGTTGTTGTTTTCAGTATTACTTCTTAACTCTTTTGTGTTCAACTGTTAAGGTTAAGTACTCTGGAACAAAGTCTTATGATAAAAAGTTTAAGGATGAAGGTGTCAAAAAAGCAGAAAAGTCAACAAAATATACTGTGACAAAGTTAGTGCCAGGCTCTGAATACATATTCGAGCTTTATGGAACATCCAAATGTGGAGAGAGTGCATCCAGATATGTGAATGTGGAAACAAAAGTGGAAGGTGAGCATTTAATCCTATCCAGACCAGGGGCAGGAAGTGCCTTCGCTGACTTTGAACGCTTACAACTTTTTCAAGATTCAACCAAACGCTGCCAATTTTTGTGAGTTTGTCTAAAATTTATCTGGGAATAAATTGGTAGGAGAGGTTGTTGTGTCAGAAATCTGACGGCACGGCATTTTGACGGACATGTTTCCAAATTTGTAAATTTTGTGTTCCTGTCAATAAAAATTAACTTAAATGCAATTATTTTCACCTTTTTAATCTTTTTTGCACCGTTTTATTGATTTTGAGCACTTTCAAGTAATTTTGGACGGTTTTCCGAAGTTTCAGAAAAATTTGTTTTTTAAATAAGCTTTATTGGGAAAATAACAAGAAACATGTCTATGTAAAAAAAGCAAAAAAAAAAAACACAATTCCCAGAAGGGAAAGTGCGAACAGGATGCGAGTATTCATGTGAGCGCTTCCCAAAATGTTATAGGGAGCTTAAGATCCGAGACGCGACGGCTTTTGGAACGCGATGGCCGGTAACCGGCCTGGGACGAGAACGCCGTTCTGACCGAGGCAAAATTATCATTAAGATGCTTGACGCGAGAACAAGACAACGTAGATGATTCAAGACTCGTTTTACAGTCGAAACCGAAGAAGCGTGAACGCCAAAAATAATTTCTGGAATGTTTATTGTTCTACAACCAATCAGATTCGAGACGTTACCGCAACAGTAATTAGCAAAAAGGTTTCGATTCTTTTATCACGAAACGACTTTTTCGTCTACATTAAGTCTTGAGATCACCACCGCTTAACAAACACTCTGGAATTATTACAGTCAAAATACTCAGCGCGTGCCGCTTAGAATTCCGGAAAAGTTTTGATTAACGGCGAACGGATTGCATTATTGGTTTCAAACATTCAAATTGAATTTGAATATTGTAGATCATCCAACCGTGAACACGTGAACACGTGAGCCTGCCAGAAATGAAGCAATTTGACTGGTTTATTTTTTACAGGTTCACGTGCTCACGTGTTCACTGTTGGATGATCTACAATATTCAAATTCAATTTGAATGTTTGAAACCAATAATGCAATCCGTTCGCCGTTAATCAAAACTTTTCCGGAATTCTAAGCGGCACGCGCTGAGTATTTTGATTGTAATAATTCCAGAGTGTTTGTTAAGCGGTGGTGATCTCAAGACTTAATGTAGACGAAAAAGTCGTTTCGTGATAAAAGAATCGAAACCTTTTTGCTAATTACTGTTGCGGTTTGTTGCGGTAACGTCTCGAATCTGACTGGTCGTAGAACAATAAACATTCCAGAAATAATTTTTGGCGTTCACGCTTCTTCGGTTTTGACTGTAAACAAATAAATACATACGTTTCGTTTAAGAACTACAAAACTGGCGTGTATTGGAGTATTCTAAACTAACACATGCACAACAGAATCGGTAAACACTGCATACGATGCACTTGATTGAAATTTTGTAAATATTTTTATTTCAGAGCGTGAAAGTAAATTACCAGTCAATCATTTACATCTTTCTTGCTCCAAAGGAAAGCATTTTGCTTCTCTCGAAAGATCTGAATGAGGAACTTTCTTGACGACTTCAAAAATGGAAGAAGATTTGATTTCACCATGATTCCATCGGTCGGCTTGTTTACTTGAAACACTGTTGAAAAAAGTCGGAATAATATCTTCGTATTAGAAGAATAATTCTTGGCTAAATAAGTGTATTTTCAAATTACATGCATCAACAGAATCTTAATCAACTGTTTCGAACCATTTACCGGTAAACAAAGCCGCCTACTTTGCAAATTGAAAGGGAAAATACTCACGTTTTCTTCGCAACGCCAAAACCTCAAACTTCACGTTCTCGACACGACGTGATGCCATCAGGACAACGGCTTGAGCATGCGTAACACGCCTCCTCTGTGAAAACTTACTTCCGGTCGCGTCTTAGAACCGTCGCGTCTCGGATCTTAAGCTCCCTATTGCCACAGAGCGAGCGCAGTGAATGGAGCAGCAATTCATAATCAAAACTTATAGTGCCCATAACGTCAATTTTTTCTCTTCTCAGCTGATTCTGCATGACACCCAATTTAATTTTTCGAAAAACAATTCCGATTTGCATAAAGCACGTGTTTTTTTACAATTTTTTAAAGACGTTCAAATTTGCCGCCATTTTGGTCCTCCATTCGCACCAGTCTTCCTCGGTTTGAAGTGAGTCGTGACGTAGGTTCAGGAACACGTGATTTGAATCGTGACTTGTCTGACTTGTAAACAAGAGGGAATTTTGCTTCAGAGTTTACAGTTAGTTTAAAATGCCGGAAAGGTGCTTTACCGCTCTTTGTAACGACGTTAATGATCCAGAAAAAAACATCATTCCTTGTGCAAATTCCTGAATCTATGTCATTTCTGAGCACGTTATTCTTGTGATCAGCGGCAGAGGTCGACCGCAAGAAAATAGAATTTTGAAATTTTTAAAAATTCATAAAAAAAATTCCGTTTTATCCAAATCAAAACAATTTTTCGCAGAAGTTCATTGGGTAAAATGTAGAATCAGCTGAGAAGTCAAAAAATTTTGACGTTATGGGCACTTAAAAGAAAGGTAGGCAAGATTGATGTTTTGCTGTGGTTTTAGCCTCACTTTCAGCGGACCACAATGCTCTGCCGGCTGTGGTAGAGCCTCGTTTTTATCGGACCACAATGCTTTGTGCTGTGGAAGAGCCTCGCTTTCGGTCGACCAGAATGCACTGTGCATTGCAAGAGGCTCGATTTGAACAAAGAAAACAGCAATGAGGGCCTTCTCCGGGGGTCTCTACTGTCATCTTCCTACGTTATGTAGATAAATGTCGTTAAATAGGCTTATAATGTCAAGTTTGTCGTCAGTAAGTTACACTGTAAGCGTACCGACAGTGCTGTCGTCTGTCATTGTGTTGAATCCGTTGAATAACTCTGGCGGTTCGGACCTTTTGGCGGACGGGCAAAAAAATTCACTAATATTGTATTTTCAAACAGCCTTGACGCATTATCACAAAAGATTTGAAAGTAGTTTAACTACCTTTTCTGATAGCTTAGTCGTTTACTTCTGCAGCTGCTATGTGCTTCCTTGCCGAATTTCGCACCTCGGCAACTTTGACAGGGTGATCGCACTTATGCAAAACTACACTCGTGATAAACTTTCAAGTCTCAGAAATAAAAGGAAAATTTATACTTTATCCAGTGGACAAGCATAGAAGACTTGGTGTAATGATGTTTCTTTCTCTCTTAGCTCCCATTGCTCCAGTTGTACTTAATTTGACTGGCATGACTGTCTCGAAGTCAGTTGTTGGAATTAACCTGTGGCCTGTAGAACAAAGGAATGGTCCAATAAGGTAATTGTTGTTCAGTACAGGTTGTGCAAAGTCATTTAGATAGGTGAACGCTCATATGTATATAACACTCGCCTTTACAACGTCAATGCTTTCATAGCAAGAGTTATCTTGTATTTCCAGTGTACGATACGATACATTTATTAGTCCATCCCAATGTGACTTTTTGTGTAAGTCACACCAATGTGACTTTTTGTTTCTGTAAGTAAGTAAGAAAGAAAGAAAGACGGTCGGGTCGGAGGTAAAATGAAAATAAAAATATAGTTTGGAAGTCTATACAATTGTGACTGACAACAAATAACTGAAACCATATGCCCCCTGCTGGTGCTTTTATTCCTTTATTTCAGTGCTTATCAAGTTATAGTCTTAAAAGTCACTGATGGTGCTGAAGAGCTTCCAGATGATTATGATTCAAAGCTGAAAGATAACGCCAACAAAGAAAATTTGAACTTTTACATCGCTGCTGAGATAGGAAATGTTCCAGTACATGAGGAGTCTTGGAAATTTTATGTTGGTGATGACAAAAAATACGGAGCTTATGCAAACAAACGACTTGAGATAGGAGCAGACTATGTTGTCTACCAAAGGGCTGTTACCTACGACCAGAACGTAAGTGAACATGAATCGGTGACCACCAGTAACAGTACTGTGATGTAGTAAAGAGTAGGTGACACTTGCAGCATAAATACAGCTTGACCTACTGTCATGTGCCTGAAGCATAAAGCAACAGTGACAGCAGCTTGTTTATACATACCATGTACCATAAATTAGTTAATTAATTAATTAATTAATTAATTAGTTAATTAAGTATTTAATTAATTACGTAAGTGTACGTAGGACCCATCTAGGTCAGGTATTGTCTGCGTGACATAATTGAATTAAATTTTGTTTTTAAACGTAATACCCAGATCTGCTTTTTACGGTTTCAGTGGATCTAACACTATTTAAGTAAAATTCAGTTCTAAATTTAAAATTTGAAACTGTTCTCAAAAATTAATTTATGAACTCCTTTTTCGGGTGAGGTACTAATTTTTGATGATTTTACCTGACCTATGTTTTGACAGGTGAGTTTAAGAGGAAACTCCAGCAGAGTTGCCAAAATTTCCATCACTCCAGATCAAGGCAAGAGTTTTGTCATCATTATGCATGAAACCAAAGGTGCTCCGGTAAAGTTCCGTAGCAATTACCTTCAGTAAAAGAAATGATGATTGGAGAAAGTAATAACTGTACAAAACTGAACACTGTGCCAACTGAAATCTTCTATTTGAGAATGAATTGTTCTCTTTTAGTTTTACACACCGAGAATTGAATAGGTCGATTCATTTAGTCGAACACTGCAATGTTTTCCCCTCAAATTTTCGAACTCCCGATGTTTCGAAGCAATTTTCGTTTCACTTGGAGAAAGGATACACTATTACACTATTAATACACTATTATCTGATCAGGGAATTTATTACGACTAATTTCATGCAAAAGCTGCTGCCACCAAATGTGCAACAGTAGTTTTGTAAGGCCTGGTTTAAACGTCGCATTTTACATTCGCCGAATCAAATTCCATGTAAAATGCGACGTTTAAAACACTTAAATTCGGCAGATTTGGATTAAATGCGAGTGTTTCTCCTTAGGCTCCTAAATTTTTCTTTCCAAGTTAGTTCTTAACAAAGTCCAGAGTCCCCTTTGAAAGTCCCGTGAAAAAAACAAAAAACAACTACTCAAATTCTTTCCTGATGGCGTAAGCGCTTCTCCCCAAAATCCGGGGACTTTTATTTTTGAACTGTCAATCACTTCGCGCGCGTAATATAACTTCCGGTTCGCTCTTACGTGAAACATAACTTCCGGTTCGGTCTTCACAAAATTTCTTTTAGAAAGTTAAGAAAAAAGGAACAGAAAATAATCCTTAACAGCGAGTTCAGTCGAATATTCGACTGCGGTTCCAGTTTCATTGCCGTTCATAGCCGTTCTTTGCGGAATAACAACGTGAAATGACCAGATTTTGCGTATTGTGGACAACCTGAACCACGAAGGATAACTTTGGGTTTTTATATTTGGAATTGAATGCTCAGCAATCGGAACAAGAGAGTGTTTTTTGTGGTAAAAAATCATTTGATAAAATTTGAGTGACAAAAATGATAGTGGAAAACATTTCTCACATGTAAGTGAGTTTGATTTTTCTTTCTTCCCACAGAGCCACCAATCATAATTGAAGACATTTCCCCATCTTCAGTAATATGTGAAAAGCAAACCCTGTGTTCTCTTTCTTGCCATGCAACTGGTGATACTCCATTTAACTACTCCTGGACAAAGAGTGGTCAGGTTCCTGCAGGTGATGACATCAAAATTATGAACAACAGCATTATTCTAACGCCTCGTGATGCTAAGGATTATGGGGAATATACATGCCATGCTACCAACAGCTTTGGTTCCAGGGATTACATAATCACCCTGTCAGAGGGTGTCAAGTCTTCATTGTGGGCAGGTAAGGTGAAAGGAGACGATAGTAAGTGTTATTAATATGTATAGGTGATAAATAAAGACTAGTTTTCAATAACCACACGCACAACCCGGTGAGTACATCAGGGTCCGATTGTTCAAAGGGTGGATAACGCTATCGACCAGATAAATCACTTTTCTAATCCCAATGATACAAGTTAACAAAACTAAACCTATCCACTTAATGGAGACTTATCCATCCTTTGGACAACTTGGGCCAGGAACAAAATATGAAAAAGAGGACCAAACGGTTTTAATTTTCTTGTGCTTATGCCGTTTAATGTGGACGTTTTTGATAAGTTACTCTGCTCATCATGAAAAAAATGTAACATTGGAGCACCTACAGTGTTTTGACTATCTGTTATTCCTTTTTAACAGATGTAAACAGCACTTTTATTGCGACAGTCATCACTTTGTCCTGCATTGTTTTTGTGTCGCTTGTTGTAAATGGTGTGTTAATATGGCGACTTAGACGAGCTGTGCCTAACAGCAGAGCAACGACTCCAAACAAGACCATCGCTGATGACATTGGTCAACCTGACTGGCCACGTGACCAGCACGCATCAGAACCAGGTTTATACATGGAACTCCACCCCCGACCTTCGGAAGGGCGGTCACATGCACCTCCTGAGTACACGAGTCTACAGGGAACCAACAAGAATCCTGAATATTACAATGTGGGATTTACCAAACGAGGGAATAGAAACAAACTTGACTTACCAGGTGATCAGCACACGTCGCAACCAGGTTCATACATGGAAGTCCATCCCAGGCCTTTGGAGGAGCAGTCACGTGCACCTCCTGAGTACAAGAGTCTACAGTGGACAAAAGAGAATCCTGGATATTACAATGTGGGATTTAAAGGAAACAGTAGAAACGAACATGAAACATACGATGAAATAGGAAGTGCTCAGGCTTGATCTGTTTCTTTTCATCTTACTACTCTAGCATTCTCTTGATTGGATCGTGAAATCTAAGACATTAAATGATTGTGAAGGCACAAATCTATTTCGAACGCACAAACCACAGGTGTCCCAAACTCACGATTCATGAAATCGTAAGAAATTTGTTTATTCATTAGCTTGAGGTTTTTGTCTCAAGGCTATGATAAAAACCTCAAAACCTCCCAAAAATGATGAAATAGCTCAAAAGGACAACAGAAACCAAGCAAGGTGAGTACATTTTCTTTATTTTTTTTGGAAAGGGGCTCAAATTTTATTTCTTTGAGCGATTTTATTCCAAGTTATTTTAAACTCCACACAATGTCTTATTAAAGAGCGCTCAAATTCTCAACGGCGTAAATTGTAACACAACACCCCACACTTCAAGTAGTCACGTCTCACTCGATACGCTTACTGAATTATTCGATCGATTTCTCGAATCGTGAGTTTGGGATGCCTGTGCACATACTCGCGGTTTGAACGTTTACCGCCTGATGCATTGGTCTGTTCCACATGACCAACTTTCTCCACACTACTCGAAAAACGTACCACATGATGCATACCTGTGTATGAAATATGCTCGTATTCTCAAAACAGTTATTGTGAAGATAGCAAATAAAACTTTGGTGCCGTAGTCTCTAGAAATGTACTGGTAGTGATGTTTAGACAGACGGAAAGATAGAGAGAACGTTATTTAACGTGGCACTCCACTTAGCTTAAAGCTACTTTACATCTCTTTGCAACGAAGTACACAGAACTAAGCCCATGCTTGGTGCTACTTACTTTGGGCAATGAGAGAATGTTTGTGCCCTTAAGTTAAGAACAGGTCATTTAGAAAATGTATGTACTATGGCTTGCTCATCAGGCACATATAATCAATTGCGTGGTGATATATTGGGTATTAAGACAGTTAAGAAACAGTAAAGGAAGTCTTAGTTTTCGTAGAACGTGTAGAAATTACTGATGTTGAACAAGGGGTGTAAACATTACTTCAACTCGCCATGATCCTGGTGCAAAATAGGCTCGACTTCCGTCGTCCTCTCGTGTTCGGTCTTTCCTGCGCGGGCTCATTCCCCGAACAGCGGCTGGTAATCGAGCCTAGGTGCAAAACCTTTTCATATGGAAACGAGTTTTAATAGCAAGTTTATTGAGGTATGAAGGGCAAAGTGCCAAGTTACGTGATATATTAAGGTTTATATTAACGTGCTTTATCTTGGGTGAGGTTCCCAAACCAAACAACGCCTCTCTAGTAACGTATCATAACTTAACGGAACGGAACGTAACTTAACGTTTTAAGTTTAATTAATAGATAGCAACAATCAAAAACAGTTTTTAAAACCTTATAGTTATCCACAGCATCAGTTTGTTAGTCTTGTATATCATAGAGTGTGTAGTCAATAGAATTTTTACTAGGAAATAAAATATTTGTACATAATAAAATATTAGTCGTCATAGACGCAGAGATCAGACTATTTGTAGCTCAATAATGGAATATTTGTAGAGAATAGAATAGTATTAAAATAAAATATTTGGAGATAAAAAAAACTGTTAGTTGACCGAAAAATTGACTTGGGTTTATTTACTAAGTCGTACATAAAAATAACAGGGTAAGGAGACATAAAGAGTTTTTGTAATTGTTGATAATAGAATGTAAGTAGATAGTAGAATATTTCTAGGTAATAGAATATCGGTAGTAAATAAAATGTAAATAAAGATTATGAAATTTTTGTAGAGAATAAAATATGTTTAGGTAATCAAATGTAATTGGACAACTTTTTGACACATTTTAAAACGAAACGAAACTTTGTTCGCTTATAATTTCGTTAATAAAATGTTAGTATATATTTGTCATTTTACAGTAATTGAGCGTTTGAATTGTCCTAATAGTTCGTTTGAACGGTCTGTCCCCGTTATAAGAAATGTATTTATTATTAAATTATTCAACTAGCATTCTGACAAATAATACAAATACTGTTTTTGATTGGCTTAGTTACTGGTATTCTCTTTGACCATTAGATAACCAACTCGAGCGCTGTTTTGGGAACTTACGAAATTCTGATATATTTTTATTGTAAATATGGTTTTGTTTTCCTTCTGGTTTTCATGTATGCAGTCGTGATGTTTCAATACAAGGGTTTTCAACCCCTTATGAGTTTCTGGCATTACCACAAGGGATAAGCCCACAAAAAGAATGGATACATTCTTCTTCTGCTGTCCTCACTAGGAGGATTAAGCATTAGCAGTGGCGGATCCAGGGGAGGGGTCCGGGGGGGCCGGGCCCCCACCTTATTTTTTTCGGAAATAGTGCTTTTTCTTTGATCTTCGCAGAATTCAACGTTCATAGTCAAGCGGGCCCCCTCCTTAGCTGAAGGTCTGAATCCGCCACTGTTGCTAGCTCAGTATTCGCACTCTCTTGATATGTTTACAACTTACACCAAGCTGACCTGAGCGGTATATGGCACAGCTTAGGCCGGAAGGCTCTTTTTTTCTCTTTTTTTGTTTTTTTTTCTTTTTTTTTTGGGGGGGGGGGGGGAGGGGTTCGGACGAGCTACTCCTTCCCTCCTACTGCCTCAAAAGGTCCTGTCCGCGGAATGATACAACATATCAAGCCCGCTTGCAAAATGAATTTTACTGACGTATTTGTTTTCAAGGGTTGTTGAAAACTGGGACCGAGCTTGTCACGTGACTTACACGATTTGACCCCCCTCGAACACTGAACTGAAAGGAACGAATGCAAAACTGATGCGAAGTCGTTGTTCTTGAATTGTATTCTGGAGTTTTGTCTTTGAATAGAGTCTTTATCTACGAAAGTGTCGTTTGAATACGTTTTCTACAAGGGTCTTTATCTGAAAATTTCCCCTGGGAAGCAAATCTCCTGATCCCAGAATAGCGTCCCTTACGGACCGGTTGACCTGACTTGCAGCTAAGTAACACCCCTGATAGCATTTTCGTGTGCCACTGGTAACATGAATGGAGAGAAAATATTCGACCTACACGTTGTGGTCCATTTTAAGAGGAAACGAGCCTACCCGGTCAAAAACCAGCCTATGGCCCTGCAGTTGTAAAACACATTTTAGATAATCTTAAATCACTGAATTAACGTGCTCGTCATTTTTTTCCCATGTGACAGTGGCGGAACCAGACCTTTCAGGCTAAGCAGGGGGCCGCTTGACTATGAATGTTGAATTCTGTGAAGATAATTCCGGCACTTGGCTATTTCCGAAAAAATAAGGTGGGGACCAGGTCCCCCGGGCCTCCCCTGTATCCGCCACTGTGTGACATAGTGGTTTCACCTTCCCCATGGCAATCTCAGTGTACTTCATAATTATTTTTCTTTTCAGAGGCGATACTGTCACTGGACTAACGATTAAAAGCATCGCGGTACGATGCCCCAAGAGCAACAGAGCGACAGAAGGGGGAAAAACTTTTTACGACAACAACTTTACTATTGAATTCTCTACCTGCTAACATATGATCCAGTGAAAGCATTAATGCTTTTAAAATAAAATACATCCAGCTATACCCGAGAAGGCATCATTGTAACTTGCGCGTATTAGAAGTACTTACAGTATGAATATATAGTCGATATTACCGGATGAGATCTCGATTTACCCAAAGTGGACTCGCAAATAGTATCGGGAGTTGCGCAGAATGCCCGCAAGTAGTATCGGGTGGTGTGATAAAATTCCCTGTACGGTGATTGGTTAATGATGAGGTAAGGTGAAGGAATCTCTGCGTGGTGATTGGGTGACGATGACAGCCCATCAGCGTAAGCAAGCACGCAAGCGACAACGTCGAAAAGAAAATTTGCTCTCTGTATTTCACAAGGTCTCGAAGACGAAAGATACAGAGTTTATTTTTCCAAGAACCATTACGAACATATCTACAAACTTGTCCACGATTAACGATAAGCAAGACTCAGTCCAAAACGCGACTTGCCAAATACAAACTACTTGACCGGATAAAAGATTCGATCAGTCTTCCGGCATTTAAATGAAATTTGTAACTGAGACTTGTCAAGAAGGAAAGAGAATTCAAAAGAGTTCTTGAGATAATTAAAAATCACGGCAGGCGTTTTCCTTGACAGAGGCATAGTTTATGACAGAGGTGAGAAATCTTTCGGCATCCGTTTCGAGATCAGCAGAAAAGTTGAAACAAAAAATCTGAAAGCAGTTGGTCTCAATTGGTAGTTTTAAAACGTTTGGCTATTACTAAAGTTTATCCTCACTGAGATCACCCATTACAGCAAAAAATGCAAAATGATCTCAGGAAGTTGGGGACGCGTTCGTGTAATTAAATTTACGTGGTCATTGATCTTTTAGAATTTTTGCATATTTGGCTTTGTTTTGCTTATCTAAATTCATCCTGAAAGTTTGTTTTAAATGGCACGTCCTCGTCCCGTGTTGTTGAAAATCGATTGAAAAAGAGAAAGCCCAAAACCACGGGATACTTTGTGAGCACAACACGAGAAAAAATTAGAGTGTTTTCTTCTGAATTATCACCGACGGTTCCAAACAGAAAACTGATTTTCAATCAATTTAGAAAATAGAAGAACCAAAATATCAAGCGAAAGAATTAACTGTAGTAACGGTGCGCTAAGAAAAAAAGAATAACAGCGGGGGCAGCTGTAGTGTTAACTATCCCTAGTTATAATTTATATTTTAATTGTTTAGGTGAAGGCCACGGGTTTACCAGTCAACGACTGTAAAGTGTATGCCCTCATAAAATAAAGTTACTTAACTTTACTTGATTTTGGCTTTATCCCTTCTTTCTTGTGCCGAATGCCCGGGGTGGGGAGGGAGGGGATACTCTGAATATTGGGTGGATTGTGTCCCTTGGTCCCTGGAACCCTTTCGTTGAAGTCTTCCCTATATTAAATGGCATATTAAAATATCCAAAGATTTAAACCAAGAAAGGATCACTTAAACAAACAAAAGCTTTTAAAAGCCGGAAACATTTTAGGACTAGGATCGATCCGCAATGGTTATAAATTAACCAAACTTTACATATGTGCAGTGCACGCTGAAATTTAGACGAGACACCAAAAATCACTTATCTTCGATTATCTAGATTCTCCAGAAACGCTATTGACTATTTTGCTTTTCATTTCTGTCATATTGATTTCTCCAAACATTAATCTTGACCGACAGAATCATTTTACTCGATCATCATTTCTGTCATTTTACAATCTACCATTTTAGACCAAATAGTAAAAGTGAGTAGGCGCAACTCTTTTGGAGGAGGACTTGGGGGGACCCTGAACACCGCAACACCGCAAAAAAAATAAACCAACACCGCATCACCGCAAGAAAATTTGACGAAACACCGTCACCGCAATATATCTTTTTGCAGCATAATATTTTAACAAAACCTTACTATTTTTACAAAACCTTACTGAGAAGCACTATCCAAGGGAACCGAAATCGTGGGTGTTTCGATTAACCGATGGTTCGAGAATTCGGGATTCCACTGTATATCACGTAACTTGAAGACCTTTTGTCACCTGAGTTACTAAATAACGTTGGAATTTGAGGAATGTCTTTTTATTTTTTGCTTTTCTAGACTGTTATTAATAATTCAATCAATCTTTAAGGAGCTACGTATTACTATTAATTATCGGCGCTCGACCGTAAGGCTAGGTAATGAGCTTTCTCCAATCCATCGCGATTTTAAAATAAAAGTTCAGCTGAAAGATGCTGAAATGATCGAAATGAGCTAAAATATACTGCGCAAAGCACATTGGGAAGCCATTACCAGTCTCTTGGGAGTAATCTTGTTTCAGACGCTGGAGTGGAAAGTTTGGAAAGCGAAGAGCACTTATCTGAGCATTGAGCTGCAATCTACGGCCCATATCATGACAAAATAGATAATTAACTGGTTCAATTTATGCTAGCAAAAGCTTTTCTTCTGAAATGAGCTTTTTGATGCAGCGACTGCATTCCGTTACGGAACAAAACATGGCGAAGTTTGGCCTCGGACTGTATTTCCGGGTGGCTTTTTTCGCTTTTCTTCTTCCTTTGGCTTCAGGTGAGCTCAGAATCGTTTGCAATATGTGTAGCAGGAAAGATTAGTTCTGTTTAGGCGCATTTGTGATAGTGAATGAGTTTATTGAATGCTCTTTAGTGAATGTGTTTGTTGAATGCTCTTTTTACTGCGAACTTAATTTATGCAAGATCTCTATCAGTTTTGTTTGTTGCTCAAGGCTTCCGGACAGCATCGTGTAGTGTTTTATCATGCATATAGAAGCAATAAAGAGCAATTGCTGACCTCTTAATTTCGAAGATTTGATCAACAAACTAAGTTAAATAAATGGTTTTTATCAATCAAATTTCTTCAAGCAAAAGAGCAACAGATATAATTTGCATGACAAGTATTGCGATTATGTGCAAATTAATTCAGATTCTCCGGTTTATCACCTACTACGCTATTTATCCTTGCTGTGCTGTAATGCTTAATGAAGGTTTTTTTTAACCTATTAAGTTTGGTTTTAAAACTAAAGACATTATGAACTTTAAAACGACTAGAAGCTAATACCATCAGCTCTGAATTGATGCCAGATTAATTGCAGAAGAGCTACATGTAGAGTGTATGATACCTACTGGTTTCCATAAAGCAAACTTTCGACTCCTGCACTTACATACACACGATCAACATATAATGGTCTACAATCGGTCGCCATCTAGCGGATCATCACAGTTTTACAAATCTTTTGGCTGTCACAGGTAAAAGCCTACTTAAGGATGCTCGCGCTAATAATTGTTTGTGCGGATTCTTATTGTGTAATTCATGTCCTAATGTCACGCATCGAGCATGCATTCTGAGAAAACTTTTCTTACAAATATAGTGCAGGTAGCCTGTTGTGTTATCTTTGCTCGTAGTTCTCAAATGGTCGGTGACCCCCAATTTTTTTGGATAGACATCCTTGTTTTGCGATTCTCGACAGGTTGTAAAAAAATGAACAAAAGGCCAACGAGGGAAGTTTAAAAATTTCTAATTTTCTGCCCATGCAGCATCGAATCTTGCCCATCTTTCAACTGCCAGCCAACTGCCAGACGATGGGCCGAACGCTAAAACGCGGTATTAAAATAGCCTGTATGGCAGACAAATAGTGTGGAATTTTCTCACTCCTGGAGGCTGGGGATCGATTACTGTTGTTCTAGAAAAGTGACCATAAAAGTGTCAATTCACAGAAATGTATGCACCTTTTCCTAATGTTCCCGCAGATCACCCTGCGAGCAGAGCCCTTTCTTTTTTGCTGATAAACTTGACAAGAAAGAGCTCTGCACAAATCGTGTCAAATCTTTGTTGGGCATGCGCAAAGTTTATGTGAGACTTGCGCAAACTTGCGCGAGGCTTTGCCTGGATACAAAAAATGTAGCAAATTTATAAGCTATCAAAACGCTTTCTTCTTTTGAACGTTCGTAAATTGAATTAGCAACAGAAATAGCTTGTTTTTCAAGTCTGTTAGTACAGGGGTTTGTCAATACCAAATGTCTGTGAGTAAAAAGATGTGTAAAAATACCTCGCAAATCTGATGCGTGCATTCACTAGCTTGCACGCATCAAACACAGCATGCACTCTTCAGTACCGTTGACAGCCGAGTTGAGAATTTGAACATTAATGGCGACTTTTTTCTTTCCCAATTCTATATCAAGATTGTGTCACTGGTCTTTCCCTACATAGGAAAGTAGTTCATGACCTATTTAAAATGATCAACTTGGGTATGAGATTATGCAAAAGTTGCTTCAGTCTTCGTACTGTGGGCTTGGTTTTGACTGTCGCTTTTTCCTAAAAAATAATGCTTGCGCTGCAAAAAACCAGTTTTATCTGGACTGACTAGCCCAAACTTTGGGGCTGTGGCGACTTCAAAGAATTGACACGATTTATGCAGAGCCTCTTTTTCTTCCCAATTCTCAGCCGCAGGGAAGTTAAAAGAGGCTCTGCTCGCAGGGTGCCAGCAGATAAGCTGTACCCCTGATTTTGAGCGACAATTATTTCTGGAAAAAATGGTGCTGCTTATCTACTGGTGTTTATAGTACTTCTACCCATATCTCTTTGCTACAATATTGAAGCTTGGCATTTTGACCCTTCCTCCAAACCTCTACTCTATGCCAGCTAAATCCTAATTAATGTGCTGCCCTGACCCTGCAATTCAATAATGCATAATGCTCTAGACACATGTATGCACTGTAGACCTATTTTGTAGTTAGGTATACCATATTAAAAAGCAGGGAGGGTGAGATTTTTCCCCCTGCGACGTATTATTTCTTTCCTTTTTCTTTCTTCCCCCCCCCCAAGATTCTAGTAATTTAATTCTAGTAATTTTTTGCTCAATATTCCTGTTTGAAGAAAACCAACACTTGCCTGTAGCCTGCATTTAAATCTCATTACAACACCACCATTGATGCATTCTCGGTTATGTTTTTGAAAACTCAAAAAAGAAAATGCTTGCACCCCACGCTCTTGACAGCTGATAACTATCTCATCATGATTATTTCACTAAGGTTCACAAGAACATTTGCAACTGTCAATGAATTTCATCTTCCTCAAGTTTAGTTATGCATTGGTCAGGGGAATTGCAAACAAAAGTCTATGACTCACGGAAGGATTGACCGACTGACTGAGCAATGACTGCACTGGCCACTATACTCCTATTTTTCATTTTGCAAAGTAGTTGTAAAAGTGACATCAGGACCTTTCTGGTGAATACTTTTATTTTGGACTGGAAAACACAGGCATTGTTCTACCATGTAATACTCTATAAGTTACAACCTTATGTATGTACGCAATGTACATGATGTACAGTAGGCTAGTTCTCTTTTTTTGTTTTGCTTGCTAAGTTTGTTTTGACATTTCAGCAAAGTGAATTTTCTATTGCTTTTTTGTGGTTACGTCAGTAACCGTACTATACCAGAGAGTCAGTAAGTCCGTAAGTTTTTTCATGGGAATAACTGCTGACCGTCACGTTGTCAGAACTCTTCTTTAGTGGAAGAAGAAGTGCTGAGCCCAAAACATATGGAAGATTTTTTTTTTTCGAAAGGGACTTAATACTCATTTAGTAAGAACTTTGTTTTTATTTTTTTTAGTCTTACAAGTACCACGCAGTACACGGAATTTTTTTTTCTTTTTACCACGTTGTCAGAACGTATATGACATTGCAGGTTCATTTTCCCATGCCCTATACTCACACAATTACTCATGCATGGTTGACCAAACAAAGAAAATGGCGTCTGTTGTAGGCTCTTTTGAGGCAATGTTTTTTCTCCGTTAACGATTGCAAGACATCTTTTGAAGTCTAAAATTGAAGGAAATGAATCTGGAGAATACTCAACGGCAGAAACAAGTGGACATTGATGTCTTAAAAATCTTCGTTTCCGGTTTGTTTGTCAAAGAGGATTTTCTCAAGACACACGGCATGAAATTTAACCCAAACTATGAACTTCAAATGGAGTTTTCAGGACTTGGACGTGCAGCTAAATACAGGGAATGTACTAGACATCTTGAAAAAAACAATAAAAAAAAAGAAAATGTTCAACAAATAATGCGCCGTGGGGGAGTTGAACCCGGATCCAACGTGTCAGGAACGAAAATACTAACCACGAGACTACCTATTGCCCCCTCCCTACTGCAGGTAATGATTTCGGGTCAATTTCAACTTTTAAAATATGCAAGGTGCTTGCTTTTATTGGTGTAACTGCTGACCGCCACGTAGTCCAAACGTAACCACATGTCCTCACAGAGGGCTATTTTTTGTCAATTTGAGGAAGCAGCATGGCTGAATGATTAGGGTGCCAGACTTGAAATCCCAAGGTCCTGGGTTCAAGTCCCATTCTGACCAGTACCTAAGTTGAGTTGTTCACCTCACATCTGAGAATTTTAACCTTGTTATGTTTCATTTGTAACATTAATTTCATTTCTTACACACGTACATTTAAATGCCCTGTGCCCATTAGCACTTGTGTTAAGTCAGTTACTGAGGGTAAACAAAATAATATTTTTTTTTCGTTACAGGAGACTGTATTGATCTGGATCTTGGAATGGAAAATGGAACAATTCCAGACAGTAAGATAACAGCTTCTTCTGAACACACACCAGCCAAGAATGGTCGACTGAACTTTACATCAGGATCATCATGGTGTGCAGAAACAAGTGACATTAATCCATATCTACAGATTGATCTACAAACACTTCATATCATCTGCGCTGTGTCCACTCAAGGGAATTCTAAAGCTGATCAGTGGGTGAAGACCTACACACTAAAATTATCCATAGATGGGTCAACTTGGACAGATTATAAAGAAGGTGGACAGGTTAAGGTACATTTCAAAAGATATGTTAATATTTTATTCAAGCTGTTATAGTATTCCTGACAGATCTGGTTTGACTGTTACCCATTCTAATACCCATAATGGTCATGATCCAGCTGTAAAGCGGATCCAAGACAGTCAGCTATTCTATATTAAAATTCACCCAGAGAATCGGGAAACGTGAATATTGAAAGTCGACAAATAACCCCACTTACTGAATGTGTGGTGACGCCAGCTCAGTCATGTGCAAATAAATACCATTATATATTACACACCTTTACCAGAGCAGCAAGTAAAAGGGTAGACTACATATTTCAATATTAAAATTATATGGTTATCTACAGTATACATTAATTTACATGCACAATGCTCATGCTTGTAAACAGCATGTTCAATTGTTGCTTGTTACTTTAACATTAATATTTATTTTTTTTCAGTATTTTGAGGGAAATAATGACAAAAACTCAGAAGTTAAGCATGTCATATATCGAGTCTTTCAGACAAGGTTTCTACAATTCCTGCCTAAAGCTCACCAAGGTGGTGTATGTATGAGAACAGAGGTGTTTGGAGTGAAATCAAAACCAGGTAATGTTAAACATTTATTATTTTTTAATTAATCATTTCACCTCTTAGAGTTGCAGATCGAACCACAACTACATACATGTACACAAGTAATGCAAAAATATTATAATAATTATTTTATTATTCATTCAAAATATTTCCAGAGCTCAGTGAAAGTGAAATAGTGGGCTATTCCGTGGCTGCTCTGAAAGAGCTAGATAAGCTTTAAAAATCAAGAGATTTCCCTTCAAAGCATGATTTTTCTCTAATCTTTATCATATAATAATTGGATTTGTTTTGCCATAGTGTTCAATGTGTAGGGACCATTTTAATTTGCACTTTTTAGTTCTTTGGTATCAAAGCCATTGTTATGTGACATCAATCGTCCAGTGACATAAGCTTCTTTCTAATTAGTTGATGCTTGTTATTTAGCTGGAATTACCCAGGGATTGAAAGCCAGTCAGAAGAGGAGATTATATTTTGAATGAATAATTATTAATTGGAATTATTGTATATTCAGACTTTTAAGATTCGCTCAATGGCCAAACAACACCAGTAATAATAAAATCACCACAAATAACAAATCATTGAAAGAAAAATAAGCCTGCTATGTTTGCATGGCAATGTTACTCACTGGTTTACACTACATTTGTGTGGGAGGCATAAAGGTTACTTAGTGCATATAATGGTGGATTCTGTCTGTCTTAAGGTGTAAATTCTGTCAAGGGTACCAGTCACTGTAAATGGCTGCTGGCAAATTGCTAGCTAAGGGCAACTTGAAAATGTTTAATGCTGGATATGTACAGTAGCCTATAAATGGACTTAGCACCCCATGCAAACAAACTTCAAAGTCCCTAGGCCTCTGTAACCCCAACACTCAGCATGCAAGGTCCATCCATGTGCAGCTCAATTCACAATAAAAGAAACAGTATTTATTGTTTAGCTACAATTTGAACTAGAAGAAACTTTATTTTTGTTTTTAAGGAAATTTAGCGTGATCGAGGTACGCTTCAGATCAATTTTTTCATTGCAGCTGACGGCAAAATCGCTACCTGCCAGCACATTTTGACTGAGCTGAGTTGATTGTTCTGTTAATCTGTTTACTTGCAGTGAATCTTGCTCTTGGAAAGCCTACAGTTCAGTCCTCGACAAACACTAGTGCCTCAGGTGATTCAGGTAATGCAGTGGATGGGAATGTTAATGCTGGGCACTGTTCACAAACAAAGCAAGATGACCCCAGCTGGTGGCGAGTAGACCTGGGATCTCCAGGTCTCGTGCCTGTATCTGAAATATACATAGTCAACAGGTTTGGTGGAAGCTCATCAGTTACAAATAGTGACTATAAAATAACATTAGGTAAGTACATGGACATAAATAAATAAGCATATTTTTAGTGTTGATCTTCAAATGTGCACTCAACTTTCCTGCAGGCAGATGCCATCCTTTGGACCTGAAAAAGCGGCCACTTGATAGGGGTTCTGTTTTTGGGAGGTTCAACTACAAATAAATAAAAACATGTAAATAGTAAATACATTGTAGCTATTGGAAATAAATAATACAGTCTCAGTAAAAACAGTAATTACATGTAGCAATTTTTGGCTGTGATGCCTGCACACATCTAAATCAAGACCCACCATATTTTTCACAACAGATTTGTACACAATTTAGTGTACATGTATCCTATGTATAAATGGGATTCCCTGCACCAAAGTAGATCTAGTACTAATAATTATTTTTAACTGCTGTGAGAATTTTTGTGTGATCATTTGTGACATACAACTGTAGCTGGCAAATATATACGACTTAAGGCAAAATAATTTCATAAAACTAGAAAAAGTGTTGTCACTTTTCCAAAACCAAAGTTGTTTAGCTGAAAAACCTGATATCAATAAAAATTTGCTCTCTCTTACCCTTTTGGATAACATATAAAAAAATTTTTAACCCAAAAGCAGTTTAGGAACGTAATATTTGCGACTGTTTTTTTTTTCCAAATCTTGCTAAGGTAGCTGGAAAGTAGCGGTATATATGTACAAGGAATTTGTTGTCTGCCATACAGTTATTGGATTTCCAAAATTAATACGAATGCTAGTGTAAGGAGAGGACTGGGAAAGAGAGTTTTTGTCGGGACAGACAGCACATAATTATTTTGAAGAAAATGTCAGGAAAATGGGTTTTCCAGTGTTTCTTTTTCAATAATTTCCCAGGGAACCAGGCCCCGAGACCCCCTAGACGTGACGGGGTAGAGCCTATAGCTATCAGATGGGTCCTCTGGACCCCAAACCATCTACTTAACGGAAATCTCCAGTTACTCACAATCAAAAGGTTAAAGAAAACCCTGAAATTGCTCATTACTCATTGCAACCAGTAATTTATGTAAATGAGCTGTAAGCATTCAGAGCACTATTCTTGCTGGGAGTCCTCATGCACAAGCTCCCATAATTCCGTTGAGATGCCACTTTCTCATTCCCGCACTTTTGTATATCCTCTAGGAAATCTGTTATGCATATTTTTATGCGAGTTAAGTATAAATAGTCCTGTTTTATCCTGTTTATTCCTCTCTTTGTTAAAACAGATGCCAGACATCAGATTGTCACCCCACCCTCAGTGTTCTCCCAATCAGGCGGTAAAGTTGACTGCTTGCAGCACTATTCTTTACCGCCTAAAACCACTTAGAAATTTTGAAAATTCAAGAGGCTAATAACAAAGTAATACCACTCGTTGCACCAATGCAGTTATGATAAAAAATAACTGATAGAATAGGTAGAAAATAAACAGCGAAAAATGCAAATATTCATTTACATGTACAACTTTGTGCCAGTATTCTAATTCAATATTCTATATTTCTCTTCACCTTCCAAATCTTTGATTGCTGTTTGAAAAAAGAGCATGTTTTGGCGGGCTTTCTTCACAATGAATCGGCAGCAATAGCTGCTGTCCTTTCATTTTGTCCATTCTGTCCACTGACAATGAAAGAATTCACAAGACAAATAGGTAAAAAGAATTTATTTTAAGTTAAAAATATTACGGAGAAAATAACCTTTTGATTGCTACACTGTAAGTTTAATTTACCTTAGCTCACGTGTGGTGAAGGGTAAGTCAGCTTTTGTTGTGAACTTCTTCTCATTAAGTTCGTAAGTGTTTAAACGAAACCCAGACAGCAAGTTAAGAGAAGAATACGACCCTTCAGCGATGCCATTGTAAATGCTGAGTAGTCGAAGCGAAGAGAAAAGTAGCTGTAGCAATTCATAGCAAAGACAAAACTAGATCGCCAATTTTAAGTACTATGTCATGTAAACGACAGCAAGTATATCTCCTTTAAACACTGGAAGAAAATTTTATACAATTTTTTCTCAGGATGTATAAGAAGATGAAAAAGTTCTTGTAAAATAAAATTTGACCAGCATAGGTCAACACTAGAAAACAGCTGAGATGCACCAGTAGTTCTTTACTGGTTTGAAAAATTCTTTTACCTCCTGTGCTGAACACTAAGGAGAACACTAGCACTGCATCCTCCTCCCGGCAGCGATGGCTAGTCATTGTGCCTTAGCTCCCGCTCCTTTCCGCCTCTGGGCTGTGTGTTGAGAATTTATTACAACTCATTGTAATGTCTTTTGAGTTAATTTCACAAACAAGTCATGAAATTAATTAGTGAAGCAATTGGTCTTTACATGTACAAAGGGTACCCCCTAATTCTGTTTCATAACTGGATTTTTGGCAGGCAGTGACTCAACTGTGGCAAACAACCCTGTTTGTGAAGGACGTTACAGTTTTATTGACTTTAAAGCATCAGCTCTATGTTTCATGAATCCACTGAAGACTGGTAGATATGTTGGTATAATGACCACAAAGAGTCAAATTCTCCAGCTTTGTGAGGTGGAAATTTATTCACGAGGTAATTATTTAGTTACTGGTATATATATATTCATTTGGTGCATTATTTTCATTTTCATAATATATTAATATTGCCATTTCTGATTATCCCAAAAATTGCAAAACCCATAATAACTGTTAATCCCTGAGCACCTGAAATTTCAATTTATGGCAATAAAATACATGTATAATAATTCCCATTGTGTTTCTTTGAAGACAATTTGGCATATGACAAGCCAACAGATCATTTCAAAGGGACTTATAAAGATGGGAAAAGTAGCAAAGCAGTGGATGGGAATAGCAACACTCACTTTCAGTTTGGAAATCCAGTGGGATCATGTACATTGACAGATAGAAACTCCAATGTAAAAGCCTGGTGGCGAGTAGACCTGGAACAAGTTGAACATGTGTCTGAAGTGTACATAGTCAACAGAGGGTCAGACTGTGTCTGTCCAGAACGATTCAAGAATTTTGAAATCAGAGTGGGTAGGTTAATAGACTTCCTGATATAAATTATTTTGATGTGTCACTGCAGTAATGTGCATGTCCATGTATAATTTTTATGCTGCAGTTAATTTTTTCATCTCAGTTAATTCTTAATAATGTCAACTATTTTTTTTTCTAGCTAGTTGACAGATGTTTTTAACTAGTTGATTTTTTGGGGGTAATGATTTTTAGTTTTTTAAAACAAGTTTATAAAAAAAAATTCTTTTCTAAGTCAATGATTTAGGAATTGCTATTATTTTGTGATTAAGGTTAAGGTTAGCTATTAATTTTGGATAGGGCAAGTTTGAAGGTTAGCTTTCTCTTAAGGGTTAGGGTTACCCATTTGCTTGAGCAAGGTTAGGATAAGCTGACTCTAAAGGTAGGGTTAGTTAATTGTTTTGGGTTAGGTTAGCTCTCTCTTTGGTTTAGGGTTATACAGTGTATTGGTAATGGTGTCTACTGGTGTTCCTGTTAGATAATAATGTACTCAGTTACTGGTACAGAAGGTTATTTTTTGCCTGGACGACTTCATTCTTTCATTATTCTCAACTTGGTAGGAATCGACTTACCTTCCTTCAGATACACTTGTGGATGAGTAGCGACAGATTTAGGTTTTGTTTTGAAATTGGAACAAAAGAAAGTTTTTGGATTACTTCTCAAAAAAAGTTGTGTGCTACCAACAAGCTTTGGAAAAAGGCTCACATTCCAACTGTTTGTTATGGCAAAAAGCCAATCTTCAAGCTTGCTGAATGCCTTCAATCAAACGGACCAAATACTGACAATTTGGAAGGAATATCATCATTGCCCGTAGGAAACCGGCAGATCTGTTTATAGTCTGTTACAGATCTGCTAGCAGATCTGTAGCAGATCTGCAGATTGTCTTCGCATCATCTACAGATTATCTGCAGATCATCCGCAGAATGTCTGCAGAATGTCTGCAGAATATCTGCAAAATGTCTGCAGACCTGCAGATCTGCAATTTGTCTGTTGAATAGCAGACAAAAAGCAGACGAACTACACCAATCAAGCAATTAGTTTTGGAGTACACTGTACGTCACACAACAGATTTCTCGTTTGAACTGGAGCATTAAAAAACATGAATTCTTCTTTAGAAAAAGCAGCCTCATAATATTTTACTCTACATTGTAATTAAAAAGAATACTTTGCAATTGAATTGGTAAAATGAAAGGAACAAAAGGAAAATTGCCAACTTCAATACAAACATGTACACGCTGTAACTTACAACCCTTTATTAAATTGTAATATTCCTATGTCTCTACAGTTGCATGTAAATAAAGGAATCTGACTTGAAATAAAAAGATGAAAGAAAGTTACAGTTATTCTTTGTTGTGGTTTACATGCAAGTAAAAAAATAATATATAGGATGCGATTTTCATGTCCTGATTGCTGGACTATCTGTGCACAAATGCAACATGTTTGTTTAATTTGTATCCAGCTACAAACTGTTTAACGGTGCTCACCTTTCACTTGACCGATCATTGGCCTGTTCCATATCTTGTGGTAATAAAATTATAGCTAAACACAGTCGATGATGAGACTCATTTCCCACGTACAACTGTTTCAAGAACATTACACCGATGGAATCATTTCAGGACAAACTTTGCTTCGCATATTCCAGCACGGGCCGATGTACGTGTTAAGACGTCTGCAGCTAATTACATTGTTTACAGGCACTGTTCGTAGAGAAAACTTTACAGCCAGCATAAAAGGAAGGACTTGAACTTTACCTACACTGCACATAACAAACAGACATAATTCCCGCTTAAAGAAACGGTCGAGTTTATAGAACGGCTTGCTCTTATTACAAGCAGAAAACTGATTACGTTTTCCAAAGTTGACCAATTAAATTGAAGGTCTCATATGCGGGGATCACGTTTCAGTGTGAGTTGTCACGAAAATCCAACTGAAAGGAACGCATGCAAAATTTTAAGACTTGCTTGGAAATATATATTTTTGCAAAATCATGTGCACTGTACCGACCTTAAACTGATTTAAACTTTAAAGTGCAAAATAGCGAAACATAAACGGAAAACACTCGAACTGCAAGAAACAACAGACAGCAGCAGACTTTTAGGCTTCGCTGAACATAGCTGGCGCGATGGTCGCATGAATCAAACAAACTGCTCGCCAAACAGATAGCGTTTCGTGTCCCCAAATTTGTTTTACTCGATGAAGTGGCGACTGATAATATTCCGGAACAACACGTACGTTTAAATTAAAGGTAAGGAGAAAAATTTAAAATATAAGCGTGGCCGCCGTCGCTTTTTTCAACATGTCGAATGAAATACAATAAATATCATGCATCATATGAACCATAATTACTGGTTTTAACATTTATTGAGACTATTTATCGGGTTCGACATTGAAATGAACTGTGTAGAAATATTTTATTCAATACTGTGTGTAACACTGTTGGTCATGCAGACGAGAACCCTGGAGCTTTGAATTCCAACATGCATGTTGCAGATTCATTACAGACTTTACAGATTATCTGCAGATCTGTTTTTGATCTGTTCATCGTCTGCAGCGGAAAATCGTTGCAGATAATTTTGGCACTGCGTCTGCACAGACTGAAAACAGACTCTGCAGACGCTAAGTTAGTCTGCTGTTGATCTGTTTTTGGCAAAACAGATCTGTTACAGATCTGCTGCAGATCTGCTGGTTTCGTACGGGTGTGTTAGATGAATTATTTTGTGTTGAATTTCGGGGTATATTTTAGTCTCATTGAATGTTTACACTTCACGTACTGTTTTGCACCATTGCTCAATATTTTGGGATAAAAATTAATATTAGGTCCTGATCTTGAAAGCAGAGTTTTTTCTCATGATCAGTTGCAACCTAACGACTTGGAGGAATATTTTTTTCCAAAAAGGTTACTGTGTTGTGCAATTTTTTTCCAAAAGTTATTTTTTTAATGACTTGAGTTAAGGTGGCTTGACTGGATTTTTTAGGGGCAACACCGCTCAAGTTTGAGAACTAACCAGATCGTCATTAACAATGCCATCGAAAAACGATCACCACAGCTGAATTAGGTAAAGATGGAAATTTGTTATGACCAGTGTTATTTGGACATCGGAGTTGTCATAGCAACGTAATGACATCATCACGTTTATCAATTTCGTTCGTATTGCTCGGCACCAGGAGATTTTTTCGGAAATCGCTCAAGGGAGCATGTACCTTCCATACCTGCCTCAATGTTGGCAAAGTTTGAACAAATTCTGTAAGAGCGTTATCGAAATTTTGGGGGATGAAGTTTTGAGGGTTGTAAATACAGTAAAAAACATACTATGGAGATAATTGGGTAATATCTGAAGAACACGACGCGCTTTTGGAATGTAGTTTCATCTCATAGTAGTTTGATGCAATTTAAAATTGTTTATACAAAATTGATGGGGATCGCCACAATCGATTGCGTGCATGCATTCAGTTGCTCTTGTTGCCATGCACTTTTGCAAATAATTTGGTCCACACCTACAAATGTGATAATTATTTGGAAACCGCTCGATGAACTTCTTTAAAAATTTGTCAAACTAGAGGTTAGATATCAGTTTATATGGACTGCAAGTTTCAAGGTCATTGAAAACACGTAAGGCAATAAAATCGGGGCTCCAATGTACTTCTTTTTTCTCGCAGATTTTGTGTTTACAAGTGAGTGTCCTCATTATTCACGGCATTGTATTCAACTTTCATTTTCACGTGCAGGACTCAGCAAAAAATTCATTTGCATTTTATCAGTGAGTTTAGACTTTTTTCCTGATCTGCTTTTCTACACAAAAATAGCTTTTCGTTTCCTGGAGAAAGAGACCCTCGGCATTGCTGTATTACAGTCTAATGGCATAACAAATGTTATTACTGACAGTTTTCAAGTCATATCAGCATATTTCCCAAACATTTTTAGAAAGCAGTTGAGCGTTCTGTTTAATGCAAATGAATTTTTTGCTGAGTTGTGCACGTGGACATGAAAGTATAAAAACAATACACGTGAATAATGAGGACACTCACTTGTAAACACAAAATCTGCAAGAGAAAATTAGTACATTGGAGCCCCGATTTTATTGTCTTACATTTTTTCAATCACCTTGAAACTTGCAAGCCATATAAACTGATGACAAACCTCGAGATGGACAAGTTTTTAAAAAAATTCATCGAGCGGTTTCCAAATAATTATCACATTTGTAGGTGTAGACCAAATTATATACGAAAGTGGCAACAAGAGCACCTGAATGCACGCTCATCAAATCCGTTTTTTTCGCAATCGGCCGTAGCAATACCCATCAATTTTGTATACACAAGTTTAAATGGCATCAAACTACTATGAGATGAAACTACATTCACAAAGCGCATCGTGTTCTTCAGATATTACCCTATTATCTCCATAGTATGTTTTTTACTGTATTTACAACCCTCAAAACTTCATCCCCAAAAATTTCGATAATGCTCTTACAGAATTTGTTCAAACTTTGCCAACATTGAGGCAGGTATGGGAGGTACATGCTCCCTTGAGCGATTTCCAAAAAAATCTCCTGGTGCCGAGCAATACGAACGAAATTGATAAACGTGATGACGTCATAATGTTGCTATGACAACTCGATCGGATGTCCAAATAACGCTGGTCATAACAAATTTCCATCTTTACCTAATTCAGCTGTGGTGATCGTTTTTCGATGGCGTTGTTAATGACGATCTGGTTAGTTCTCAAACTTGAGCGGTGTTGCCCCTAAAAACTCCAGTCGAGCCACCTTAAGCTGATAAATTATGTTCCTGTAACAAATGCATGTTTTTTTAAAAATGTGCTACATCATTTGTTCTCCCTCTGGTTTTTGTCTTTCTAGTTTTACTTTTTTGCCTCTTATATTAGTTTTATACCAGGATTGAAAGGTTACCAGAAATTGCCTCAAAAATACTGGCAGAACATGTGAAATGGCTGTTCAGTTGTTTTCTGTGAAACGTGATGTATACCCTCCCCCCCCCCCCCCCTTTACCACCCTCATACAAGTCCTGCACTTATAACATTTTAAAGGTTACTGATGTAGTCCTTTGCCAGAAGGTAAAACAGGTCAGTTCTTGTTGATATTGTTTTCCAAAGTTCTCTATATACCAAAGTTCTCTAAATAGTGTCTTAGGCCATTGAAGTTAATAGTTGACGTTTTAAGCTTGATGCTATTAACAAAGGTTTTATTAACCGCGCGGCCATGGGCTGAGCGCGGTTCTTGCTCTGCACGGGATTTTTTTTTTTTCGTTTTTTTGTCGGTGACCAGACCCAAACCTCCCCTCGGCCAAATCACGATCGGGACTGAATCACGCAACCTGGGATGCTTATTCGCCAAATGCTGTTGGAACAATGATGTACGGGAAATGTTACGGATATTGTGCTCTTAATTGTGTATAAAATATTTTTTCGTTTCGTCTTATCAAAGCGTTGGATTGAAAGGGAATATTAGATTTCCTAAAAAAAAGTATTACATCAGTCAAAGAATGCGCTGACCTTGCAGCTTTCACTTTCGCTACGTGACAAATTGTGTTTACCTGGCATGTTTATTTCGCCAGAAGCGACGGTCGTTGCAGTCAAACCAGCTCAAGCGTTTCTATCGAGGGTGAATAATGAATTTATTTATGGAAATTTGATTTCATTCTTCGCTTCAATATTCCATTCATGAAGAAAATATTTCAATGTTCAAAAGGCGGCTCAATTCAAATCACGAATGTTAAATAGTTTGTTATCTTGTTTCACGCGACGGGCACGTGGGAATTTGGCCAAAATTTGCATAATTTCGACTGCAACAAGTCAACCGTCAATTGTCACGCACACTGTTTCTTCATCATTTTGATTTTGTTCGCATTGTTTGTTTGTTTTAGCAAGTTTATATCGGCAGAAGCGACAGTCATTAATTTATTTGCACTTCTGCGAGTATTTCTTGCGGGTTTAGGCAATTGAAAAGAAATTCTTTAGCTGTTTCATCGAAGCAAGTCTAAAGATTTAAAGGGAAATAAAATATTTGCTTAAGTAAACAATTGAGCGTGCCCAAACATGCAGGGGTTACGTCATAAGTAGGGATAAAACAACAAGCTAAAGATAGCTGGGGACTGAATCACGCAACCTGTGATGTTTATTCGCCAAAAGCTGTTGAAACATGAATGTACAGAAAATGTTGCGGATATTGTTTTCTTTATTGTGTATAAAGTATGTTTTCTTTTGGTTTTATGGAAGCGTTCGATTCAAAGCGAATGTTGAATACACTGAAAAGGGTATTTGGTCAGCCATGGAATGCGCTGATGTTGCAGGTTCCACTTTCGTTACGTGACAAATAACATTGTGTTTCATTTGCATGTTAATGTCGGCAGAAGCGACGGTCATTAATTTAATTTGTTTCCTCTTCTGCGAGTATTTCTTGTGGGTTTAGGCAATCGAAGTGAATTCTTTGGCTATTTTCTTGAAGTGAGTTCAAATATTTGAAAGGAAATGAAATATTTGCTTAAGTAAACAATTGAGCGTGCTCGAACGTGCAGGGGCTACGTTATTAGAAGGGAAAAAACCCCAAGCTAAAGATAGCCGGGCACAACGTAAACCTCGGATTGTGTGACTAACGTGACTACTTTGCTGGTCCTTTTCTCATAATACAAACGGATTAAATTTAACCGTGACTTTTGAGAAAGAAAGCTGTTAATTAGCCAAAAATATAAGCACGGTTTTAGGTTGCTATAGCAACTTCTTTTTACCTTTGGAGGATTGCTAGGGAGTTACATGTGTGATTATAATAATGCTTTGCAAAATTTACTTTGTGGTAATTTTGTATTGTTTCTTTTAGGCACAGAATCCAGTGGTGACAGTGATTCTAATCCTAGGTGTGGTGATACTTACACAGAAAGATTTCCAGTTGGAAAAGGGAAATCTTTCTTCTGTCGTCCCAGTTTAAAAGGGAGATATGTGATTGTCAGATTTGTGGTCAAAAATGAGGCACTCACACTCTGTGAAGTTGAAGTGTATTCTGAAAGAAGAGGTACATTTTATAATTAACAATAATATTCTGTGAGCGTGCACATAGTGCCAAGTTGGCTAAAGTATCTCATATTCAATAATTGTTTTATTAAAATCCGTTAAAGAATTGCAATATTTGAGCTCCCCGCCTGTTTTCTCTGATGTGTACATGTACCATATTTGTGGTCCATGTTATATGAGCTCAGATACATGTACCATGGCCTGTAAACCAATCAAAACTCAGGAATTGCAATCTACCATGGCTAGTTTTTAATAATGCTTATTAGTTTATGCTAATAAAGCTGTTCCTCTGATCTTGTAAGGGTCTGTCCTTGCTTGTCTTTTTTTGTTCTAACATTTAATGTATTACTAATTATTTTTTTAAGTTTTAAACTTTAGAAACTGCTAAAACAATTATATATAAAAGATGTATCAAGTACACAAAACTTGGACTCTATTTTAAGATTTCATACCCTGCATAGGGAACCCTTGATTTCACTTGTTTGAAGACATATACACATGCAACTTTTTATGTTCTTTGCATGAATCTGTTGTTGTTTGAAGAAGCAATTTATTATGTAAACAGTAGTGATACTAAAACAGATGCACATACACTTTTGATGTGTTGTGGTTATATCAATCTAAAAATGCAGATTTAATTTTTTCAGTTAGTTTGACACCTAGCCTGTAAATTAGATAGCAGCCGAAATCAAATTGCATTCATCTCAAAAAGTGAAGTTGGAAGAAGTCAGTCAAGAACTTCATAGAAAGATAGCTTAGGGGGTTGTCTGTGGTAATTACCAAAAAGCACCCTTGTCCATGCATGTATTATACTAAAACAGCATCCTAAAGTTATTTCTGCTACAATATACTACAGTACTGATATTAAGTGAACCCATGGTCATCTAGTTAATATTAATGTAATTAATGTAAGTAATGTAATTAATATTAATCAAATTATTATCTTCTCCTGGGAGGCATGGTGGCCTAATGGTTATTGCGCTGGACTCCGGATCGAATGGTCCGGGTTCGAGCGCTGGCCAGGGCACGAGGTTGTATTCCCTGGCAAGGCACTTCACTGTCATAATGCCTCGAGCTCTCTCCATCCAGGTGCATAAATGGGTACCGGCAAATTTACTGCTGTGATGGACTAGCATCCCATCCAGGGGGGAGTAGAAATACTCCTAGTTGCATCATGCTACAGAAGCTGGGATAAGCTCCAGCCTGATGGGCCACTTGGCTCATATGTAGACTTTTTAGCGGAGCTCCCGCGGCCACGGGCGGAGCATCCATAGCTATAGAATATGGTGAACCCATCGAGCCGAGAAAATTTGGTTATGACGTCATGTCCGTCCGTCCGTACGTACGCCCGTACGCACGGATTAGGCCTGGGGACGAGTTTGCCTTTGTCCTTGATTTGGAGTAATTCTTACGCAAAAAGTGACGCAAAAACATATCGGTTCTATTCGGTTTCGTTTAGAGTTGAGTTACCTGTCGTAAAAATTTGTAAGAACTCTGCATTACTTCAGAGGTTTAAAATGATCTGGACATTTCATTTTAACTTAAACGACGTGATTGTATGAAAAGGCGGCAAAAATCTGTGGCACGGGTGGCACCTTGTTCGCTTTTTACGCTGAATGAAAGAGGCGAACAAAGCTACTGGAAAACATAAATAAATCAAAACAAATTTCCTTGTCTTCATCGAGGTCCTTTTTTACACTGATTTGCTCTACGAGGTTTATTAGTGTACAGTAAAAGTTGTAAAAACTTTTTATACTAAAATTTGATATGTGGGCCTCCGTGCATTCGTGGGGAACCCAATAAAGTGCAGGGACGTCAAAACACTAAATTCAAGCAAAAAAATAACAAATGGGAGCTCCGCTTTAGGCCTGCCTAAATCTATATATTATCATTATCTTCTCTTGGGGTCAGGTTATTTTTTGGTAAATCATGACGAAACAAAAATAAACAGTTAAAGGTATAATTATATTTCAGCATGCGCAATGCAGGCCATTGGTGTGTCCAGTGAGGAAACATTTCCAGACAGCAGCTTCTCAGCCCTATCATCAAGTAGTGGTAATGAAGCTTACAAAGGAAGACTGAATGGAGCTGGTGCATGGTCACCCAGCACTGACAGCAATGCTAATGACTACCTACAAATAAACCTGAAGTATGAGTTTGTTATCTGTGCTGTAGCTACTCAGGGAAAACCAACTGCAAACGGGTGGACAGAAGAATACAAGCTGAATTTATCACTAAGTGGAATAAGTTGGGACACCTATCACGAAAACAACATTGATAAGGTACATATTTGGTTCAGTTTAAAAAGGGTTAATAAGTCACTTGAAAATTCTGCAATCATAGGAGAATACAAAACTTACATGTAGTTACAAAATGTACATTTGAGAAAAACACCCACTAAGTTTTGACTGTTAGGAAACTGATTTGCAACTGCAAAGCACTAAATATAAATGTTTTGCAATGTAATTGTCCTTCAATTCTCAAATTTTTGTCATTTTCAGTTCGTCAGTTACAGTTTTGTACTAAATCACAACTTGATATACGTTAATAGGGCAATCTTTGCTGACTTCATTGTTGTACATTTTGTACATTCTGCATTTGGAAATTTATTCAATGAAAAATCAATTATTGTATCGTAACCATAAAGATGAAAGTTAGTTATGTTTTTAAATGACTAGTTGAAACCAGATTTAAATGTGGTTCCAATATTTACTTTTATTATATGGCAAGGCAGTCTTGAGGTTAATCTGAGCATTGCCATTGGTTCTTTCCTGGTCGGGATTTTGCTATACAGACCATTTCCATAGAAAGGATCATAAGCCATGTATTTCTGTGTATGAAAGTCACCAAATTCAAAATGTGTGTTGTGGTTTAAATTTTTTAAGGCAGTTTGATTTTAAGCTTTCATTGTCTCATATTCATTATCACAATCTAAAACAAAAGGAATTAAAAATCAAACTGGTTTGAAAAATTTTAACCCAAGAGAAATTTAAACGACAACATTTGCAGCTAAAACGAGTGCCATATAATGAACTACATGCTAACCGAGCGAAAGCTTGCTCAAGCCATATGGGAATATTGGCCCTTAGTCATTTTTGTATAGACCCCACTGCACTCGGTCCATACTGCCATGTCCTCAGGTCAATATATTCCCAGTATGGCCCTCACGCTTGGTTAGCAAGAGGTTAGTATTTAAACTTGTTTTGAATAATTTATGTCTGTGGCAACTCTTATAGGTTTTAAAGTGTGACAGTACATTAATTTTTTTGTACTACCAACTCATATTTATTTATAGGTCTTCAATGGTAATTCTGGAAAAAATGATATTGTAAAACACAGTCTTAAGGAAATTGTGAGTGCAAGGTTCATCCGGTTCCAGCCAACAAAGTTCAACAGCCACAAAGCTCTGAGGGTAGAGGTGTACGGGATACTTATATCTGCAGGTACACTTGCTATCTAAATATGATGGTAAAATTGCTGGTAAATAGATATACACATCGGTTTTCTTGGGTAAATAATAAGTAGTAACAGTGTAGCCCAATCCAGGGATATAAAATTGCTGCTGTTTACAAGTTTTGATCTATTTTGCATTTTTGAAAAAGGGTTGCACATTATTAGTAACAAAAATAAAGAAAGTAGGTCTAGTGAAGTTTATAGAAAAATTTCTGGTGTTCACTACCAATATTCAGCATTCAGCCAGAATTAAAACTGATTCATTAATATTTTGCATGTCATGACTGCAAATTGATTTATAAAATCAAATTAAATAATATTAGCAAGTGACACTGCATTTTCTGATAGTTTCTTTGTTTGCACTTATGGAGCAAGCTGCCAAGTAATTATGCGGGTATCAGCGGCCATCCCGGGGGGTCGACCCCCGGGGACCCAGGGGCATTTCTCAAATCAGCTCTGACAAATGCTTTTTAAAGCCCCTGGGGTTGAGCTTGAACATTGTGACAAATATCCCCACCCCCAAGGCCGTGCAGTATCCCAGCAAAAAACAAAACAAATTTCTGAGGGCGTTTTTCCTGCAATCGTCAAAGACAGGACAAAAAATACACTGTATTAAATACAAGAGTAGTCAGGAACAAGCACAAAATGAAGTCTTACAATTTTATTAATAAAATTGCTTTCTTTACAGCCTCACTCGTCTTTGTTATCCTTTGCCTCTATAGACTCTATACATCTCTCTGAACTCATGCGCTGAACAATGTTTTAATTGATAGATTACTCGATGATCTACCACTTTCTGAGGATAAATTGAAAATATCTCTCTGAACGAAAACGCTAACTATAGTTATCATTAAAATTTTTGGATTAGGCGAAAAATTCAGTCAGAAGATAGAACCTTTCAATATTCTTCTCAACGCATTGGCCTCACCCTTGACGCCACCTACTTATTTTATAAAAGCACAACGTTTTAAAAAGTTCCACCTTTGGTTTGAAAGATATTTTGGCTTTGTTTCCGGCGTTTTCCTGAAGAGGATGGTTTAATTATACTTGCAGATTTTGTAGATATTCAATGGAAAATAACTCGCCTGAAAGCCGAACTATCAACAATCGGTCGAGTGTGGTCATCGAGCGCTTGACGTTGTGATGAATTGCCGCTGACCATTATGGACCTAGACCATCTGCAAATCCCGTGGATAGGATCCCGGGGGTGTTTACCCCGAAACGCAAATGCCCCAGGCTCCCGGGCAAGGTTTTGCAACAAATCCTCTACCATGCCCGCGGGTTGCCCGTGGGTGTCCCGGGGGTCGACCCCCCGGGATGGCCGCTGATACCCGCATTATTGCTTGGTTAAGCACTGGATTTTGCACCGCCAAGAGCTGTGTCAGGCTTTCAAGTACTAAAATTCTACAAGCATTTTGAGAACTTGAATCAAATGTGCTTTCACACAATTTATTTGCTGCACAAAAATTTTGAAATTGTTTAGGTGATAGTTTTTGTAGTTTTATACTTGTGCAACAGCTGCCATGTGCTTCTTTTTGGATTTCACATAATTTTTTGGCCGGCGCAACAGGTTCCATCTTGTGCCTTTTATGATGAACATTTATGGTGCCATGTTTGAGGAACATGGGCTTTTTAAACCAGAACCACATTCCTTTTCACAATTTAGCTAATCACAGCTAATCATATACTCATATAATAGGAGTATACCCTATTGTAGAACTTGTTTTGTACTTTGTCTTAACATAATTTGTGCTCTGAAACTGGTGATGTTAGAGAGTTTGTCTAAAATATTTGAGAGACAATATCCATTCCCATTATTTTATAACTTACACCCAAACAAAATTTCTTGAAATGTAAAATTCCTTTCCAAAAAACGGGCTTAGAATAGCATCACACTTCTTAATTTCAGTTCCTTCACAAGCTCCCAGTGGCTTCAGTGTGACTGCAAGCAATTCCACCAGTATTGAAGCATCCTGGCATTTACCACCAGAATACGCCAGACATGGAATGATCACAGGATTTAAACTGTTCTACAAAAAGAAAGGCTCTGCAGGGCCACCAACTGTGTTAACTATTAACAGTAATGCAACACGGACAAGAGATGTCAGTGGGCTTGATAAGTACACAGAATATGAATTTCAAGTGTTGGCATTCACTTCTGTTGGTGATGGACCAAAGAGTACTGTAAAGGTTGAGAGAACAAAGGAAGATGGTAAAGTAACAGACTCCACTTGCATGTACTTTTATACAAAGAGCTTTCCATAGTAAAATCACCAGGCAAAACAGCCTGAAGACTTGCTGTCCCACTTTTAAGTTTGCCCACAAAATGTTACTGCCAAAAAACTGAAAAGGCACTTCCAATAACGTTGAAGAATGTTTTTTGCTATATATGTTGCTCTCATACTTTTAAGAAATAACTGCTATAATAATTGTTGCTAGATTGACCACATTTCAACACCTGTTATCTTTTACTCACACAAAGGCTTTCCTTTAAAATTGTTAGATTCAGTAGTGTTCTTTAATTTGGCAATAATGTCTTGCACAAATACATGAAAGGCTTGTTCACTGTTTGTTTGTGAGCAAAGACCTTCAACATTACTAACAACAGACTATTTCCCAGGCCACATGTGCAGCACCTCCCATCATTAACTACATTTTTCCCCAGCAATTGTTGTAATGCTTGATTTTTTTGTCTGTTATAAGTCTTTATTGAAATTAGACTCAACAGAGTCATTAATTTTTACAATCAAGATAATATTAAAATAGTATGATCAAATGTAATGCAATACTTAACTAATGCCATTGCGCAAATTTAAAAAGACGTCTGTTCATAAGCAAGTTTTTGAATTTTTTTTTTCTTGTCTGGGGAAGTTGGTATTCATGTCCTCTTTTTTAGCATTCTTGACCATTTTGGTGACAGCAAATCTTGAAGTGGATGGTCTTTCGTGGTGGTGATCTTGTTGATCTTTCTCTTCAATTAAGGTCAATATCTTGAAGTGAGCTTTGGTGGTTCTATCCATATCAGTAGGCTTGTATGCAGAAGGTGTCTTATGACAAACAGATCCCCAGACCTCTATACCATACTCAAATAAGGATAAGAGGAGAGTAGGTATAAAACTTGCAGACCCTCGATGTGTAAAGCTAACTGTTGGCTTTGGATTGTTGCATTTGAACAGCTTTGTGAACGCCAGAGACAGGAGATAGGAGAAATCTCTCCATATCTAGTAGGAAAGCCCATCTGGACCAGGGGTTGTGTGCTTCTGCTGTGCTAAAAAGGTTTTAACACTGTGTTCAACCGTACTTCAACGAGAGCTGGGATATGTCAGTGCCAGCTGGTATGGGAAACGGCTGAGGAGTAGAATATGCTGGGTCTGTATTTTTCTCTTGAAAGTAATAGTCGATTAGACTTGAGCCTAGCACAGAGCTAACATTTTGGCCACTGCATTCTCTTCCTGTGACCTTGTTCACTGTGTCCCACCATTTTTTTATCCATCCAGTTCGGTGTTTTCTGTTTTTCTGGTGGATGGATTGTATTTGATTCTCATGGATGAGATTGTTGATGCGCTCTTGCAGGCCACAATCATCTCCTTATTAATGTGCTTATTTCTTTCCTTACAAAGGTGGTTGATAAAGGGCATCATGTGAGCATGATCTCGAGACAATACCATAATTTGGAGGAGTGGGCAACTTTCATCATACGTTGTCTTGTAAAAACTAACGCTTGGCTCCTACTATGGATTGCATTAATTTGTTTGTTAATTGTTAGCATCTTACAACTATTCAGCGGCAATGCAACTTCACTTTGCTTCACTTTGTACGTGGTAAGGTTACATGTATCTTTATTAACTGAATAAGAGAAACCCTATTTAAATAAAGTATCTGTCTAACTACGATAACATTCAGCTTTAAAAGCTGTTAGTACATGTAATATGTGCATGTAACAAGGTCGATGTGTCGGTATCGAGAATTTTAAAAAAGCTTTAAATTTGCATATTATATGATGAATTGCAGATGAAAGCACATTCACCTGCCATGATTGTGACGGCATATATATATATGACAAGGCTGTACCGAACAGTATTAGTTTTATTTCTTATAACTGGTGCCTTAACTAGACCAACAGTTATTGCTGTAACGGCATCGATCCACACACAACAGACGTTTCAACTCCATTTTATTCGTAGAGAACTAGTAGTAGTAGGTAAAACCTGAGTGACAAAATTACAAAATGTGTCTTGTAATGATACGCAGCAAACAACATTGATATTGCAAGTAGCAAGAGAAATTAAACTTCACATTGTTTATACATACGTTGTTGTTCGTTCTCTGCCGTTCTGAACGTCGACACCGTCCTTTGAAAACTAAGATAAACCTGAACGAAAATACAGGCGCCATAACACAACGACGCCATCTTACAAAAGCACATGGTCCTTTCATCCGCGCAAGGGATGATGGGTGTTAATAGCAAAAACCGCTGGCTCAAAACAGTACTGAAGGTTCAACAACCTTGAATCACAGCGAATTAATTACTGTCCGGAAAAACAACAAGATTAACATAAAAGTTCCTGACACAATTGCTAATCAAACTTGTCCCAGCCTAGTGGCGTTTTGGGCTGGAATTTGCTTGAAAATATATAATACTGTACATTATTGTACCTCTCTCCAAAGCTTTATCAGTTTTACCAGTTTTGTGCTGTAAATGGTTTTGTTATGTACTTTTGATATATCACCATTTCTAGTTCCATCAAAAGCTCCTCAGAACTTCAGTGTGTCAGCAAACTCTTCTACCAGTATTATAGCATCTTGGCAGTTACCTCCAGCAGACTCCAGAAATGGAATCATTAAAGGATTTAGACTTTTCTACAAAAGGAATGACTCTGTAGGGGTGCCAACGGTGTTGAATATTGATGGTGAAGGAAGTGTCACAAGAGTTGTCAGTAACCTTCAGAAGTACATGGTATATGACTTTCAAGTGTTGGCATTCACGTCTGTTGGCAATGGAACAAAAAGTTCTACAATAGTCGAGAGAACAAAGGAAGATGGTAAAATATAGTATTTTTATTCGCATTTTTATTTAGTGGTCAAGCATTAGAATCCTAAATAAATAATAATAGAATTCAAGTGAGCAAATATAAATCAGATCATTACTGTTTTGTAGGAATCGGAATAAACAAGTTTTTCATACATTGTTAAGTCCCATTGAGCTCTTGGAAATGGCACTTTACAATTTCTTTCATCATCATCATCATCATCATCATGTAAAGTTACCACTAAGTTTTAAAGACATATCATTGCAATGTTATGGGCACATGTATTAGTTTTGCTTTCTCTAGTTGTTTGGTATAGTATCTATCCATTGTTATAAGAGTTTCAATGATTACTATACATTTCGTCGCCTTTTATAGTTAGTTTGTTTCTTACATAATGTGTCCCATTTGTTTTAATATGTGTCAATAAAGTCAATTGTAATGGCATTAGTTAAAGTCAATAAATTGTTCAATTGCAGTTCCTTCACAACCTCCAAGTAATTTTTCTCTCACTGTTGAAACGTCCACCAGTATTCTGGCATCCTGGCAGTTACCACCAGAAAATGCCAGAAATGGAATCATCAAAGGATTTAAATTGTTCTATAAAAAGAGAAGCTCTTCAGCATCAGTAACCATGATGTTACTTATTGAGGATGGAACAACACTAACTAAAAATGTCACTGGGCTTGCTAAATACACAGAATATGATTTTCAAGTGTTGGCATTCACTTCTGTTGGTGATGGACTGAATAGTACAATGATTTTTAAGAGAACAAAGGAAGATGGTAAGAAAATCAGTATTAGCAATGAGTAACAATTTTATAGTATCCTTGACTTGCATAATTTATATGATTGCACGTTCCTCCCATGCTGGGTACAATCAAAGAGTTCCATAATGGCCCGACCTGAAAACATGTGAAAAGCCTAGACTTGTGGCATGTGCATGCAAAGAAGCTGTACATCATATATTTTCTTCACTTAATAACAACTCCTCAGCGATTGTAATCAGATTTATTAGAAAGAAAATTCAGTTATCTTTATTTGCAGCTGTTCATTACTTACAACAACAACAACAAAAATCTTATTAAACCTTATACAGAAAAAAGGAAAGGAATTTGCACAAATAAGAAATTATACAAAGCTAAAACAGTAAACACTTAATGACTGGTCCCTCGGGAAACAGTTAATTTTGTTTCCCAAGAATCTCAATGTTTCCGCAGAGGGAAGCATTGAGATTCGAGGGAAACAAAATTAACTGTTTCCCGATATAGCCAACAAAGACATATAGACAATGCAGACGAAGTCAGTCAACATTCGCGGGTAGCAGTGCACTGTTACCCTCTGACGTCATAGGTTTTGTAATGTTGCCCGCTCAGAGATTTTTGGCAGGAAACAGTTTCATTGTTAGATGTCATGTGACCTCGAAGTAACCAATGAGAGCACGCGCTGTTGGGGAAAAAATTCCAGCTATATAACAATGTTAATTACAATATTAAGGTCAGAAAAACTCAAAAATACTCACATCTAACTGAAAAAGGAAATAAATAAATTTTACATATCAAGAGGGCTAAAACTTATCTGTAGTATTACACCACTGTGAATATGTTTCCTGCTTGGGTATTTCAGTTGAAAAGAGAGTAACAGGACTCAAAATTTGGGCTTCACATCTCCATGACATTCAAGGGGTTCAAACATTCGAGGGGTTCCTCGTGGAAATATGCAAGATAAAACTTCTATCTGTTAACTTTTCGAAGTTAGTTGTACGTAATTATCCCTTGTAGAACATGCAAATATAATTTTATAGGGATTGCATTACATACTTGAATGAGCTGACGTGGCACCAGACATTCAAACTTCTGTTTAAAAAAAAAACATTAGAAGTTTGTAGTTTACTGAAAAACAATTTTATAATAATCACTTTGTTGTACAATTGCAGCTCCTTCAAAGCCACCAAGCAGTTTTACTGTGACTGGAAGCACTTCTACAAGTATTAAAGTATCCTGGCAGTTACCACCAGAAGACTCCAGAAATGGAATCATCACAGGATTTAAATTGTTCTACAAAAAGAAAAAACAAGCTGGTTCATTAAAGACGATGCTACTTATTGAGGATGAGAAAGCTCGCACTGAAAATATCACTGGGCTTGATAAGTACACAATATATGAATTTCAAGTGTTGGCCTTCACATCTGCTGGTGATGGACCAAGGAGTTCTTTAGTGAACAGAACAGATGAGGATGGTAAGAAATAGGAAAAACAATAATTAATAACAGTTGGCATGACTTGAAACTTATAACAGGGCTGCATAGTCAAGTGTCAATACTAAATTGACATCAAAATGCAACGCTGACTGAGATCGTAGTTGAAACAAATTTCTCAAACTCATTAACAATTCGTCAAGTTAAAACAAAGAAACTTCATTTACAACTTACTAGGATTGTGTCACATGCACTGGTGAACCAAAGTGGCACCAGACATTCAAATGCCTGGCTTTACAATTATTAAACGTGTCCAGTTTACTAAAGAACACATTAATGATAATCACTAAATTGTTCAATTGCAGTTCCTTCAAAGCCACCAAGCAGTTTTACTGTGACTGGAAGCACTTCTACAAGTATTAAAGTATCCTGCAGGGTTCGCACAGTCTTGAAAAGTCCTTGAATTTTAGGGGGAGTCCTTGAAAAGTCCTTGAATTCCATTTTTCCTTGAAAAGTCCTTGAATTTCTGTGTAAGTCCTTGAAAAGTCCTTGAATTTTCTTCAACTTTAAAAATAGTGGCGTCGAAACCAAATTGCTTTGCATAGACTATGGTATTCTTTTCCTGTGTAAAGCACCTTCAAACTCTAAAACACGAGTGTAAAAGCAGCCAATAACGAGAAAAGACAAGAATGTAGAGAAGGAGATGGAGCAAACACATTTATAGCATTTAAATACCATCAAGAATGTAGAGAAGGAGATGGAGCAAACACATTTACAGCATTTATATACCATCTGTTAAATTACCTCCCTGGTAGGGGGTCCTTGAAAATTCAATTTGGTCCTTGAATAGTCCTTGAAAAGTCCTGGAAAAATGGTTACGATTTTTTGTACGAACCCTGTCCTGGCAGTTACCACCAGAAGACTCCAGAAATGGAATCATCACAGGATTTAAATTGTTCTACAAAAAGAAAAAACAAGCTGGTTCATTAAAGACGATGCTACTTATTGAGGATGAGAAAGCTCGCACTGAAAATATCACTGGGCTTGATAAGTACACAATATATGAATTTCAAGTGTTGGCCTTCACATCTGCTGGTGATGGACCAAGGAGTTCTTTAGTGAACAGAACAGACGAGGATGGTAAGAAATAGGAATAAAAAAACAATTAATATCAGTTGTTAGCATGACCTGAAACTTTTGTGCACTATTGTGATGGTTGTGTGTGCTGTAACCACTAAGGCGTTAATTATAAGGTGTAAACTTTGATAGTTGATTAAGTAATTAATATCAATTAATTGAAGAGACACTGTCACCAACTTTAAGGATAACTTTAAACAGCCAAAGGACATTTTTTATCACAGGAGAGCCAAAAATACTGGTTCAGTTTTGCTTAAAACTACCCAACCAGTTCTCTGAGACTATTATTAAGTGTGTTTGGCTGTGGATTGCCAGGATGCAAATGGCTGCAACTTGAAAACAGGCTGATATTTGTGGGAAAATCGCCCATGACTGACTATGGTTTGTTCTTCTTTTGACTTTCTGGGAATATTTTGTATTCTGTGAGAAAGCATTTCATTTCTCTTAAGCACATTTTCACCCCAAAACATAAAAATGCCTGTGACAGTGCCCCTTTAACTCATTAATTATTCTTATGAAGTGGGTAGGGGTGGGGAGTACCTGACAGTATACACTAGGTAAAACGTGGAGTGTCTCTGCATTACCCTTATATGATGAGAACAAGGACTATGTATTTGGAACTTTGCGGTAAACGCATGGGCAGAAGATAAGTTAAGGTTACAACTCTCATGGATGTCACATGCCTTTCTCTGCAGTGCGATTGTTGTAGACGGTGTGGTGCCAAGTTAAAACTGTAGTTAATTAAATTGGACTTCATAGCATCGCAGTGCTTTGTGTGAAATAATACTTTATTTTTCATACACCAAAAAAACCTTTCCAGTTACTAATTTATACCATCAGTGTTTTATTAGTTTTACTAGTTTTTTTACTGACAGTAAAGCAACTGCCATAGAACTCTCCCAGAAATCGCAGTGTTTGTAGAAAAAAAAACAATCAAGAACAGCTTCTCATTGCAGAGCTCTGATAAATGTTAGACATAGTACCTTTGTAATTAAATATGCAAAAACGTGTACTGGGATTTTTGGTGCAAATTTCCTATCAACCATGAAACAAATACTTCAGCTGTGCAGTGCTTTGAAAACCCTTGCAAAAGATATGTTTTTTGATTTGATCTGTCTATTTCTTTTCGGAAACGACTTTTGTGACAGTTGAATTGAAACATCATACATCGTATGTCGAGCAGAAAAACAAGACAACCTATAATGCCTTGCACTAATTGGCCAAAAGTGCAACAGTTCAGACAACAAGAAGCGGCTTGGTATTCTGAGGCATTCAAAAGTGTGTGTAGTAAAGTCTGCATATGAGCCTAATGGCCTATCAGGCTGGAGCTTATCCCAGTTTCCATAGCATGAAGCAACTAGGAGTATCTTTACTCCCCCCTCGATGGAATGCTAGTCCATTGCAGAGTTACCCCCAGCAGTAAATTCGCCAGTACCCATTTATGCACCTGGGTGGAGAGAGGCACCGTGAGAGTAAAGTGTCTTGCCCAAGAATGCAATGCACTGCCCTGGCCAGTGCTCAAAGCCAGACCGCCCAATCCGGAGATCAACGCACCAACCATTAGGCAACCGTGCCTCCCACAATAATATCTAAGCTGTGTTGCTCTTTGAAAACCCTTCCAAAAGATATGTTTTTTTATTTGATCCATCTATTACTTTTCAAGAAATGACTTAAGTGACAGTTGAATTGAAACATCGTGTTAAAACTCAGTCAAATGGTAAAATGAGACAACCTATTATGGATTGCGCTGATTAGCCAAAAGTGTGACAGCTCATCAGACAACCAGAAGCAGCTTGGGATTTTGAGGCATTGAAAAGTGTCTGTAGGAAACCAAATTTTAACCAGCTGAAGTTTGAATTCACGGGAATTCCAGTTTCTGGTTTCTTGGCCCAAACAAAAATTTGATAGTTCAAATAATTATTAAAAACAAAATAGTGAAAAAAATATGTTTGAAAGGAAAACAAAAGTATCACGTTACAGTGTTTTGCAGAAAAACAAAAGTATCATGTTATTGAAAGTGAAATAAGGTAAACAAACAAAATACATAAAACACGGTACTTATAATTAATCAGCCAGGTCGCATTCTGCACTGTCTTTGAGTCTCTGAGTTTACATTCTGATTTGAAGGGTTTACATTATTATATAACCTCATACTTATAGAAAGTGTGCGAACAGATTCCAAAATTGTTAAGAACAGCATTAGTTTGAGACTAAATATATTATATTCATTGGTGTGATGCACTTGTTCACATATCCACTGTATGCCTATTTGTTAGGTTTTTAAGTATTATAAATCGAAAAATTATGCCTGGCACTGACTTAGGGTAAACATTAGAAAGAAGGTTTACAAAAACTCAAAACATGATTTGACCTGAAAACAGCGGTCTTTATTGGCTTTTAATAAGCCAGCTGAGTGACCGCTCTTTTAAGGGTTCATAATTCTGCACGTGCTATGCCAGCAAAAGATAACAAACAACTGCTGCATGAAACTATGTGAGTGTCTTATAAACTTCAGGGATGTCAATTATATTTGCCAGGCCTTGAGGCCTGGTTGGTTGGTTGGTGTTGGCTTTTAATAAACCCACTGTAAAAAATGTGTAGTTCTCGTGGAGAAGTGATTTTAAATAATATAATTTTTTTCAATCGCAGTTCCTTCACAAGCTCCTGAAAACTTTGCTCTTGCTGCAAAATCCTCTACCAGTATTACAGCATCTTGGCAGTTACCACCAGCTAACTTCTGGAATGGTATCATCAGAGGATTTAAATTGTTTTACAAAAAGAAGGGCTCTCCTGGGCCAACAACCATTATACCTATCAACAGTGATTCAACTTTCAATAAAGATATCACTAACCTTGCCAAATACACAGAATATGAATTTCAAGTGTTGGCCTTCACTTCTGCAGGTGACTTAGAAAGGAGTACTAAACTGTTTAAGTCGACAATGGAAGATGGTAATGGATGTTGGCATTTCCTATTGTAATTTTATTAGAATCTACGTCTTTAGAAAGATTTTTTAATAGATATTATTTTAGTTTTGTAACTATGGAACCACAGGCAGCCCAAGCTCACGTTTCGAGCGGTTGGTGGGTATAAATCGGTGTTGCGTAACACTAGACCGTTGAGAATATTATAAGGCTTTATATGGGATTTGGGTTGATTTTGGCCGTATTTATGCTTAGAATACAGTAAATATACAAAATAAACTTACGTTTGCCATTTGCTGTGTCCTTTTGCCTGTTTTGCCTCTTGAAGTGGTGTTTTAGTTGATTTTTCTCTTCCCTGTTCCTTCCTTCCTAAGACGGAGTCAAGGCGAAACCCTGCCATGGCGATCGATCCGCGATTGAGCGGCGATTTTTAGCCCGAAAATCGGTCCCAACGGCGTCTTTTCACGTAAAGGTCGTTAGCTCTCCTCCTGCCATGAATCCACAGCTTTGGAAAATCTCAATGCATACCCTTTGAAATAAACCGATTTCCACGACTAATCCATAGGTTTCGGAGGTCTGCAATTCCTGTGTAATTCGAAGTTGACACGACCATTTCAAACTAGGCTTAGCAGCCTGGCCTGGTGTCAAATCCACATACGTCCACGGGAGGGAAGGTAAAAATTACTTAGAAAGTTTCGGATTGCGACTAAGTAATTTTTTCATTCTTTGATGAATATCATTACTAGACTTGTTGAACAGTTATAACTCAAGTTTGAGTTACCTGAAGGAGGTCCTCAACTCAATCAAGGCTTGATCAAGTTATGTACAAAGAAGATTCTAACACCATGACTCTCGTGATGTCCAAGCACAATTGGCTGAAATGGTTGGATAGGGATGCAGACTCTGAACGAGTAGTGTCATTTGATATCAGCAAAGCATTTGACACCATTATGACTACCTCTTAAGGCAGCTGAGGCATAAACGTTATGTCATCAGCTGGATCCCAGACTTTTTAAATCACAGAAAACAGAGAGTTACAGTTGATGCTGTAATAACAGAGGTCATCAGTCACATCTCAAGGAACTACCCTTGGGCTCACCTTGTTCTCTGTGATGGTTTACAACATACAATTGGCTGGACCTGTAAAAACTCTTACAGTGAAATTTGTGGATGATAAAGATGGATTCTGCCAACGTGTTTACATCCTCGTTGCGCCCAATTCAGTTCCCGTGATAATTTATCTGGAAGGTAACAATTGTGCGATTTGCCTGCACACACAACTGATTGAATGACAGTATGAACAGAACCGTTGTAAGCTCCCAAATGAACCATAACATGATCTGAAATGGGTGGTGGCAACTTAGCCAAATCTGTCTATTACAGTTAGCATCCCTGTTAGAAAATACAGCATTGGGTGAAACATTGGGCTATAAGAAACAGAATGACCTTAAACCTTCCTAAAACTTGGGAAATGCTGATATACAGCAAAACTACCAATTGTGATCCACCACCCGTACCAGGCATTGAACGCAAGAGGTGGCTCAAGCTGCAAGAAAACCCTTACTGCTGGAACCTCCATTGACAACCTTGTAGCGAAAGCCAGCAGTCGGTTGTACACATTGAGGGTATGCAAGTTTTATGGCTACTCTCGAGACCAGCTCAACAAGCTATTTGATCTCTCATCTTATGCTTATTTGCCTATGGCAAAGAGATCTGAGGATCTGTTTGGCACAAGTATTTGGACCATACTGACACTTTCTGCAAACAAGTCTGCTGATACGGATAAACCACCAAAGCTCACTTCAAGATATTGACCTCAATTGAAGACAAAGATCACAATTTGTTCAACAAGCTAAAATAACCACCACAAAAGACCATTCACTTAAAGATTTGTTGCCGCCAAAATTGCCAAGAACACTAAGAAAAAGAGGATAATACCAACTTCCCCAGACAAAAACAGAAAGATTCAAAAACTTGTTTATGAACAGACGTCTTTTTAAATTTGTGTAATCACATGCATTAAATATTGCATTATATTTGATCATACTATTTTAATATTATCTTGACCATAGTGAATTACATTCCAGCAACAATGAATTGGGGTTTTTCAATGGTGGTTGGTTTCTCAGGGGTTTCTCAAGGAGGTTGCTTATGAGAGGTTCGCAAGGGAAGCGTTGCCTATATTTACAATGCTTCCATTATTTCTGTTCTTGTTGAAACCGTGTTGATGGCCTGCATTAAGGTGGTAGGATTAGTGGGCCGGAGTGGAACTATTGATTAATGAGCACGAGTGATCCCCTCATGGCTTTAAAAGCATTTTGCCGCTGTACAAGAGCACTCAGTCGTGAAATTCTCTCAGCTAAATTAAGGCTACCATGTTGCAAAACGTGTGAATGAACTATCCAGGGCTCGCACAGTCTTGAAAAGTCCTTGAATTTTAGGGGGAGTCCTTGAAAAGTCCTTGATTTCCATTTTTCCTTGAAAAGTCCTTAAATTTCTGTGTAAGTTCTTGAAAAGTCCTTGAATTTTCTTCAACTTCAAACGTAGTGGCGTCAAAAGGAAAGTGCTTTGTATAGACTTTGGTATTCTTTTCCTGTGTAAAGCAACTTCAAACACTGTAAAACACGAGTGTTTAAGCAGCTAATAAAGAGAAAAGGCAAGTGAACTGAAAAATGTAGAGAAGGAGATGGAGCAAACACTTGAAGCCTCATTAGAAACCTGCTAGCTTGGACTGGGAATGTGGATTTATTTACCATCTGTGAAATTACATTCCTAGTAGGTGGTCCTTGAAAATTCAATTTGGTCCTTGAAAAGTCCTTGAAAACTCCTGGAAAAATGGTTGCGATTTTTTGTACGAACCCTGACTATCTGATAGTCCTTAAAAACATGGTCAAAACAGCATCAGATGCACTCGTATTCACTCAAGATTTCTTTACTGTTTTCACAATATTATGATTTCAGTCTGTAAGAATGTGCTCCAGTGCTAACTGCAGATATAATATTATTTCCTATTTGTTTTTGACACTTCATAGAAGAAGCTCTTGTTCAGTGGCACAACACTGCATGTATCACTGTGAATTTCTAATATTTGTAATCCCTTAATTTTCATTTCTCTCACCAGCACCTAGTGCTCCAGCATCCTTTGCTTTTATCAACGTAGACCCAAGCAAGTCACATGGTCCAAGAATCAACTTGACCTGGAGTAGACCTGCAAAAGCAAATGGAGTTATCAGGAGTTATGATGTGTTCTATAGCCACAATGGAGATACAAAGAAAGAATCCGTTGGAAAAGATGTGCTAGACCACTTGGTTGATGTGTTGGGTGGAGTGAGCTATCATTTTTATGTCAGAGCTGTGACTATCAAACCTGGACCAAATGTTACTGATACTACAGTCATCCCAGAGTACAGTAAGTGCAGTTTCCATTTGAAGCACAAATAAATCAATATTTTGTAAATTTATCAATGATCACTCAGTGAAAACAGAAGAAACTCGAAGTGCACTCAGCAATACAGTCAAATCTACCATATTGATAAGCAGACACCCTTATGAGCTGAAAAAGTGTGCACTTTGGAAAGGTGTCTACCTATAGAAGTTTTTTAATGGAGGAAAACTGAGAAATATAAATTCGTTTTGTCTGAGGCTGGAACCATGACTAAGAGTCCGCCTGCTGGAGTTGTCTATAAGGTTCAACTGTACACATATAACTTCCCAAGAGGCATTAGATGAATTTATTATCAGCATCCTTGTCTAAAGCATGTGTGGAATATGTGATCGATAAGTTGTCAGTTAGCGGCCAAATGGCATTATGTATATGCTCCTTACAAGAATATAAACTTAAAGCATTGGATGAAGTGGGATTTCAAGTGTAAACATATCTTTAAAATACTACTATTCCCTCAGAAAGTAAAAGCAAATGCATAACAGAATTGTCTCATTTTTTTATGCATGAGACAATGTTATTTTATCACTTGACTGTGGAATGTAGATAGAAGATCTTGCATTGGTACTTACCTGAGACATATGAAAAATCGAATGTTTTTATTTTCAAGAATGTATTTATAAGAAGAAACCAATACATGCAAAAAATGTCAAAACAGTGACTTGTTGTTCGAGCCAATGCTTATTATGTACAGTGTTCATGTTTTCAGAGTTTAATTTTGAAGTTGCATGTAGTGTGGGTGAAAATGAAGAACAGCTCCCAGAATAACCTGTCGGCCGACTGTCGGCCAACTGTCGGCCGACAAACTACTTTTTCCATCTTTTGCTTTGTGATTGCTTGATTGATCGTTGACTGATAATGATGGGACGATGGTGATGACCCGTGCTTTTTCTTATTTTTCATTTTTTTTTCATTTTTCTTTTTCATTTCTAACAAAATGTTTTGTGAAACATTTGAGAAGAAATATTAGCGATAAAAAAAAATTAAACGACGTTTCGATGACTCCATGCCATGTCGTCATCGAAGTCAATGCTAATTTATAAGCCTCAGCATTGCGTTGTTTACAAATTCGCATGTAATCTGTGTGATGCAGATTATGTTGGGTTCACATCCCGACATCTTTTTCAACACATCGCTGAACATAAATATTCTGCGATTGGTCAACACTTAAAAGAAGACCACAATGAAGGCTACAGTGTACAAGACCAGTTCACTGTTTTAAAGAAATACCGCACGAAGCTGGATTGTTTACTTTACAAAATGCTCTTCATCAGGAACATAAAGCCAAAACTTAACACACAATCAGACTTCATCCGTGCCAAACTGTTTACTTAAAAATTGACTATGTAAATAGATTTTCACACCCTTATTATTTTCGTTCATTCTCCGATCACTATATAAAGCTTCAACTCTGCATTCTAATTTAACTTGATATGATGCCATGGAGTCATTGAAACGTCGTTCAATTTTTTTATCGCTAATATTTCTTCTCAAATTTTTTTTCATTGTAACATAAAAAGGCACTTACAAAACAATACGTCTACTACTGGCTGGTTACTATTCAGAAATTATACTACTTGCAATACTTGTGCTGCTTACAATACGACACATACTATTTAAAATAAGGCACTTACACTACTTACAATACTGTACTTATACTACTTATAATACGACACTTGTATACAGCTATTTCGAGAAACGTTGTCGGTAAAAAAAGCACAAAACTGCACAAGCCAATCCTGAAAGATAGTATGGGTAGACGCATTGAGCTACTGCACTTGTTGATATAACAACCAAATAAGCGCGAATTTCTGGTTTTCTTTCTTTTCAGACATGAAGAAACAAAATACGTTTAGCCCCTCTGAACTTTAGAAGAATTTTCCTCACTCAAAGACATGCAACAGTAAAATTTAAGCTACAAATATAGGCCCCTGAGAGGAAAAACAAATTTTCCACGTGCAAAAAAACAAACTTGTAAATTTCCTTTAGGCCAATATGCAAAATTCCAGTGAATACCCAGACCACCTTTCGGTCTTGTCGCGTACACTTTGATGTTTTTTTTTCCGACAACGTTTCTCGAAATAGCTGTATATTACTTTGTAAATTGGTGTGCTGTTCGCATTCCCCTTGTTAGAACCCAGTGTTGGTCCTGCTGGTGTTTCAATCTCGAAAGCAAACGAGACCACTTTTAACATTTCATGGGAACCTTTAACAAGAGAAAAGAGTTATGGCAAAGTTGTCATGTATGATGTCAAGCAAGAGCTACGGTCTACAGGAAAACGCCGCAAAAGATCTCCCATAGACAGCAGAACTTTGAATACAACAACAACATTTGTTGTCCTGTATGATTTACTGCTGTGTTCCCGATATGATGTGTTTGTTCGAGCTTACACTACGAAAGGACCTGGACCCTATAGTCTGCCTGTAGAATTGCAAACATCACGTGAGTACAATGATATTATAGTTTTCTAACTCGACAGTTGAATATTGTAAATCAGCAAAATATTCGCATCTGTTGTTGAAATGTGATGGTGCGGTGGTAAAAAAAAAACCAGTTGTTAAAGCTGAAACAGTCATAGTTTTGAATAACATTTTAAAATCATTCTAAACATCCATGATGTTATTATTTAGTTAAGCGTCATGTATTCTAACTTCTAACTACTGTAATTTAAATTAATGCATACCATTTGTTAGAAACAAATACTTGTGACTAAATAGATCTAGATTGTTATATTGAACATTTACGTTAATAATTTTGTTCACCATTTTTCTAAAGAACCAGAAGCACCGTCGGACTTCAAAGCAACAAGCTCTGCATCAACGCAAGTTACACTGGAATGGAAAGAACCAAAACTTACTACAAAGGGAGGACTCAATTACACAGTAAGTTTAATAAAAGTATTTTGCATTTCCAGTGGGGAAATGAAAGAAATTTATTTTAAAAAAATCATGTATTTTCAGATGTGACCTGTGCAAAATATTATGTTTTGGTTCAGATTTACTCCTGGTACAATCTAGTTTTTTTCCCATTGTTTTATATTGATTATCGTATATTACCATACACCAGAACAAAGAAAGTACCAAGTTGTACCAAGGGTTAGAAAAACCACAATATTAAAAAGATACTAAATGGAAAAGTCTCATTTTCATTTCAAGACGTGTGTGGATATGTTGTCTTAGACGTTACTTAGGTTTCTTGAACTCTTTTATGTCTCCCCCCCCCCCCCATGAAATCTGGGATGGAACAATCATACCTAGAAAGAATAAGTACCCCCCCCCCCCCCCAGCCTGGCCTGGATATAGGCTTATATTGAGATTTAGCTGTTAAAAAAGATCTGCCCTCTCTCAATTATATTCTCCCTATTGCAGAGCTAATTTGGTATTTGATGTTGGTTTAATGTGCTCAGAAACCTGTGATTTGTAGAATTTGTTTTGTTGTTCAGCTTGTTATCATCAAGTTTAGAGAGTTAACCATGTGATACATGCTATATATTTTGCAGTCTGTTCATATATTTGTGCCAAGTGGAGGTTACCTAAGTGTGGTTATTATCAGTATTATCAATGAACCTATTGTGTTGAACTTTGAAATATTAAGGTTAAGTACTCTGGAAGAAAGTCTTACAATAAAAGTTTTGAAGTTGAAGATACCATTAAAGCAGGAAAGTCAACAACATATAAAGTGGAGAATTTAGTGCCAGGGTCTGAATACAAGTTCAAGGTTTATGGAACATCTGTTTGTGGAAAGAGCATATCCAATTCTGTGGAAGTGAAAACAAAAGTAGTGGGTGAGTATTTGATTAAGGCTTAATAATGTTTTGTTTCTTTTTGTTTCATCGAGTACAGTTCAAATTCGCCGAGTATTTTGGTTTTTCCTTTTTTTGTTATTAAACCTTATTTCAAATGGAAATGCGAGAATCAAAGATTCTATTTCTTCAAGGAAAGATCACTCTCATAATAATATTCTCATTAAAGACGTTACATCACAGATAGTACTTGAAAAAGTGTGAGCTAAATGTTATAATTTTTTGTTCGTAAACGTAATTTGTTGTTTAGCCATCCTGGTTTCTGTTGTTTGATTAACCCTTTATCACTTTCGCTGTTTTTTGTACATTATATATGTAAACTGATATTTTTAAATTTCCTTTGATCTGAACGAGTTTAAGTCAGTAACAGAGTTGACAAAGTGGCGTCAGTCCAGTACATTCCCAAAAAATTGAGTGAAAAGGCATACTATATCCAGTAGTATACAAGTTGTGTTATGGTTTTTCTTTCTCTGTTAGCTCCGATTGCTCCAGTTGTACTTAATTTCACCGAAGATACTGTCTCTGAGTCATTTGCTGGAATTTATTTGTGGCCTGCAGAACAAAGGAATGGTCCAATAAGGTAAATATTTAATACAGTTCGACATAATGTATAACATTAAGAAGTCAATTATACTACAGATATTTTATACTCGCATATGAAGCTTCTCTATTTTTTCTGTTTTTCTGTTTTCTTTTCTTTTTACTCTCCAACGTGCCATTTCTTTCTTTTCTTCCCCAAAATGCTAGTAAGTGCTTCTCATTTATGGTTTTGCTTAATAGTCATGCAGACTGTGAAGAAAACCCACACATGCCTGGAGCCCGCCTTTCATTTCATAACAACGACACCAAAATACTTTCTAGGTTATTTTTTGGAAAATACGAAAATGCTCTCACCCGATGCTCTTGACATATCTGATAACTATGATCTATCTCCATCATGCCTGTTTTGCATTGGTCAACAGAATTACAAACAAATTTAAAGTCTATGACCCAAGGAAGGAAGGATTGACCAACCAACCAAGCAAGTGCAAGCGCACTCACCTATTTTAATCCTATTTTGCATTCTGCAAAATAGTCGTAAAAATGATAACCCAAAAACAATCGTCTTAAACGAAATCAATTAATTATATACAGTATATTGAATTCCATTGCATTGTATTGTATTGCATTGCACATAGCACAGCATTGCTTACTTGACTTGACTTAATTGGCTTGAGTTCTCTTTACTTTACCTTGCTTCACTTCACTGCAAAGCACCGCACTGCACAGCACTTGCTATCTTATCAGCAAACAACACATACAGTAAATTGCTGATTATACTGAAACGGCACAACAAATTGACAGGTAAGTCAGTGAAGTTTGGGCTGTGTTCGTGTTTTTGGGCCGAAATTACTGAGTTACTGATGGAAAAACCGTGTATAAATAAAGTTATCTTATCTTATCTGAGTACCGTAAAATTCCGGTTATAAGCCCCCCCCCCCTCCCCCCCCCCGCTTATAAGCTCCCCCGGTTATAGGCCCATCTACCTGGAAAGAATAAAATACATCCGGTTATAAGCCCCCCCGGATATAAGTCCCCCTCTAAACAGGGCTGAACAGGGCTAAATGTTGCTTTATTATGACTTTTTAACTTAGAAATGTACCGTGAAATTCCGGTTATAAGCCCCCCTGCTTATAAGCTCCCCCCCGGTTATAGCCCATCTAACTGGAAACAAAAAAATTCATCCGGTTATAGGCCCCGGATATAAGCCCCCCTCTGCTGGGTGACAGTACTGAACAGGGTTAAATGTTGCTTTATTTTGACTTTTTAACTTAACGTCTGTGGCTCGTTTCAAAACATTTTTTTTTATTCCGCTTATAAGCCCCCCCCCCCCCCCCCCCGGATATAAGCCCCTCCGCTTATAAGCCCACCCAAAACCCCTTACGAAGTTGTATAAGCCCAGGGATTATAACCGGAATTTTACGGTATGTCATTTAATCCGAGGTAAAAAATCACAATTTACACATATCTAAATATTCCATGAACGTGTATCACAGCATTCCTTGAATACTACTTTTTTCCCTAATTTCAGTTCTTATCAAGTGATAGTTCTAAGAGTTACTGATGGTGTCGAAGAACTTCCAGATGATTATGATTCAAAACTGAAAGATAACGCCAACAAAGACAACTTGAACTTTTACATCGCTGCTGAGATAGAAAATAATCCAGTGAATGAGAAATCTTGGGAATTTACTGTTGGTGATGACCAGGAGTATGGAACGTATGTAAACAAAGGACTTGAGAGAGGACAAAAGTACATCGTGTACCAAAGGGCTGTAACTCGTGACAAGGACGTAAGTAGAGTAACTCAGCTCCAATGCATTGAACCATTTCCTGCAAAGCCTATATATAATGCATGGTGACATTTGGTCTTTTCACTATTTTTTTTTTACTTTTGATTACCATAATATATTTAACAATTATTCGCCGAAGGCAAAGTGAATCTCGGTGAATATTCCCCGAGACGAAGTCGAGGGGAATATTCGCCGAGATTCACTGAGCCTGAGGTGAATAATTGTCTTAGTCTAATTTTCAGAGGTGAATATCAAGAACTACAAAATAAAAAAACTAAAACACGGAAACAATAAACACATGTGCTCATTTGCATACGTGTAAACAAGTTTAATTCATCGATGTAAATTAGAATTTGCTCCTTAGTTTCAGCAATAAAACGGAACAAAACAAACAATGCAAAAAAGACAGATATCTTGTACCTCTTTTCAGTCTTGGCGACTTCTGAACAATTGTGTTAATCCTCTTGAAATGAGTTGAGCTGCTCTGGTCTGAGGAAAACTGAATAATTTTGGGTCAATTGATCTCAAGCTTCTCATGGCCGCGTGCGATCTACAAAACCACCGTGTTAATCATCAATTCTTATGCCTTGCGAAGCATCTCTTGAAAATATTTTCGGTCCAGAAGCCTTGGTAAACAATTTTCAAAATTCCAACTGTATTGAATACTCCGGATTTGGAGTGATTTCTTCAGAATGAACGAAAATTTCATTCAGCAAAGGCTGCCATGTTTACTTGCCTGGATGGCAAAGGTGGCGTGGCTGAGTAACCAAGCCCTCAAATGCTATATTCACCTCCTAGCGAGGTGAATATAGCGTCATAAACCAGAGCTTTTCGACCAATCAGAATGTCCCATTCTTATATTCACCTCTGGAAATTAGACTAAATGTATATATTTTTAACACACTAATGAGACCAATGAAGTTGATAGACATTATCGTGAATGCACACGATAGAATAAAATTAAATCTTAATAATGTATAATTTGACATCCAGATCTAGACAACATGTGTTAAGTGTAAACATAAATGCTTCTAATTTATTTTTCTAAAGCAGATGTGTCATATTTAAACTACAGTTCGGTTCTGTAACATTGTTCCCGAATTTTGGTTCTCACCATATTGTTTATTGCTATTACATAGTAAAACAGCCTTCAGTAGTCGCATCATTTCTAACACTGTAGGTAAATACTGTTATTTAAAGTCATTTTGTGTACTCTTTTCGCAGGAGATTTTAGAAGGAGTTGCCATTAAGGTTGCCAAACTCTCCATCACTCCTGAAGGTAAGAGTTCTTTTATCATTTCGCATGTCAATCCAATACTCAATGCAATTCAATGTTTAATGTGGGCATTTAACTTAAATATAGTGTCTGTTCAGCGGCATTTGAAATAACAATGCATTTTGTAATAAGTTACGCATTTTTGTTATAACAGTTGCGGCATTTTGTAATTATGTGCACATTGTGTAATAAAGGGTGCAGCAGTTTGTAATAAATCCAACTTCCGCATTTTGTAACAAGGGCTGCAGCGTTTTGTAATATTTGTAAGTATACGCAAATTGTAATAACGTCTAACGCAAATTGTAATGAGTTGTTTTAAAAACTTTTTTTGTGAGAAGTTTTTTTGCGTGACATCTTAGGCTGAATCAGGAAGCTAACGTTAACTAGTAAATAGTGTTTCTGGAGTGCTTGAAATACTGTAAAAACAGACGTTTCGGGGATAACCCCTTCATCAGTGTTAAGTTGATGTTAAGTTGGTTTTTAACATCAACTTAACACTGATGAAGGGGTTATCCCCGAAACGTCTGTTTTTTACAGTATTTCAAGCACTCCAGAAACACTATTTACTAGTTAACGTTACTTATTTGAATGCTACGCAGCAAAATCCCCTTTTTGTGAATCAGGAAGCTGACCATTTGGAAAATTTCAAAAAGATCCCCGAAACGAAACCAATCTGGGCGTGGCCCAAACCTTTTTTACCCCTAAAAGATATCAAAACAGTAAATTTGTATTTTGTGGTGTGTATCCCTAAACGAGACCTTGTCAGCCAAAAATATTGGCGTTTTGCCCGGTGCACCCTAAGTGTATGTTGTTTCTGCCCTATAGAAAAATCAACAGAATTTTCTTAAGTTTGCATGTGACGGTGAAAGCGAAATTGAAAGCGAAGTTTGTGTAATCGCCAGCTGACAGAAGATTATCAGTGTCACGCGACAAAGGTCAACCTAGCCGATTTCAAAATAAATTTTATGCGACGCTTAATCTTCACAGCAATCAAAGAATGCAAGATCAAACTTATCATGCTCATGGCACTATCAAAACACATTCTGGAAATTGACGTCAATCGTACACGCTGTACAGGGAAAAGAGTGTATACACGCTAGCATGAAAACACGCAAACTTGAATTTGTCTGCTTGGAGCTTGCTTCTTTTAAAACCAATGCAAAACAAAATGAAAAACAACGTAAATCCGTATAGATCTTTACAAGTGATGCACGTTCGACTTCGACGATTTAATTCGTCACTTGTTAAATAGAAGCGACAAGAAAGAACAATTACATCGTTTACATTTTATGCGACGTTAATCTTCACAGCAATCAAAGAATTGACGATCAAACTTATCATGCTCATGGCACTATCAAAACACATTCCGGAAATTTGTGACGAACTATGCATACCCGTAATTAGGTGTTATTATGATTGTTGTTATTTTCATAAGTGCACGTGCACATATGCAGTATTTAAGATGTAGTCTTGTAATTTATGCGTTTTCGCGGGTAGTTTCACAATGCAACGGTGAGCGCTGTTTGTGCGCCATTTAAGTCAACGTTTTACCGTTATCTTTCGTTACATGGTGTCAGGAGTGGCTTGATCTCCAATGGCTTATCTTCAATCGTTACCTGCGCCTCATGCTCTCGATATTAATGACTCCAACGTCGCTGAGAAATGGAATGAATGGAAGAAAATGTGGCTTCACTACAGTGTAGCTGCTAAAGTCAACAAAGAAGCTGGCAAGGTTCAAGTTGCCACGTTCCTCACAGCGATAGGTCCTGAAGCAAGGAAAGTCTTTAAAACATGGAATTTAACCGCTACGGAGAAAAAGGACATCGATGCTGTCATTGAGTGATTCGACAATTACTGTAACCCAAGGAAGAATGTTCCGTTTGAGCGTTATCGTTTTAATTTGCGACAACAAGAGCCTGGTGAATCCTTTGACCGGTACGTAACTGCACTACGCCATATTGCGGATAAATGTGCTTTTGATGCCATTACACCAGATGATATTCTTAGAGACAGGATTGTTTTTGGCATTGCCGACAACAAAGTCAGGGAGAGGCTTTTGCGGGAACCCGAACTCGATCTTAAGAAGACATTAGAAACTTGCCGCGCCGCGGAAATGTCTCAAGCTCAAATCAAGGTGGTGGGCGATCTCAACTTGGCGAACGCTGCTAACGTCCACGTGGTCAAAGAAAACGAAGGCGAAAAACCGCCGACTGTTCCTGCAAAGCCGCTGCGATATCCTTGCCGATTCTGTGGAAGAAAGCATGACGGAAAACGCGAGGCTTGCCCTGCTTGGGGAAAGAAGTGTAATAAGTGCGGAAAGGATAACCACTTTGCAAAGAAATGCAGTTTGAATTCTAACTCCAAACAAGTCTTGATGGTAGAGGAAGAGGACGAGTATCCCGTTTTCCAGGTGTTCAAAGTCTCGGCGAGTCAGAGCTCCGATTCGAACCTCGTGACGCTAAAAGTTGCAAGCGGGAATTTCATACACCTTGAGATCGACACTGGGGCCCGTTGCAATGTTTTACCGGTTCATATCTACAAGAAGGCAACTGGTGACTACCGCCTTGAGAATGTTAACCCAGTGAAGTCGTCAATTGTGTCTTATGACGGTGGAAGCATTCCGGTTCTGGGAACAGTAAAGATCCAAGTACAGCGTGGATCTTTTACGTGTCTTCTGTTGTGTCGTCTGGTGGAGAGCAAACGTTGCCGTCCAATTCTAGGCAAATCCGCATGCGAAGGAATGGGCGTAGTCGAAATCAAAGACTCGGACGCTATTAGACAGCCTGATACCAGTGGTGGTGAAGTTTTCTCTGTTCAAGACGCAGTTTCTAGCTCTAAAATTCTTACCAAAGAGCAGGTCATTGAGATGTTTCCTGATGTTTTTGACAATGGGCTTGGTGTGCTGGAAGGCGAATACCACATTAGGCTCGACGAATCAGCAAAGCCTGTTCAGCACGCTCCCCGACGAGGTCAGGTTGCTCTTCGCGCTAAAATCAAAGAAACCCTTGATGAGCTGCATAGTTCTGGAGTCATCGAACCGGTCACGAAACCTACACCCTGGATCTCCTCTATGTTGGCTGTCCCCAAAAAGAATGGGAAAATTCGAATATGCCTTGACCCAAAGGATCTGAATAAAGCAGTTCTTCGTGAGAACTATCCCATGCCCACTATCGAGGATATTGCTACTCGTCTTCATGGTGCTAAAGTGTTTACAGTCCTTGACGCCAAAAATGGGTTTTGGCACGTAAAGTTGGACGAGGAATCTTCTTATCTCACCACGTTTCATACTCCCTTTGGTCGGTATCGTTGGTGTAGGATGCCGTTTGGCATAAGTTCCGCTCCTGAGGTCTTTCAGCGGCGAATGCATGAACTGATCGAGGGTCTCACCGGCACGGAAGTTGTGGCAGGTGATTTTGTGGTGGCTGGTTTCGGTGACACATATGAGGAAGCTGTCCGTGATCACAACAACAGCGGTGTGTCCAGCGTGGGGTCAAGCTTGCGGTGGAGAAACTTCAACTGTGCTTAGAAGAAGTCCCGTTGATAGGTCACTACGCAACTAATTCGGGCTTGAAAGTTCACCCTGACAAGGTGCGCGCCGTTCTTGAAATGCCTCGCCCCACTGATGTAAAGAGTTTACTTCGCTTCAATGGAACTGTTCAGTACTTAGCTAAATTTCTTCCTCGCCTGTCAGAAATGTCTCACCCACTTCGCCAGTTGACTGTGAAGAACGCTGAGTGGATTTGGTCAGATTCTCAGGAGAAAGCGTGGAACGACATCAAAGCGGCCATCACCCAGGCACCGGTCCTACGTTACTACAGCCTAAACGATGAGGTCACCCTTCAATGTGACGCTTCTGATACGGGCTAGGAGCTGCCCTACTTCAGTTACAGCAGCCAGTAAGCTTTTCGTCGAGAGCCCTAACCCAAACTGAGACCAGATACGCTCAAATTGAGAAAGAGCTCCTCGCTATTGTGTTTGCTTGCGAGAAATTTGACAAGTATATTTTTGGGCGCGACGTAGTCCACGTGGAAACAGACCACAAGCCCTTGGAGGAGATCTTTAAGAAGAGTCTCTGTGACGCACCTGCAAGGCTGCAACGGATGCTTCTTCGACTTCAGCGTTACAATCTTGACGTCAAGTACAAGAAAGGACCTCTCATGTATATCGCAGATACCCTGAGCCGTGCATACCTTGACGAAACGGTGTCCTGTGAGGAAGTGAAGTCCCTGGAGCTTGTGGATCACCTCGAGACCCTGCGTGTTTCTCCATCTCGACTGGCGCAGATTGAAAAAGAATCCTCCCAAGATCAAGTCTGTAAGAGTCTCAGCCAGGCGATTTTGAAAGGCTGGCCAAACGATATCCGCGATTGCGATCCTGCCCTCCGTCCTTTCTTCCAGTTTCGTGGTGAACTGACTGTCCAAGGACACTTGATTTTCCGTGGTTCTCGTCTATTTGTTCCCAGTGCCCTGAGAAAAGAAATTATGTCTTTGGCTCATTCAAGTCACATCGGTCTTGGTGGTTGCCTTCATCGTCTGCGCGAATGCATGTTCTGGCCTGGAATGAGCTCGCAAATGAAAGATTTTGTTAGTCAGTGTGATGTTTGCCTCACCCATCGCGACTCACAAGTTCGGGAACCCATCCTTCAGCACGATGTTTCTCCGCGTCCTTGGGCAAAAATAGGTGCTGACCTTTGCTATTTCTCCGGTCGAGTCCTCCTAGTTGTGAGTGATTACTTCAGCAACTTCATTGAGATCGACTCTGTCTCTGCGGAAAACTCCAAAGCTGTAATCAGAAGTCTAATGGCCATGTTCAGCCGATACGGGGTTCCAGATTCCGTAGTTACTGACAATGGGCCGTGCTTTGCGTCGTCAGAGTTCTCGAAATTTGCCAGTCAGTGGAACTTCCAACATGTCACTTCAAGTCCCCGCTATCCCCAGAGCAATGGTAAGGCCGAGAACGCAGTTCGCACCGTCAAACGCCTCTTTACGAAATGCCGGGCTGCTGGTGTCAGTGAATTTCAAGCACTTCTTGATTGGCGCAATACTCCAAGCGAGGGACTGGATGCTAGTCCAGCCCAACGTTTCTTTGGACGTCGTTGTAAGACGTTACTGCCGACCACTGAAGCTCTTCTCAGACCAAGATTTAGCCTTGCCACTGATGCTAAAAAGCTACGCGCCCAGAAGGAGAAGCAGAAGAAATTCTACAATCGTGGCAAGCGCTCTCTTGCTCCACTTAAACCTGGGGAAGCGGTTCGTGTTCGTTCCCCGCGAGGTACCTGGAAACGAGGTATATGTTTGAGAGAAGTAGCTCCCAGATCTTATGATGTCCAAGTCGACGGGGAAGTTCGCCGTCGAAATCGGAAAGATATCTGGCGTGCCAATGAGCAAGAAATGCCGCTGAATGACTATGAGCCTCCTTCACAGCAGCTTGAAGAGGTTGCTGCTGAGTCCACTGTGCCGCTTCCTTCGCCTGAACCTGTGACACAGCCCCCTGTGACTGAACCAGTGGCCCCAGTCCCTGTGGCCACACCTGCGTCGTTGCCCCTCGTAGCTGAACCTACGCCAGCACCGGGCTCATCTGGAGAGCAGGAGATCAGAAGGTCCACAAGACGGAGAAATCCTCCTAGCTATTTCAAAGACTATGTCATGTCTTAATCGGACGTTTAGTAAGAACAATATCCTTACGAGTGATGACTTTAGCTTTCCTTTAAAGGGGAAGATGTGACGAACTATGCATACCCGTAATTAGGTGTTATTATGATTGTTGTTATTTTCATAAGTGCACGTGCACATATGCAGTATTTAAGATGTAGTCTTGTAATTTATGCGTTTTCGCGGGTAGTTTCACAATGCAATGGTGAGCGCTGTTTGTGCGCCATTAAAGTCAACGTTTTACCGTTATCTTTCGTTACAAAATTGAACGTCAATCGTACACGCTGTACAGGGAAAAGAGTGTACACACGCTAGCACGAAAACACGCAAACTTGAATTTGTCTGGAAACTAGCTGGTGAGTCTAGCTTGCTGGGCTCACAAAAGCTAAGTGTATTTCACAATAAAACTGCTATCTTATCTTATCTTATCTTATCTTATCTTATCTTATCTTATCTTATCTTATCTTATCTTATCTTATCTTATCTTATGTTATCTTATCTTATCTTATCTTATCTTATCTTATCTTATCTTATCTTATCTTATCTTCTTATCTTCTTATCTTGTCTGCTGGCATCCTCGGAGACCCAGGGGCAGTTAGTGGGGGCGAGGGAAAGTCGTAACGGGCGAAGAAAAGTAAAGTACGAAACGAGGAGCCCCTGGAGACACAGTCTTACCTGACCAGTTCCAAACGGTCGGAGTCGTTCTGGTTTCTGATTGGTGCCACAAAACCTTTGTTTTTTTGTGCCCAATCAGAGAGCAGCAAGACCAGGAGTCGTTTCGTGTGTTCTTACACGGATTGATACAAGAAGGCCAGTTGCTCGCCATGTTGCTCGAGGAGAAAAATTCTAATGATTAGAGTAATCACAGGACAAGATGCAGGGCAAATCGTGCGGCATATCCACAAAAAGCCTCACCGAAAATACGTTGGATCTTCGCAGGTATTGTAAGAGTCGCCTAGATTGCGAGTTTTAAAACATTCACTGATGTCGAGAGACTTACTGAAATTTGCCAGTCCGGAGTAAGTTTTCGTCACACAGGCCAGGCAGGTGTGTCAAGCAACTGGAAGCTTCGCGTACACATGCAGCAAGATCTTCTCTGCACAACAAAAAGACACTCCAGCTAACGCTATCGAGCGCGAGTCTTCGGTCAACATGGCTAAAAAAATTTAGTATTTCGTCGAGTGAATTTCATGATGCAATTCACCCAAGTTTTACATTTTTTCCCTTGGCACACTGAGTACATATGGAATGAAGTGTACATAATTTCGTTATTAATTTTATACTTTTGTATGATATCACCAGTACTTTGATTGTAAGTGTATATGAAATTTGCACTGCAAGAAAAGAATAATATTATAATAATAATTATTCCATCACACAGCTCAGTCTACATAAATATTCCAATGTCTGAGGTTTTAAGGGCCTCCTCATCGATGTAACCGACTGTTTTTTTATAATGTAGTTGTATAACTGTATCACTAAAAACAAGTATTAGCCACTGTAAAAGTATACAATGATGTAAATTGATTGATTGACAATAAGTATTCAGAATTGATCTTAAAATTGATATCTTTATTTTGATAATACCAATCAGAGGTGCAGGCTGTGATACTATACATTAAAATGAAGTGGTCATTTGTGTTTACATGTATGCTTTTTTATAAGTCTGCACATGAGCCTAGTGGCCCATCAGGTTGGAGCTTATCACGGTTTCCGTAGCATGAAGCGACTAGGAGTATTTCTTCTCCCCCTGGTGGGATGCTAGTCCATCACAGGGTTACCCCCAGCAGTAAATTTGCCGTTACCCATTTGTACACATGGGTGGAGAGAGGCACTATGAGAGTAAAGCATCTTGCCCAAGAACACAACATAATGATCCCGGTCACCAACAGTGTGACACCAGCTGAACTAGTGAAAGGCCCGAAAGACTACATTTTCCTCTTAAAAAACTGTGATAGCATTACAATTACCCTTAGAACCTTTTATAGGGTAGGTGCCTCCCTTTCCATTAACTCTTTTATCATCAGCTTAGAGTATTTAATTTCTTGACTTCTAGGGAAGTGCATTTTACAGTGTAATAAGAACTTCTTTGTCTTACAATTTTTCTGTATCCTTTGTCCAACTCCAAGCAAGAGTGATTGATCAGTGCCCGATTTAAACCTTTGAATGTTTATTCTGTCAAAGTAACAGCTGAAGTAGTCTTAAACCCTACACCCAGGCTGTGCAAATTTACAATATATTCCTCATGATGGTTTTACTGGGGTAATTAATTGACAGTCATCAGGTATACGTGTTACAGGAGCATGCAGCGAAGCATATAAACTAACTATTTTATGAGGACTTAAAAGCAAGCAGGGCTATCATTACACATTGAGAGCAGCATTTGAGGCAAGAATATGCCCGTGTATATTTGTTATTTGCCTTTTTCTACAGGAACACAAAGCTGATTTATTGTATCAAAATATCTGCAGTAAGATATCTTTTAATTCACATAAAATGAGATTGGAGGTTGTGGGCAGCACATACCATACAAGTTTGAGTAACCATGCAGTAAGCTGCAGAGTGACCAAAAAAACACAATCCAATGATTTGGTGTACACTAAAGTACTACAGTATTTGATGCATAAGGCGAAAGAAGCAAAAGAGTGGTACAGGACATTAAATTTTACATACAAATGTATTCAACATTACTGATTAGTTTTGGTGTAAAGGGTACTACATTTCAGGCAGGTTCATGTAATACTACATGATTTAAACAAAAAGAAACAGTAGTAAATATCACCTTTGAGTTGTTCCACGAGTCAAATTCCAAGCCTTAAAATATTAAATTATACGCTACTCAACATGAAGTTTCTTTTTCTCTTTATGTTAACAAAAGCACACGATCCGACTCGACGGTCAGGAATATTTTCTTTTAGATTAATATTGGTACTCATCGCAAACAACTCGAAAGAAAAGTTTCAGTCAGAAATTTCGAAAAACAATATTTATTTCGTCCAAAGAAAAGCCTCTCGAAATCAGTAGATCAGTGAGTGCATTAAAACTCGCAATCTACGCGACTCTTACAATACCTGCGAAGATCCAGCGTATTTCCGGTGAGACATTTTGTGGATATGCCGCACGATTTGCCCTGCATCTTGTCCTGTGATTAGAATTTTTCTCCTCGAGCAAAAACAAACATGGCGAGCAACTGGCCTTCTTGTATCAATCCGTGTAAGAACACACGAAACGACTCCTGGTCTTGCTGCTCTCTGATTGGGCACAAAAAAACAAAGGTTTTGTGGCACCAATCAGAAGCCAGAACGACTCCGACCGTTTGGAACTGGTCCGGTAAGACTGTGTCCCCAGGGGCTCCTCGTTTCGTACTTTACTTTTCTTCGCCTGTTACGACTTTCCCTCGCCCCCACTAACTGCCCCTGGGTCTCCGAGGATGGTCTGCTGGGAGCTTGCTTCTTTTACAACCAATGCAAAACAAAATGAAAAACAACGTAAATCCGTATAGATCTTTAAACGATGACGTCATCGCTTAAAAAAAACAGTCGTGGCCTCATAGGGCCCTTTGATTCTATACTATTTAGTTTTTGTCAGTTGAGGGAATCGCAGTGCGAGTGACTAAACGCTGTGTAGACAGAAGCCGTCTTTATACAGAAATTCCATTTACTTGGCAAAGAACAGTGTTTAAATGTTGTCACGCCACGCTCTTCCCAGGGTAGCGCAGTGTCCTGGGCGGCACTCCCGCAAAATACCTATACGGGTGTGTGTCGCCCAAAAGGGTTGTGGTTTTGGGCTCCCGCTCTTGAATGGGGTATCCATTTTAGAGAAGATTCCTAGATCAAACAGGGTATGATATTTCGAACGCACGAATATTTCGAATTATCAGCAACCAAAACGGGGTGTTGAAAACTTTACCTAATTCTAGAACAGGGTATCATTTTAATACAATTGTTTTTCTAAAGGGGTGCTGCTTTGGAGACCCGGGTGGCACATACCCACCCAAAATATATCTTATATACCTATACCTCTCGGTAGAAGTCTAAACCCATTTTTTTAATTTCGAATAAACAAGGCAAACGGTTTTTTACTACTCAGTGTGACAGTGAATACTTATCAGGCACGCTAGTTGTTCTTGGCACTTTTCTGCTCCCAGGTTAGCATTTCCAGAGTGACTTTTTAAGTTTTTGTTTTTGTTTGTGTGACAAAGTCACGTCATGTAACATTAAATACCGCGTTCACAATGCAGCATTTACAAACAAAGCTGTTCCAAAGCCTGTAAGAGCACAGCTCATACAGTCGCAACACCAGATCGATTTGATTGACTTGCGCAAGGAGCCAGTCCAGCTTGGCGGGAAGACTTAAGGTACATTCTTCGTCATGGATGTATTCAGCCGTTATCTCTGGCTCGCACCACTGTCAACAAAGTCAAGTCGAGATATAGCAAGGGAACTCAAAAAGATATATAAACGGCATGGACCACCGGATCGTCTTCAGAGCGACCAAGGCCTGGGCGTGTAGAAAATATTTGCAAGAGATCGAAAATTCAAAGAATTCGAAGTAGGCCTTATCGCCCTCAACCGCAAGGCAAAGTTGAACGTTCGCACCGATGATTGCGTGACAAACTGGTGTATGATTTGCTCGCTATGAAAGGGAAAGGAATCAACTGGGCGAAACAGCTGCCCAGCTACTGCAGAATCCTTAACGAAGAAAAGAAAGAAGAACTTGGTTGGTTAAGCCCATTTGAAGTGTACTGTGGGCGAAAATCGAATGTTGTGACAAAAGCATCTTTAGAAGACTACGACATTGACGGTTGTCATTCAGAATCTTTTGAAACCCCCAAAAGGAAAGACCTATCTAAACACCATGAAAAAGTCGAAAACATGAGGAAAAGGGCCAACTCTTACATCTGAAAGCTGGAAAAACGGATGATGGACAAGCACATGCGCCGCAACCGTCTTCCAACCGAATATAAACCAGGAGATAAAGTATTGCTGACTCAGAGGGTTTTCCCTTGGAACTATTTGTTGGTCAAGGATGGGCTGATTACTTGGCCGAAATGATCAAAGAAGGCACCTATGGAGATCATTTAACTCTACAGGCTGCCTCGAACATTTTCAATGCTCAAATAACTGTTCATTCTTCCCTTGGTCTGGAGGCAAACACGATTATTTCTCCATTTACGGGGGCTGGAGTTGCCAATTTCAATCTAGAACACTTTGCAGAAGGGCAAGGGGAGCATTATGTGTGCCTAGAGGTAGAGGAGAGTGCTACTGAAAACTGTTTAAATGAAATCCAAGAGAACCAGGAAGTCTGGAATGAAGAAGAAAACGAAAAGGGGAAAGAGGGAGAAAGTAACGACAAAAGAGAAAACAAAACGAATGGTTGGACCAACAGAGAGGACCAGGCAGCAAAAGAGGGCGCTTGCGATGGAATATACGAGAATCAGAATGATAGTGATAATCAGCAAAGTAGGAGCAAAGAGAAATGTTCATTTGAGTACCTTCCAGACGAATTAATTACCATGATTTTTGAAACAGCTCTACGATCTTGCAGCAATTCAAACGCCAGTGATGCCTGCATTCTTCATGAGCGACTTAGGAATGTGTGCTCTAGGTTTTGCCAGTGTATCGATACTTTTACTGACTTGCTACCGAAAATATACTACCGTAACGGACCCCCTGGTGAAATCAGTGTAAGGCGACTCATAAAGGAGTTTGGTCCTTCAAGTGGATTATTTCTTGAGTTAAATCGTTGGCATCATGCATGGCTCGAGTTATATGCCATAGGTTTAGGTTGGTTCAGAATAAACAACATTTATGGCGCAACTGATAACATGCTATTTCCTTCTCTTTGTTCATTTTTACCGCATCAGCGTGTTTTCGGTTGGTGTTATACCTTTTTATTGTTATTGTTGTTATACCTTAGTATTGTTCTGTTGTTGTTATCAGGTTTTTTGGCTAGGTAACAGACAATAACTAACATAAAATACACAATGTACCATGTAATGAGTAATTAAAGTTCCTGTTCAAAGTCTTCGTGTAGTAATGACTTTCAGCACTTTTCTTTTTAAGCGATGACGTCATTTTATGACGTCATCGGTTAATGCTGTAAAGTGGAAAAGCGATGGAATTTATGGAATTTTTGGTGTTACGGTGTTACGATTACTCCCTGAATTGAACCGAAGAGCAATGGGAACTAGGTGCATTGTTTGTATTCTTTTTGAGATCCGCCATCTTGTTTTTTGGCAAAGGAAGATATTTTTTTGCAGCTTGTATCATCACTGATCGGCAAACCTTATTTCATTTGTAGCTGTTAAATTGAGATTTCGAGTCTGCAGTGAGTGTTGCACTTTATCAGTTATCGAATAAATTTGGCATAAAGTTAAGAAGTGATGTCTGTCGTGACTGCAGACGAAGCAACCGATTATTAGCAGTTTTGAAACATCTGTTGAAAAGGTGAGCCATCTTAAACCTTTTTTTAAGCGATGACGACGACGTGATCGATTAATCTCGCCGTGCGAGTGGACAGGATCTGTTGTTGTCTGTTGTCTGTTGCCTGTTGTGATCAACCGATCTGTAGAACCGAAGGGAATGCACAATGTGCGAGCCAGCGAGCCATGCGAGGCAGACCTGCGAGGCACTTGAAAACACATTGGTTAGCCTAAATAGCACTCCGGTTAGCCCAAATAGCACTTCGGTTAGCCTACAGTTAGCTCTTAGGTAGCTTGCGGTTAGCTTTTATATTGGGATAAGGGATTTCTTGCTTGCCCGGTTCACATGGCTTGCGAGTCATGCGAGGCAAGCGAGCCATTTCGGTTAACCTAAATAACACATTGGTTAGCCTAGCAACACTCCGGTTAGCCAAAAAAGCACTTCGGTTAGCCTACAGATCGTACAGGTAGCCTTTTTATTGGTATTTTTAAGTGCCTCGCAGGTCTGCCTCGCATGGCTCCCATGACTCGCTGGCTCGCATATTGTACACACTCGAACCGAATACAGGGAAAAGAAATCAAGTCAACTCAACAAGAAATCGTCGCATAGAACTCAAAGCAAAATACTCCTGGGCCGTTAGAAAGGACTAATTTAAAGTATAAACGAAAGAAACAAATTATATTTGATGCGTTCTATAAGATTTAGTAAACAGAAATCTCTCCATTCTTTAAAACAAAAGGTGTAAACAATTTTAGACAGCGTTTGACCTTGCATCGTATATCGTATATCGTATGTCACGCCAAGGTAACGCAATTTTTGTTGAACAATCATTCAGCACAGAAGTTGTCAGTTACTTTTATGTACCCTAATTTTTTGACAAATGTCCTGAAAATTATCAAAGACCCCTTGTGAAACGTCATCGCTTCTGCATGCATCGCGTGCCGTTTATTTTGTGTGTGTTAGTCTAAGACTCTCCAGATATATTGCTATGTATTTCTCATGTTAGAAATAGCCGAAGGGGGGGTGACCTTCTCAACAAAAAAACCTGCAAGGAAAACTTGTCTAAAAACAATCCTGCAAACGGTTATGTCTAAGAAAAATTCTTGCACGGAAATTTTTTACCTCCCCCCCTCTCCGGCTATTTCTAATTTCTAATGGTCCATCACTTAAAATATCCCCCTCACTGACTCAGGGGGATCTTTTCAATTACGCAGATTTGAAGGTGTCCAAAAAGTTATGACGAAGATTGTAGTTTTAATGGCAGCCACTGGCTACTGCACGCTGGGTCCCAAAATCCACAAGCCTTTTTGGATGCATGTTTATTAGGAAATTGCAAAAGAATGCATGCCATTAACTTTACAAATATTTAAATATTCATTTCATGAACAATCATGAAGACCAGCGTGTCAATTACCACATAAACATCATTTTAAACACTGAACTCATTACAATTTGCGTCAGATGTTGTTACAATTTGCGTATACTTACAAATATTACAAAATGCTGCAGCCCATGTTACAGAATGCGGAAGTTGGATTTATTACAAAATGCTGCACCCTTTATTAAACAATGCGCACATAATTACAAAATGCCGCAACTGTTATAACAAAATGCGTAACTTATTACAAAATGCGTTGTTATTAGTCAGTGCATCCTGCAGATATGTCCAGCAAAATCTGCAGGAACGCACCAGCTAGTTTCCAGGTCGAGATTGGTCATCTGACCAAGTTTGATGATTTAAAAATGAACAGAGACCAAGTTATGGACCTTCAAGCATGGCTCAAAATCCATACAAACGTCTCTAATTTTGAGTCAGCGTCCCCAAAAGGGTATAAAATCTTAATTTGTTTTATGATTTCTGTGATACTCTTTAAAATGGGCAAATATTGTGATTTTCATCTCAGCTTCTTCCCAATAGTAGGTCCATGACAGAATTTTACAGTTGTTTCAAAACTGAGGAAAAAAAATAAGAGTTTACATGGTTTTGGGGGACGCTTTCTCAAAATTAGAAACGTTTGTATGGATTTTGAACCATGCTTTAAGGTCCATAACTTTGCCTCTGTTCACCCTAAAAGTATCAAACTTGGTCAGGTGACCAATCTCTATGTGATCTTTCACGTGGTGGTGTCCGTTTATCGATTAGTTAAAATTTGAAACTCTCCCCAGTTCCCTGCGCAACTCCAGAATGGCCAATAAAGTCCACATTAGTTCGTATAGTGTGATCGTTCGGGTGAGAGTAGTTCTGAGAACAACTGTTGTTGGTGACTGACGTTGCCGTTACAAGAATGCTGAGAACACTGTTTTTAATGATAAAACCAAATTTTTCAACTCATCAGAATGTGAACAAGAGAGTGTTTTTTGTGGGTATAAATCAGTTAATAAAATTTGAGTGACAGAAATGATAGTGGAAAACATTTCTCACATGTAAGTGGGTTTGATTTTTCTTTCTTCCCACAGAGCCAGTACCAATCATAATTGAAGACATTTCCCCATCTTCAGTAATATGTGAAAAGCAAACCCTGTGTTCTCTTTCTTGCCATGCAACTGGTGATACTCCATTTAATTATTCTTGGACAAAGAATGGTCAGGTTCCAGAAGGTGATGACATCAAAATCATGAACAACAGCATTGTTTTAACGCCTCGTGATGCTAAGGATTATGGGGAATATACATGCCATGCTACAAACAGCTTTGGTTCCAGGGATTACATAATCACCCTGTCAGAGGGTGTCAAGTCTTCATTGTGGGCAGGTAAGATGAAAGGAGACGATAGTAAGTGTTACTGATATCTATAGGTGATAAATAAAGACTAGTTTTCAATAACCACACGCACAACCCGTTGAGTACATCAGGGTCCGATTGTTCAAAGGGTGGATAACGCTATCGACCAGATAAATCACTATTCTAATCCCAATGATACAAGCTAACAAAATTAAACCTATCCACTTAATGGAGACTTATCCATCCTTTGGACAACTTGGGCCAGGAACAAAATATGAAAAAGAGGACCAAACGGTTTTAATTTTCTTTTGCTTATGCCGTTTAATGTGGACGTTTTTGATAAGTTACTCTGCTCATCATGAAAAAATGTAGCATTAGAGCACCTACAGTGTTTTGACAACCTGTTATTTCTTTTTAACAGATGTAAACAGCACTTTTAATGCGACAGTCATCACTTTGTCCTGCATTATTTTTGTGTTGCTTGTTGTAATTGGTATGTTAATATGGCGACTGAGACGAGCTGTGCCAAACAGCAGAGCAACGACTGCAGACAACACCACCACCAATGACATTGGAAAACCTGACTCGCCACGTGACCAGCACGCATCAGAACCAGGTTTATACATGGAACTCCACCCCAGACCTTCGGAAGGGCGGTCACATGCACCTCCTGAGTACACGAGTCTACAGGGAACCAACAAGAATCCTGAATATTACAATGTGGGATTTACCAAACGAGGGAATAGAAACAAACTTGACTTACCAGGTGATCAGCAAACGTCAGAACCAGGTTCATACATGGAAGTCCATCCCAGGCCTTTGGAGGAGCAGTCACGTGCACCTCCTGAGTACAAGAGTCTACAGTGGACAAAAGAGAATCCTGGATATTACAATGTGGGATTTAAAGGAAACAGTAGAAACCAACATGAAATATACGGTGAAATAGGAAGTGCTCAGGCTTGATCTGTTTCTTTTCATCTTACTACTCTAGCATTCTCTTGCATGGATCGTGAAATCTAAGACACCAAATGATTGTGGAGACACAAATCTATTTCAAACGCACATACCACAGGGATCCCAAACTCACGATTCAAGAAATCGTGAGAAATTTGTTTATTCATTAGCTTGAGGTTTTTGTCCCAAAACCTCAAAATCTCAAAACCTCCCAAAAATGATAAAATAGCCCAAAAGGACAACAGAAACTAACCAAGGTGAGTACATTCTCTTTATTTTTATTTTTTTTTTTTTTGGAAAGGAGGTAAAATTTTATTTCGTTGAGCGATTTTATTCCATGTTATTTTAAACTCCATATAATGTCTTAAAGACCGCTCAAATTCTCAACGGCGTAAATTGTATACACAACACCTCGCACTTCAAGTAGTCACGTCCCGCTCGATACGCTTACTGAATACATAAATCATTTATTCGATCGATTTCTCGAATCGTGAGTTTGGGATGCCTGTGCACATACTCGCGGTTTGAACGTTTACCGCCTGACACATTGGTCTGTTCCACATGACCAACTTTCTCCACACTACTCGAAAAACGTACCACATGATGCATGCCTGTGTATGAAATATGCTCGTATTCTCAAAACTGTTATTGTGAAGATAGCAATAAAACTTGGGTGCCGTAGTCTATCTAGAAATGTACTGGTAGTAATGTTTAGACAGACAGACAGATAGTACATATATTTTCTAAATGACCTATTCTTAACTTGGGGCACAAACATTCTCTCATTGCCCAAAGTAAGTAGCACCAAGCATGGTCTTAGGTCTTTCCGCTACTTCGCTGCAAAGACATGGAATTCGCTGCCGGATTCGATTCGCGCTATGGCCGGCACGAGAATTTTTAACAAGCATTCGCTATGTAGCATTTTAATGTTGTAATTATTGTAGTAATGTAGCATTTTAAAATTGTAATTTTTAAAATTGTAATTATAAATGTACTGATAGGACGCGTGTCACATATCAACCTAGTAAATGGCCCAGTTCACCACGAGTCTCTTGTAGCTCAGTTGGTTAGAGCGCCCAAACGGTATCTGGGAGGCCATGGGTTCGATTCCCGTCGGGGACTCAGAATTTTTCTTTGTCCCATGCTTGTGTCGTTGTTGAAAAATCCATCTTCATTATTTATTACCGAGCTTAAAATTTACCATCCTTATTGTTTACTAGATTCTTAGATTTTTCAGATTTTTAAAGTTTTAGATTGTTAGCTAAATTTTATCTTTCCTTTTGTTTTGTTATTTATTTGTTTCTTATTTGTGGGCTTCCTGTAAAGTAGCTTTTAGCTAAGTGGAGTGCCACGTTAAATAAAATTCTATGGCTTGCTCATCAGGCACATATAATAAATTACGTGGTGATATATTAGGTATTAAGACAGTTAAGAAACAGTAAAGGAAGTCTTAGTTTTCTTAAACGTGTAGAAATTACTGATGTTGAACAAGGGGTGTAAACATTACTTCAACTCGCCAGGATCCTGGTGCAAAACCTTTTCATATGGAAACGAGTTTTAATAGCAAGTTTATTGAGGTATGAAGGGCAAAGTGCCAAGTTACGTGATATATTAAGGCTTATATTAACGTGCTTTATCTTGGGTGAGGTTCCCAAACCAAACAACGCCTCTCTAGTAACGTATCATAACTTAACGGAACGGAACGTAACTTAACGTTTTAAGTTTAGTTAATAGATAGTAACAATCAAAAACAGTTTTTAAAACCTTATAAGTTATCCACAGCATCAGTTTGTTAGTCTTGTATATCATAGAGTGTGTAGTCAATAGAATTTTTACTAGGAAATAAAATATTTGTACATAATAAAATATTAGTCGTCATAGACGCAGAGATCAGACTATTTGTAGCTCAATAATGGAATATTTGTAGAGAATAGAATATTAAAATAAAATATTTGGAGATAAAAAAAACTGTTAGTTGACCGAAAAATTGACTTGGGTTTATTTACTAGATATAACTTAGCTTTAGAATAACAAGGTCAGAGACTTTTAATTTATTAAGTAGTACATTTTATATGCTTTTAGAACTTTTTAATATTGCAAATCGTTTTTAATTTTTATTGCCTGTAACATAAGATATGTATTTTTATCTTTTGACTCAATAAAGACCATTATTATTATTATTATTATTATTATTATTATTATTATTATTATTATTATTATTATTATTATTATTATTATTATTATTATTATTATTATTATTATTACTAAGTCGTACATAAAAACAACAGGGTAAGGAGACATAAAGAGTTTTTGTAATTGTTGATAATAGAATGTAAGTAGATAGTAGAATATTACTAGGTAATAGAATGTCGGTAGTAAATAAAATGTAAATAAAGATTATGAAATTTTTGTAGAGAATAAAATATGTTTAGGTAATAAAATGTAATCGGAGAACTTTTTGACACATTTTAAAACGAAGCGAAACTTTGTTCGCTTATAATTTCGTTTATAAAATGTTAGTATATATTTGTCATTTTACAGTAATTGAACGTTTGAATTGTCCTAATAGTCCGTTTGAACGGTCTGTCCCCGTTATAAGAAATGTATTTATTATTAAATTATTCAACTAGCATTCTGACATATAATACAATTACTGTTTTTGATTGGCTTAGTTACTCGTATTCTCTTTGACCATTAGATAACCAACTCGAGCGCTGCTTTGTGAACTTACGAAATTCTGATATATTTTTATTGTAAATATCGTTTTGTTTTCCTTCTGGTTTTCATGTATGCAGTCGTGATGTTTCAATACAAGGGTTTTCAACCCCTTATGAGTTTCTGGCATTACCACAAGGGATAAGCCCACAAAAAGAATGGATACATTCTTCTTCTGCTGTCCTCACTAGGAGGATTAAGCATTAGCAGTGGCGGATCCAGGGGAGGGGTCCGGGGGGGCCGGGCCCCCACCTTATTTTTTTTGGAAATAGTGCTTTTTCTTTGATCTTCGCAGAATTCAACATTCATAGTCAAGCGGGCCCCCTCCTTAGCTGAAGGTCTGAATCCGCCACTGTTGCTAGCTCAGTATTCGCACTCTCTTGATATGTTTACAACTTACACCAAGCTGACCTGAGCGGTATATGGCACAGCTTAGGCCGGAAGGCTCTTTTTTTGTTTTTTTGTTTTCTTTTTTTTTTTTTTTGGGGGGGGGGGGGGGGGGGAGGGGTTCGGACGAGCTACTCCTTCCCTCCTACTGCCTCAAAAGGTCCTGTCCGCGGAATGATACAACATATCAAGCCCGCTTGCAAAATGAATTTTACTGACGTATTAGTTTTCAAGGGTCTTTATCTGAAAATTTCCCCTGGGAAGCAAATCTCCTGATCCCAGAATAGCGTCCCTTACGGACCGGTTGACCTGACTTGCAGCTAAGTAACACCCCGGATAGCATTTTCGTGTGCCACTGGTAACATGAATGGAGAGAAAATATTCGACCTACACGTTGTGGTCCATTTTAAGAGGAAACGAGCCTACCCGGTCAAAAACCAGCCTACGGCCCTGCAGTTGTAAAACACATTTAAGATAATCTTAAATCACTGAATTAACGTGCTCGTCATTTTTTTCCCATGTGACAGTGGCGGAACCAGACCTTTCAGGCTAAGCAGGGGGCCGCTTGACTATGAATGTTGAATTCTGTGAAGATAATTCCGGCACTTGGCTATTTCCGAAAAAGTAAGGTGGGGCCCAGGTCCCCCGGACCTCCCCTGGATCCGCCACTGTGTGACATGGTGGTTTCACCTTTCCCATGGCAATTTCAGTGTTCTTCATAATTATTTTTCTTTTCAGAGGCGATACTGTCACTGGACTAACGGTAAAAAGCATCGCGGTACGATGCCACCAGGAGCAACAGAGCGACAGAAGGAGGAAAAACTTTTTACTACAACAACTTTACTATTGAATTCTCTACCTGCTAACATATGATCCAGTGAAAGCACTAATGCTTTTAAAATAAAATACATCCAGCTATACCCGAGAAGGCATCATTGTAACTTGCGCGTATTAGAAGTGCTTACAGTATGAATAATCGATATTACTCGATTTACCCAAAGTGGACGCGCAAATAGTATCGGGAGTTGCGCAGAATGCCCGCAAGTAGTATCGGGAGGTTTGATAAAATTCCCTGTACGGTGATTGGTTAATGATGAGGTAAGGTGAAGGAATCTCTGCGTGGTGATTGGGTGACGATGACAGCCCATCAGCGTAAGCAAGCACGCACGCGACAACGTCGAAAAGAAAATTTGCTCTCTTTATTTCACAAGGTCTCGAAGACGAAAGATACAGAGTTTATTTTTCCAAGAACCATTACGAACATATCTACAAACTTGTCCACGATTAACGATAAGCAAGACTCAGTCCAAAACCGCGACTTGCCAAATACAAACTACTTGACCGGATAAAAGATTCGATCAGTCTTCCGGCATTTAAATGAAATTTGTAACTGAGACTTGTCAAGAAGGAAAGAGAATTCAAAAGAGTTCTTGAGATAATCAAAAATCACGGCAGGCGTTTTCCTTGACAGAGGCATAGTTTATGACAGAGGTGAGAAATCTTTCGGCATCCGTTTCGAGATCAGCAGAAAAGTTGGCCATTGTTGCTTGAGTTCCAGCCCTTATATATTGAAACAAAAAATCTGAAAGCAGTTGGTCTCAATTGGTAGTTTTAAAACGTTTGGCTATTACTTAGTTTATCTTCACTGAGATCACCCATTACAGCAAAAAAGCAAAATGATCTCAGGAAGTTGGGGACGCGTTCGTGTAATTAAATTTACGTGGTCATTAATCTTTTAGAATTTTTGCATATTTGGCTTTGTTTTGCTTATCTAAATTCATCCTGAAAGTTTGTTTTAAATGGAACGTCCTCGTCCCGTGTTGTTGAAAATCGATTGAAAAAAAGAAAGCCCAAAACCACGGGATACTTTGTGAGCACAACACGAGAAAAAATTAGAGTGTTTTCTTCTGAATTATCACCGACGGTTCCAAACAGGAAAACTGATTTTCAATCAATTTAGAAAATAGAAGAACCAAAATGTCAAGCGAAAGAATTAACTGTAGTAACGGTGCGCTGAGAAAAAAAGAATAACAGCGGGGGCAGCTGTAGTGTTAACTATCCCTAGTTATAATTTATATTTTAATTGTTTAGGTGATGGCCACGGGTTTACCAGTCAACGACTGTAAAGTGTATGCCCTCATAAAATAAAGTTACTTAACTTTACTTGATTTTGGCTTTATCCCTTCTTTCCTGTGCCGAATGCCCGGGGTGGGGAGGGAGGGGATACTCTGAATATTGGGTGGATTGTGTCCCTTGGTCCCTGGAACCCTTTCGCTGAAGTCTTCCCTATATTAAATGGCATATTAAAATATCCAAAGATTTAAACCAAGAAAGGATCACTTAAACAAACAAAAGCTTTTAAAAGCCGGAAACATTTTAGGATTACGATCGATCCGCAATGGTTATAAATTAACCAAACTTTACATATGTGCAGTGCACGCTGAAATTTAGACGAGACACCAAAAATCACTTCCTTATCTTCGATTATCTAGATTCTCCAGAAACGCTATTGACTATTTTGCTTTTCATTTCTGTCATATTGATTTCTCCAAACAGTAATCTTGACCGACAGAATCATTTTACTCGATCATCATTTCTGTCATTTTACAATCTACCATTTTAGACCAAATAGTAAAAGTGAGTAGGCGCAACTCTTTTGTCACCTGAGTTACTAAATAACGTTGGAATTTGAGGAATGTCTTTTTATTTTATGCTTTTCTAGACTGTTGTCAATAATTCAATCAATCTTTAAGGAGCTACGTATTACTATTAATTATCGGCGCTCGACCGTAAGGCTAGGTAATGAGCTTTCTCCAATCCATCGCGATTTTAAAATAACCGGCACGCGATGCATGCAGAAGCGATGACGTTTCACAAGGGGTCTTTGATAATTTTCAGGACATTTGTCAAAAAATTAGGGTAAATAAAAGTAACTGACAACTTCTGTGCTGAATGATTGTTCAACAAAAATTGCGTTATCTCGGCGTGACATACGATATACGATATACGATGCAAGGTCAAACGCTGTCTAAAATTGTTTACACCTTTTGTTTTAAAGAATGGAGAGATTTCTGTTTACTAAATCTTATAGAACGCATCGAATATAATTTGTTTCTTTCGTTTATGCTTTAAATTAGTCCTTTCTAACGGCCCAGGAGTATTTTGCTTTGAGTTCTATGCAACGATTTCTTGTTGAGTTGACTTGATTTCTTTTCCCAGTATTCGGTTCGACAGATCAGTTGATCACAACAGACAACAGACAACAACAGCTCCTGTCCACTCGCACGACGAGATTAATCGATCACGTCATCGTCATCGCTTAAAAAAAGGTTTAAAGGTCAAATGAACCAAAATTTTGACATTCTTTCTTAAGCGATTTTAAAGCAACCAAACGCTAGAGGAACTCATTATTAACTAAACTTAAGAAGAAATTTTGCTTTCTGAGCCTTAAAGCGCGAACTATAGCAAAAACTACGAAGATTTCCGAAGACTTCACGAAAACGTTTCCAAAATGACCGCGCACTGGAATGGAAGGAATGGATCGAGCTTTGAATTTTGTGACGTAATAGTTTTATTTCACGGCTTTGCGATCGAAGAGACGATCGTCTTTTAAAGAGCGAATAATGTAAAGTTTGAGAGTTTGAGTCAGTCTAAGTAATTCAAGTAATTCTGAAAGAATCTAAGCTTTTTGTTAAACATGGTTGTTATATTTTTAAGCGATGACGTCATTTTATGACGTCATCGGTTAATGCTGTAAAGTGGAAAAGCGATGGAATTTATGGAATTTTTGGTGTTACAGTGTTACGATTACTCCCTGAATTGAACCGAAGAGCAATGGGAACTAGGTGCATTGTTTGTATTCTTTTTGAGATCCGCCATCTTGTTTTTTGGCAAAGGAAGATATTTTTTTGCAGCTTGTATCATCACCGATCGGCAAACCTTATTTCATTTGTAGCTGTTAAATTGAGATTTCGAGTCTGCAGTGAGTGTTGCACTTTATCAGTTATCGAATAAATTTGGCATAAAGTTAAGAAGTGATGTCTGTCGTGACTGCAGACGAAGCAACCGATTATTAGCAGTTTTGAAACATCTGTTGAAAAGGTGAGCCATCTTAAACCTTTTTTAAGCAATGACGATGACGTGATCGATTAATCTCGCCGTGCGAGTGGACAGGATCTGTTGTTGTCTGTTGTCTGTTGCCTGTTGTGATCAACCGATCTGTAGAACCGAAGGGAATGCACAATGTGCGAGCCAGCGAGCCATGCGAGGCAGACCTGCGAGGCACTTGAAAACACATTGGTTCGCCTAAATAGCACTCCGGTTAGCCTAAATAGCACTTCGGTTAGCCTACAGTTAGCTCTTAGGTAGCTTGCGGTTAGCTTTTATATTGGGATAAGGGATTTCTTGCTTGCCCGGTTCACATGGCTTGCGAGTCATGCGAGGCAAGCGAGCCATTTCGGTTAGCCGAAATAACACATTGGTTAGCCTAGCAACACTCCGGTTAGGCAAAAAAGCACTTCGGTTAGCCTACAGATCGTATAGGTAGCCTTTTTATTGGTATTTTTAAGTGCCTCGCAGGTCTGCCTCGCATGGCTCGCATGACTCGCTGGCTCGCATATTGTACACACTCGAACCGAATACAGGGAAAAGAAATCAAGTCAACTCAACAAGAAATCGTCGCATAGAACTCAAAGCAAAATACTCCTGGGCCGTTAGAAAGGACTAATTTAAAGCATAAACGAAAGAAACAAATTATATTTGATGCGTTCTATAAGATTTAGTAAACAGAAATCTCTCCATCCTTTAAAACAAAAGCTGTAAACAATTTTAGAAAGCGTTTGACCTTGCATCGTATGTCGTATATCGTATGTCACGCCAAGATAACGCAATTTTTGTTGAACAATCATTCAGCACAGAAGTTGTCAGTTACTTTTATGTACCCTAATTTTTTGACAAATGTCCTGAAAATTATCAAAGACCCCTTGTGAAACGTCATCGCTTCTGCATGCATCGCGTGCCGTTTATTTACTACATTGTAATCCAGTTTCAAAGATAAATAATTATCAAAGCACTGAGTAAAATTGTAAGCATTGTACGATATAGGAGGTTTTCAAACACTGGATGGCGTATAAAAATCATCAGTCTGCTCAGCTTGGTATAGAACAATTAGTTTTGTTATATACCCAATCTAAATGCAGTTTTTTTTTTGGATTTGCACGTAATTCTTATCAGGACGTGTGCGGCTTGCAACCCGGATCGGTATGCAGCGCGAAGTTATCCTAGGTTGTGGCCAAAAGCTAAGATTGAATTCACTGTTTCTTTTCTGTACTGGAGAGTCACACAAAACACAAAAATAAATTTGTACACAAAAATTTAACTTGAATGAAAGGGCATTTATTTCTAAATGCAAATTCGAAACTGCAAAGCATCACACAGGGTAAAACTTTCAATGAATAAATTCGTGTCGTTTTCAGCTGAAGGAAAATTCAGTGTTGAAATAAATACTGAGCATTTACACACTAACGAATTGAAATTCTAATGCTTGATCATGACCAGCCAAACCAACAAAGTAAAAGTGCTAATAATCATAACAAATACTCTATCTAGCTCTAGGTAGAATAAGAAAAGGCAAAATATATACCTCTAACTTCCTTCGTTTAGCAAAAGCCGAACGGACAGTGGGGTCTTTGTGCTTCGGAAGACATTCTTCCCCGTGATTTCTTTTACGAACAACAACAAAAAAATAGTCCGCGGCACAGCATCCTCTTTGAGGTGGAGTCTTAGCGGCTTGAAATCAGAACCCAGAAACCTACGTATTGCCAGATTTTCTCTGAAGGAGTCTTCGGTAAAATGAACCGCACAATGCGAGAGTTCTTTCCTGGCTGAAATTCTTTTCTTTTCATTTTCAAATGCCATCGTTTCCTGAGCTTTGAATTTGCTGGAAACTTAAACGTACTTACTTTCAACTTAGAATAATTTAAGGTGGCTCCATACTTATTCCGGGCGCACTTGTCCATGACAAACTTTGCGTTATAACTTTTTAGGCTTTGACGCGATGGCGGTGAAACTTTGGGAAAATGTTCACCTATCATTCGGTAATAGTAATATGAAATTCGATTTAACTGGATAAAAATATTTTTGATATTACTGGCAATTAATTAGACCCCACTTTTTACAAAAAATCGAGTCTAGAAAAAAATTTTGCTGTTAGATTTTGGCTAAACTTCTAAAATCAGCTTATATTGACTAAATACATATTATAGTCAAGTTTCAGAAAAATCGTCGGAACAGAATCGCTGAAATATTAAGGTCACCTAAATTCGACACTTAAATTATATTGAAATGTTCTGTTCTTGGCGCCCTTTGCCAAAACAAGCCACGGACCCAAATTTCTGCAAGAAGCATCCCCAATGCTTGCTAAATCAATGTGCCTCGCCGATTTGCGATCGTGACAGCCGTTAAAAAGTATTTGCTTTGCCAGTAAACATTACAAAATGATCGAAAATGTTCTCAAACCAACAAAGTTACATTTGTCATAAATTTTTCAAAATTACACCGCAGTTTTGTGTCAAACTCCTTCCAAACAAACTTCAGGATACTGCAATGTTTTTGTATCGATTTTTGCTGCTGTACGATGCTGTAAATTGGAGAATTTATGTTGGGATTTCAAGCGGCTCCGCGACTGTTCTCTGGCCAAGCGGACGAGCAGTTTTGTTTATGTAGTTCTGAATACGAAATGAGCACGTGCGTTATTTATTGCACGAACTCGCACCTTTTCAAGGGGGGGGGGGGGGGGGGGGGGGGGGGGCGTGATATGCGCGCAGAAAAGCCCGTGCGGAATAGTGCAGGGAAATAAATTACAATTCTTTAGTCTTCTTTCTCTCATTTTCGTTGATCAATCTGGAAGCCGAGTATGAGTTACTCCAGGAAAAAAGACACAAAAAATTCAAGCATCGATTCTCTTAGTGCGTTGGGTGTGAAAGCAAGGAAGGGGAGTTTGGCGAAAAAAAGGAAGAAGTTGGAAAATATCACACAGCATTGTGGTGACAAAGAAACACGCGCTAAATCTGACCCGGAACACGATGTGGCTCCATCACGTCCTGTCACTAGATCTGTTACAGCCAACCCGCCAAGAAGCATGACGATAATCGCTGAAACTGCAAGCTTGCGATTACAGAATTGTTCAAAGTGCAAAAAGGGACCACTCGACCTCTCAAAAATTCATTATGAAATGCAACGTTATCCTGGTTACCTGCATGTTTTGTGTCAAACGTGTGGCCACGTCAACGTAATAAATATTCAAAATTCAGGGAAAAGCAGTGAAAGCGCAGGAAAGCCGGGGAGGTCGAAAGATATAATGGCGAGGCGGGTTGCGCTGGGATGCCTCCACCAAGGCCTGGGGCATAGCCAGTACGAGGGCCTTATGGCGGCTATGCAACTCAAACCTGTATCGCAGCTAACCTTCCAAAGAGCTGAAAAAGAAGTAGGGTTACTGATAGAAGAAACGGCTAAAGAGAGTTGCGAGAAATGGAGGGAAGAGGAGAAACGTAGAGGAGGGGAGGACGGAATTAAAGGGTCGTACGATGCTGGGTGGCAAAAGCAAGGGCGCGCCCATAACTCCAGGACTGGTCAAGGCACCATGGTGGGTTTGGAAACTGGAAAATGCCTAGATTTTGGGACCAAAAATACGTACTGTAGAAAATGCCTAGGGGCAGAGAAAAGGGGAGTCGATCCTGAATCTCACGACTGTCGCCTGAATCATGCTGGTTCATCGAAAGCAATGGAAGGATCAATCGCTGTTGAATTATGCCAGAAAGAAACGTACAAAGTGCTTATCGGTGACGATGATTCAACAGTAATCGCAAGAGTGCGCAATGAAGTTGATGGTGACATAGAAAAGTGGTCAGATGTAAACCATGTAACCTGCACTTTGACAAAAGCCCTATATGAGGGAAGGGGAAAGGACTTTGGTCCAAACAACGACAAAATCAATGATCAAGTAATCGATCACATTAAGACCTGCTTTTCGTATGCAATTTACCAAAACAAGAACAATGTTGCTGGCATTGTGGAGAGCATCGGCGCCATTGTACCGCACAGCTTCGGGGAACACAGCAACTGCGGAGAATGGTGTAAATATAGCAAGGATCCTTAAGGCTATCGCCACTCGACGCTTCCAGTTGGTAGAGACTTGCGTGGTGACGGATTGAAACGGTATCTAAATGACGTGTTACAGCCCTTTACTCGAGAAGAGGTTGCAAAGAAGCTAGCACCCCTGGGTTCCACGCAGCGCAATGAATGTATCAATAGTATCGTGGGTTCAAAAAACCCAAAGAAACGATTCTACGGCGGGTCAGCGAGTAGCGACTACCGAGTATCAGCATCAGTGGCTCAGTTTAATGAAGGCTATGAATACCTGGAGACTGTGGAGCAGAAATTGGGTTGCTCTGGAGGAGAAACTTTGAATACCTACATCACAAGAATGCAACGAAAAAGGAAACAGTCCGCGGAGAGAAAGCAGAAAGTAAGCTATAAAAAGAGAAGAAAGGAGTTGAAAAGAAAAGGAAAAAACAAGCAGAAAAGCCGTGAAAGAAAAGAAGGGACAACTTACAGTACAGGTATTTTTTTTCCTATTATTTCTTTACATGCAATGTAAGAACATTTACATTCAATTTAATCTGCATTGAACCGGAATCTCTATCTCACATGGTATCGGCAGTGATATTTTAGTAACATAGCAGTATTCTTCATTGCAGGTATAGGGCTAGGTGCAGTTACCCAAGAGGAGTTAACCACATTGGTTGTGAGTGGCCTACACCTAAAAGTGGAGCAACATCTCAGAGACAAGAACGTTCAACCTGTTACAAAACCCGGAAAACCCCAACAGCACAAGAGAAAACCTGATGACTATGATATGCTGATCTACGACTTGGAAACAAGTGGATTAAGAAAGGATGCGGAAATCATCCAAGTGGCGTGCGTAGACCTAGAGGGAAGAGAATTTTCCACTTATATTATGCCAAAGAAAGCAATCGATCCTGGTGCGTCAAAGGTGACCGGTCTCTCTGTGCGGTACTCGCAAGGGATGCGAACTCTATGCAAGGATGGTAAGCCAGTAGAGGCAGCTGATAGAGGGACCGCCATTAAAGGTTTGAGTGAGTTCCTGAAGAACCTTTCTTCAAATAAGCCCAAACTACTAATTGCTCACAACGGCCAGTCATTTGATGCGCCGCGTTTGGTGGCTAATATTGTGGCGGAACAGTCAGATGACTTTTCAAATGACAGCGTATTTTTCGGAGATTCTTTGATAGCGAGTCGGAAGCTGTTTCAAAGAAAAGAAAGGCTAAAGTTAAGTGACATTTATCATGACAGTTTCAATCAGGACTTCAGTGCACACGATGCCTTAGAGGACTGCAGGGCACTTCAAGCTATCCTTTGCAAACATGGCAAACCCCTTCAGGAGCTAGTATGCCGAACTGCAAAGCCTTTCTCGCATTATGTTACCACAAGGCACTACGAAGAACGTCTAAAGTCAGTTAAAGACACCTACACCGGTCGTTTGACATCAAAAAGAGTTATAAACCGTCTGGGTAACTTGGGTGTGACGTTTACTTTGCTAAGGGACACTTATAACTCGTGCGGAAAAGAAGCTTTGATCTCCTTCCTAGCGGGGAAATGCCGAGGGGTTGTCCGCGTCACTGATGACATTGGGGAGCTGTGTGAAATTGTGAAGAGACTGTCTTAGATGTACCATTTCCGAGTACAACAGGCAACCGAAAATACCTTCGTTTGGTGGGCGAACAATTGTGCTATTTGTAAATTGTCAAAATGCTGAGCTATAGGTTTGATACTAAAGCTGATGATCTTCACGTTTTTCTTTAAAATAAATTTGAGCGAAAATTGTATATTCAAATAGCGTAGTTATTTTGCACAGACTGAGCTAGCAGTGCCAGTTCCATGATTCGTCTTTAAAATACCGGCACTAAAATTCATGTTGGCCGTAATGGAACGAATTTATGTGCTGCGATATGGTTTCGATTTTGTAAATTATAAAATAATGAGTAGATGAAGTAGGTGCAGCAGTTATAAAATCTGCCATTGTAAATCTAAACAAAACTACTCGTCCACTTCGTCACTGCATTCAAGCTCAAAAACAAAAAAATTATTTCATCTGCGTATCCTTTAGAACAATTGCAATCGTTTGTTCAACTCTTATGTGACGTATTGCTGTTAGTGACAGTTCGTTAATCTCCACAATAAATTACAATACACCTCGTTGTTACTTTCATTGAGCGTACATCTTCCCTCCCCTCCTGGGCGTGCATATCAAATACACCCCCCTTGAAAAGGTGCGAAATCGTGCAATAAATAACGCACGTGCTCATTTCGTATTCAAAACTACATAAACAAAACTGCTCGTCCTCTTGGCCAGAGAACAGTCGCGGAGCCGCTTGAAATCCCAACATAAATCCTCCAATTTACAGCATCGTACAGCAGCAAAAATCGATACAAAAACATTGCAGTATCCTGAAGTTTGTTTGGAAGGAGTTTGACACAAAACTGCGGTGTAATTTTGAAAAATTTGTGACAAATGTAACTTTGTTGGTTTGAGAACATTTTCGATCATTTTGTAATGTTTACTGGCAAAGCAAATACTTTTCAACGGTTGTCACGATCGCAAATCGGCGAGGCACATTGATTTAGCAAGCATTGGGGATGCTTCTTGCAGACATTTGGGTTCGTAGCTTGTTTTCACAACAGGCGCCAAGAAAAGAACATTTCAATATAATTTAAGTGTCGAATTTAGGTGACCTTAATATTTCAGCGATTCTGTTCCGACGATTTTTCTGAAACTTGACTATAATATGTATTTAGTCAATATAAGCTGATTTTAGAAGTTTAGCCAAAATCTAACAGCAAAATTTTTTTCTAGACTCGATTTTTTGTAAAAAGTGGGGTCTAATTAATTGCCAGTAATATCAAAAATATTTTTATCCAGTTAAATCGAATTTCATATTACTATTACCGAATGATAGGTGAACATTTTTCCAAAGTTTCACCGCCATCGCGTCAAAGCCTAAAAAGTTATAACGCAAAGTTTGTCATGGACAAGTGCGCCCGGAATAAGTATGGAGCCACCTTAAGCAGTTTAGTGCTGGACAAAACACCATGATGTTCCATTCTTGTGAGCTTCATCACTAGAAGACTTTGAATTTCCCGCAATTTCACAGCGCACCAATACTGACGTCACAGTTTTATGTTCGAAAATTTCCCGACAACTTTCCCGAGCGCTCTACGATTATGAAGGCCAAAACTAAGTATTTTTCAGCTTGAAATTTCTCTGTTTTGCAAAGTCCAATTCCTTTGAAACTTCGGAATATGTTTTTTTGGTTCTTAATCAACAAATTGGCCTAAAAACATAAACGGCACGCAATGCATGCAGAAGCGATGACGTTTCACAAGGGGTCTTTAAGAATTTTCAGGAAATTTGACAGAAAATTTCAAGAAAGTTAATAAAAATAGCTGACAACTTCTGTGTTGAATGATTGTTCGACAGGGAGATATCCGATACTGACGACATATGATACAAGGTCAAATGCTGTCTTGAAATTGTTGAGCCCTTTGGTTTTAAAAAAAATTAAAGATTTCTGTTTACTAAATCTTATAAAACACATCAAATATAATTAGTCTCTTTCGCTTATACTTAGAATTAGTCCTTTCTAACTGCCCGGGAGTATTTTGCTTTAAGTTCTACGCAGTGCTTTCTTGTTGAGTTAAACTTGATTTCTTTCCTACTGACGTTTATTCCTGAACAACTTCTGTGTTGAATGACTGTTTGACAAAAGCTGCGTTATCTTGTAGCGCGACATCCGATACTGACGACATACGATACAAGGTCAAACGCTGTCTTGAAAATGTTTAGCCCTTTTTTAAGCGATGACGTCATTTTATGACGTCATCGGTTAATGCTATAGAGCGGAAAAGCGATGGAATTTATGGAATTTTTGGTGTTACGGTGTTACGATTACTCCCTGAATTGAACCGAAGAGCAATGGGAACTAGGTGCATTGTTTGTATTCTTTTTGAGATCCGCCATCTTGTTTTTTGGCAAAGGAAGATATTTTTTTGCAGCTTGTATCATCACCGATCGGCAAACCTTATTTCATTTGTAGCTGTTAAATTGAGATTTCGAGTCTGCAGTGAGTGTTGCACTTTATCAGTTATCGAATAAATTTGGCATAAAGTTAAGAAGTGATGTCTGTCGTGACTGCAGACGAAGCAACCGATTATTAGCAGTTTTGAAACATCTGTTGAAAAGGTGAGCCATCTTAAACCTTTTTTTATTAAAGCGATGACGATGGCGTGATCGATTTATCTCGCCGTGCGAGTGGACAGGATCTGTTGTTGTCTATTGTCTGTTGCCTGTTGTGATCAACCGATCTGTAGAACCGAAGAACCGAATACTGGGAAAAGAAATCAAGTCAACTCAACAAGAAATCGTCGCATAGAACTCAAAGCAAAATACTCCTGGGCCGTTAGAAAGGACTAATTTAAAGCATAAACGAAAGAAACAAATTATATTTGATGCGTTCTATAAGATTTAGTAAACAGAAATCTCTCCATTCTTTAAAACAAAAGGTGTAAACAATTTTAGACAGCGTTTGACCTGTTGACCTTGCTGCATCGTATATCGTATGTCACGCCAAGATAACGCAATTTTTGTTGAACAATCATTCAGCACAGAAGTTGTCAGTTACTTTTATGTACCCTAATTTTTTGACAAATGTTCTGAAAATTATCAAAGACCCCTTGTGAAACGTCATCGCTTCTGCATGCATCGCGTGCCGTTTATTTTTAAAAGATGTAAAGATTTCTGTTTACTAAATCTAATAAAACACATCAAATATAATTTGTGTCTTTCGTTTATACATAGAATCGGTCCGTTCTAACTGCCCGGGAGTATTTTGCTTTGAGTTCTACGCCGTGATGTCTTGTTGAGTTTTACTTGAATTCTTTTCTACTGACGTTTATCCCTGAAGTTAGTTCCCAATCCGGTCGATTGCAACAGACAACAGATCCGTCCACTCGCACGACGACAAGAACAAGAACACAAACCATGCACCTAGTTCCCAATGCTCTTCGGTTCAATTCAGGGAGTAATCCTCACACCGTAACACCAAAAATTCCATAAATTCCATCGCTTTTCCGCTTTACAGCATTAACCGATGACGTCATTCTATGACGTCATCGCTTAAAAAGAAAATTCGAAATTTTGGTTCATTTGACCTTTAAGATGGCTCACCTTTTCAACAGATGTTTCAAAACTGCTAATAATCGGTTGCTTCGTCTGCAGTCACGACAGACATCACTTCTTAACTTTATGCCAAATTTATTCGATAACTGATAAAGTGCAACACTCACCCCAGACTCGAAATCTCAATTTAACAGCTACAAATGAAATAAGGTTTGCCGATCGGTGATGATACAAGCTGCAAAAAAATATCTTCCTTTGCCAAAAAACAAGATGGCGGATCTCAAAAAGAATACAATGCACCTAGTTCCCATTGCTCTTCGGTTCAATTCAGGGAGTAATTCTCACACCAAAAATTCCATAAATTCCATTGCTTTTCCGCTTTTAGACTATTCACAGCATTAACCGATGACGTCATAAGATGACGTCATCGCTTAATAAAAGTACAGCTGAAAGATGCTGAAATGAGCTAAAATGTACTGCGCAAAGCACATTGGGAAGCCATTACCAGTCTCTTGGGAGTAATCTTGTTTCAGACGCTGGAGTGGAAAGTTTGGAAAGCGAAGAGCACTTATCTGAGCATTGAGCTGCAATCTACGGCCCATATCATGACAAAATAGACAATTAACTGGTTCAATTTATGCTACCAAAGGCTTTTCTTCTGAAATGAGCTTTTTGATGCAGCGACTGCATTTCGTGACGGAACAAAACATGGCGAAGTTTGGCCTCGGACTGTATTTCCGGGTGGCTTTTTTCGCTTTTCTTCTTCCTTTGGCTTCAGGTGAGCTCAGAATCATTTGCAATATGTGTAGCAGGAAAGATAAGTTCTGTTTAGGCGCATTTGTGATAGTGAATGAGTTTATTGAATGCTCTTTAGTGAATGTGTTTGTTGAATGCTCTTTTTACTGCGAACTTAATTTATGCAAGATCTCTATCAGTTTTGTTTGTTGCTCAAGGCTTCCGGACAGCATCGTGTAGTGTTTTATCATGCATATAGAAGCAATAAAGAGCAATTGCTGACCTCTTAATTTCGAAAATTTGATCAACAAACTAAGTTAAATAAAAGGTTTTTATCAATCAAATTTCTTCAAGTTCAGCAAGTGTAAAGGAAGCAAAAGAGCAACAGATATAATTTGCATGACAAGGTATTGCGATTATGTGCAAATTAATTCAGATTCTCCGGTTTATCACCTACTACGCTATTTATCCTTGCTGTTGTGTAATGCTTAATGAAGGTTTTTTTTAACCTATTAAGTTTGGTTTTAAAACTAAAGACATTATGAACTTTAAAACGACTAGAAGCTAATACCATCAGCTCTGAATTGATGCCAGATTAATTGCAGAAGAGCTACATGTAGAGTGTATGATACCTACTGGTTTCCATAAAGCAAACTTTCGACTCCTGCACTTACATACATACGATCAACATATAATGGTCTACAATCGGTCGCCTTCTAGCGGATCATCACAGTTCTACAAATCTTTTGGCTGTCACAGGTAAAAGCCTACTTAAGGATGCTCGCACTAATAACTGTTTGTGCGGATTCGTATTGTGTCATTCATGTCCTAACGTCACGCATCGAGCACGCATTCTGAGAAAACTTTTCTTACAAATATAGTGCAGGTAGCCTGTTGTGTTATCTTTGCTCATAGTTCTCAAATGGTCGGTGACCCCCAATTTTTTTGGATAGACAGCTTTGTTTTGTGATTCTTGACAGGTTGTAAAAAAGTGAACAAAAGGCCAACTAGGGAAGTTTAAAAATTTCTAATTTTCTGCCCATGCAGCATCGAATCTTGCCCATCTTTCAACTGCCAGCCAACTGCCAGACGATGGGCCGAACGCTAAAACGTGGTATTAAAATAGCCTGTATGGCAGACAAATAGTGTGGAATTTTCTCACTCCTGGAGGTTGGGGATCGATTACTGTTGTTCTAGAAAAGTTACCATAAAAGTGTCAATTCACAGAAATGTATAGCACCTTTTCCAAATGTTCCCGCAGATCACCCTGTGAGCAGAGCCCTTTCTTTTTCACTGATAAACTTGACAAAAAAGGGCTCTGCACGAATCATGTCAAATCTTTATTGAACATGTACGAAGCGTACGTGAGACTTGTGCAAACTTGCGGGAGGCTTTGCCTGGATACAAAAAGTGTACCAGAATTATAAGCTTCTATCAAAACGCTTTCTTCTTTTGAACGTTCGTAAATTGAATTAGCAACAGAAATAGCTTTTTCAAGTCTGTTAGTACAGGGGTTTGTCAAAAATCAAATGTCTGTGAGTAAAAAGATGTGTAAAAATACTTAGCAAATCTGTCGCGTGCATTCACTAGCTTGCACGCGTCAAACACAGCGTGCACTCTTCAGTACCGTTGACAGCCGAGTTGAGGATTTGAACATTAATGGCCAAGGCTGCTGCCTAACGGGCGCCCGGTAGCCTGGGGCGCCTAAGTTACGAGTGTGGGCGACTAAATTTTTGTTCAAGGAGCCCGGATGGGCGCCTAAGCATCTATTTTCCATTCTCATCTAATGACTTCCATTTCCTTGTAACTTTGTTCTACTGGTGTAAGATATATCCCATTCAAAGCAATAAGTGCTTCATTTCAAAACGGAAATACTGCAATTTTCCACAAGTGAGATAATTTTAGCGTATCAAATACCTAATTTGCCTTTGCAAAATTCAGCAACCTCGAAAACCATTTATTTTCAAGTGTATAGGACTGGGACCGACTCCCAAATATGGAATGAAGAATGAATGGTGTTATTACTACTACCCCACCCCCTCCCCCTTGATCGACCATGGCAACTTTTAGGCTGGGCTGCTAAAGTAATGGCTTGGCCTCCTAACTTTTGATGTTAGGAGCCCGAAGGGCTCCTTAGAAATTTCCTTAGGCAGCAGCCTTGATGGCGACTTTTTTCTTTCCCAATTCTATATATCAAGATTGTGTCACTGGTCTTTCCCTACATAGGAAAGTGGTTCATAACCTATTTAAAGGGACATGGTCAGCTTTGTGGCCGCGCTTACCTGGACCCTAGTTTTCTCACTTTGAAAAAAGTCCACCTCAACCCGAAATCAAAAATACGCTTCGAATACATCTCAAAATCCGCTTCAATCTTCCCAGTGTCTTACTCAATTTTGCATCCTTTACTGAAAACCTGTTTCTGAGTGTCCTTTTGGTCATCCGATGCTATTACTTTATCATATTTGGTTAAAAACAGTATGGATCGTGTCTCCAAACGAACATGAAAAGAAGAGGTGGGAAGGGTGAAAGCACCGGGCAGACAGAATCGCCTGCGTTGACCAAAATAATGAAAGAAATTAGCCAAAAACATTGGACAGCTTAATATAATCACCATTATATATGTTTGCAAACTCGCGTTTCTCGACCTGGCAAAAGGTCCATGCAGTATGTGAACGATTCGAACTTGGCGTCATTGACGCTGCTCGATTTGGAGCTCAAACGAATACAACAACACAACAAATAATGTTATAAGCTCTACTATTAATTCTTCAATATCGTTAGGAATGATGACCTGCCTGTTCCATTTCACATTACAACTGAGTCAAGTTTCAATGCCTGCATTTTAATTTGAATAATTTCAACTACACGAGCAAATACAAACGCGGCGCGGCGAAATATAAACAATTACGCCAACGTAACGATACACACTTTGATGCGTTGTATGGCGCTAGAAAAAAGATCCTGAGATTCGCACAAACAACATGCCAACTCACAGAAAGAGTGAAAGTTGTAAAAGGAAATTATAAAAGCAAAATATCCGATCGAGAGCAGAAATGACTGCGATCACTTGTGTTTCTCACCTCTACTGATATTTCTTCGACTTCAGAGGCATTCGTGGACACTAGCCTTTCCCTGTACAAGTCCATCGGTAAATTCTCCATGGTTTCAATAAAATCAGTGTTCTAATAATGTAACATGTATATAACCACTACTTTGATTCGCAAATACTTCGAATCGACAAGTTTTGTTGATGCGCTTTTCAGTTTCCGTTCTTCGCTCGCGCGTCTTGTGATGAAGTGTGATATGCAAATTAGCTGTGAAATGGTATCTAATGCGCATGTGCACCAGCTGACCATGTTCCTTTAAAATGATCAACTTGGGTATGAGATTATGCAAAAGTTGCTTCAGTCTTCGTACTGTGGGCTTGGTTTTGACTGTCGCTTTTTCCTAAAAAATAATGCTTGCGCTGCAAAAAAACAGTTTTATCCGGACTGACTAGCCCAAACTTTGGGGCTGTGGCGACTTCAAAGAATTGACGCGATTTATGCAGAGCCTCTTTTTCCTGCCAATTCTCAGCCGCAGGGAAGTTAAAAGAGGCTCTGCTCGCAGGGTGTCTGCAGATAAGCTGTTCCCCTGATTTTGAGCGACAATTATTTCTGGAAAAAATGGTGCTGCTTATCTACTGGTGTTTATAGTACTTCTACCCATATCTCTTTGCTACAATATTGAAGCTTGGCATTTTGACCCTTCCTCCAAACCTCTACTCTATGCCAGCTAAATCCTAATTAATGCACTGCCCTGACCCTGCAATACAATAATGCATCAAGGCTGCTGCCTAAGGAAATTTCTAAGGAGCCCTTCGGGCTCCTAACATCAAAAGTTAGGAGCCCAAGCCATTACTTTAGGAGCCCAGTCTAAAAGATGCTATGATCGACCCACCGGGGAGGGGGGTGGGGTAGAAGGAAAAAATCTAGGGGAGGTGCCCGGGATGCAGCCCCCCCCCCCCTCCCGTCCCCTTCCACATGCACACACATTTTGTTTTGTCAGTAGAGCCTTTGTACGTGAACAGAAAACTCCTTCGGACAAGATTTTGTTCTGAGAGCTTCTGAGGGTAACCTCCCTCAAATAGTTGTGTCAGAAATTCTAGCTTTCTTAACTTGAAAGCTTATTTAGCCAAGCCTCTCCTTCAATAAAACCCTTTTTACACTGATTGGTATATTAGAAAGTTTCTGTAGGCTTAAAATGAGTTTGAAAATCCAACCAGTATATTGTGCCGTGATGAATGTTGGATAAAGTAAGTTAAAAATGTGTAAAACAAAATAAAACACTGTTTAAAAGGAGTTTTGAACATCCAAAGTTTTGAAGTAAAATCAATTAAGCATGAAGCAGCAAAATTATTCTTTCACACAGTAAGCTCACTAAAGAACTTGAATTATTGTTAGTAATTAAGGTTCAACAGAACCAAGATTACAATTTAGTAGGTCTATTTGAAGGTTAAGGCAAAGGTAATAAAAAGTCAAAACACCTGTGTAAACACTTTAATTAAATTATGATCTTATCTACATTTCATAATCAGTTGTCAAAAATAGACCAGAAAAATTGAGTTGTGAAAAAAAAACAGTTTCTAGGCTTATCAAATGAGTTGCTTATACAATAGATTTTAGTAGTTTTAAAAACAATTCATGTTATTCAAACTGTTTTCAGCAAAGTTTTTTAGCACATTATTATTTTCAAGCGTAATGTTCTCCTTGTCACGATTCAATGACCGAGATAAAACACGAAACAGTTTGAATGAACAAACAAACAAACTTGATCCACAAAAAGCGATAGCTGATATGAATGTCACAGAAAAGGCACATATTTTCTGCTGTTACGAAATTAAGCGTTCTCAAAAGTTAAATTAATAACAGTTTGAGTTAAATAATAAGCTTAATTACAGTAATTCGTAAGTGCAACATCAAAACATTCTGCACATTATTTTAGGCTTGTTGGAAAGGTCTTTGTATCAAGCTTTTGCAGATTAAAATTGTCATGATCAGACCTGATGCATGGATGGCCAGGAGATTGATTTCACTTTTGTATCCGTAAATGTTTACTTCAAATTCACTATAAACTCCTCCAAAACATCAACATAGCGAACGAAACGTGAAGCAGCCCATAATACCATTCATTCTTCATTCCATATTTGGGAGTCAGTCCCAGTCCTAAACAGTCGAAAATAAATGGTTTTCGAAGTTGCCGAATTTTGCAAAGGCACGTTACGTATTTATACGCGAAAATTATCTCGATTGTGGACAATTTTAGTATTTCCGTTTTGAAATGAAGCACTAACTGTTTTTGAACGGGATATATCTTACGCCAGTGGAACAAAGTTACAAGGAAATTGAAGTCATTAGATGAGAATGGAAAATCTATGCTTAGGTGCCCCAGGCGACCGGGCGCCCATTAGGCAGCAGCCTTGTGCATAACGCTCTAGACACATGTATGCACTGTAGACCTATTTTGTAGTTTGGTATACCATATTAGAAAGCAGGGAGGGTGAGATTTTTCCCCCTGCGACGTATTATTTCTTTCCTTTTTCTTTCTTTCCCCCCCCCCCCCAAGATTCTAGTAATTTAATTCTAGTAATTTTTTGCTCAATATTCCTGTTTGAAGAAAACCAACACTTGCCTGTAGCCTGCATTTATTTCATTACAACACCACCATGCATTCTCGGTTATGCTTTTGAAAACTCAAAAAAGAAAATGCTTGCACCCCACGCTCTTGACAGCTGATAACTATCTCATCATGATTATTTCACTAAGGTTCACAAGAACATTTGCAACAATGAATTTCATCTTCCTCAAGTTTAGTTATGCATTGGTCAGGGGAATTGCAAACAAAAGTCTATGACCCAAGGAAGGATTGACCGACTGACTGAGCAATGATCGCACTGACCACTATACTCCTATTTTCATATTTTGCAAAGTAGTTGTAAAAATGACATCAGGACGTTTCTGGTGAATACTTTTATTTTGGGCTGGAAAACACAGGCATTGTTCTACCATGTAATACTCTATAACTTACAACCTTACGTAATACGATGTACATGATGTACAGTAGGCTAGTTCTCTTTTTTTGTTTTGTTTGCCAAGTTTTTTTTGACATTTCAGCAAAGTAAATTTTCTGTTGCTTTTTTGTCAATTTGAGGAAGCAGCATGGGTGAATGATTAGGGTGCCAGACTTGAAATCCCAAGGTCCTGGGTTCAAGTCCCATTCTGAGCAGTACCTAAGTTGAGTTGTTCACCTCACATCTGAGAATTTTAACCTTGTTATGTTTCATTTTTAACATTAATTTCGTTTCTTATACACATACATTTAAATGCCCTGTGCCCATTAGCACTTGTGTTAAGTCAGTTACTGAGGGTAAACATAATAATAATAATTTTTTTTTTCGTTACAGGAGACTGTATTGATCTGGATCTTGGAATGGAAAATGGAGCAATTCCAGATAGTAAGATAACAGCTTCTTCTGAACAAAGTCCAGCCAAGAATGGTCGACTGAACTTTACATCAGGATCATCATGGTGTGCAAGAACAAGTGGTGCTAATCCATATCTACAGATTGATCTACAAACACTTCATATCATCTGTGCTGTGTCCACTCAAGGGAATTCTCAAGCTGATCAGTGGGTGAAAAACTACACACTAAAATTATCCACAGATGGGACAAGTTGGACACAGTATAAAGAAGGTGGACAAGTTAAGGTGCATTTGAAAACATAATTATGTTTTATTCAAGCTGTTATAGTATTTCCAGGTGACAGATCTAGTTTGACTGTTACCCATTTTGATAGTTGCATTGCAAGCTTATGTGGTTTAATGAGCTGACTTTATTCCAAAAATTATATATAAAACCAATTTAAGCCAGTTGTCAGGGTACAATTTACAGTTTGTTTCTTTCTGAAAAACAATTTTTCAGAAAAAACATAGTATATATACACTGCACTATGTTATGTGTTTGCTGTCAAGGTAACATAGTACTACCCAGGTCCGCCGCTCTGTGTAATTCACATTCAGGGCATTATATTATGTTTAGTTGCAAGTATTCAACATTACAATGTACATGCAGCTATGAAATATTTTAGGTGTGAACATGTTAAAACTCTCCCAAAAAGTCTTGCATATTAACTTGTGTTTGAATTTTGTGTAAAATAACATCATTCATGATGCACTGCAGGTTACATTCTGTAGTCAGAGTGGGCTGCATGTTATTAAAATGCCACATGTAGATGCATTGCACATGCAGACTTCTGGAATCCAAAGATCTTTTACAACATTCGGGTTTTATATTTGGTTTCATAGTCAAGAGTGGTTTTACTTAACCCACAAAATAGTAATCTATTCCCAGTGGGCGCTCACTTAACAAAGGCCTGATGACTCGAGAGTTGAGTTACGGGACATGCGAGTCCGCAGGCGAGGAGGCGTAGGAGTAGACCAAGATGAGCGCAAAATGAGGGGAGGGGAGGGAGGGAGAGTAAAACAATTTTACAAGCGCAAATAAACGGGTGTAGACCAAACACCCCCCCCCCCTCCCCCCCACTCCATTACCGTAAGAGGGGTTCGACTCTACATGAATCCAAAATTCTTCCGCGCTTGCTGCTAAACTGGACAGATTCATCTGCACACGTGTTTATTTATATACAGGAAACCACTCCCAAGGGAGATAACCAAACACACGCCTGAATTAATGATCTCACTAGTCATTGGCCAGAATAGAGGCCTGTTGTCGCGCGAGCGAGCACTGAGAATAGTAACTTAACTTTCAGATACTATTACACACTAATTCTGTTGTTTTCTTTTGCTTAGTTTTGACTGTTATTATTATTGTTAGATGTTGTTTCACGGGTTCAATAAAATCACTCTATAGCTAGTACGTATTGTGTAGTTCCAGAAAATATCCATACCTCCACCATGGAAGGCTTTTAGTTTTTACCCCCCACCCCCACCCCCTCGGAATTTCCGTTCCAGACAAATCCAGAGGGGTCATTGATGACCCCCCACCCCTTCCGAATTTTCATTATTTTTTAACATGGACCGCTCTACCCCCTGGAAAATCTAAATCATTGTGTTCTTTACAAAGTGAAGACTACAACACAGTTATACAAATAAATATGATAGCCTTTAATCAAACTCTATCTTCGGCTCCATTTTAAACAAGGGGACGTGTTGACATTGTTCTACGCATAGTTTTTTTTACATGTAAAGCTAGCTTTATTTACCTTTGCCATCCCGTTTGAAATTACTTCTATCTCGATTATGTGTGAAAATTGGTGTTTTGAGTTTAAACTGAGTGTTTCACATTTTACTTTCTTCTCTGTTGGAAGCGGAAGTCTTCTGTTCCCCTTAACCCTTCGTTGTACTCTAAAGTCCTAAAGCTTTCAAAACAAAGTAAATAAAAATTGCAGCTGACAACATTCCTTGCTGGCCTCTTTATTTATCTAAAACTCTGTCTTGGAAATCTGCTAAAGCTTAGTTTTAGGATTCCAGCAAATTCATAAACGGCCACCTTCAATATATCGTAAACATCTTTCATGTTGAATCGTCCAAACTAATTTCACTAGCTTAGCAGCCAGGCCTTCTGAGTGGTTGAGCAAAAATAAGCCCAGAACTTGTGGAAAAATAATTTTAAAAAGTTGCGTGTGTCATAAAATATCATCCCTTTCACAGAAAGAAACTGTTACCAAACTTTTTCAAGGTAGCAAATAAAACAGAAGAAGAGAAACTCCACATATGCCTTCCGTATACAAGACACCAGTGGGAGTCTGGGGACAAGTTTTCCTGTCACATCCGCCATTTTGACCCAGTTACGAAGAAAGAAGCATCTTTGTAGCGCAAGTAAGCACTAGGAAACTTGAATGAAAAACATAAACATTAAAGTTTATGATTTAAACCTCATCTCAATGGAAAGGAACTTTATTTTTTGTTACAAAACAACGTACGTAGGTATTTACTTTGTGCTTCGGATTGATTGTGTGTTGCTTCATTTTTTCATGTTTCTTTGCCTCCTGGAAAAGTAGCTGCTCATGAACCCCCTCCACCCCTTGGAAATTTGTGGGATTAAACCCCCCTCCCCCTTGGAATTTCCAGTGACCTTCAGTGGGGGGGGGGGGGGGGGGGGGGGAAATGGATATTTTCTGTAACCACCAATTCCAATAATAAAATTATAATAGTATTATCTTGTAGCTAATCTACAGTATACATCAATTAACATGCACAAGGCTCATGTAAAACAGCATGTTCAATTGTTGCTTGTTATTTAACATTTATTTTTTTCAGTATTTTGAGGGAAATAATGACAGAAACTCAGAAGTTAAGCATGTTGTTTATGGAGTCTTGACAAGGTTTCTACAATTCCTGCCTAAAGCTCACCAAGGTGGTGTATGTATGAGAACAGAGGTGTTTGGAGTGAGATCAAAACCAGGTAATTTTAAACATTGTTATTTTTTAATTAATCATTTCATCTTGTGTAGAATTCCAGATCAAACCACAACTACATGTACTGGTACACAGTCAAGTGATGTAAAGAATTTAATTATTTTATTATTCATTCAAAATATTTCTAGAGCTCTAAAAACACAAAAATGAATTGAAATAGTGGCCGATTCTTCTGCTGTTGCTGAATTTTTGATGTTTCTCTCCAAAAGATAAGCTTTAAAAGTCAAGAGACTTCCCTTCCAAGCATTTTTTTTCTATCTTCATCATCTAATTATTTGGATTTTTTTGCCGTAGTGTTTAATGGGTAGGGACAATTTTTGTGCATTTTAGCTCTTCGGTATCATGATGAGAACAGTAGTCCAATAACTAAAACTGCTTCAAAATTGGTCAATGCTAGTTGGTTAGCTGGAATTAGCCAGGGATTGAAAGCCAATCAGAAAAGGAGAAATATTTTGAATGAATAGTAATTGGAATTATTGTATATTCAGACTTTGGAGATTCACTCAATGGCCAAACAACACCAATAATAATAAAATCGCCACTAATAACAAATCTTTGAAAGAAAAATAAGCCTGCTATGTTTGCATGGCAATTATTATAACAAGGATTATATTACTTTTACTGGTTTAGTCACCATTATTGCATGGGAGGTATAAAGGTTAGTGCATAATATGGTAAATATTGTCTGTCTTAGTATAAGTCATGTCAAGGGTACTGGTCAATGTGTTGTGTTTAAGATAATTCGCTCACAAAGTACCTCTCTCTACACCCAGGAGGAAATAGGTGCTGGCAAATAGCTAGCTAAGGGCTGTAAATGGACTTTGCACCCCATGCAAACAGAATCTTCAAGGTGTTCCTAAGCCTCAGTAACCCCAACACTCAGCATGCAAGGTCCATCCACGTGTAGCTTGATTCACAATAAAAGAAGCAGTATTCATTGTTTGGTTACAATTTGAACTACATGTATAAGAGGCATCACTTTTGTTATTAAGGAAATTTAAGGTGACTAAAGTAGGCAGCACGTTTTTCATTACAGCTGGCTGCAAAATTGCCACCTGCCGGGACATTTTGACTGAGCTGAGTTGATTGTTCTGTTAATCGGTCTACTTGCAGTGAATCTTGCTCTTGGAAAGCCTACAGCTCAGTCCTCGAATCACAGTGCCTTAGGTGTATCAGGGAATGCAGTGGATGGGAATGCTAATGCTGGCCACTGTTCACAAACAGAGCAAAACAACCCCAGCTGGTGGCGAGTAGACCTGGGATCTCCAGGTCTCGTGCCTGTATCTGAAATATACATAGTCAACGGGTTTGGTGGAAGCTCATCAGTTACAAATAGTGACTATAAAATAACATTAGGTAAGTACATGGACATAAATAAGCATATTTTTAGTGTTGATCTTCAAATGTGCACTCAACTCTCCTGCAGGCAGATGCCAACCTTTTGACCTGAAAAAGCGGCCACTTGATAGGGGTTCTGTTTTTGGGAGGTTCAACTACGAACTTCCTTTTCAAGATGCCTTTTCATATTTTTAAGTCTTTCTTATTTTCTTATTATTGTACTTCTGTATCTTGAATAAAGTATGTTTGTATTTAGTATGTTTGTAAATACATTGTAGCTATTGGAAATGAATAATACTGTCTCAGTAAAAACAGTTATTACATGTAGCAATTTTTGGCTGTGATGCCTGCACACATCTAAATCAAGACCCACCATATTTTTCACAACAGATTTGGACACAATTTAGTGTACATGTATCCTATGTATAAATGGGATTCCCTGCACCAAAATAGATCTAGTACTAATAATTATTTTTAACTGCTGTGAGAATTTTTGTGTGATCATTTGTGACATACAACTGTAGCTGGCAAATATATACGACTTAAGGCAAAATAATTTCATAAAACTAGAAAAAGTTGTTTAGCTGAAAAACCTGATATCAATAAAAATTTGCTCTCTCTTACCCTTTTGGATAACATATAAAAAATTTTTTAACCCAAAAGCAGTTTAGGAACGTAATATTTGCGACTGTTTTTTTTTTCCAAATCTTGCTAAGGTAGCTGGAAAGTAGCGGTATATATGTACAAGGAATTTGTTGTCTGCCATAGAGTTATTGGATTTCCAAAATTAATACGAATGCTAGTGTAAGGAGAGGACTGGGAAAGAGAGTTTTTGTCGGGACAGACAGCACATAATTATTTTGAAGAAAATGTCAGGAAAATGGGTTTTCCAGTGTTTCTTTTTCAAGAATTTCCCAGGGAACCAGGCCCCGAGACCCCCTAGACGTGACGGGGTAGAGCCTATAGCTATCAGATGGGTCCTCTGGACCCCAAACCATCTACTTAACAGAAATCTCCAGTTACTCACAATCAAAAGGTTAAAGAAAACCCTGAAATTGCTCATTACTCATTGCAACCAGTTATGTAAATGAGCTGTAAGCATTCAGAGCACTATTCTTGCTGGGAGTCCTCATGCACAAGCTCCCATAATTCCGTTGAGATCCCACTTTCTCATTCCCGCACTTTTGTATATCCTCTAGGAAATCTGTTATGCATATTTTTATGCGAGTTAAGTATAAATAGTCCTGTTTTATCCTGTTTATTCCTCTCTTTGTAAAAACAGATGCCAGACATCAGATTGTCACCCCACCCTCAGTGTTCTCCCAATCAGGCGGTAAAGTTGACTGCTTGCAGCACTATTCTTTACCGCCTAAAACCACTTAGAAATTTTGAAAATTCAAGAGGCTAATAACAAAGTAATACCACTCGTTGCACCAATGCAGTTATGATAAAAAATAACTGATAGAATAGGTAGAAAATAAACAGCGAAAAATGCAATATTCATTTACATGTACAACTTTGTGCCAGTATTCTAATTCAATATTCTATATTTCTCTTCACCTTCCAAATCTTTGATTGCTGTTATCTTTTGAAAAAAGAGCATGTTTTGGCGGGCTTTCTTGACAATGAATCGGCAGCAATAGCTGCTGTCCTTTCATTTTGTCCATTCTGTCCACTGACAATGAAAGAATTCACAAGACAAATAGGTAAAAGAATTTATTTTAAGTTAAAAATATTACGGAGAAAATAACCTTTTGATTGCTACACTGTAAGTTTAATTTACCTTAGCTCACGTGTGGTGAATGGAAAGTCAGCTTTTGTTGTGAACTTCTTCTCATTAAGTTCATAAGTGTTTAAACGAAACCCAGACAGCAAGTTAAGAGAAGAATACGACCCTTCAGCGATGCCATTGTAAATGCTGAGTAGTCGAAGTGAAGAGAAAAGTAGCTGTAGCAATTCATAGCAAAGACAAAACTAGATCGCCAATTTTAAGTACTATGTCATGTAAGCGACGGCAAGTATATCTCCTTTAAACACTGGAAGAAAATTTTATACAATTTTTTCTCAGGATGTATAAGAAGATGAAAAAGTTCTTGTAAAATAAAATTTGACCAGCATAGGTCAACACTAGAAAACAGCTGAGATGCACCAGTAGTTCTTTACTGGTTTGAAAAATTCTTTTACCTCCTGTGCTGAACACTAGGGAGAACACTAGCACTGCACCCTCCTCCCGGCAGCGATGGCTAGTCATTGTGCCTTAGCTCCTGCTCCTTTCCACCTCTGGGCTGTGTGTTGAGAATTTATTACAACTCACAGTAATGTCTTTTGAGTTTATTTCACAAACAAGTTATGTAATTAATTAGTCAAGCATGGCCTTTACATGTACAAAGGGTACCCCCCTAATTCTGTTTCATAACTGGATTTTTGGCAGGTAGTGACTCAAATGTTGCAAACAACCCTGTTTGTGAAGGACGTTACAGTTTTATTGACTTTAAAGCATCAGCTGTATGTTTCATGAATCCACTGAAGACTGGTAGATATGTTGGTATAATGACCACAAAGAGTCAAATTCTCCAGCTTTGTGAGGTGGAAATTTATTCACGAGGTAATTATTTAGTTACTGGTGTATATATATTCATTTGGTGCATTATTTTCATTTTCATAATATATTAATATCACCATTTCTGATTATCCCAGAAATTGCAAAACCCATAATAACTTCCCTAGTAAAAATGGACCCGGAATTCCGGTGGAATTCCACTGGAATTCCAGGTCCGGGGAGGATTCCGGGTGGAATCCGGTGGAATTCCGGTAAGTGGAACTCGGAATTCCAGAGTCCAGCGGAATGCCAGGTACGGAGTTCTGGAGTCCGGTGGAATTCCGGGTAAGCGGAACCCGGAAATTCCGGAGTCCACTGGAATGCCAGGTGTGGAGTTCTGGAGTCCGGTGGAATTCCGGGTAAGTGCAACCCAGAGTTTTGGAGCCCGTTGGAATTCCAGGTCTGGAGTTATGGAGTCCAGGGGAATTTTGGATAACTTCATAATTATAGACTGAAATTCTGGAGTGTGGCAGAATGCTCTCATTGTGGAATCCCAGACCAAATACAAGGAATCTGTGATTACAATGGCAATAACAATATTTTTATTTAATTGAACAGTTATTTTCACTTTGAAATACCATACGTTTAAATTAAAAATCATTATCAGCTATTCATAACAAGTGAATGATGACTGTAATCAATTTATCTCAAAATTTAAAGCCACACAGTTTCTATCACTAGGAGCCACAGTCTTTATTGGTATTTGGCTCAGTGGCCACTCTAGTTCAAGGTTTGTAAAACGAGAAAATGAGATAGGTACATACTGACTAGTAGCTCGGCGACTTGTTACAACTGCGAGGTTTAGTTATCAAATTATATTACTGAACATGGCTCTCCACGGCTCAACCTGGTGAACAATGAATAATTGGGTTTAGTCCTTTTGAAGGTAAATTAACGAACCTTTCCTTGCAAGCAACTTCAGATCTCATTCAATGAAGCTCAATACTGTATATTCCAATCAAGCAAGCATCATCAAATGTACTTTGATCCAAGCTTCTGAAGCTTGATCGACTACATGCACGTGTGGATGCGAACAGGGCAAACAATTTATTTACTCAATTTTAATGTTCAGCCACCGAATCAAACGACCAGGCCACTAAATAATGCCCTCTGTAGTAGTTTTTAAGCTGTTCTGCGTTTGGAGAAATCAAAAATCCAAGAAATATCTTTTTAGATCTTCATAACCTTCGTAAACAATCGTAATAATATCGTAAAAGCTTGCTTTCTAGCTGCCACATCTCACGTTGTTGAAACTACGACACAAACTTACCGCTTATTGGGCTTTTCAGGTCATGAGTGACTCAATCTTTAGTTTCTTGTTTCATTAATAAATATCAGCAGCTTTTAGTTATATTCATTTTACGTCCATATTTTTCCCTTTCGCGGGCTCTGATACAAGAACAATCCACCACACAAAAGTCTGCCGTCGTCTGTTGTTTCTTGCAGTTGCTTCTCAAACGTCTCTGGTTTGAGTTTCGTTAGTTTGTGCTTCAAAGTTGATTCAGCCGATCGGTTTGTTAAGGTCAGGAAATTAATCATATGTTTTCGCAAAAACATAGTTCCAAACAAGCCATAAAAATATTGGATGCGTTCATTCAGTTGGATTTTCGTGACAACACACATTGAAACGTGATCTCCGACATATATGAGACCTCTAATTTAATTGGTCAACTTTGAAAAATGCGATCAGGTTTCCGCTTGTAATGAGACCTGTCCATTCTAAACTCGACCGTTTCTTTAAGCGGGATATATTTATGTTTGTTCACGTTCAGTTTAGGTGAAGTTCGACTGCTTCCTTTGTGCTGCCAGAAAAGTTTCTCTACGTACAGTACGTGTTTGTAAACAATGTAATTAGCCTACGACTTTACATCAGTCTGTGAAATGCGTAGCGACGCCGTCTCTTGGTCTTGGAATGTTTCCATCGCTGTTCTTGAAACAGTTGTACGTTTGGAATGAAAGAGGTCTCAACATCAATTGTGTTTAGCTATAATTTCATTACCACAAGAAATGGAACAGTCAGGCAAGCAATCGGTCAAGTGAGAGGTGAGCCAACTGCTAAACAGTTTGAACACGCTGTGCACAATCGTGGACAAAGATAGTCTAGCAATCAGGACTTGAAAATCGCATTGCATAATCCTGTTTTATTCGCATGTAAACCGCAACGAAGAATAATTGTAACTACCGGTATCTTTCAAATTGCTATCTCAAGTCAGATTCTTTTATTTACATGTAACTGTAGAGAAATAAGAAAATTACAATTAAATAAAGGGTTGTAATTCAGTTACAGCGTGTACATGTTTGGATATGAAACATTTTCTTTTGTTCCTTTCACTTTGCCAATTGCAAATTGCTCGTTTTAAGTACAATGTAGAGTAAATATTGCAAGGCTGCTTTTCTAATGCTCCACTGGTTCGAACAGGAAAATCTGTAGGGCTGCTAAATAGTGTATACGTATAAAACTAATTCCGGCAAAATTCTGGTAAAAGAAGACCTCGGTTTTTGAAACAAAAGTTTGGTGGAATAGCTTCCTTCGAAAATTCAGGCCGGAATTTTCACTGGAATTTCAGCTGGATTAGTAGTCTGTAATATCGGCGAGTCTGCCTTTTGGTCGAGACTTGAGGCTCGAGGGTAAATTGTCAAGGGTGAGGGTTGTGTGTTATTAATATCAGAAAAATTGTTACCCTGGACCCTACCCTCGACATACTACCCTCACCCTCGACAATTTACCCTTGACCCTCGACCAAAAGTCAGACTCGATTCCGGCGGAATTCCGACCTTCATTTTCATGCTGGTATTCCGGTGGAATGTGCTGGAATGCCAGCAAAAATTCCAGCGGAATTCCGGCCTGCATTTTCACTGGAATTCCACCTGGAAGAGACTGAAATTCCGCCAGAATTCCAGTCGGAATTCCAGCGGAATGCCGGCAATAATTCCAGCGGAATTCCGGCCTGCATTTTCACTGGAATTCCACCTGGAAGAGACTGAAATTCCGCTGGAATTCCAGCTGGAATTCTAGCGGAATGCCGGCAATAATTCCAGCGGAATTCTGGCCTGCATTTTCACTGGAATTCCACCTGGAAGAGACCGGAATTCCGCCGGAATTCCAACCGGAATTCCAGCGGAATGCCGGCAATAATTCCAGCGGATTCCATCTGGAATCCACCCGGAATCCACCTGGAATTCCAGACAAGTCCGTACCGGAATGCCGGTGGGATTCCGCCGGAATTCCAGGTCTATTTTTACTAGGGTTACTGTTAATCCCTGAGCACCTGAAATTTCAATTTATGGCAATAAAATACATGTATAATAATTCCCATTGTGTTTCTTTGAAGACAATTTGGCATATGGCAAGCCAACAGATCATTTCAAAGGGACTTATAAAGATGGGAAAAGTAGCAAAGCAGTGGATGGGAATAGCAACACTCACTTTCAGTATGGAAATCCAGTGGGATCATGTACATTGACAGATAGAAACTCCAATGTAAAAGCCTGGTGGCGAGTAGACCTGGAACAAGTTGAACATGTGTCTGAAGTGTACATAGTCAGCAGAGGGTCAGAGTGTGGCTGTCCAGATCGATTCAAGAATTTTGAAATCAGAGTGGGTAGGTTAATAGACTTCCTGATATAAATTATTGTGATGTGTCACTGCAGTAATGTGCATGTCCATGTATAATTTTTATGCTGCAGTTAATTTTTTCATCTCAGTTAATTCTTAATAATGTCAACTATTTTTTTTTTCTAGCTAGTTGACAGATGTTTTTAACTAGTTGATTTTTTGGGGGTAATGATTTTTAGTTTTTTAAAACAAGTTTATAAAAAAAAAATTCTTTTCTAAGTCAATGATTTAGGAATTGCTATTATTTTGTGATTAAGGTTAAGGTTAGCTATTAATTTTGGATAGGGCAAGTTTGAAAGTTAGCTTTCTCTTAAGGGTTAGGGTTACCCATTTGCTTGAGCAAGGTTAGGATAAGCTGACTCTAAAGGTAGGGTTAGTTGATTGTTTTGGGTTAGGTTATTTAGCTCTCTCTTTGGTTTAGGGTTATACAGTGTATTGGTAATGGTGTCTACTGGTGTTCCTGTTAGATAATAATGTACTCAGTTACTGGTACAGAAGGTTATTTTTTGCCTGGACGACTTCATCCTTTCATTATTCTCAACTTGGTAGGAATCGACTTACCTTCCTTCAGATACACTTGTGGATGAGTAGCGACAGATTTAGGTGTTGTTTTGAAATTGGAACAAAAGAAAGTTTTTGGATTACTTCTCAAAAAAAGTTGTGTGCTACCAACAAGCTTTGGAAAAAGGCTCACATTCCAACTGTTTGTTATGGCAAAAAGCCAATCTTCAAGCTTGCTGAATGCCTTCAATCAAACGGACCAAATACTGACAATTTGGAAGGAATATCATCATTGTGTTAGATGAATTATTTTGTGTTGAATTTCGGGGTATCTTTTAGTCTCATTGAATGTTACACTTCACATACTGTTTTGCACCGTTGCTCAATATTTTGGGATAAAAATTAATATTAGGTCCTGATCTTGAAAACAGAGTTTTTTCTCATGATCAGTTGCAACCTAACGACTTGGAGGAATATTTTTTTTCCAAAAAGGTTACTGTGTTGTGCAATTTTTTTTCCAAAAGTTATTTTTTTAATGACTTGAGTTAAGGTGGCTTGACTGGATTTTTTAGGGGCAACACCGCTCAAGTTTGAGAACTAGTACCAGATCGTCATTAACAATGCCATCGAAAAGCGATCACCACAGCTGTATTAGGTAAAGATGGAAATTTGTTATGACCAGTGTTATTTGGACATCGGAGTTGTCATAGCAACGTAATGACGTCATCATGTTTATCAATTTCGTTCGTATTGCTCGGCACCAGGAGATTTTTTCGGAAATCGCTCAAGGGAGCATGTACCTCCCATACCTGCCTCAATGTTGGCAAAGTTTGAACAAATTCTGTAAGAGCGTTATCGAAATTTTTGGGGATGAAGTTTTGAGGGCTGTAAATACAGTAAAAAACATACTATGGAGATAATTGGGTAATATCTGAAGAACACGACGTGCTTTTGGAATGTAGTTTCATCTCATAGTAGTTTGATGCAATTTAAAATTGTTTATACAAAATTGATGGGGATCGGCACGACCGATTGCGTGCATGCATTCAGTTGCTCTTGTTGCCACTTTTGTAAATAATTTGGTCTACACCTACAAATGTGATAATTATTTGGAAACCGCTTGATGAACTTCTTTAAAAATTTGTCAAACTAGAGGTTAGATATCAGTTTATATGAACTGCAAGTTTCAAGGTCATTGAAAACACGTAAGGCAATAAAATCGGGGCTCCAATGTACTTCTTTTTTCTCGCAGACTTTGTGTTTACAAGTGAGTGTCCTCATTATTCACGGCATTGTATTCATCTTTCATTTTCACGTGCAGGACTCAGCAAAAAATTCATTTGCTACACAAAATAGCTTTTCGTTTCCTGGAGAAAGAGACCCTCGGCATTGCTGTATTACAGTCTAATGGCGTAACAAATGTTATTACAGTTTTCAAGTCATATCAGCATATTTCCCAAACATTTTTAGAAAGCAATTGAGCGTTCTGTTTAATGCAAATGAATTTTTTGCTGAGTTGTGCACGTGGACATGAAAGTATAAAAACAATACACGTGAATAATGAGGACACTCACTTGTAAACACAAAATCTGCAAGAGAAAATTAGTACATTGGAGCCCCGATTTTATTGTCTTAACATGTTTTCAATCACCTTGAAACTTGCAGGCCATATAAACTGATGACAAACCTCGAGATTGACAAGTTTTTAAAAAAATTCATCAAGCGGTTTCCAAATAATTATCACATTTGTAGGTGTAGACCAAATTATATACGAAAGTGGCAACAAGAGCACCTGAATGCACGCTCATCAAATCCGTTTTTTTCGCAATCGGCCGTAGCAATCCCCATCAATTTTGTGTACACAAGTTTAAATGGCATCAAACTACTATGAGATGAAACAACATTCCCAAAGCGCATCGTGATCTTCAGATATTACCCTATTATCTCCATAGTATGTTTTTTACTGTATTTATAACCCTCAAAACTTCATCCCCAAAAATTTCGATAACGCTCTTACAGAATTTGTTCAAACTTTGCCAACATTGAGGCAGGTATGGGAGGTACATGCTCCCTTGAGCGATTTCCGAAAAAATTTCCTGGTGCCGAGCAATACGAACGAAATTGATAAACGTGATGACGTCATAATGTTGCTATGACAACTCGGATGTCCAAATAACGTTGGTCATAACAAATTTCCATCTTTACCTAATTCAGCTGTGGTGATCGTTTTTCGATGGCGTTGTTAATGACGATCTGGTTAGTTCTCAAACTTGAGCGGTGTTGCCCCTAAAAAATCCAGTTGGGCCAACTTAAGCTGATAAATTATGTTCCTGTAACAAATGCATGTTTTTTAACAATGTGGTACATCATTTGTTCTCCCTCTGGAGAATATGCGATGAGGAGAAGGTGCATTTCAAGGTGCATTCCATGCGCGTTTGCTTTGTGAGGCCGCGGAATTTTCCCGCCATGTCAATATTTTTCCCGCCATGTCAACATTTGCTTTGTGAGGCCGCCGGATTTTGTGCGTGTTGTGAAAGAACAAATAATTTTTGTTTATAAGTAGGAGTTCAAAAATATTGCTGCATTGAAAGTTTTTTGCTTTTCTGCTGGTTCATTGTAATCGTTTGTCGGTTGGGAGTGTTTATTATAAATGGCTTTTTAGTTGAACAGAATTGAACTTTAATTTAAGAAGAAATCGCGGCGTAGAATGTAAAGCAGTTAAAGAGATGTATTAAATTTGAGCAGTTTTATTAGGTGAAATGTTTGTACATTTTTTAAATGGAATGGTTGAGACAAGTAGGAGAGAGTGTTTGATTTATGAACTTGCAGCGAACGCAAATTCTTAATGGTCCAACAGGCAATATAAATGGAACAGAAATAAGGCCCCTTTTAGCTGGCAACCTGCCTATTCACAAACAAACTGGCTAGTGAAACCCTACCCGGACAGAGGACGCCTGACTCAGGAGCGGAGAAAGTTTAAAACCTAAAGTTCGGTGCGCTACGATCTGTAGTGGAACGAGCATTTGGCATGTTGAAAGTTCATTGGAGAATTGCGTTGAAAAAGGTTGGACAAAAAACGAGCATCCTTAAAAAAGACTATGATTGCTACGTGAGTTTTGCACAACAATTGTATGTATCGTTTCAATAACAGAAGATAAACGATTAGATAAAGACAATTATTTTGATGTGAAATCTTTAAAAATGTCAACTATGGCGTTTGTTTGTTCCATTTGCCTGCTCTGGGCGTCACGGAACATTTCAGCTGATCGTTCAAATCTTGCGTTGTCCTGTTCCATACTCTTTTCACACATGTCAATAAAAGAACTCTGCAAGCCAGTCTGGAGTCGTACTTTCTCGCCTTTCTTTACTCAGGATGTTGAAATAGGGGAAGTCTTCTTTAATTTTCTGAATTCCATCTTCCACAGTCGAGCGAGATCGCTGCCTGAACTGCTTGAGTTCACTCGTACTCTAGATTCTGCTGCCGTTTCTTCACCTGCTGTAGCATTCTCTGGCTTTCTGGACACCTTTCTTTATACAAAGAATAGATATCGTTCCACATTTTTATTTTTTTCTTTGTGAAACTCCCCACAGCTTACTGAATTTGGGGGCCCACGCTTCAAGAAGTTTGTGCGTTTCTTTCTCAGTCCTGTCAGCAGACTTAACGCGAGGTTTTTTCGTTTTGTGTTTGCCGTAGCAAGTACTTCGACATCACTTGCAACTGAAGACTGAGGCGATGGCATGCTTCTTGCCAGTAGAATTAGTGATCATTGAGAAATGTTTAACAGTACGCCGAGATAAAATCATTTTAATTAAGTCAGCTGCATTAGGGGGCTAAAAAAAGCCTTGCTTGACTTACCTTACAAACATCTCAAAAGTTAAAGGGCAACTCTTGGCTAGAAAACTATATTTCAGTAAAAGCTTCCGAATGTTTCCAAAATTACACAGGAAGCAAAAAAATTGAATTCAGAAGCTTTTTTTACCGGTTAATTTTAACGTAAAACTTCGTATTTTACGTGACATTTCGCCATGGATGCTTCGATTATGATCACGAGATGTGATACGTCACAGGTGTGGAACCGCAACAAGTCACGAACATGGCTGACTCAAATTCTTGCAGTGAGAGCTCAACTTCTGCTAGCGACTCCACTGATTTTTAGAGAGCTATAGGAGGGGATATGTCAGGGGATAATTAAGAACCTTCTATGGTATTTCAACCCTGGCGTTTTGAGCCTCCAGGGAAAAACAGCGAGACAGAGAAAGGGAGTAAAATATCGAACCTCCTCACCGCCAACTGCGACAAATGGTGAGTGAATTGAAGTCCTACATATAAATGTACAGTTTCTTTCTCTATTACCTCGGCCAGTTGTTTGTGAGCTAAGTCAAACCTGAAAAGCCTTGTTATTATTTGCATGTACGCGAGAAGCTTAATTAAACATGCTTTTATACAACCAAACTGTTTGCTGCATTTTGTTGTTTATATTCGGTCTTCAAATTTTTTTGCTCATGTTTATCACAATAGGTTTTGACCTTTTGAGCTTCAGCCTAATGTACACTATCTATCTTGTGTGTTTGAAAGCTTGCAAATACAGAAACGCAAGTTAAGTTCTTTGTCTCTTTTGTGTTACCGATTTTTCCAAATTCTGCTCTAAAACGAAGAATTCTGCTGGCGAAATGCCAGCTACCAAAACTAGACTATCCAAAATTCTGCGGCAGATTTTATCTAGAACATACACAGGCTTGCAGTTAAATTTGGACAAAACTCTGCTGGGTCTCTTCACTTCTTTTGTTGGGAGAAGGGAGTTTGCGCTTTCTGTAGTTGAAACAACTTGCCTCGAGGAAACTTTGTTCAAGGTTGTTCGTGCTTGTATGTGTAAAACTGTACTGAGAATGATTTTGTAAACTGATTACTGCCACCGGGACTATTACACGACCCTGCGTGATTTTATCGGTATAATAAAGTTGTCATGTTTTTATTTTGCAATTTCTTATCTTTTTGCGAAAAGAACCCCCACGAAAATCGAAAATTGTGCTGTGTTTGGCTCCTTATTACTCTCGCGTTTGCTTGCGTTTTAATTCATGGTTTGCATTTGAAATGGTCGTTGCGCTCTTCGTGTCTTACAACATTTGGCATGTTTTCCTTTAGTTATCTCGTCAACTGACATCTGCTCGAATCTGCACACGAAACTGTTTCGTGGTCAGGCTAGGGAGGGTGAAGGGAAAGAGCGTGACACACTTTCATTCCCGGGTTTTATGCTACACCCCAGGTTGCCTAATTTACAACAATTGTTTCTCAAAAGGAATCACAGAATAAGTACTTCACGCAACACTTCTTCTCTTAGTTATCCGGATATTGTTTTATATTTGATTCCCCATTTCTTCGTATAATTTTATATCCCACGAGAGCGCCTCTGCTAGCGCGCGGGGTAGTGGCTTCTTGTTGCGCAGTACTGACCTGCACGCAAATCACGCGTGCCTTTCGAAGGCATATACATCAAAGAATCACTACATTTGCTGGTGGGAATTGCTTTCTATTTTGCCAATTAACAGCAGGAGAAATCTGAGGGTGGCTACAAATTTCTCAACAACAGAATCAAAATATATCGGTCTGTTTCCGAACGCGTGGATTTCGCTTACATATAGGACATATAGAGGCTCAGTATTCCTGCTCATAAATGAAGAAATTTCTGACAAATTATGGGAGTCAGCACTCGCAGACCCTTTTCAATTTACTATCTACTCCAGACAAAAGGCATCTTTATCACGATATGTGCAAGAGAGGATGCATCGTATTATAAAGCTATGTACATTTGCTGACCTTAGAAGGCCGATCAATCTGACGGATTTGTTTCGTTTCACAACACATGATTTACTCTTTTTAAGTTTATTTCCTTTCATATTTAAGCACTGAAGCACTACCTTTTTTATCTTGGACATCATTGAACAGCATAGGGTCTTTCTCTCCTTGTCATTCTCATTTATGAAGAGATGCTTGGCGTGTTTTCCTCTTATCAGAAGCATGCAAAAGCAAATCTGCCTTCCACACCTGTGACGTAGCATCACGTGACTTACCAAAATCCGAATGTTTTCAAAATGGCCGCCAAATTGGCGTAAAAGAAAATTCGTAGTAAATTCATTTTGGCCGATATCTTTAAAATTTTACCTTCTAAAGATTCCTGTTGCTATAAACAACTTACCGAAAAAATAAAAAAATCGGGGTAAATTTCCCAAGAGTTGCCCTTTAACAAGGTCAAAGACAGACCTCACGCTAGTAACCCAGATAAGAAGATGTGGTGATATTCGGCCGGGATGGGAGCTGAAAACAGGAGCGGTAAGCGGGAATTTCAAGAAAGAACCGGAGCGGGATTTTGAGAATCTTTACGGAAAGTTTTTTCATAACTGCATAAAATGTAATTAACAAAATTTGACTGGAACAAATTGCTTGATCTGTGTAGCGGTGTAGGGTTTCAATTACGGACTAGGTTAATAGTGTAGTGTGTCAAATTTATATAGTTGCGGTTACACATCGTCCTTTTAACATGGTAAAAGGGCTCTTTACCTCGGGAAACTCAAAAATAGAGAGGACATTTTTTTGGTAAATATCATAAATAATATGTGCTCTGTCATTTTGTTTTTCCGCGTGCTTTGTAATTTTGTTTTCCCGGGTGTTTTGTCATTTTCATGGCCTGTTCGCCATTTTTATTTCCCGCTTATGAAAAAAAAAGACTAAAAATTATCTCAGCAAAATGTTCCCCCAAGGTAAATTTATGGCGGTGTGAAAAAGAACAAAAGAATCGCCCATGAAAGTTACCGAGGCAAATAGGTAGGTTTTCCAAGTACCCCAAGATAAAATGACCAATCGTGAGGCAAACCTCAAAGATAAGCAAATAAAATAAACAGAGAAATTTGAAATTAAATATGATGGCGTGAGGTTTAGATTTCCTGAGGTCAACTTTGCGTGTTCAAGGCAGCAAAAACGAGGTCTTTCTTAGAATCATGGTTTGATGGCTTGCTGATTTGTAAGTAAATGCTATTTTTTTTGGAAAGTTGGCATTTAAATACAACACTAGTCAAGGAAGATCTATAGTGCGTTTTCTTATATGTATTTCGATTGCATCTCAAGGTTTAGAAAAACCCAACAAAGAGATTTATATAAACGGAGTCCTCGCCTTCTATTTCTTTGCTGTCTGAAATACAGACATAACAAAGCAGTAGAGGACTGTCGAAAGAGTATAAATAATAAAAGCGAGATGATGCTAAGCAAGCACCCTCGAATTACCCATTTTCACATTTCGCGCCAAAAACAGTATGAAAAATTGACCTTGGTAAAGTGTTAAGTAAGTAAGTAAGTAAGTAACTTTATTTAATGAGGGTTAAAACACTTTACAGTCGCTGACTGACAAACCCGTGGCCCTCGCTTAAACAATTAAAATGTTAATTACAAGAATTTTAAAAATATCTAACTATGAATAATAATGAGTATAAAACTGGTAAAAATGCTAATATCAATAAAATGGACTAAAATCTTGTTAGTGCATGCAATAAAAAGAGTAAAAAGACACTATGAAATTGGGAAATGTTCAATATTTGCATACCCCATCTTTATAAGCTTGATGCATTTCTCTTTAAAAATATTAAAGTGCATATGAAGTAAAAAATAGTTACTGCTTATTTTTAAGGCTTTTCGAAATAAAGACGAATGGCATTTTCCTTTTTGAAATATCTTGTTTCGTTATGGAGATATTTAGGTTTTTGTAATATGCAAATGAGGAAAGTGATGACGTCATTAATCGTTCCAGAAAAGGATAAATCACTGAATCAAGCATATCTCTTGTAGTATTAAAGCGGTGTTCTTCAAACTTGGCACCATCAATGTTCATCATCAAAGGCACAAGATGGCATCCGTTGCGCCGTTGCCATGGGAACAGTCTTGGATCCAGTCTCCTTCTGTTATAAACAAAATATCTCCATTTGCAGCGCTTTAAAAATGAACAGTGGGTCTGGCGTGTAACACACGTGGTGCCCATCTTAGCTTAATTATCTTCATTAGCTTTTGGGAGTGCATCACCTTTGGTTAAGAATAAACTGGGAATGTCAGTGTTAATAGAAATAAGTCTTTGCGGCAAAACTGTTGCCATGGCAACGGCGCAACGGGTGCCATCTTGTGCCTTTTATGATGAACATTGATGGTGACAAGTGTGAAGTACACCGCTTTAATACTCCAAGAGATATGCTTGATTAAAGGGGCAGTCTCACCAAAATTTCGTGCTACTTGAAAATCCAATGAAGGTGTTGGTATCAATTGGGAATTGCCTAACCTTGTTAAAGTGCATTGTACTAGTCACAAAAGTTGTTTAAAACCGGTTTGGCTACGGACGGGTAGGAAAGAAGTGGTCTAAAATTTGAAAACGTCGGGCCGACGTTTTCAAGTTTGACAGTGTTACATGGAGGAAAATCACTAAAAAACTATCGATTATGGGTTGTTCACATCCGAGAGAGTGAATTTATGCCTTTTTTGTCATTAAAAGGTTAGTCTGTTGATCAGTGAGTGCACCTTTATAATTCTAGCTTAGTTTACACAAAAACGTAGAAGACCTCCCGTGATACTGCCCCTTTAAGTGATTTATCTTTTTGTGGAACGATTAATGACGTCATCACTTTCCTCATTTGCATAATACAAAAACCTAAATATCTCTAAAACGAAAAAAGATATTTCAAAAAGGAAAACGCCATTTGTCTTTATTTTGAAAAGCCTTACATATAAGTAATAAATATTTTTTACTTCATAGGCACTTTAATGCTTTCACATGATCTTATGTTAGGAGGTAGGGAATTCCATAATGAAGTTGATGTAGAAGCAAAAGTTTTCCCCCCTTCTGTCGCTCTGTTGCTCTTGGGGCATCGTAGCGTGATGTGACTATAACGCGAGGATCTTACCGATACGTCACTCACACGTATCAACTTACTAGTGTTAAGTGTGTGACCGCAAACGCCTCGGTAACGTATTCCCGCGGTGAGTTTAATTACCTTGGTGTTATTTACCTTGGGAATGCTATTTGCCTAAACATTCGTTACAAACATATCGGCATTTCTATTTTCAGCGTTTTCGTCACAAGAAACATGTATGAAATACTCTATCTTCTGATATTGTTCTTTGATCATTAAAAACGGGCAATAAATAAGAAAAGAAATGGAAAACAGTGCAAAACGTCGGCACAAGGAGGTGAAGTGGGGGACGAGTGCTTCGAGTAACGCTCAATTCCTCTTGCGTTCAGTTTGTGTCGGAAATAGAGAGGACGGACGTTTTTTTGGTAAAAATCATTTAAATAATATGTGTTCTGTCATTTTGTTTTCCCGCCTGTTCGCCATTTTTATTTCCCGCGTATGGAAAAAGAAGACTAAATATTATCCCAGCAATATGTTCCCCCGTCTCTGCTTTCCCTATCCCCGGATATGGTAAATTTTCTAAGAACACCTATTTTTTTAGTGGCGCGAAAGTCTTTAATGAACTCCCTGTAAATATTGCAAGCATAAATAACATACAAGCTTTTTGCGGCCAAGCAAAACATTTACTTTTATAATAACTATTTAGTAATTAGTATATTTTAATCTCTTTTTGACTGACATGAGACAGCCCAAAGGGCCTTTGATTAGTTTTACTTTTTTGCCTCTTATATTAGTTTTATACCAGGATTGAAAGGTTACCAGAAATTGCCTCAAAAATACTGGCAGAACATGTGAAATGGCTGTTCAGTTGTTTTCTGTGAAATGTGATGTATACCCTCCCCCCCCCCCCCTTTACCACCCTCGTACAAGTCCTGCACTTATAACATTTTAAAGGTTACTGATGTAGTCCTTTGCCAGAAGGTAAAACAGGTCAGTTCTTGTCGAAATTGTTTTCCAAAGTTCTCTGTATACCAAAGTTCTCTAAATGGTGTCTTAGGCCGTTGAAGTTAATAGTTGACGTTTTAAGCTTGATGCTATTAACAAAGGTTTTATTACCTTTGGAGGATTGCTAGGGAGTTACATGTGTGATTATAATAATGCTTTGCAAAATTTACTTTGTGGTAATTTTGTATTGTTTCTTTTAGGCACAGAATCCAGTGGTGACAGTGATTCTAATCCTAGGTGTGGTGATACTTACACAGAAAGATTTCCAGTTGGAAAAGGGAAATCTTTCTTCTGTCGTCCCAGTTTAAAAGGGAGATATGTGATTGTCAGATTTGTGGTCAAAAATAAGCCACTCACACTCTGTGAAGTTGAAGTGTATTCTGAGGGAAGAGGTACATTTTATAATTAACAATAATATTCTGTGAGCGTGCACATAGTGCCAAGTTGGCTATAAGTATCTCATATTCAATAATTGTTTTATTAAAATTCGTTAAAGAATTGCAATATTTGAGCTCCCCGCCTGTTTTCTCTGATGTGTATATGTACCATATTTGTGGTCCATGTTATATGAGCTCAGATACATGTACCATGGCCTGTAAACCAATCAAAACTCAGGAATTGCAATCTACCATGGCTAGTTTTTAATAATGCTTATTAGTTTATGCTAATAAAGCTGTTCCTCTTGTAAGGATCTGTCTTTGCTTGTCTTTTTTTGTTCTAACATTTAATGTATTACTAATTATTTTTTAAGTTTTAAACTTTAGAAACTGCTAAAACAATTATTATATATAAAAGATGTATCAAGTACACAAAACTTGGACTCTATTTTAAGATTTCATACCCTGGCATAGTGAACCCTTGATTTCACTTGTTTGAAGACATATACACATGCAACTTTTTATGTTCTTTGCATGAATCTGTTGTTGTTTGAAGAAGCAATTTATTATGTAAACAGTAGTGATACTAAAACAGATGCACATACACTTTTGATGTGTTGTGGTTATATCAATCTAAAAATGCAGATTTAATTTTTTCAGTTAGTTTGACACCTAGCCTGTAAATTAGATAGCAGCCGAAATCAAATTGCATTCATCTCAAAAAGTGAAGTTGGAAGAAGTCAGTCAAGAACTTCATAGAAAGATAGCTTAGGGGGTTGTCTGTGGTAATTACCAAAAAGCACCCTTGTCCATGCATGTATTATACTAAAACAGCATCCTAAAGTTATTTCTGCTACAATATACTACAGTACTGATATTAAGTGAACCCATGGTCATCTAGTTAATATTAATGTAATTAATGTAAGTAATGTAATTAATATTAATCAAATTATTATCTTCTCCTGGGAGGCATGGTGGCCTAATGGTTATTGCCCTGAACTCCGGATCGAATGGTCCGGGTTTGAGCGCTGGCCAGGGCACGAGGTTGTATTCTTGGCAAGGCACTTCACTGTGATAATGCCTCTCTCCATCCAGGTGCATAAATGGGTACCGGCAAATTTACTGCTGTGATGGACTAGCATCCCATCCAGGGGGGAGTAGAAATACTCCTAGTCGCATCATGCTACAGAAGCTGGGATAAGCTCCAGCCTGATGGGCCACTTGGCTCATATGTAGACTTTTTATCATTATCTTCTCTTGGGGTCAGGTTATTTTTTGGTAAATCATGAAGAAACAAAAATAAACAGTTTAAGGTATAATTATATTTCAGCATGCGCAATGCAGGCCATTGGTGTGTCCAGTGAGGAGTCATTTCCAGACAGCAGCTTCTCAGCCCTATCATCAAGTAGTGGTAATGAAGCTTACAAAGGAAGACTGAATGGAGCTGGTGCATGGTCACCCAGCACTGACGGCAATGCTATTGACTACCTACAAATTGACCTGCAGTATGAGTTTGTTATCTGTGCTGTAGCTACTCAGGGAAAGCCAACTGCAGATGAGTGGACAGAAGAATACAAGTTGCATTCATCACTAAATGGAACCAACTGGGTCATCTATCAAGAAAACAATGCTGATAGGGTATGTTTAATTGAAAAAGGTAATTAACAGGGAGGCAGTGTGTTCAAGAAATTACAGTGCCCGACTTAAAATCTTGAGGTTGCAGGTTAATTTAGACCCCATTCTGACCACTGGCTGGTGTTGTTCTCAGTAGCTAGCCTCAAGTTCAATTCCTTGGCCTCATTTGGAAATAACTGGTCTGCCTGCCAGTTGGCATTTTTAAGCCTGTTATAATTCATTTAAAAAACAATTGAATGTTCAAGTGTTAGTTCACACATCACTTGAAAATCCTATTATTGTGGGAGTTGAGAATGCTTGGCCTGTTACAAATGTTAATGTGAGAAAACATCCACAGGATTTTGACTGCTGGGAAACAGGTATGTAACTGGAAATGCCTAAATATAAATGTTTCTAAATGTATTGTCCCTTGTTTGTCATATTTTTGTTGTGTCCAATTGTGATTCGAACAGTTTTTCCACCTAGTCACGATCTGTGGTACTTCTATAAGCCAATTTTACATTATTTTTGCATTTTGTGAGTTAATTCAATGAATAATCCAATATTGTTATCATAATTAGTTTCAATGTCTATTTGAAGCGTTTTTTTTTAAATAAGCTTATTTCTGGCAGTTCTGATATGTTTTCTAGTGTGACAGTACATTTATTCCTGTGCTTCCAACTTATTTTATAGGTCTTCAATGGTAATTCTGGAGAAAATGAAACTGTAAAACACAGTCTGAAGGAAATTGTGAATGCAAAGTTCATCCGGTTCCAGCCAACAAAGTACAACACTCACAAAGCTTTGAGAGTAGAGGTGTATGGAATACTTTTGTCTTCAGGTATTAATTATTATTCAACAAATTCACATGATGCCCAGATATGGTAAGAAAGTAATTGTTATCCATTATCTGTACATAACAGATATCCTGTGATTATAAGTATGTTACCAAGATTCATCCAAAATCTTGCACAGTGCTGTACAACCAGAACCATTTTTTTTCTTGCTTCCAAAAGGGTTTTGTTGACAATTTGTTAAGTATTAAAACAATTATCCTGCTCAATCTTGCAGAATATTGTCAGCCTCATTGGCTTAAGCCTACTATAGACCTCCAACCTCCTACTATAGACGGCCAAGCTTCAAGAATTAGTCTTTGTTGCCATGCCGATGACCTGTCAACAATTTTATTTCGCTATACCTGAACATATAGTGCTACCAAACATATACAATAACATTAAGAATTTTTAGAGTCATTAAGAATACTTGTTATTGAATAATTGAATAACAATAATTTTATTGTTAATTATTCCACTTGCTATCTGCAGATTGCTGACTGTGGATTGCCAAAATAATTATATAAGCCCCAGCCTACAATAGTATTTCACTTCTTATTTTCAGTCCCTTCACAGGCTCCCAGTGGCTTCACTGTGGCTGCCAGCAATTCTACCAGTGTAAAGGCTTCATGGCAGTTACCACCAGAATATGCCAGACATGGAATCATCACAGGATTTAAACTGTTCTTCAAAGAGAAAGGTTCTGCAGGGTCACCAACTGTGTTAACTATTAACAGTAATGCAACACGGACAAGAGATGTCAGTGGGCTTGATAAGTACACAGAATATGAATTTCAAGTGTTGGCTGTCAGTTCCAATGGTGATGGAACAAAGAGTTCAGTATTGGTGGAGAGAACAAATGAAGATGGTAAGATATAAAGAAGCCATGATTTCAATGAACACTCCACTTATAGTATTAAATTATTTTTTGCTAAATCTAAACAACGGGTTTCCAATGAAAATGAGCAGCCACACACATTGGTGTGTTCAACTCATCCTCTTAAAATCTTAAAGTCACTGCATGTGGGAAGCAAGTGGCAAAAGGTTGTGTTGTTGTTGGCAACGTGTTTCTTTGTTATTTCACAAATTATTTTGAGTCTTTTGTTTTGGACCAAACTGATAATGCTCTTATTTTGTTCTCAGTGGAAAATTTTCCAAATAGGAGATATTCAAAGTGCACACAAAAACTCTTGTAACTTGCAATTAAATGGTTAGCTGCAAAACGTTTATTGAGACAATTTTGAGATTTTAAAATTTGCAGCTCGTATCGTCTTTTATTAAATACATGTATGTTTGGATAACAACTAATGTTGTTGAAACACGATATACAAAAGTAAAGTGTGTGTAAACTGACAACTAACCCCTTACATGCATTATGGTCTTTTATTGTGTATTTATCAATTCCCTAGCATTTAGGAACTAATCAAGCTTTGTTGCAACTCCACTTTGTACCAAACGTGTGTATTGATAGGGTAAAGGTAAAGGTAAAGGTAAACTTTATTTATGCAGGGTGGCCCATTCAGCACAGTGGCTGGTATCCAGAGGGGCCCTGCTAAATACAATTTCTAAAAATATAAAATGTCTAATAGTTTAAAATAGTTATAAAAATAGAGTTTAAAAAAACTAATGTCTAGTAGTTGAAATAGTTATATAAAAAGAGTTTAAAAAATTAAAACGAGTTCCTAGCATGAACTGGTAGGGAAAAAAATAGATATCATAAATTAGGTGCTATAAATAAAATGAGCTTTGACAAGATTTTTAAAAGAGGAAAGTGATACAGCTTGTTGGATTTTACAAGGTAGTGAATTAAAAAGGGCTGTACCAGAAAATCTAAAAGTACGTTTGCCAAGGCTAAGTTTGGGTTTGGGTAGATGGAGGTCAGCCTTCCTTCGAGTGTTGTAACCATGTAGTCAGATTAACTGACAGGTGGCCATGAGCATTGACCAGTAACATTCCAATTAAGCTGTACATTTTTGGACGTGCAATGCTAGCATTGCCAGCTTATTATTATTAACCGCACCTCATGGTTCTTGCTCTGCTATGCACTAAGATTTATAAATAGACACCATTACATCATCCATGGAATTTGTTGTTGCGGCAGCTTTCTCTTTCGCTACATTACAAATAAGGAATGCACTGACGTTGCAGCTTTCACTTTCGCTATGTGACAGATAAGATCATGCTTACTTTGCAAGTTTATTTCGCTAGAGGCGATGACATTAATTTATTTGCAATTTTGCGAGTATTTTTTGTGGGTGTAGTCAATTGAAGTGAATTTTTTGGCTGTTTCTTATAAGGAAGTTCAGAGATTTCAGGAATATTTAATATTTGCAAAGAAAGCCAGAACTTGCCAGAATAACCAGCATGGCTACGTCATTAGAAGGGAAAAACCACAAAGCTTAAGATAGCTGGGGATAATGTAAGCCTCGGATTGTGTAACTCGCGCGACTTCTTTGCTAGTCCTTTACTCATAGTTCAAACAAATTAAATTTTACCATGACTTTTGAGGAAGAAAGCTGTTAATTATCAATCAAAAGCACTATGTGCAACAACTGTTTTTTTTGGAAGTGGCAATGAGCTACTGAACTCGGAAAATGAATTATTAATAAATGAGGATTTATCAAATCGCAACGCGGTCTAGCGTGCATCGCTTTAAACAAATCATACGTCACACCTGACAACGTTGGAGTTCGGGGTCCAGATTAGAGAAAATAACTCTAGTAAAAACTTCTACACCGATCCATTAGTAGCAAGCACAATAATATTAACCTATTTGGTAAATAAAATAAAGACACGGCAACTGGTTGTCCTTTGTGGTTCGTTGGGCAACAAATGAGTGGCCTGTAATCTCCAGCAAAGTGAACATTATGGGTGTCAAATACTGTATGCTACAAACGACAACAAAGGTCAAACAAAATGAACAGAATTAAAAATAAATTTTATTAAACGCTAATTTTGTACTTGAATTTTGTACTTGGACAGTTTGATAAAAGCGATTGCGCTATACAAACGTCTACATTCGCACCCTAGACTGTTACAAGCCGGAACACGAAATTGTCATGCCAAAAGACCCGAAACTACAGGAGTTACGTTACGTCTGTCAACCATCTGTCAAACCCTTTTGTATTCTCTATTAAAATAGATCTTTCGCAATGCGTTGATTACAGTCAGTACAGTAAACTCTGCAGTCACAGCGAGAATCTTAGCTTTTTGAGCGCAGCTCCCAGTGGCTTTGCTGAGTTGTACAACGTTTGTACGCCGCCGATGATTGTAAATTTGAGCCGCGAAGTCTGATTTTGTGATGGAGTCGGTGACACGTGGAACGAGTTTTTGGATGAATTCGATTGCGTGGACATCTGCATAACTTTGGAGGCAAGTTGTTTTCTTCTCTATATTTTTATGCGTGCTTGGAAATATATGATCGCTTTTATCGATCCACGCATCTGTCGTTCTGCAACTTTGAGCTTAGATCGCTTGAGTAGCTAGTAGCGGCTGCCGGCCGTTATACATGCATCACTTGTAAAGATCTATACGGATTTACGTTGTTTTTACTCGTTTGACTCTCTTTACGGTGGAATCTCAAGGATTGTAAAGGTTGAAATATTTAGTGTGATTTCTAGAACGCGAAATCGATTTTACACCCACACTGAAACATGTCGATGACTACTTCGGAGCGGGTAGGTGCATGAACTTTAATACGAGAGAACTTTACGAGCGAACTCTTCCGAGTGAAACCTTTATCAGAAGCCTAGATTTTATAGTGAGCTATCTATATAATGGAGTTTGAAACGCTAAGAGAATCATCAATACTTGCGGGAACTGACGCTGTTGAGCACTCAAGCATTGCGAAAAACTGGACTACAGACATGCAACAGAGTTTTCCTTATCAACACAAGAATCTTCTCGAAGATGCAATGGACACCATATTTAAGCTTAGTTGCGCTCTAAAAGAAGAAACGAAAAACGAAATGAGTACTTCAAGCAGCTTTTGGGTAACTATATTCTTTCTTTCAATTTTTGCTTTTATAGTATTGGTTTCATTGGGTTTATCTTGCTTTGTTTTTATCGTTTCAATTATTGTAACAGCATATGCTCTTGTCCAGCACTTCATGTCGTATGTAGATGGCTATGTAGAGAATGTTGTTATTTCGGCATTTGATGTTTGTGATATCTTAGACAAAGCTATTTACTCAACCGGAAATGTAAACAATTATTCAATGGTGACAATAAAAGCGAGAAAAGACATGAGATCTCGCAATGCGAAGTATGTTTACTATAATTATTGTCGTGTAAGGTTATGTAAACAGCGTGATCCAAGTTAATTTTTTAAAGAGAAGCCCGAGTACACACGTACGCAGTTAAGCGTCTAGTTCATTTTGATTTGAATTGGGAGTAAAAGAAGCAAGTTCCAAGGAGACAAATTCAAGTTTGCGTGTTGTTTGCGTGTTTTCATGCTAGCGTGTGTACACTCTTTTCTCTGTACAGCGTTTACAATTGACGTTCAATTTCCGGAATGTGTTTTGATAGTGTCATGAGCAGGTTTGATTGCTGTGAAGATTAAGCGTCGCATAAAATTTATTTTGAAATCGGCTAGGTTGACCTTTGTCGCGTGACACTGATAATCTTCTGTCAGCTAGTGATTACACAAACTTCGCTTTCAATTTCGCTTTCACCGTCACATGCAAACTTAAGAAAATTCTGTTGATTTTTCTATAGGGCAGAAACAACATACACCTGATTTAAGGTAAAATAAAAATAAAATATGTTCACAATCGATTTTCAAATTATCATCACATACCCATCGAAACAAAACTATCAGCGCCTAAAGTACAATGGTCTGTCATCGGTCTTAATAAACCGCAACGTCAAACTGAGAGTGACGTTACATGTAGGTCTGCCAACCATCTGTCAACGGCCTTTTGTTTACATCTGATCGACTGAAGGAGTGGAGGGAGGAAGGAAGGATGGAAGGGAGGGAGGAAGGAAGGAAGGAAGGAAGGAAGGAAGGAAGGAAGGAAGGAAGGAAGGAAGGAAGGAAGGAAGGAAGGAAGGAAGGAAGGAAGGAAGGAAGGAAGGAAGGAAGGAAGGAAGGAAGGAAGGAAGGAAGGAAGGAAGGAAGGAAGGAAGGAAGGAAGGAAGGAAGGAAGGAAGGAAGGAAGGAAGGAAGGAAGGAAGGAAGGAAGGAAGGAAGGAAGGAAGGAAGGAAGGAAGGAAGGAAGGAAGGAAGGAAGGAAGGAAGGAAGGAAGGAAGGAAGGAAGGAAGGAAGGAAGGAAGGAAGGAAGGAAGGAAGGAAGGAAGGAAGGAAGGAAGGAAGGAAGGAAGGAAGGAAGGAAGGAAGGAAGGAAGGAAGGAAGGAAGGAAGGAAGGAAGGAAGGAAGGAAGGAAGGAAGGAAGGAAGGAAGGAAGGAAGGAAGGAAGGAAGGAAGGAAGGAAGGAAGGAAGGAAGGAAGGAAGGAAGGAAGGAAGGAAGGAAGGAAGGAAGGAAGGAAGGAAGGAAGGAAGGAAGGAAGGAAGGAAGGAAGGAAGGAAGGAAGGAAGGAAGGAAGGAAGGAAGGAAGGAAGGAAGGAAGGAAGGAAGGAAGGAAGGAAGGAAGGAAGGAAGGAAGGAAGGAAGGAAGGAAGGAAGGAAGGAAGGAAGGAAGGAAGGAAGGAAGGAAGGAAGGAAGGAAGGAAGGAAGGAAGGAAGGAAGGAAGGAAGGAAGGAAGGAAGGAAGGAAGGAAGGAAGGAAGGAAGGAAGGAAGGAAGGAAGGAAGGAAGGAAGGAAGGAAGGAAGGAAGGAAGGAAGGAAGGAAGGAAGGAAGGAAGGAAGGAAGGAAGGAAGGAAGGAAGGAAGGAAGGAAGGAAGGAAGGAAGGAAGGAAGGAAGGAAGGAAGGAAGGAAGGAAGGAAGGAAGGAAGGAAGGAAGGAAGGAAGGAAGGAAGGAAGGAAGGAAGGAAGGAAGGAAGGAAGGAAGGAAGGAAGGAAGGAACTCCCGTTTTGCATACGCAAAAACAGTCGTAACAATGAACTTAATTTGTAAAAGCACGGTTATAAGTTGTTTGTAACTTGTTGTTGTTGTTGTTATTATTACAGTCAACTCTCGTTATAACGGACACACTCAGGACTTTGTTTTGTGTCCGTATTAGCGAGAGTCCATTATAGCGGGACTCATTTGCAGTCAAATCTCTAAAGCCAGGGATCTGAATTTTGTCCGTAATAGCGAGTGTCCGTAATTGCGGGGTGTTGACTGTATGTACGTACTCACGGATTAGGCCTGGGGACGAGTTTGTCTTTATCTTTGATTTGGATTCCTTCTTACGCAAAAAGTAACGCAAAAACATTTTTTTGGTTTGTTGAGAGTTAACTTACTTGTCGTAGAAATTTTTAAGAACACTGTGTTACTTCAGAGTGTTTTTCCTCATGTTTTCTCATGATCTGGACATTTCATTTCAACTTAAATGAAGTGATTGTATGAAAAGGCGGTAAAAGACTTGGTACGTTCACAGGCAGCCCAAGCTCACGTTTCGAGCGGTTGGTAGGTATAAATTGGTGTTGCGTAACACTAGACCGTTGAGAATATTATAAGGCTTTGTATGGGATTTGGGTCGATTTTGGCCGTATTTATGCTTAAAATACAGTAAATATACAAAATAAACTTACTTTTGCCATTTGCTGTGTCCTTTTGCCTGTTTTGCGTCTTGAAGTGGTGTTTTAGTCGATTTTTCTCTTCCCTGTTCCTTCCTTCCTAAGACGGAAGTAGGAAGGAAGGAACAGGGAAGAGAAAAATCGACTAAAACACCACTTCAAGACGCAAAACAGGCAAAAGGACACAGCAAATGGCAAAAGTAAGTTTATTTTGTATATTTACTGTATTTTAAGCATAAATACGGCCAAAATCGACCCAAATCCCATACAAAGCCTTATAATATTCTCAACGGTCTAGTGTTACGCAACACCAATTTATACCTACCAACCGCTCGAAACGTGAGCTTGGGCTGCCTGTGGTACGTTGTTCACCTTCAAAGCTGAATGAAAGATGCAAAGAAAGCATGCTGATGCGAAGAAAGCATTCTTCGTGAATATTTCTCACTTTATTTACCCATCTACATCATGGAAACTCATGCCAAATGATTAAGGACAACCTCGTAACGGGAAGATCCGAAATAATTGCTTACTTGAACATGATATACAGCGGACAACACCGAGACTTGAAGCACTGCGGCTGACCAAGGCAGGAAAATTAATTGAGCTGACATTGAGCTGAAATAAAAGTGAGCTCAGAGCCGGTGATGTTCACTAAGTGATGGATAAAAGACTGTTAACAGCTACACCGAAAGGAAAGGAGAGATCGATCTTTGCTGATAATTCAAAACATGTACATGTTGGTGCACCCTGCGAGCAGAGCCTCTTTTGACTTCCCTGAGGCAGTCCAGTTTAGTTTATTAGCGAAAAAGAAAGGGCTCTGCTCGCAGGGTGATGTTGGTGGTGTTGGAGTATTCAGTAAGCTTACAACGAATAGCGGGTTCGCTTCCGAAGTTATTGTGCTGGTTTGAAATTTGTTCCCTGCAATAGTACAAGCCTTTTTCAAACATGAGGTAACATATGTATGCGCTAAGCACAAGTCTGATTTTACGAATGAATTTGAAGTTGTTTCGGTTTTCAGATCTTCCCGTAAACATTTATAATTCAATTAATGCTGCTTTGAAACCTGTTCGTGTTTGTACATTTTATGCAGACATTGTTTATTAAATATTGCATTTGGACTAATTGTTTTGTGTTTTAGTTAGTGGAGTTAACTGTGATGTTCATAATTGGATTTTGAAAACTGTATTATCAATTACAAACTACACGTACAGAAAAATCCTGTGAACAAGAACGAGTAAAACTATTTAGCGATGCTGTACACCAAAATATATTTAAGTGATCTATTATCTAACCATTCTTGTTTTAAACTCGCTTGCATTTGTTTTGTTTATCTTATCAGCAAACGCGTAAACCAATATTTCGCTGATTTTGTTGCGACTTACCTGTGCTTGGCTGAGTGATTTCAGACTTTACCTACCGCATATTTGCTTACCAGAAATGAAGAAAATTGAATCATTTCTTCTGCATAAAGTTCTCTAAGGTATATTTAGCAACGCGTACGATAAAACAGAATTTGTTAATCATGCAACCAAACCGCAACAAAAAGAAGACGGTTAAGACAACATTGTAAACTTATTCTTAGTTAGCGTGTAACACTTCCCAAATCACAAACTGTCACAATTCTTACACAAAGTCTGCAATGCTTTAACATGACTTGCATAACCGGCACCATCAATTTGAGTTTATTTTTCCGCTGTGATTTCTCAGTTTGCCATGGCGTGAGTTCATTTTGTTTACTGTGTTGAGCAGCCTTTTTTATCTTCTGTTGTTTTTGCCTTGAGTTGATTTTTTTGCCCTCACTGTTTTGTAGTAAATCAAAACAGGGTCAAGGTCTTTCATGCATTGAATAACTCATAGAGGCATATTAATTAGCGTGCAGTAAACGTTTTAAAAGGTTTTACTAAGATTTGTTGTGTGCGCCTACGTGCATACGTGAGGAACCCAATAAAGTGCACTCGTCAATTTCAATTTTATAGAACCTGCCACATCAGGCAATAAAAGTCAGAATGGTTAACCTCGAAATATATTGACATTACCGTTCGTCAACAAAACCATGAGAGGTTTTTAAGGTATTAAGTTTAACCATGAGCGATTAAAAAATAATTTATTTTGTTCCTACATAGGCTACTGAATAAGCTTAGAAATAGTGTGGCTACTTATTTGATAACACTAGCAAAAAAGTAATAAATGGGAGCTCCGCTTTTAGGCCTGCCTAAATCTATATATTATTATTATTATTATTATTATTATTATTATTATTATTATTATCATCATCATCATCATCATTATTATTATTATTATTATTGTTTGTTTTTGATGTTGATTGACATTCATGTAACTGGTTTGAAATTAAGGTCGAAAAATAGAGAAGTAAAAAGTGTTAACAGCTGAATCTCGATAACTTAACCTCCTGTTAGCTTGAACCTTTTTTGATTCTCTTTCAAGTCATTTGTTACTTGTTACCTTCAATAAATGGAACCTTTTCAATTCCTCTTGAATGTCAAAATATCGAAATTCATCTGTATTTCATTCGAATTGCTGCAGTTCTTGTAGAGGAATTTAGTCCTACAATCTCATCTACAGTGTACCTGAATACGATGACACAAGTAACAGCTTTGCCTATCTTAAGTACCTTAAATATAGCCAGTGCTTTGAAAAGTACCCATATTTTCTTTGGACAGCTAAAAGTTATTGCTAATCATGATTGTTTTTCCCTAATAGCTTAGAAATCAGCATAGACGTTTCTTGAAGGGAGTATTTATAGCTACTCAATATTTTTATTGTTTAATTGCAGTGTTTTCATAAACCATGAATGTAAACAATGTTTGGCTGTGCAAGCTTATTCTACCACTTTTTTCAGTTCCGTCAAGCGCTCCTAGTAACTTCAGTGTGACAGCAAGCACTTCTACAGTCATTACAGCAACCTGGCAGTTACCACCAGAAGACTTAAGAAATGGAATAATTGACGGCTTTAGACTGTTCTACAAAAAAAAGGACTCTGAAGGGTCATACACTATGTTACTAATAAATGATGGAGGAATTTTTTCAAAAGATGTTCCTGGGCTTGGAAAGTACACAGAATATGAATTCCAAGTTTTGGCATTCACGTCTGTTGGTGATGGACCAAACAGTACTGTAAAAGTTGTGAGAACAAAGGAAGATGGTAAGAAGGCTAAGTATTAGAAACCTGATCTTGTTAAAGAATGAAAATAGGCCCATTTATACTTTACTTGGGTAAAGTTGTATATATGCACATCAGATTCCCTTGAGGATATACAGAAGTGGGGGAATGAGCAACTGGGAACTAAATGGAATTAGGAACGTTTGTGCATGAGGACTCCCATTGAGAAGAGGACCGCAATTCTCTTTGTACTTAACTGGAATGACAATGAATATTAAGCTTTTGATCAACAGAGTTAGTAAAGTTCAAGACCTGTTGGTGCAATCTATAGCTTTCGCTAACCTTCTATTAGACCTCTTGTTTATGACTGTTTTCAGATGTGTAAATTTATTTATTTAGTCACAGACAACCAGTAACAAGCAAAATAATTGACTTCTTTGGTATAATGCATTATAACATGTAAACATTGCCAAAAAACTCCTTCGATTTTTTTTCAAATGTGTTTTTTCTTTTTTTGTGTGTGTGCATTCATTTATTTGAATAAATCAACGAATTCCATGAGCTTATCTTAATAATATTTAAAAAAATCATTTGCAGCTCCTTCAAAGGCTCCTAGCTTCTCTCTCACTGCAAAATCCTCCACCAGTATTACAGCATCCTGGCAGTTACCACCAAAAGACTTCAGGAATGGAATCATCACAGGATTTAAACTGTTCTACAAAAAGAAAGGCTCTGCGGGGTCACCAACTGAATTAACTATTAACAGTGGAGCAACTCGGACAAGAGTTGTCAGTGGGCTTGATAAGTACACAGAATATGAATTTCGAGTGCTGGCCTTCACTTCTGCTGGTGATGGAACCAAGAGTGCAGTAAAGGTTGAGAGAACAAAGGAAGATGGTAAGAAATTAATTTAAATGATGCGCAAATCGACTGGCATAAATCACTGCATTGCCAACCTAGCTGGGTACAATTAAACAGTTGGCGTGACCTAACGTCTTGTACAAGGACTTATTACTGACAAGTAATAAGCCACAGATTGTTGGGTCTATAGAACAGATCTTCTTGTTTCCTTCAAGAGATCTGGACAGCTACCTTAAAACATTGTGATAATATTACACATCCACTTCTACTAGTCTTTGCTAAGGGCAACTGGTTGTCATGCTGTGAGAAAAAATAAATAATGTTTAAACGATTTGACTAGACTTGAGATACATGCTGTTGTACAGTATGAGTACAGTTGTAGCTGTGTTGTATCTATTTCCACTGGTCATGTGGCTACCACGTACATAGGTGCCTGATAAAAGAAAATCCATGTGTATAGTGTACTACAACAATCAAAAAGTAATTATTAGGCATAAGTTATTTTGCTGCTTGATTTGTTAACATTAGAATCTAGTCCTGTTATGCAACTTGATAGGCTTGTTTTAATAATTTTTAGTATATACCACACAAGTAAATAGTGCTTTCCACGTGCGCTGATTGGTTAACTCGGAGGTGATTAGCAAAGTACTATTCATCTCCGAGCAGCGGAAGAGAAACAAAATGGCTTCACACGTCGCTTCAGGTACCGAAAGTAATGTTTTGGTCCGCTAGTTATTCAACTTGTGTGGTATATACTAAAACAGTTATTCACCTCAGTGTCGGTGAAAGTGGTGAATATTTACCTCCACTTCGGTGAATAATTGTTAAATATTTGACTTTAGGTATTACAGTGCGGCTACTATTACCGGGGTCACCCAGACAAAGTTAACCAATCACAAAACAGAACGGAAACAATAGATTTCAACATTTTTGACTTCAGCCAATGAAATGCCGAGTACAGAACAATGAAATTTCAACTTGTTCGTTCGCCACGAAAACAGATCGATACAAATTTGGACTGTAAGGCACTGAGTTTTCAATTAATTTCGATTGTAACCCTTTTGAACTTGAGTAGTTGTGACAGCAACATTTTGAAGGTAAATATTAGCGATGTTTATGAAACAGAAGTTCGAAACAGGGCAAGCAATGACCTTACCGTTTGTCTCAACGGTTTCGCTCGTGACAATTTCAAGTTTTCTCTACGCCATCAACTGGAGTTTTGGTAGTACCATTTGGAAAATATATACAAGCAATGCTAGCGAGGAAAGACTTTCTTTACAGCATAACCTACCAATGAAAACGACGATCATAGTTTAGGCAAAGTGCGTGGCGTATTTGCAAGCAACCGCGAAAACTTGTTCGCCAGCGTGATAAATTCAGTTTTCTGTGCTGTCGGATAATTGGGTTCCACCGAAAGCGTATCGGCCGTTTACATCCAAAGTTTCGGCAATTCAGCGAGTTTGAATAAACACGCAAAAAAAAACCACTCAACCGTCTGAGTAGAATATTTGCGGGCGTGGGTTTATTCTTCAACATGCATTTCAACAACATGAACAGCCAACAACAACTTTATTTGCGATCAAAATATGAAGTTGCAATACAACAAATATCGTTAGCGCAGTTCAACAGCAAAATGGTATTGATAACTTGTCGAGTACAAGTTCCTGGATTGATAAAACCATATAAATGCGATAGGGGTTGCCTTGATTAGTAAACAAAAAGTATAAACTCAACGATACAGTACTTGACATGTTTATATTTGTCACTTAGGGTTATTACTGTGAGCTTGAGCCGCTGTATTGGAAAACACTTTGTTGTAACGGGGTAATCGTGTTCCTCTGGAACTCCTCAATGATAAATGGTAAACGCCAATCACTGTTTTCATCGAATGGAATTTTATTACCAAGCGCTTTCTTCAAGGTCATCAAATCTTTATCCAGTAGAAGACGATCCGTTCCAGCATATTTCATTACATTCGCCTTTCTTAACCTTGGCCTCATGATGGGAAAGAAGCTGTTTGATGCCTTTTAACGAGCGGCCTTGAAGCTAAGGAGGTCATCCTTGGACTTCTGCTCCCGTTTCTCCAGACTCTTTATAAGGTCTTGAAGCTCAGTCATTGCAGATTTGAATTCTGGATGTTTAGTTTGAATGCTGCAGTTGCTTATTCCAGGGCATGTTGGGTTTTTACAGGTCCCTTTCGTATGCCCAGGCAAGTGGCAATTCGAGCATGTCTTGGCTCGTTTTGGCGCCATTTTGTCATATTCATTCGCTTGTGCTTGTAACCTCGAGAACTCGTGCTTCGCGCTGGCAATTCTCGTTTGCAGAAACTGGATGTCACTTGTGATGCCTTCTTGTTTCTTTCCGAGGAAGCCAGTTGGCTTGCTAGATTCACCCCCTTGAGTTGTTGGCGGGATGTAAACCGGTGGTGTGCTGCCTGTGTTTGTAGCTGTTGTCGGCGCCTGTCGCATAGTCGTGTCCTTCATTGACCCAACAATCCCAACTCGTTCAATCTCTTTCACTAAGATTTTTTTCTGCGCGTATGATAGCTTCCGCGGAGATGGAAAGAAGACATCTAAATCAGATGCTTCAACATACTTTAGTGACTCTTTAGTCGTAAAGCCTCTTTCTTCAAAGTCCTTGGAAAACTGCTTTAGGTCTAGCCCACAAGAAATTGAGCCAAGCCAGCGTGAAACCTCGCTCTCCTCCATGGCGTGTCAGTTCAAATGACCAAACACTCTATGTGAAAGTTTATAATGAGCGGGAAAAGAGCGGGAATTTTGACCAATCAAAACAATAACTCTGAAACTCTAAGCCAATCAAACGTCTCCTTTGTCATTAGCATAGTGCCTTACAGATCTTACACTTACGTTGTCTCGCGATACAGAAAGGGATGAAACGCCAGTAACGAGAAATGGCCAGCAGAATTTCCGTGGAAAACGCTGTTGTGAAAGGTCACCATGTTTACTTGACGGATGTCAATGTTGGAGATATTTATGATTGTTTTCCAGAGGTAAACAACGTACGCGATCCTCACGCAATATCAGTGGTGAATGGGCATAGCGCCGTCGGACATCTTCCTGCTGGCTTTACCGATTGCATTTACAGCCTTTTTACAGAATTGAAAGAAAATGTCACTGTTCTTTGGTAGGAAATGGTTTTCACTGATCGTTATTTTTGTGATGTTTTGCTTATAGCTACTGGATGGAGTAGTGTGTAGTTGTATATAAAATCACAACATTCAAGACAAAGTTTGATGTAGTTTTATTCGGGCTTGGTTTTTCTGGGTTTTTCCGTTTCGACGTTGAAAGATTCGGTGCATCATTCCAGAAAGAATAACTGAAAAAGATCACCTCAGTGCTGTTATTTCTTTGCTAGCAGTGAAGCTTCAATTTTTCCTAGAAATCCCATGCCAACTGCCGTTGTTGGTTTCGTGCAAATAAACCCACATGTTCAGAAGGTCATGCTATTGGGCTGTGATTGGCGGATTTCGATCCGTCTTGTTTCTATGCTCGTAACACTATTAGGGGGTGTAAGAAATGATCAGGCTATGTATGTATGCATGTGGCATAAGAATGCGTTCCATCTGTAGCATTATTTTATTCAAGAAAAACTCTACTTGTTTCTTTTTAGTGAGATTACAGGGAATCCCGAACCAAGTGGAAGACCATGGCCGTTTATGTGGCATAAAGGAGGTGGAATAATCATACCATGCAGATATATCATTTTCTTTGAAAGAAAAAATCTTTCCACTGTACGCAATCGGTTGCAGCAATCTTTACATTTCATACCTGGAGGATCAATTTCTCAAGATGATTGACGCATCAACAAACATGGCAAACGCAGTACTTTGAATTTCCCATCACAAGTAATACGTTGTCAAATAAAGACAGTGTAGTCAGATAAGCACTTTTTATTACATGTAAAGCTTCGCTGAAGAATTTGTATTATATTTGTATTATGATACCTTATCAGTCATAAGAATAAAGAGGTGCAAAAAAATTTTGCCGCACAAGTATATACTTATCTTAACCTTCGCCACAAAAAACCCTCTTGCACCTAGCTATAGGGTACAACTTCACTGTACTTTTTCTTGTTGCTACATTCTCGGTCACTCAAAAACACCATTTAGACGTGACGCGTGTGAACACTTTTATCGGCTGTTTGCAACCTAAAAATCTAAAAGGACTACCGGTTTACCAAGGTCGTAAACAACAGAAAGGTAGTAAAATACACTAATCACTGCAAATAACCACAGTGCCTAAAATATGCACAAGAGTTTTTCGCTGTTATTTCACGACACGCGTCAAAAATTGCAATTTCAGTTTGGTTCTGAGCAAGGAGCTGGTTGCGTTTCAGGAAGCATTTTATTTGATGAAAACACAACTCGCAGGTGTTCAGGTGTGGAGAGTAAGGAGGCTGGAAAAGAAGACGCAGGCCACACTCGGCAAGCATGTCAGTCAACAGTGGCTCCACAAAATGCCCGTGGTGAAAACCACAATTATCCATGATTACAGTATCACCTCGTTCCAAAACGGCAGATCCATCGTTGTTTTGCAGTTCAACTGCCTCTTCAAAAAACAAGAGCATTGCATGACCGTTTGACGGACCATCAAGGATGTTCATGTAATCGACACCTTGCATAGAGTGCAGCAAATTTATTGTGTATGTTGCGTTCGAGGCATACCTTTGAAACTCGAATGCCGGTTGTCCAACGTAACTGCTTCCAAAGTTACGGTTTGCTGTTGTTTTTAAAACGCTACTTTCATCGAAAAAATGAAGTGTGGTAGGGTTAAGATCGCTGACTTGATCTAAGAACGCATCTTTCAGGGCAACATTATTTGCTGCTGTTGACTCCAGTGGTGTTACACTAAGTTTTTTGTGAGTCATAAGCAAATCTGACCTGATACATTTGGTAATGGCAGCCTTACTTGGGACACCTAAGGGGTGAACGACACCATCCAAAACCATTCGCTCTTGTAATTCACTAGAGTAAATGCTTGGTTTCATTAGTTTTTCAACTTCCACATAATCCACAACATCGGGAGTCATTGTCCGTCTCGGATACGCGGACTTTGGTGGCTGCAAAGACGAGTTTGTTACATTGTAGTCTCGAAGAACATTTTGGACGAAGTGCAGGCTTGTCCTTGTTAACTACGCTATTTGCCGCTGAGAAAAATTTTCGTGATGTAAATCCAAAACTCTTTCACGATACATCGGAGGCAATTTGCTGCCGTTCACATACAATCCACCTCTTCGATTAACCGCCATCTTTATGACCGGCAACATTTTACTACTGTGGAAGTGAGCGAGCAATTTCAAACAGCCGTATTTTAAAACAGCAGTTTGACGTACGTATTTTGCTTTTAAAAAGCACGATACGTGGCGTATTTGAATTTTCTTAACCACCGCCCAGTTTTCTCTAGCATCTCAACACTTCAATGGTTTCCTCTTCCGAGACCAACAACTCGACACTGAGCTTGTGAAGGAATTTATTTCGGAAAGAAAAGTTTATAGAGCAATTTCACTTGTATGCTAGTCAGCGTTGAAAACAAAACCGATTTTCCTGGTCGGAATTCGTCCTGTGTCCTGCATTGTCACATTTGCAAGAAAATAGTGAAGCGGCCGGGGGTTAAGTTTTTTTTTTTCGAGAATCAAATTCCGCCACACAATTTGCCAAACAAAAAGCCGTCGCGTTCACTGCTTTCACAGAGATTGACATCGATTCTTGCAAATTAAACTTGCATGACAAATGACATTCATTTATACAGCATGTGAAACTACTCAAATTTTTAAATCTAAGCGTCAACGCTAGCTAATGCTATATTCAGCATAGACTGCACAAGCTTCACAAAAAGTTGGAATCTTAGCTTTCATTGGTAGGTTATGGCCGTGAAGAAAGTCTTCCCTCGCTAGCATTGCTTGTATTTATTTTCCAAATGGTACTACCAAAACTCCAGTTGATGGCATAGAGAAAACTTGAAGTTTTCACGAGCGAACTCCGCCACACAACCGTTGAGACAAACGGTAAGGTTGTTACTTGCCCTGTTTCGAACTTCTCTTTCATAAACATCGCTAATATTTACCTTCAAAATGTTGCTGTCACAACTACTCAAGTTCAAAAGGGATACAATCGAAATTAATTGAAAACTCAGTGCCTTACAGTCCAAATTTGTATCGATCTGTTTTCGTGGCGAACGAACAAGTTGAAATTTCATTGTTCTGTACTCGGCATTTCATTGGCTGAAGTCAAAAATGTTGAAATCTATTGTTTCCGTTCTGCTTTGTGATTGGTTAACTTTGTCTGGGTGACCCCGGTAATAGTAGCCGCACTGTAAATATATTACAATTTGCATTGGCAGTTCCCTCAAAAGCTCCTAGTAACTTCCGTCTCGCCAGAAAAAACTCCACCAGTATTGCAGCCTATTGGAATTTACCACCACCAGACTCCAGAAACGGAATCGTCAAAGGATTTAGACTGTTCTATAAAAAGAAAGGCGCTGCAGGGTCATCAGAGAATGAAATAACTGTTGACAAATCAGTTCGGACAGAAGTTGTCAGTGGACTCAAAAAGTACACAGAATATGAATTTCAAGTGTTGGCCTTCACTTCTGCTGGTAATGGACCAAAAAGTCTAATAAAGGCTGAGAGAACAGAGGAAGATGGTAAGAAGTCAAAAATAATAATATAGCAGGTCTAGCTTATACTTGTGTTTTATTTCTATAAGCAAGTCAAAAACTTGTAAAAATTACAACAACAACAACAACAACAAATAGATATCAGTGAATTTGCTGACCTGCAAACTGGGAGTAGTTTGCCTTCAGCCTCATCAACTATCCCCTCATAGAAATCAAGAGCGAATAATCTAATTGTTTATGATGTACCATTTAGGGAAGGGAAGGCTTAAAATAGAGGTAGACTGTTTACAGCCCTCTATTTTCGTATTTTACTTTGATCATTGAATGCAGGGAAAGAATTGCAAGACCCTGAGTCCCACCCTGTCTTGCTTCCCTCTCATGCTCACTTTGGCCACCGTTTCCCTCGCGTTTTTTTTGCGTTGAAAAATAGCGATTTTGTGAATAGTCTAATAGAGAAGGGGCGGATTAAAAAACAGAGATTCAATAGGGGGCTTAATAGGTGTTTTAAGGTACTTATTGTTTATTGTTCTTTGTTATGGTCTGCTCGCCATTTTTTCTCATACAGTTTGTATGTTTATACATGTATGCAGTGTAAGTGGCACATTGACTTTTACTTTCGGTATTTAAATTCTCAAAATAAAATTACGTACATTTAAAAGCATATTTATAATAGCAGTAAGTTTTTAAATTACAGTTCCTTCAAAAGCTCCAACTAGCCTCACTGTGAATGCAACCTCTTCTACCAGTATTGAAGCATCCTGGCAGTTACCACCAGCAGACTCCAGAAATGGAATTATCAGAGGATTTAAACTGTTGTACCGAATAAAGGGCTCCACAGATTCACAAACTATTTTAAATATTGAAAAGAATTCAACTTTAACCAAAGTTGTCACTGGACTGCATAAATACACTGAATATGAATTTCAAGTGTTGGCGGTCACTATAGGCGATGGACCCAAAAGTAGTGAAGAGTTCAAGACAACACTGGAAGATAGTAAGAGATTTACTTGTTTATGAAATTGATTTACAAAAAGAAAGACTGAAGGGACATTTCCTGTGTTACATGAGATTGTTAGGGGGCTGCTGTCTGTGATAAGAGGCTAAGTTGCTAAGTCGCTATTTTTTAAGACGTAATCTGCCAGGACTTTGAGTATTTAGTGGACAAAATTATGTACCAAACTTATCTGCACCTAATTAATTGCAAACTTTTATGTTACTGTTTCAAATAATTATCGTATCAAAAGAAAACACCGAACATCAAAAACCAATTTCAAAGTTCGACTGAATTTCACTGAATTCCGTAAATGCACGTGAGATTTTGCCTATAGCTTGTGAACTTTGAAACTCATTTTCTCGGGCCCTGATGAGAACTTGTTGTGCCAAAATTATTTACCCCTTATTGTAAACTTTTGTGTTACTGTTTCAAATATCTTATCAAAAGTAATCTCTTCAAGCAACAATGAACATCGAGGAAGTTGAATTCCACTGAATTGCTTCAAAGACGATTTCACAAAATAGCTGCACGTGAGATTTTGCCTATAGCTTGTGAACTTTGAAATTCATTTTCTCAGGCTCTGATGAGAAATCGTCGTTGGTGTTATCACGGATAATTACTTACACCTTTAGGTTTTAAAAAGAGTGGAATAACACAATAGGATTTACATTATTCTGGTACTCGATTTTTGTTCAACTTAAATTAATATTAATTTTACAAATTAACTTTCGAACATCAAACTTAGAGTGAGGTGGCTGATACCTTAATATTGCAAGTTAATTTAGACTTTGAGACGTCATAGCGATTGATGTGAAAGAATTCGTGATATGGCAGCAATGTTTCCTTGGAAGAGGTAACCTTATATCTCTTATGAACTGAAAAACCTTTCTTCAGTCAATTCGATATCTGAGTGTGTCAAGAAGATTGGTTTTAATATTACAATCAAAACAACTGCCTCTGATGTTTCTATGTTTTCAGAAGAAAACAACAACATCATTACAAGGTTCGTAAGGTCATGGAAAACCTGGAAGTCATAATATTTTATAATTTCATTTTCCAGGCCTAAAAGTCATTTAATTTTAGTACGGGTCATGGAAAGTCACGAACAATTATGTTTATTAAAAAGTGTAAATTAAATAATTTTTTTTTCGCAAAGAAAAATTTCCCCAAAATGAAAGATGTTTTTAATACGTCATTTGCTATATAAACCACTTACACCACTGAAACGACTTAACTTACATTCAATACTAAAAGAAAAATATATACCTTTACAATACCGGGTACATGTATATGACAGGTATCAACTAATTACAATGCGTGTACTATCTCGGGTATTGAATATTATTGCCTGAACCAGATTTGAATAGAGGATAAGTCACAGTCTACCATTTAATTTTGTGGTTGATTGGTGGCCAGATTTAGATCTTTACCAGTATTGTGTTTATACTTTGTTAATCTTCTGTATTTTACCCCCAATAGTGCCAGGTTTTGGTCCAGATAATGTTTCGTTCTCTGAAGTGAATGAGACCACTTTTAACATTTCATGGGCACCTCTAATGAGAGAAAAGAGTCATGGCAAGGTTATTTTGTATGATGTCAAGGAAGAATTGTTGTCACAAGGAAAACGACAAAAAAGATCCCCCACCAGCAGGACTTTGAATACAACAACAACATTTGTTGTCCTGTATGATTTGCCACTGTGTTCCCGATATGATGTGTCTGTTCGAGCTTACACGAAAGTAGGACCTGGACCCTATAGTCAGCCTATGGAGTTGGAAACATCAAGTGAGTATAATCAAAGTATTGTTTTTTGACAGTTGTTTAATATTGTAAATCATAGCAAAATAATTCAAATACGACAGTGGTGAAAGCTGAAACATTATTGGTAGAGGAATTTTTAAAACATTCGTTTCTTAAGATCTATAGCATGTCAAAAAATGCTTTGTCCAGTTTTGAATAAAAATTTAAAATTAGTCTTTGACTAATGATTTTATAAGAAATATCAACGCTATAACATAACGTTTCAGCATCATCCTGTTGCCATTATCAAATGCAAATTAAAAGTTTAGAATAGCAGTTGGGTGAGAAAAAAGAAAACTAATAATGTCAGTTGATTAGGACAATGTCAGCTAATTAAACAGTTTCTCACGGTTAAAGTACGCTTGCATATTTAGAGTTGGTCTCCTTTCCTTGATGAGTAGCATTTCATATAAAAGACATTCCAACTTGCCTCTCCACACATAGCGGACTCCATCCGTGCAAAACTTCAAACTACTGTAATTAAAACTAATGCATAAGGTTTGGTAGAAACCAATTCTTGTGACTAAATAGATCTAAATTATGTGAATTTGAACGTATTATGCAAAATGTTACATGATTCATTTTTTATACCATCATGATTCTAAAGAACCAGAAGCACCCTTCGACTTCAAAGCAACAACCGCTGAATCAACACAAGTTACACTGGAATGGAAAGAACCAAACGTTACTACAGAGGAAGGACTCAGTTACACTGTAAGTTTAACAGCAGTATTTTGTGACCATCTTTCTTTATTTATCAGCAGCATTTTGTGTTTCCAGTGGGAAAAATTAAATTAAAAAATTATGTATTTTCCTTTGTAAAATATTTGTTTGGTTCAATTTTACTCCTGGTACAATCTGGTAGTAATTTCTGATTTCTTTAAGACATTATTATTTATTACCATACACCAGAATTGCAAGAATTTTAAAAATTGCCAAATTGTACTAACGGTGAAATGAACCGCAACATTAATTATTACAGATACCAAAAAGTGTATGGATATGTTGTCTTGGAAGTAAAAAATCATACCGACAATAAGCCCCCTGCCCTGGCTAGAATATTTAACAATTAGACCCGTAGCCCGAAAGGGCTACGGGTCAATAGCCCATGAGGCGAAGCCGAATGGGCTATTAACCCGTGGCCCTTGAGGGCGAAGGGTCTAATTGTTTTAGTATCACCCAACTAGTCGGACAGAAAAAGCAATAATAAAGCTAGCAAATGCAAGTTGAAGAAAGATTTATTTAGGAATAAAACGAAAGAAAGCGTCGTGAATTTCGCTACTCGAGGACTATTACTAAGAGTGCTCTAGTAGCGTAGCCAATCAAAATGCAGGATTTGCATTAGTCCACTAGTTGGGTGATACTAATAATACTAATACTAATACTAATACTAATAATAGTCCTCGAGTAGCGAAATTCACGACGCTTTCTTTCGTTTTATTCCTAAATAAATCTTTCTTCAACTTGCATTTGCTAGCTTTATTATTGCTTTTTCTGTCCGACTAGTTGAGTGATACTAAAACAATTAGACCCTTCGCCCTCAAGGGCCACGGGTCAATAGCCCATTCGGCTTCGCCTCATGGGCTATTGACCCGTAGCCCTTTCGGGCTACGGGTCTAATTGTTAATTAGCCTCGCATTGCGGAACTTATTTGGTATTCAATGTTAAGTATGGTCAAAAACCTGTGATGTGTAGAATTTGCTGTGTGCTTGTTGTTGTTTGCTAAGTTTAGATAGTTTCACCATGCAATACACTTGTGTAAGCTTAAATTTTTTCATCCTTTATTAAATATTTCCATCCTTTATTACGTATTTTCATGCCAAGTGGAGGTTAAGTGTGGTTGTTTTCAGTATTACTTAATAACCTTTTGTGTTCAACTGTTAAGGTTTATTACTCTGGAACAAAGTCTTATGACAAAAAGTTTAAAGATGAAGATACTAAAGGAGCAGGAAAAACAACAGCATATACTGTGGAAAGTCTAGTGCCAGGCTCTGAATACAGGTTCGAGCTTTATGGAACTTCTGTTTGTGGAAAGAGCAAATCCAGATATGTTACTAAGGAAACAAAAGTGGAGGGTGAGTGTTTTAAATGGCGACTGAATATTGTTTTAATTGTTTCTTTTTATTTTGTCAAATACAGTTTACTCTCGCCCTAAAGAAGTTGCATCACAGATGGCACATATGAAAAACTCTGGGCTGAACTTTAAAGTGTCTCGTTCTTAATCTGGCTCAATCTTGCCCAATCCTAACCATTCTTGTTCCTTTTTGATTTAATAAATGCGCAGCCGAGTATTTTAGACTTGATAAAGCATGAACTGGGAATTTATTGAACAGCTTCAAAATCTTCTGAAGTAGATCAACTAATTCTTGCACTAATATTTACATTTGGGGTTATTTTGGCCTCAAAAATTGGATGTAAAGTAATTATCCGTGACCTGTCTTTGTCAGATATAAAGACACTCGTTAAACATTAATTTCCTTTGCATGTTCTTTATGAATTATTAATGAGTTTTTGAATATATCTTTGGTGTTTTTCTCCTTGAGTAAACTATTATTTTTAGGTTTCCATTTGTTTTAAGGTAGCAATGCATACCCTAACTTTTCAAAATTTGTTGTTCGTAATCCATCTCAGTCTTCACCAATCCCAAACATCCTTGTTCCTTTTTGGTTTATTACCACTTTTGACTTTTTCTTTATTATATTTTTGTTATTTTCAAATCTCATACAATTTGAACACGTTTAAGTTTTAAGTTAGGAACTAAAAAAAGACATCCCTTTTAAATCTTGAAAATTAGTCCAGTACAATCCTAAAATATCTTAAAAATAAATGACAATTTATACTATATCCAGTATTAAAATCCATCAAAACACGTCACGTGATGCAGCCAAAACTGGGGACTTTGAATATCAGATGATATTCCCCAAGTGATATTCCCCAGTTTTCAAACTTTGCGATTTACGTTCGCAAGTTTAGCTTTTATCCCGAGTAAATTGTTAAAATGAATAAAACTAACCACTTTGAACAGACTAATAATATTTTGAGTGCTGACAGAATTTCTTTGGCATTAAAAAGCTTTGAGAAAAGATCACCAAAACGCGGCCTCGTAAAAAAAATATTTGAAGGATAATAAACACAATAGCATACATTTGGCTTCAAATATGCACAGATAATTGTCCTTGGACATTCTCTGTTCCTCGAAGCTCACAGTTTTCCTCGAGCTTTGCTCTCGGAAAACTGCTCGCTTCTCGGAACAGATAATGTCCGCGGACAAATATCCATGCATATTTTCGCGCCAAATGGAGGCTATTTTTTATGTATTCAAATGCAAGTAGTGTTATCCTGTTTGTTTCTCTGTTAGCTCCCATTGCTCCAGTTGTACTTACTATTACCAATTTGACGGTCTCTGAATCAGTTGCTGGAATTTATCTGTGGCCTGCAGAACAAAGGAATGGTCCAATAAGGTGATTGTTAGAATGTGTTTTTGAACAAATTGGCATTATGTATGGCATTCAGAAGTCAATAAATTATCATTGTTGATATTGTACTGGCATTTGGAGTTTTGTTTTTGCACACATGCGAGAGTTACATGTATCATCTGTATACTCGATGTGTAATTTATTAGTACATTCAGTTGTTAAATTTTTAGTTCAGGAACAACTGAACAGATCAAGGGATTTTGTTTTTCACTACGTAGATCACTTACATGACTAATCACTCATCGCAAAAACCTCCATTACAACTTACTTTCATTAAGCATATTATGCTGTGGCTTAATTATTTTAATTTATTGTTTTCAAACCAGTTTGATGTTAATTTTTCTGAACAACAAGAATTAACTTGCACTTTAGTTTATTCCATTCCATTGCGTAGCATATACTTTACTTTACGACACTACATTGCACTGCACCCACCCCCCCCCCCCCCCGCACCACACGGCACCACATCGCACCACACTGCACTGCATCTTTAACTCGATGCAGCATTCCTTGCAATACTACTTTCTTCCTACTTTTCAGTACTTATCAAGTGATAGTTCTAAGAGTAACTGATGGTGCTGAAAAGCTTCCAGATGATTATGATTCAAAACTGAAAGATAACGCCAACAAAGACAACTTGAACTTTTACATCACTGCCGAGATAGATAATGATCCAGTGCATGAGAAATCTTGGGAATTTACTGTTGGTGATGACCGGGAGAATGGAACGTATGTAAACAAACGACTTGAGAGAGGAGAAAAGTATATTGTGTTCCAAAGGGCTGTAACTCATGACAAGGACGTAAGTAGAGTAAGTCAGCTCCAATGCATTGAACCATTTCCTGCAAAGCATGTATATCATACATGGTGACATCTGGTCTTTTCACTATTTTTTTTTACTCTTGATTACCATATATGTATATATTTTTAACATACTAATGAGACCAACTGAATAAAGTTGATAGACATTAGGTCCTATGAGTGTATCGTGAATGCACACAATAGAATAAAATTAAATCTTAATAATGTACATTTGACATCCAGATCTAGACAAAATGAAGTGTAAATATAAATGCTTGTAATTTATTTATTTTTCTAAAGCAGATGTGTCATATTTAAACTACAGTTCGGTTCTGTAACACTGTTCCCGAATTTTGGTTCTCACCATTTTGTTTATTGCTATTGCATAGTAAAACAGCCTTCAGTAGTCGCATCATTTCTAACACTATAGGTTTAAAGTAAATACTGCCATTTCAGTAAGTCATTTTATGTACTCTTTTCACAGGAGATTTTAGAAGGAGCTGCCATAAAGGTTGCCAAACTTTCCGTCACTCCTGAAGGCAAGAATTCTCTATTATTACGCATGTACTTACCGTAAAATCACAAGTGGTTACACGGCACTGAGTGTTTAGTACGGTTCTCAATTGAGAGTCATAAAACCAAAACGAAAATAATTACAGTGATCTATTACAGCCAAGTAAACAATGAGAATTTGATTCAGAGGAACAGGTACCGACCAACAGAACGTGTGTGACAAATGTCATTTGGCTTTGGTTTATTTATATCTGACCTCGGTTGTTCAAGGGTGGATAACACTATCCACCAGATAAATCACTATCCAGTGGATAGTGTAGTTTGTTTTGTCAATATTTATCCACTGGATAGTGATTTATCTAGTGGATAGTGCTATCCTTCAAACAACTGAAGCCTGATTGATATAGCATAGTGAAGCAACACCAAAGTTATTCTGTAGTACTTTCAACAATCAATTGAGAACCCCTCCAATAGTGTTTACCCTGCTGGTCAAAGTAATGAATATCACGTAATGGTTGTCGCAAAATGTAATAATTGTATTCAACTACAACTGTTTTCATATCCTATTTGAGGATCCATGCCAACAAGAATTTGTTCTTCATTTGTTGTAGTTAAGACACCGACACAATGAGCAGGAGTGTCAAATTGTCTTTAATATTTTAAGCACGTTTTGTGTTGATTACAGTTTAAGTTACACAAAGACAATGTTACTTAACATCATCATTGAGTGTGTTTGTTGTTATTTAATTGAAGATGTTGGAACGACAGACGAATCCAAAGATTCTGGTTCGAGTAATGTAGCAGCCATTGTCGTGCCTGTGGTCCTTTTGCTACTCATTTTACCAGCAGTTGTTGTTGCATTGCTTTTCTATTGGAGGTGTGTTCATTATCTGTTTTATGTACCATATTGTATAGTTAATTCAGGCCAGGTTTGAATCCTGGAGCTGGCATTAAATGTGGGTTTGAATTTGCATGTAGCGGTTTTACTCCCTCCACAAAATGGACACTTCTAAATGTCAGTTTGGTTTGGAAACGGTTTTCCCTTATCATTTTTTCTTGACTTTTTGCATAAATCGTGCATTCCTCTATAAGTGGCCACCCTGCAACCCATCTCCTTTTCCAAACATTGCAGCTGTTTATGGAAATTTATTATCTTATAAGTTATAAATGTAATGATTGCATTTTCAGTCTAGCATATCCTGAGCACGTGTATTTGTAGCTGGTCTGCATTTTTAGGTGATTTAAACCAATTATTACAGAATTTGCAGCAGACAGTGTGGCCAAATGGTGAGGTCGATGGACTTGGAATCTGGAGTTCCCAGATTCAACTCGTCCTCCCTGCTACTGGATGGCTTTGTCTTCAGTGGCCCCAAAGGTTTGAGAGAATAAGCATGACGTTTGTTTTTCCTGCGAATGGCAAAATTTCCACTTCTACTGTCTGCCATTTGGCGTTTGTATGCAGAATTGACTAGGTTTGTGTTTGTCGTGAATGTGTGATTTTTGCCATATTTTTCTGAGGGATTAATTTAAAGAATTCTATAAAAAGGTAACAAAAAGAAAGGCAGGCTCATGTTTACCGTTTTCCGTATTGACGCCATGCTTGTAATCTCAGATTTACAGTGTCAACACAGAATTGCAAAATACATTGGCACTTATATAAGATATGTATTTATTTATTTTTATTTAAAGTTAAGATGGTAACTGTAAAACAGCTAAAAATGCATTTCCTGTGGGTGTGTATAATCAGGAGGAAGCAATCAGAAACGAGAACCGACAGAAGGACTCATGTTGCACTTGATGACATGAAAAATGATTCACCAGATATCAGTGCAAGTACCTCAAATCTGGTTTATCAGAATGTAGCTGAAATTCAGCGACCTGCACAAGGTATAACGTCATGCATACAAGGAGAAAGTAAATAAATTTTCCGCCAAATAAATTCAAGATATACATTTTTTTCATAGATCCTTTGTAATGTGTTTGTTGTGGAAAACCTATCATTTTTATATCCATTTATTGCATCGATCAGTTCATTGTTCATTGTATGTTATAAGGCAAAACAAGTTTGTTGTATCTGAGCTTGTCAGCAATGTAACGTTGAGTGTAATATTGAAGGAGATATTGACTTTCAGAAACTGCAGAATTGCTGCTGAGTGGCAAAAAAATGATGTCACGCATTCATTGTAAAATATTTAGTTTTTAAACTCATGTAACATCAAAACTGTTTGATACATGACACAAAAATTTTAAAGGGGCTTTGTCATGGATTTTAAAAGATTTTTGAACAGCCAAAATTTATATTTGTGTCGAAGGAAAACAAGAAATAATAGTCCATTTTTATTAACTATTGCTATATTTGAGCACCGAAACTGTTAACAAGCGTCTTAGCTGCAGATGGGTACGATGGAAATGGATAACAACTTGAAAAGTTTAGCTAAACTTTTCAATTGTTTCCTCGCATCTTCAAAAAAAAATCGATATTTTTAGCCGTAGTGTGATTTCTATCCACGTATTAAGGTTGTATCTTCCTTCAAAGATAATGTTTTTCATGGGTTAAGTTGCCTACCACTAATTTCAGAACAGTTTAGACCAAAAACTGATCTGCGAAATCCGCATGACAGAGCTCCTTTAAGGGAACTTTAATCATTCCTTACCCTTGTATGGTCATAGTTTTCTGAATTGCCTATGCCAATGAGACAATTATTGTAGACAAAAAAGATTCCGTTATGGGAACCCTTGTTGAAATAATTTAACTGAAATACATATATTATATAACTGACAGATTGTTTTCAATGTCATTATAATTTCATTACGAACATATATGTTAACCAAGAATTGAGTGGTTTTTTAATGCAAAGGTTTTTATGTAGATGTTAAAGAAGCATCTCCTCCAGAACAGACAGAAGCTATCTACAGCAACGCTGAAGATGATAAACCCAAACCAATTCCTGTGGCTGCGTTTGCGAAATACTTCAAGAACAAGTCAAGCAATGGAGCAATTGTGCTGCGAGAGGAATTTAAGGCAATTAATCGTTTATTAAAGAACTTTAAGTATATTTCCCTTTAAGTATTTTCTCAGTGTTGGTTTGATGAACCAAGAACGTGCCAACTCAGGTAAAAAATGGCTTGCAACGGTACGCTTGTTTACATTATGGAGTTAAGACTAAATTATGGAGTTCCCAAATGCAAAGTCTAGCCTGCACTCAAAGGAGTCGTGGGCAGATTTTATGAGAGGTGCATTGAATCATCTTTGAAAAATATGGTGAAGCCAAGATGTTAATTTTGCAGAATTTACCGGGAGGAATGCAGTTTCCATGGGAAATTGGGAAGAATAACAGAGTGAAGAACCGTTATGGCAACATTGTCTCTTGTAAGTACATTTCATTGAAATTTTGTAGTACAGTGGAACCTCTACATGTACGCACCTCCATTCACGGGACACAGACTTTGGTCCAGAAAAAAAAATGTTCATATAATCTTTATCTGTTAGAGACACCTCGATTGAGGGGACACTGCTTCCACTCAGGGGACACAAACTTGAGGACCACAGGTTTGCCAGTCCCAAGACTGCGGTTACATTGAACCCTCGTTAAACAAAATTGATTGATTTTATTAGTTCGTGATCTTTGATCTTCCGGGTGTAAGTAATCCTGAAATGGACACGCATCCAAAACCTGGCAGAAAGTAAAGGGGCATCATTTATTGAAAGTGTTTCACTTTGTAGCTTTTAGAATATACCTTCCATATTACCTTGATTTCATGAATGATTTATCAGAATATCTTGAGTGTACATTCCCTATTGCCCCAGGCTAATAGTAATGTAGAACATTGGTTCTTAACAGATGACCATTCTCGTGTTGTGTTGGAGAAAATACAAAATGACCCAAAGTCTGACTACATCAACGCTAGTTACATTCCGGTAAGCACTGTCAGTCATTTGCAACTCTCATAGGTGGAGTAGGTACGTGATAAACATCTGTCCTGCTGATCCTGAATTCCTTGTATAATTTACTGTGAAGGTGGAAAAGAACAACTCAGTTCTTAAATGGTTGGCTGTGATTTTACCCATATTTACCCATACAAATAGTATATGATATGATATTCTGGCTGCCAGTCAGTAACTCAATTATCTCTCCTCAGACATATGATGAGGTATCAATGTGTTATATCGCCACTCAAGGTAAATACTATCATAGAATCGAGTCATGGTAAACGTTTACATGCTAGCCAAGTGGCCCATCAGGCCAGAGCTAATCCCAGTTTCCGTAGCATTAACCAACTAGGAGTATTTCTACTCCTTGCTGGATGGGATGCTAGGGTAAACTCGCCAGTACCCATTAATACAGCTGGGTGTGGTGGGTGGAGAGCGCATTGACCCTAGCCAGGGCTTGAACCTGGAAATTCTACGACATTTTTTTAAATGATGCGGTAATTATATACCTTGCATTAACCCCCCCCCCCCCCCCCCTGTTTATTTCCATGTTGTTTTGTTGTTGCTGGTGTAATTAGTGCATTAAGCGGCAATTAACCAGGAGGTGTGTGTGTTACGGGGAAGGAGGGTAGAAACAAAGGTAGTTATTTCGTTTCCAATGTTGTGTGAACACTTTTTATGAAAAGTACAAGTTTTTGTGAGCACACCCAAATCATTTTGTAACGGCTGTATTGGAAGTTTCTTACAGATGGAAGTGCCTTGTGTTGAAATTGTCGTCCATGATGCAGTTCAAAGTTAATTATGAAATAACTATATCATTAAAAAAAGTTGTTGCAATGTTTTACATATGATGATTAGTTAGTTATTTTAAAAGCAAATGCTTGTCTTTTCAAACTCAGTTGCAGTCAGAACGTTATGAAATTATATTACAATTTGGTTAAATGATTTTCCCATTCTTTGTTAATTATATTTTAGGTCCAACTTCTACGACGATCAGCGATTTCTGGAGAATGATCTGGCAGGAGAACTGTCTTAGTATTGTTATGCTAACCAACCTTGTTGAGCAAGGAAAGGTATGCTCTTTTTGGTACAGGGAGCCAGTGTGAGAGAAGCGTAGCCAGAGTTTAAACCTGCAGTGCTTGGTTCTGATTTTACAGTTTAGTGCACTGCCTGTTTACATGATGAACCACAGTTTTATGAAAATGCCATGAATTTGTCGTGAAAAACCCATGAAGTTGTTTTCATGACCCATGACTTACTTGTTTACAAACATCAGGAAAATACTCTACTTAAAATATCATTATTTTATGCATGAATACACTGTCTATTTAGTATTATTTGTTTTGCAAAAAATGTTTCCTTGCTTTTATAGGGCAAGTGTGATCAATACTGGCCAGACAATACTATCAAGTATGGCTCTATTACAGTAACTTTACACAAGACTGAAGCCTTTGCTGATTACGATATTCGAACATTGATTTTGGTTAAGGTAAGAAAATGAGAAAAGGCTTTGGCTTGGTGTCGTCCCTTTAGAGAAACACAGCTTTTTAGCAGATCAGTGTCTTTTGCTTGTAATGTTCATTTTGCAAACTTGAAAAAGCAATATGACATTTATGGTCACGACTCGTACATTAAAGGCCTATAGGTTATTTGTCGATTAAGATGATGGACGGTTCCATGAAAGTTCTTCAGGTAAATTTTATAATCGTCTATGATGATAAAATCGCATCACATAGTGGTTGCCATGGTAATATGAAGTGCTACCATGGCAACACGCTTAGGATAAATATACAAATGTTTTAAGAGTTTTAGCATCCGAGAATTGAACTCACTTTCGAAAACTACCTCCCTTAGAACTGTGAGGGTGGACTCAGTGATCAACAAAATAACCTTTGAACAACAAAGTATGGACCTTTATTCATTCTCCAAGATGTGAAAAAAAACGCACCAATGCTTTTAAAGTAATTCTTTTCCAAGTAACACTGTCAAACATGAAACGTTGGTCCTACTTTTTCAAGTTTTATGCCACTTGTTTCCTACTGGTCCGTAGCCACACCACGATTTTCATGAATAGTATAAATTATGTAGTACATTTTAGGCAGGCTACTATTGGTGGATTTCAATTAATACTAACTTGATTGGATTTTCAAGTAGCATTAAATGCTTTGTGAGACTGCCTCTTAAATTTTCCTATACTAATCCTGCAATGGTACAGCTCAGAAGCTAGCTAGGACTTTAAAGGGGCTTTGTCACGGATTTTAACAGATTTTTGAACAGCCAAAATCTATATTTGTGTCGAAAGAAGCCAAAAAAATAATAGCCCATTTTTATTACCAATTGCTATATTAGAGCACCGAAACTGTTAACAAGCGTCTTTAGCTGCAGATGGCTACGATGGAAATGGAAATTTCAAGTTGTTTCCGCACGTCTACAAAAAAAATCGATATTTAAAGCCGTAGTTAGATTTCTATCCACGTATTAAGGTTATATCTTCCTTTAGATGCTTAAAGGTAATGATTTTCATGGGTTAAGTTGCCTACCACTAATTTCAGAACAGTTTAGACCAAAAATCTGCGAAATCCCCGTGACAGAGCTCCTTTCAAAATTTAGGATTACCAGCATTTACACAATTTCGATATTTCCTACGACTGCAGAGTTACATAAGCAAACTAGACTATTAGCTATCAATCAATCAATCAATCAATTGCAATAATAAACAAATGAGCAAACAAATGAGCAATGATGTCGATAATTATCAAAAACGACAAAAGACTAGATGATTTCTGTTAAAATGTCAATTTAAACGATAATTTTCTATCTAGAATTCCGAGAAACGTGAAGTACATCAATTTCATTACGTCACTTGGCCAGACAAAGGTGTTCCACAGCACTCCACAGCTCTACTGGGATTTAGAGAGAAGATTCATGCTAGACACCAAGCTACAGGTGGACCACTTGTTGTGCACTGCAGGTAAATATCAAAGTAATATTTAAAGGATATCAACCTTCGGTCTTTTCTATAAGGATTTCACTTCCCTTGATCAATTTTAATACTACCAAGACCTTTTACCAATATTCTTACAATACAGCCCTTTCACTTGCTTAATACGATATATGTCCTGACATGAATTTTAGGGGGAGTCCTTGAAAAGTCCTTGACAGCCTTGAATTCCATTTTTCCTTGTAAGTCATTGATTTTCTGTGTTAGTCCTTGAAAAGTCCTTGAATTTTCTTCAACTTTAAATGTGGTGGCGTTGAAAACAGATTGCTTTGCATAGTATTTGGTATTTTTTCCTGTGTAAAGCAACGTCAAGCACTGTAAAACACGGGGGTAAAAGCAGCTTATATAGAGAAAAGACAAGTAAACTCCAAATGTAGAGAAGGAGATGGAGCAAACACTTGAAGCCGTAGAAACCTGTTATCTTGGACTGGGAATGTGCATTTATATATCATCTGTGAAATTACATTCCTGGTAGGTGGTCCTTGAAAATTCAATTTGGTCCTTGGTAAGTCCTACTGTAGTTAAATGTCAGTTGCAGTGTACGCTGCGTGAATGCTTGATTTTGGAGCATGCTTATGCCCTTAACTCTCGTGCCGTTTCTGTCTATATTTCCCTGCCCTTCACCGCAGCCAAAAAAAGTACCTCATACTCTCCCCTCCCCTCCCCTCCCTTCCATTCTAAGCCTCGCCTCTTAAAGAATCATTTGTTTTATTTCCAGTGCTGGTGTTGGACGAACTGGTACGTACATTGGCATTGACGCCATGTTGGAAAGTGCTAAGGAGAACAAGACCGTGTTTATTCAGAATTATGTGCAAGTGATGCGGAGAAATCGCCCTCATATGGTGCAGAAAGATGTAAGCACTTAGGGTCAGCTTTAGTTGTGTGGAAGTGATTGTACATGTAGTAGTCAAACAGTGATTACACGAACTTCATTTCTTATCGTAGGATCAGTATGTATTTTTGCATCAAGCTGTGATGGAAACCTTGGTGTGTGGAAATACGGAGATTGCCCCTCACGACTTACGAATTACAATGAACCAACTCTCTAGAGTTCACAAAGCTTCCAAAAAAACTGGATTTGCACGAGAATTTAAGGTAACTCGTAACTATTACTATATTTCATAGATATTACTTTCCTTCTGGGATTTCGCTGTTACAGATGAAGATAGATAGGATTAAGCCAAGTAGAAAACAATGTCAGTTTTCTGATGCCAGTCAGTGATGACTCATAGATTAAGATGGCTCGACTGGATTTTTTGGGCAACACTGCTCAGGTTTGAGAATTTACTTCATCGGCATTTACAATCACCACAATTGAATTAGTTAAAGATGGAAATTTGTTATGATCAGTGTTATATTGACGTCGGAGTCGACATAGCAACGTAATGACGTCATGTGGGTTACCAGGATGTCATTAAATTTTTAAGCAGCCGTTTCATTGAAGTTATCACTCATAGCATTTCCATCTGTATGCAAGTGTAACATAACACCAATTGAAGTCTTCACCCGTAACACTAAGTTAACAGCCGTAGCGAGTGTTTCAGGTTGCGACCCTTAATGATAGCCCTGGTTACTGATGACTAAAACCTTTGTTTCAGCGTCTGGGGCTTGTGACTGATCTGAAGGCCTCAACAGAGGAGGCAACAGTGGCATTTAAACCATCAAACATCACCAAGAACAAGTATCCTGATGTTGTACCATGTAAGTGTTAGGTTGTTTTCTAATTAACCTTCCATTTAGAAGGAAGGTAAGTACTTTCCTGTTGTCGTTTATGTAGATTGAATCTGTTTATATCAGGCACGTGAAATCCATTTATTAAGTCTCGCAGGTGTAGATTTTTCCGAGGTTTTACACAATTTTAAATAGATTGTTTATGTGATGATAAATCTTTAGAAACTGAAATATTAAACTTGATGTATTGCCAACAAATAAACAATTCCTTGAATCTACTTTTTGTTATCTCTTTCATTCTTAAGAGTGGCCAAGTCTAAAAGTCCTCAATTTTTCTCCCAGAAAACCAAACACCACCACATCACACACTTCAGTTGGTCACACTAGGCGTGACTCCAAGAAAGAAAAAGCTACACAATAAAGTTATACCTGTGTGTTAACATGTATGTTTGATAAAATTAAATGTGCTCTGTTATTTTGTATTAGTGGACATTGCTCGAGTGTTCTTGAAGTCATGTGATCCAGAAGGGAATTACATTAATGCTTCCTTTGTGGACGTAAGTATCTAATTTACGAATGACAATATGTCATTTTAGTGATAATAAAGAAAGAGAAAGTCGTTTATTTATCACAAGAAATGTAGAAAAAAAATCGCGAAAATTAAATATTGCAAAATATCACTTTTCAAAATCGTCGTATTGAGATGTAAAGGGTAGTTTCGCGTTAATTTAGTACATTTTTCCAATGGATTTAATGGTAAGTCATTAACAAAGTAAACTGAATCAACGGCAGGCAGACTTGCCCCTTTTGTTATAGAAGGATATGCCACACTTTTCTAATGCGGAAGAGGTTTGTTTGATTGTGATATGCTTAAATTATTCATGGCTTTCTCTGTTCCTTTGCTATATGCTTAAATTACTTATGGAGTTCTCTTTTCTTAGCAGTGTGCGGGCAACGTTCAAAAGTTTCGTTAATTCTATTATTTTCTTTCATCCTACATTAGGATTACAGACTACGTAACGCGTATATCTTGACCCAGGCGCCATTAGATAACACTATTGGAGACTTCTGGCGCATGATATCACAGTATGACATTGGCACAGTCGTGATGTTGAACAGCGTGAAAGAAGGAAGAGAGGTAGGCTTAAGATAACCAAATATAAGTTTTGATTTGAGTCCTAAAAAATTGTTGGAAGCCAGGTTTAATTTTTTAATATTTCTATAAGCCTTTTGAAGTTTAGTTATCTATGTGTGGGTTCCTATCGTGCATTTAAATTATTCGTTTTCTATCTCGTTTTGTTAAAAACTAAACATGGTGTATTGCAATTCCTGAGTTTTGATTGGTTTACAGGCCATGGTATACATGTATTAGCTCATATGCCGTGAAACACAAATATGGTAGGCGAATGCGTCAGCGAGAACAGCCTGGGAGCTTAAGTATTGCAATTTTGGGGGTGTTTTTAATAAAACAATTATTTCACTCGTGCTTGTTGGATATGAGATAGTTGAAGTGCTCCTCGTTGGTTATCTACTATCCCAGTCATATCCAACGCGCGCTCATGGAATAATTGTTAAATATATCTCTAGTCAACAAAGTCAACCCCATATGTAGGAGTTATACTTGATTATTATAAAACCTACAAGTAAAGGTATTCTTTAAACATAGTCCATTACGATGGCTAAGAGGCAAAAGAGGCAATGACAAAGTCCGATCTTGAGAATTGATTATGTTCGATGGCACTTTCTTTCTCTTATTGTTGCTCAATACCTTTTGTGTTGTTTTAATCTTTTGCAGAGTTACCCACAGTACTGGCCCTCAGGAGGTTCTCAGGTCAAGTACGGTGACATTACTTTGCAGAATTTATCGGAAAACACTTCAAACAGCATCACGACCAGAACAATCCGTGTATTTAATGCAGAGGTAAGACTAACTTATTGGAAGTGTTGGTGATTTTGGGGCACTTATCCTTAGTCAGAACTGGCCGGCCAGACCGGTATATTCGAGAACAGAATTCCGTTGTTAGTCGGATTTGTGCTGTAAAATCAGTCAATGCATAAATATTTTACACTGGCGTGGTGGATTTGTACGAAAATCTCGTGAAAAGGCCTATTTCACATTCAAAATCTTCGGACCGGCTGGCGCCCTTATAGTTTGCAGACAGAAGTGTTACTATGTCCACTGTCTCGATGTCTCAGTGTATTGTGTTAATTATCAAGGATCGCCTTTATCAGGGTTCGCACAGTCTTGAAAAGTCCTTGAATTTTAGGGGGAGTCCTTGAAAAGTCCTTGAATTCCATTTTTCCTTGAAAAGTCCTTGAATTTCTGTGTAAGTCCTTGAAAAGTCCTTGAATTTTCTTCAACTTTAAAAATAGTGCCGTCGAAACCAAATTGCTTTGCATAGACTATGGTATTCTTTTCCTGTGTAAAGCACCTTCAAACTCTAAAACACGGTTGTAAAAGCAGCCAATAACGAGAAAAGACAAGAATGTAGAGAAGGAGATGGAACAAACACATTTATAGCATTTAAATACCTTCAAGAATGTAGAGAAGGAGATGGAGCAAACACATTTATAGCATTTAAATACCATCAAGAATGTAGAGAAGGAGATGGAGCAAACACATTTACAGCATTTATATACCATCTGTTAAATTACCTCCCTGGTAGGGGGTCCTTGAAAATTCAATTTGGTCCTTGAATAGTCCTTGAAAAGTCCTGGAAAAATGGTTACGATTTTTTGTACGAACCCTGTTTATTATCACGGCAAAACTGACCAATCAGGCATAGTTGACAAACATCTCTTCAAAGGGCTCTGGAGACAAATGATATCCAGTCCTAGATTCTGGGACTTCGCGTCTTTATGTATGCAGTCGTGATGTTTCTAAATACTGTATGGGAGAGTCATGGCATTTTTACTTCCATTCAAGATTTCCTTGTTTCAAAACAGCCAATCAAATCAAAAAAATTCGAATTAATTCAAAAATTCCATTTCCCCAGAGCCCTTCGTTTCTCGTTCCAAGGCCCTGCCGGCTAAGAGAAGCGAAATGGCTGTGGGGACGAGAACTTGATGCGCTTGGCTCTGAAGATGACCTCTGTTCAGGTGGTCGAAACGTCAGTCACAAACAGTTCTTTTGAGAACTGCCGTCACCCGGGGGATAACACTATACGAACTACTGATACTCCAGGGTTCAAACCATTTACTGTATTGAAACATTGGTTTTTTTTATACCCCTTAGCCTCCCAAGAAGACATCAACTGTGCACCATTTACAGTTCACTGGATGGGCCAACCGTGACTCGTGCCCAGATCCTCAGGAAATCCTCGACTTGTTGACTGCCATACAGCGGGCTCAGCAACAAACCGGAAATGGCGTCATTGTTTTCCAGTGCAGGTGACTAGCAGATTTGTATTAGTTCTTGCGTTGCAGGCTGCCGCGTAATGTCTTACAGCTACGCTATACCAGCATAATGTGGTGAGGGCATAACTGAAAGGGAAAAGTGATGGAAAACGTGACGCGCGCAATCACGCTGGCGTGACAATGCGAAGATCACATTCTGCCAGATGTCATATACTCGATTCGCTAGTCTGTTATATGGAGAAAAATTGTGCCCTACCCTGTCCCCCGAGACATCTTTTACTGAGTGTATATATGAGAAAAGTTGTTCCTGGTGGGAGGGTTACCCTCTCCCTGAGCCATATTTTACCGAGCGTAAATTTAAAAAAGTTGCCCTGCTGACCGAGCCTAAAGTTTGTCCACCTGTTTCCGAGCATGCTCTATATGTCCTGACGTTTTACTGTCAGGCAAGTCACACATATCTAAAACTGTTTACGTGAAAGAAATCTCTTGCCCCGTAAGGTTACAAGGGAATGACCCTTCCCAGGATTACCCTGCCCCCCTCCCCCTCTGCCCTCCCCCCCCCCCCTTCCGGGTAAACTACTCGCTGTTGTTTATAAAGAAATGTATAAGAGCTGTGAGAGTGACCCTTCTACTAGGGTACTAGGGACAGTTTTTCTCCATATGAACAGGCCCTGACAAAAACATTTTTCCTCAAGAGCAGGGTGATTCATTCAAACTTAGTTTTTCATTATGCATTACAATTACAAATTTGTTTCGTTTTCCACAGTGATGGTGTTGGTCGCAGTGGTTGTGTTTCCACCATAATGTCAGTGATTGAGCGAGTTAAGACCGAGCAAACAGTTGATGTGTTTCAGACAATTAAACTGATTCGAGCCAAGAGACCTGGTGGTGTGGACACTCTGGTAACTATGTAGTTTAACTTGCAGTAATAACTCCACAAAGAATGTTGTTGCATTCTGATTCATTCAGTGTTGCTCACTTAAAAACACTTGCACCAACCAAGTACATTGTCGAGAGAAATTTGACAAATTTTGTTTGTTTGTTTGTCTGTCTGTTTGTTTGTTTGTTTTTTAAGAACAAGCTCTCAATGACACATTGAGGTTACCTGACTCTATTAAGTATTAATCTCGCGCACAATAGAAAAGACGCCGTTCATGTGGAAGAAAGGTAGGGAGATAAGTATTGTCCTGGACTCGACAGCTGTGCTCACTCGTAAAAGATACTATCAGACCTCGACAATAAAATTCGTATCCCCGCGCGGCCATGTTATATCCTCTATATCTTTCTAAGGTGCTTTTTTCTTTATGTTTTCTAGGATCGCTACGAGTTCTGTTACAAGACAATCCTAGCGTACCTGGATTCTTTTAGCACCTATGCAAACTTTGCAGAATGTTGAAGAGTCAGTTGAACATGGTCTGTACCTTAACTACAATGTGAAGGATAAGAACGTTTGCAGAAGTTTGTGTTTTAACTAGTTGGATTTGATATTAGAATTTGTAGATTAATTCAGTAAAAACCTGGCGTCTAACTCTCGTAAAACCAACCACAAATTTTGTCCATGATTACGTGTTGGTGTACACTGTGTGTAAACCCACACCAAAACCCAAGAAGACAGACTCTTCTAATTTTTTAGTGCACACAAAATGGGAAATAAAATAAAGTACATGTATAGTAGCAAAATATAAAGGTAGTATATGAGGTAAAATAATATCACTGCATAAGTAGTATCACTTAAGATGAGGTCATCTCTAATTTTTCACGCGGATCATATCACATGGAAACTGGCCGTAAACTTTTGAAACCTTTTTTTTATTATCATTCTTTTTTGATTCTTTATTCAATAAACAACACATACCACTAACACAAAAAGGAAAATTACAAAAGAAAACAAAATGAAAAAAGTACTAGTTCACATGAATTATTCTACATCTTAGTTTATCTTCTTAAGAAGCGAAACTTTTGAAACTTAAAGAAAATGGCACAATTGGAAGAAGTTTAAATGGCTAAATACTCGGTTTTATGATCTTCAAAAAGATAGTATTTTTGTTTTTTTGTAATGAAGAAAAAGAGCTTTGACATAGAAGTTTTACATTTGTTGTATTACTGTTTTGTTACAAATATTAAACTAAATATAGAAGTGATATTGTTCTACGTACTATAATTTTAGATATTTTATGTTTTTGTTAACAATTTTTGTATACTCTAAAAACGATTTATAGACTTTGTTGATTTAATGAGTAGTTACGCTGTGTTCAACACATCTCAGTTGAAATTGTATTTTTTTACCATGAAAAAGGTAGGGTTTCAAATAAATTTTTATTGTATTTTTGAATTATCATCAGTAGAAAGTTTTGAACTTACTTTTTCTATCTTTGTTTTTAAGTAAACGTCCAAAAATATGCGTCCCTAGTTAAATTTAACTTCCTCCGTTGAGGGACGAACGCTCGAAACGCCAGCGTGGCGGATCTAGGAGAATGGCCACCCCCCCCCCCCCCCCTTCCCCTGGTCTTTTATGATGAGACCGAGGCTATCCAAAAACCTCCCTTCCCCCCCCCCCCCCACCGTTTTAGCAACAATTAGGCATGCAACTCATTTCCAAGGAAACATTTTCAGAGAAGATTTTGACAGTTACAACGTTAGCGAAATGTTCTTCGCAAGTCTCGGCTCTATTCTCGATCCCGCCGCCCTCTGTCCTTTACTACAAACATACATTACTGTGCGATACGGGAAAGCTGTGGGAAACAAGGCGATGCGTAAAGAAAATCTAAGCAATGGTGGCCTTCTCATGCTCCACAGTTCATGTCTGTGCGATATTAGGGACCTTCAGATTGGCGAAGGAGTACGACTTTCAAATTTCAATCCAGTTAAGTTCCCAAAGCCCTCTCTCCTCTCTGTTGCTGACCAGTTGAAAAGGAGACTATCGGTACTGAAAAGATTGGTGTGTAACGTGACATTCCAATGCATAAGCACTGGGTTTGAAAAGTCGTACTCGTGCTAAATTTTGTACTCGAACTCTGATGGGAAGGTCCCTATTCTCTCGTTAGCGACCCTTTTCCGAAACTGAAATACCAAATGCGTCTTGTAAGCGACCGCAATTAGTCTTTTCTGACGGCAATTGATACTCTTATTTTTTATACCTAAAGTATTTTGATATCCAGAAAAAGAATCTCCATTGCGTTAATACACAGGCTTGCCATTCTCTGTGTGATACTGGGGTAGATATCGTAAAACCAACGAATTAGTTCAGTTTCATGCCATCAGGCGTTTCTCAGGAAAAGGTCACAGCACAACGGATGCCATGTTCAGTGCTGAGATGAAACCGAAACAGCCAACATGTCGGAATTCAGACGCAAGCTGTATTTCCTGCTAGCTTTCCTCGCTTTACTTCGTTTTGCTCAGATAAGCTTAGTATCATTTGTAATGTGTCAGCAAGTTAAAATTGTTCTGACTGGACTGGACTTTGCAATTGTTTAAACGCGTAGTTTGCGGTAAGAGGGAAACACTACACTGCGGAACTTCCTGAAGGGAAGAGCCCCTCCCAGGGGTTTCAGGGAACAGGGGAACATGGCCATAAATAATTGGGGACAAGGGAACAAAAGGAACATAGAGCTGGGAACGCGGGGAAAAAAGCTGCTTTTAGGGAACAAGGGAACACGAGGAAATTTTTTTGGGGAACAACGACAGCTGTTAGTATAAGAATAAGCCGTTATTTGCAAAACAAAATAATAGCCTGTTCAAGTCATTCGGTAAGTTGTAGACCACTGCGAGCCACAGGAACTTCTGGAACTTGCCAAGGAAAGTGGGTAAGTATGTGTAATGAGAATTTAGTGTTCCACTGATCTGATGCAATCAGACGTTCTGTTTTTTCGCGGCTGGAGGGAAGAGGAAAAAAGGAACGCCTGATAAAACTGTATCCTGATTGGTTACCTGAGTGAAAGTGATCACAAAATATCGCGCGCACATCAATTTTTAATTGTTCGTAGTGCGAAGAAAGCTCAGATTTTTTATCGACACTAAAAGCGGCTGCGAAGGAGACTACCCCAATTTCCAATTTTATTGATTATTAAACCATGAAAGCGTTACGCGTGATTGAAAACAGACGTGATTATTTGACACTTTCTTCATCTCTAGACAGGTTCAAATTGACCGCCGAATAGAAGTGTGAATGAAACCACAGACAGTCGAATTTCCGCCGGCACGGAACATCGCTTATCTTTTGGCATCGTTGACATTCTCGTCGACAGATACTTTATAATCAGGGAGCGGCAGATGACTCGTCAAATAAATGTATCGACTTTCTGGGTTTTTTTCCTCTTCCCTTCCGCCGCGTAAAAACAGAGAACGCCTGATCGCAGGTTAGTCCTACACAATATTTTATAACTGATCATTTTATTTATTCCCATCACATGCCTGCTTGGTAGTGTATTGATTCTGTAAAGAGAAGCTACATATATAATCGTAATTGAACTTAGTGGAGTGCAATTTTGGTCTGAAATCATACATGTGATTTCAAAATCGCGAAGCGCGAGTTCGAGTTGAAATCGCAAGTATGATTTCAGACAAAAATTGCACGACAACGAAGTTCAGTTATCACTTAAGTACATCCGTTTTAAAATCGCACAATTTAACCGCCCAAATACAGGATTTTAGTCAGTACCAATATTTTATTGATCTAGTAAATAAAAAAAGATGCGAGTTAGAGCAAAAATAATAATGCGATGCGTGAATAAATCACAATGCATTTTCCTGCAATTTGATTGGTTACTTTAAACAAGCCTTGAAATCTGATTGGTTGTTTTGTTTTAGTGTTCCTTTCTCATTGGCTGGGGAAAAGATGTGATCAGTAAGAGCAAAAAATAGTACAATTCGTGCATAAATCGCCCTGCTGAGAGCCAATCAGATTGCAAGGAACACAAGCGATTTTAAAATGCATGTAGTAAATGTTTATCAGTATCGTCACATTTTGAATTTGTCTTCATTTTTATGAAAATTTTGTTGTGAATGGATTACACTCATCTTAGCCTGTTCCAGGTATTCAGTTAGTTGGGGAGCAGTGCAGTTTTTTTTTGTTTTTTTTTTGCAGAATACCAGTTGTATAAGAAAGCTGCAGGTCATCTCAGGGATGCGGGCGGGGGGTGCGTACCCTCCGCACTCTCCCCCTAAATCTGCCTCTGAACCCTCACTCCAACTGGTTAACTCTTCACCAGTTTTTTACTTTCTGTTCTTTGCGCTAAAATCCAGTTTTTCACGTTGCTCGCACCCTAAAACGAAATGCCTGGAAAAGGCTTCATACATCTAAGTTTGTTCTGCTTCCAAAAAAAGAGTGGGGAATTTCCCAAACTGACGGAAGAGTACTGTAGCAGCACGATCACTTGAAGCAGATAAGGTAGGATTTACCCTCTAACTTTAACGTCTCCTTTAAGCATATTCACTTTGTGTATCAATAGGTGTTTGCCTGTAACAAGCCAACAAGACAGTCGAAAATCCATTTCTTCTCGATCATTTTTGTCTGTTGTACAGCCAGATGAATGGTAACTATTGTACGTTATTAGTCGGTAAGCTAGACTGGCAGTCATTCAGTCTTTGTTGCTCAGTTAGGTAAAGGTAAGGGTAAACTTATTTTAGCCAGCCAGACACTTTTTGTTACTTACCAACGAGAACGTTTGCGGGAACATAATTTCGCGAAAATAGAGCGGGTCTATTTCGCGGGACTTAAATTTCGCGATTTGGCCATAAAAATGCGTTAAAAGGAAGTAAATTTCGCGAAAAGTGGCGAAATACTGATCTGCATTCAAGTGTATATGACACATTTTTTTATTTGCTTGATCGAATCTACATGGGATGCTGATTTGAACATCGAAAAATAATTATTCGAAATCGTTTTTTTCACCACGTTTTAGCCGTCCGAAAACGTGAAATTTTAGGGAATTTACTAAGTTGTGTTGCCAGAAAACCAGAAAAAAAACAGCAGCAACATTCCTTAGTAAATTCCTTGTTCGGTTTGTTTCTGTGAGCACGTTCTGGTTTTGACGTCGGCTCATCTAGTCCCAGTTCCTTTCCTCGCGCGGTTTTTGGCCTAACCGAAAGTGAAATTTCGCGTGTTTGGACTGCTCAAACGTGGTGAAAACAAAGACTGAACTTTTTTTTCTGATGTTCAGATCAGCATTCCACGTTGATTCGATCGAGCAAATAAAAAAACGTCTGCCAATGTGAAAATGTCAAATGAAGCGACAATCGGTTGATCTATGAACCAGGCAGTCAAACATTCAGTTGACTGGTCTTTCGGCCAGTCAGTCAGTGTTTATAAGCCACTTAAGTTTCATTTCTCACACTAACAATTTGTCTTCTGTTTAGCAATCTGCTTGGTTTCAGAAGGAGCTACAGTGACCTTGAAATGACGTTGTTTAATTTATGGATGTGTTTATCTGAGAAAGTGGAGCTTCATCTTAACAGATCTGTAAAATGAGCAATGTATTTGAAGATAAATAAACCTTTTGCTTATAACAGCTGATTGCATGACTCCTTAGTTAATTCCCAGCTAGCAATAAGAGATAAAAGAAAATGTAGTCACGCAACGTAAACTAATCACGCAAGTCCCGTAGGTCCGCAATGCGTGCAAATGTTTGCAGCTACATTGATCTGTGCGCATTGCGTGCCTGTGTCGCTAGCCAATAATTCTTCTCTTTTCTCTTCGACTAATCCAAATACACGTATGATTTCAACGATGGAATTGCGAAGAAACGCCAACATTGCAGCCTTATTAAGTCCTCTGAAATATGTTTAGTTTCCCTGTAATTCACTGGCATTGCCATTTTTCCTAGGTATCATCAAAATCAAGAGAGAACTGATTGTCTCTGCTTCAAGATGTGGAGCTTCTGCAGACATTCCTACACATCAGCTCCTGATGTGATTGCAGTACACCTTGGAGCTTCAGAGGTAAATGTTTGTGACAAATGCTCAAAAATGCTTTCTTGCGCAGTGGTGTTGAAATTTTGTGGCCTACAGATTTTTTTAGCACAATCTGCAATTTGTGTTGTTTGTTATTGTGTCCTATAACGTGATGTTCTTTCTTTCTTTCTGCCCTTCTTTCAGAATGAATATCACAGTAGGAATGAATAGTGGCAAATCAGCTGGATCCTTCATTTCACGGTGAGTTTTTAAGGCATTTACGGCCAAGAGAAGTGGCCACTGACAGTGGCGGTGTTAGTGCAGGGACCCATTTATTGCAACCCCTTCCCCTCCCCCTTCGGCTGTCTTGACCACACCTGGATCTGCTACTGATGGCATCTGGTTATTCTCCAACATCAGCAATTTTTCACATTGTAATTCTTTAATTTTCCTGACTCAAATGGATTCGTTTACCTTATTATAGGAAATTAACGATGCATGTTATTAACGCGATTTCAAAAATTCGTCATTTCCCTAAAACAGAACTGAACATAACTACTATATACCGTATAATTCCTTATTATTATTCATCAAACTCGCGCGATGCCCATATATGGTCAGAAAGTCATTGATATCCGTCATGCGTACATAACAGATATCCTGCGATATACGTAGGTTGCCAAGATTCGTCCAAAATCTTGCAAAGTGCTGCACGACCACAGTTTTTCTCCGTTCAAAAAGTGTTTCGTCGACAATTTGTTGAATAATAAAACAATTATCCTGCTCAATCTTGCGGAATATCGTCTGATTTTAGCCAACTCGGCCTACGGCCTCGTCGGCTAAGTATCAGGAGATATTCCGCGCGATTTCGCGGGATAATTGTTAAATAATTCACTTGCGAGTACTGGCGAAGTATACGCTTCCAGTGATAATCTATATTTCAAACATAAAAATTGATCTGTATTCATTTTATCGAAAGAATTTTATCGCTACACGCAAAAAAGGAGAAAAAAATTGATAGGTCACTATATTCGTTTACGAGAAAGCGACAATTTGTTTCTCTCGCGGGCTAAGTCGCATAGAAAAAAGCCGTCGTTTTGCTGTAAAGTGCGGGCTAATTTCGCGTAAAATTCAGCACAGTAAGGATGCGCAATGCAATACAGGGAAATGGCCTTAAAATAGATAATGATATTCGTGGGTTAAGTTGCCACCCACTTATTTCAGAATAGTTTAGGCGAGAAGTGCACAAAATCTCCGTGACGTAGCACCTTTAATTGATGCACTGCACATGTCGTTTTTGCCTGTTTTTGTACGTTTTGCTTGTGGGTTTTTGTTTTTGCCTGTGTTGTATCATGTTTATGTCTGTTTAGTGTTTTGTCTGTATGGTTTGGTCTTGGGTAATTTTTAAGTAGGGTTTTGGGAATGGGTAATTTTTTAAGTGGAGGTAGGGTTCAATTCCGTGGCGAAGTTGGCGGCATTGTTGTCCCTCCGTTTAGGTGGTCGCACCCCTTCGGGGAGGGATGGGGCCTGAGGTCGGCAGGCATTGCACCGCCCTTCGGGGAGCCTGGCCGTCCACCTTAAACACAAAAAATCTTTTATAACACTTGGATTTTGTTCGCGTTGTTAAAATGCTTCGTTATATTCCTATAAGGTGATATGTGGTGTATAATTAACTAATACACTAATAATGCATAATCTTTAATTTCAGTGACACGCTTCATCATGATGTGAAGAAATGACGAAACAGCACTGAAAAGGAGATGAGTGTGCTTCAATCACAAACCAAATTAATTAAATTATAGTTGAAGAAAAGCATCGGCGATTTTTATCAGACTTCTTATTGCTTCGTTACTAGAATTTTTTACAAGTGATTTACAGTCAAAATACTCAGCGCGTGCCGCTTAGAATTCCGGAAAAGTTTTGATTAACGGCGAACGGATTGCATTATTGGTTTCAAACATTCAAATTTAATTTGAATATTGTAGATCATCCAACCGTGAACACGTGAACACATGAGCCTGTCAGAAATGAAGCAATTTGATTGGTTTATTTTTTACAGGTTCACGTGCTCACGTGTTGACTGTTGGATGATCTTCAATATTCAAATTAAATTTGAATGTTTGAAACGAATAATGCAATCCGTTCGCCGTTAATCAAAACCATTCCGGAATTCTAAGCGCCACGCGCTGAGTATTTTGACTGTAATACGAATTGTAGATTTGTAGAATTTGCTGAAACTCATTTCGGAAATGTAAGTTATGCACTGTTGAAAGAGCACTTAGCCAGTGATAAGTCCTCTCACATCTAGAACGTTGTCACTCCTTGTGTTCAGTAGATTGCTTTCATATTTTGGATCACGCCTCCACCATTTTCAACTCAAGATAAAGGAGGCTATCCATATTAAAAAAAAACTACCTTGCCTCAATCAGTAATTACACCATGTTAATTTAAAATTATCCTTTTAATTCACACATTCTCCCGTTCTGTTGTTAGTTTTTGTTTTAATTTGCATTTTTGTCTACTTATTATTCAACTTTCTATGCTTTGTAAATCATTCAACTGAAGATGACAGAAGTTCTGTCGAAACATGTTTTACAAACTCGAAAAATTAGTCGTTTTCCTTAAAATCTTTACGTGGCTGCTGTTATCAAGACCTGTTGAAAGAGCATACATAGTATAGTAAGTGTTAACCCGAGCAATGTTAATTTTTATGTACACGACAAAGTGTTCGCTATGAATAACAAGCAGTTTGTAAACGGAAGTTTCATTTCCATCAAATCACTTTCAGAGTAAAGTAGTTACTTCAAATGTGTTTTATGGATTTTGTCCACAATAAAGTATTTTACAGCTTTTTAATTGTTGTTGCGTTTTAATTGCGGACACTACTGTGAAAGGCTGTTTTGATACTTACGAGTTACAGAAAAGACAAAGCAAAGAAAACTTACTGGGAAAAATCAATCACGTTCTTCACTATTTGAAAATAGTTGGAAAGTTCAAAGTTCCTTTTGCAGACGGTTATAATACGCATGCGCTTTTGCACTAGTTTTACCACAATGACGAGAACGTTAAAAGGCTTTAAGTTGGGATATTTTGTTGTCACTGTATGTCTGATGCGCATGCGTATCTGAAAAACAAATACCACAAGGACGGGAAAAATATTAGCTTTATTACAAAGTGTTTTCTTTTGAGTTTGGTGGGTGGGGGACGGTGGATGGTACCCATGGCAAATTTTCACTCTTTTCGGTATTGAAATTTTTTTCATTTTGCAATGGTCAAACGCTGTAGTAGTTTTATCTTTGAAGTGTGTTAGTATTGCGCATGCGTACTGATTCACCTTGTCCCACAATGATAAGAAACCTGCTCAGTTATTAAAGAATTGATTTTTGAAGGGTGGTGGGTGGGGGTTTGGGGTGGTAGGAAATAAAAACTGTCTATATACTGTCTGTCTATAGATGTTGTAGTAAAAGTGTTTCCTTTTCTAATAGTTGTTGCAATGAAAGTATATTAAAAGTGTTTACTTTTTAAGTGTTTAAACTGTCTAGTGTTTACTTTTTAAACGTATGATTTGAGATGCTTAGTAGCAGCATCCCCCACCACCACATCCAGGTAAATGAATTATTCTTATGCTGTATATAGTTTCTCATCATTGTGGTACTTTTTTTGGTAGTACGCATGCGCATTACGTTTGCCATCCAAGTGTGTTCGTAGTTCGCACGAGGACAGGAAATTTGCTCGTAATTAAGAAGTCGAGTTTTAAGGGTTAGAAGTGGGCCTTCGGACGGAACAAAAACTCAGACGTCTTTTTTGCGAATGATTAGAAATGTAGAGTAGCGGAATCCCCAACACGAGGTGTAGGAAAACCAATTACTCTCATGCCATATAAAGTTTCTCATCATTGTGATACTTTTTTGCAAATACACCTGCGCACCCGTATATTGTACGCTTCAAACATTTGCAAATTTTGAACCTTATTTTGAGAATGAATTTCACACTGTAGCGTAGTAGTATGTAGTGTAGATAATCAAAAACGTGACAAATTTAAAACGGTTGGAACTGTTGCGGGTTTGTGATGATGGAAAATAGCTTCATACTAGCAATAGGGGTGTTTGCTTGGAATTCAAGAGAGTAACAATGCTTTTTTCATTCACTTTATTGCACTCGTATTTCTTTTACATAAAATATACTTGAAAGGACAAAAGTTCAAGTGAACGCCAAGTAAACAGTGGTATAAAATTTTCCAGCCAGCGGACGTCACACGTCTTTGAGCTGAACTTGCACTTCAAGGATGAGAAGCTGTAAATCCTGTCAAAGTAATAAAAGGCTAGTTAGTTATTTAACAAAGGTCTCTTTGAGACTACGACTTTTTTGTATGATGAAGTACATGTACGAGAAGCAGTATGAGCAGAAAAGATGAAAATGTTTTGGTGGTGTTCCAAAACTATATTTCTTTCTTCTATCTCTTCTTTAACCCTATTCATACCGGGCTTTTTTGGATCTTTTCAGACCGGGGGGGGGGGGAGCGGATTCCGCCCCCCCCACCCTCCGTAACTTCCAGAATATTTAAGCAATCGCAATAAAACTTACAGGATATATAGTATGTCCAAAAATCTAACTTTTTATATACGTCACGTGTGGTGATGACGTCACATCACGTGACAATTACATCATGATGTCAAAACAGCCGCCATCTTGGATTTCAAAATTTTTCCAAAACATCAGAAAACCGCCCAAAATTACTGAAAAATACTCAAAATCTATAAAACAGTGCAAAAAAACCTTAAGGAGGTGAAAATAGTTGAATTAAAGTTAATTTTTATTAGTGGGAACACAAAAATTACAAAGTTGGAAAAACATGTCTGTCAAAATGACGTTGCCATGGTAACATCAAGTTCCAGACACAACAATCTATCCTACCAATTTATTCCCAGATAAATTTTAGAAAAACTCGTAAAGTTTGGCAGCATTTGGTTGAATCTTGAAAAAGTTATAAACGTTCAAAGTCAGCGCGGGCACTTTCCGCCCCCCCCCCCCCCCGGTCTGGGTATGGTTAAACCTCTTAAAATCACACTCAAACCGCTGCCCCGACTCAGCAGTACAATAATACATAACCCCCCAGACACATGTACGCCTTGCGGACATATGTGTTACTTATGGGTTAGAGACTGTTGTGAGTGTTTTGTTTACAAATACACGCACGCGCTGGCCGCACAATGAACGAGAAATTTTCAATACTGCACGAGGCGTAGGCGAGTGCAGTATTGAAAATTTCGAGTTCATTGTGCGGTCAGCAAGTGCGTGTATTTGTAAACAAGACACGAACTAACAGCCTCTAACCCTTTTAATATACAATCTGAGTACACTGCACGCAATACACAATTTCGCGAACTTTGATCAAGAATTTTAATAAATAAGAATTCGGTTGTATCTAAGTAGTACAAAATTATACTGGCGTAGTTTAAGAATATCGAAATCACAAAAAGCTTTACATAATTAAATATAAATGAGGCTTAAAATCTTTCACGAAATTACTCATAAGCTGAAAACGTTCACAAAAAAGTCAGCCATTGTCAATAATGCACGATTTTTATGCGTTATTGCCAATAACGCACTGTCCGAGTTTGCTGACGTCAGGTAAAGTAAAATCACGTGCTCGATTTTAACCAATTGCGTGCGTGGATTTTGGACAGTGAACGAAGATTGTATATTAAGTTAGCACAATGCATTGGTATAATGATAATTATGCGACTCGTTTATCGCGTGTATTTTTCGTCACAATTCAAATTACGCAATCTCTATTGTGAATGACCTGCAATCATGATATAATAAAACCCAACATTCCCATTGAATTTCCGGCATACAGTATTTGTACGCGAATTCAATGACAACTAATTTCCGTAAAAATTAATGGCAATTCCTGGTTTTCAAGTGATGTCATCAAAATTCTAAAATACAGAATCCCAAGACCCCTGAGTTTTTATCCTTCACTGGCTATTAGACATCCTTAATATATATCTTGTTGAAGGTTTTTAGCTCGATAGCAGCCGCCGTCTTTAAGATAGACGTCTTGAATTTCGGAATTTCACGCCACACGACATCAAGATGGCCGCCAGAAGGCTGCCACATATGCTTAAAAATATGCCTCATCCTGTGATTTTTAACAATCTGAACACTTGCGGTTTTGCGAGAAGCGTTTACGTGAATGTTTACTTGTTCATGAGAGTAATCTGACTGCCTTTTATAGCAGAAGTGAATTCCAGATGTTTTCATTGATTTCCGGCCGCCATGTTGGTGCGCATCTGCATGGCACCAAGATGGCGTTTCCCTACTGTGCACTGTAAATTTGTGTGGAACATTTTGACGGATAACTCGAGTACGGAATACCGTACAAACCCAATAATATCTAATTTTCTACAACCTATCATATTCTTCAGTTTTTTCACTCAATCGTTTTGGATTTACTTTTTGCGGCGTGAGTGAAAACCAGCAATAAGCTTCAGTTTAGCTCTGCCACCTCGCGTCCAACCCGTTAATAAAACGACATCTTCTCCAGCCCAGCTACAATTCTGAAAACTTGATCAGTTGTTACGGAACATTTTTAGGTAAAAAGGTAGGTTTATAGATTTTCCATGTTATACAGAAACAAGACAGTCCTACCTTTCAGTAGGTACCACTCTTCCTCCTCCATCCTGGAATGTTCATAAAATGCATGAATGGATGCCTGTTAACACAAAACATGATAATGTTACTGTTTTTACATCTATCGTGTTTCATTGTTGGGTTAATTTACTGTCTATGTATATTTTTACCGCAAACTGTTTGTTTTTCTGATTTTTTGGGATACTGTTGAAAGCCTGTCGGTAACGTTTCAGTAGCCTGTCGGTAACCTGTCAGTAGCCTGTTGGTAACTTGTCGGCCAACCGACAGTTGGTGGAGGGGAACTGTTCTTTACAATAAATGATAATAGAACTGTGTTACAAACCTTATTTCCCGGAATAATAAATGTCCGTCAATAAATCTTCCCAAAATAGTCGCCCCCTTTGCTTAAAATATTTGAAATAATCGCCCCCCACCCCCCCCCCCCCCACCCGACCTTTTCTTGAATAATCACCCCTCACCTCCCTAGTGGTGGTTGTTGCTTACTATTGTTGATCGAAGTTCATGATGAGGCACCAAGAATGAAGAAGAAACAATTGGTACGTGTATTAATGATTTGCCTCTAAGGAAACACAAGTACCGCAAATCCTCTATTATGTACCAACAACCTCCCCCCCCCCCTTTCTTTGTTCTTTTATTTTACATTGTTAAAGTAGGTTTAGAGACCTGTAATGTATGCTAAACTGTAGAACGTATGTTAAGAGAGTTGTCCCATGCAGTGTTGTTGTACATGTATGCAACTAATGATTGCAGATGCAGTGTTCTAATAACCCAAACATTTTTGTAATGCAAATATCCATACAAAAACTAGGGCTCCACCCCTATTTAAGCCTCTCCCACCAACCTTCCCCCCCCCCCCCCCCCTCCTAGGCCTTTCCCGATTATGCTTGTAAAACTGGCATTTTATGCTCCCAGCAATTCTCGTTTTACGCTAAAAAAATGCTCAAATTATGCTTGATTCTCAAAATAATGCTACTTTGGTTCCAGAAAATGCTTTGTTTTCTTTCAAGCAAAACGTAAAAACGTAGGCATTATGTGTGCTTATCATCAACTGAATAAAGTGAAAAGTTCTTAATTGTTTGTTTATAAAAGGTCTGATACAGCCAAAACTTGTCCAATGATAAACAGTAAATTATTGTTCGAAGCCTTCTTCTATGAGCTGCAAGTTTCGAGAAGATCGCATGGCACTGGCCGGCGCCATCTTGTTTGAGCAAGCGCGTGAACGGCCTCTGAAAGTTAGCCGCTGACCAGTTAGATCCAGACTTCTTTCGAGTCAGTTCAGATGCACTAGATTCATACTTCAGTCACAGAAATCCTTCTCTCAAACACAAAAGCAAACCATCGCAATGCCTTTGAATTCTAAAATTTAGCATTTAAAATCTTTTGAGTGCTGAAATCCAGATCAAAGTTATGCAAAATGCTAAATAATGCTAGCAATTCCTTTTACAGAAAAAAAATGTGCCAAATAATCCCAAAAAATGCTAGTATAATCGGGAAGGGGCTACCCCCTCCTCCCCACCCCTCCTGGAAGTTAAACAGGTTTAATTAAGCAATATAAGACCACACTTTCTAGGGGTTTACTGGCGCAATAAACCCCCGCGGGATGTTGGGAGAACACGAGAAAAGCTTGTAAATCACTCGCCTGACGGCTCGTGATATGCAAGCTTTTCTTGTTTTTTTATGAACTATGGAAAAAAATTTATATTCGTGATCGAGTGTTTTGTTCTCAACATGTTCATCAAAATGAAGCGGTAAGCCAATCACAGCGGCTGAAAAAATAAAACACGGGTTCAGCTTCAGACCAAAATCCTCTAATCGATGAGACGAAAACATTTAAAAGTTCGTTTAAATATATAAATGCCATAAGAAAGGAAAGGGAAACGGCAAACGTTAACGGAAGAAAATGAATTCAACGATTTAAAGTTACTTTTACAGGAAATTAACAAACTGTGGCCGGAGTCATTCATCGCAAAAGCAAAGGACAGCACAGAAAGTTTGTAAGTTTACAAACCTCACAGATTGCTGAAGTTATTAAGAACAAATAACTCTGCTTCGGAAACTTTTTTATTTCGAATTTATTTATTCTGTAATTTTTCATTTTCGCCGAATGACAGACTTTACAGAAAGCACTGAAAGTGCATAAAACTAGAATAAATTCAAGCGTGTACAAGTACACAGCGTGAGTTTCTGCCATCAAAATAATTCAAGTAAGCTTTCAACGCGACCAATTTGAGAATTTTTTATTTCTTTCAAATAAGGTTTCCGAGTAAATGTTGAATGAAAAGATATCCATGTAATTAAATATTATTCAAGTCTGGTGAAAGAGTAACTGTTTATTGTGTTCCTTCTCATATGATTGTTTCTGCGTCATGGTTTTTCTCTTTTTCTAGCTAATTAAGCTTAGTTCTTTCGCTCCAACTGCGGTCAGTAAATATTCATTATGATCATTTATGAGAATCATATCCTCTGTTTTAATCATTAAATAGACCACAATAAGACATCAAACCAGCATAGTGCTGCCTTGCCTTTAATACCGGTACAATAGAACATAGGTTTTTCGCCTTTTTGACCACTCAGACCCGGTTTATATTATGGGTGAATACACCCACTAGACATTAAAACAAATTTATTCTTTCTAGCATGGCATACCAAAATTTCCGGTCCCCCCCCCCTCCATGCTTAAAAGCCCCCCCCCCCCCCCCTCTCCGTGGTTATAGGCCCATCTACCTGGAAACAGAAATATTCATGCAGTTATATGATGCTTAAGATTCTCCCCCGCCCTGGATATAAGCCATTTCATTTATAAGCCCAACCAAAGCCCCTAACGAAGTTGTATAAGCCCAGGGCTTATATAATTGGAATTTTATGGTACTTTATTATTCCACCATTGCACCATTTTACCACATTGGGTCAAGGGAACGCGCAAAATATGACACATTATTACATTGTAGAACAGGGCAAAAATATGGACGGAAAGCGAAGCAACAAAATGCTCGTATTTTTCCTAAGCACTACGGGGCTTGGAAAAATACAACGCAACTCGCAAAATATCTGCGCGTATTATACGTTAAACCATTGAATAAGGTGTATTTATTAGCTTGATGTACATGTAATTTACTGGTAATTTGTCTGTTGCTTGCCCAGGCCCTTGAATTTTGATGCAAAATTTTTCCATCTTTCTAAGTTACTGTAGAAGCTTTTTTGATAAAGTTGATCTTTAGCACCCCCTCCCCCCTTTTTTGTTAGACCGCACCCCCTGATAAATTCCACACAACCTCTGCCTGCGATGTTTAGCGAACCTCGCATGAATGAATGTTAATTAGCCAATATATTAAATTCTGGGACAAACTCACCTTTTCCTTCATTGATGCCAGGTATCCTGACCACAGGAAAACCAACCAGTTCAGAAGGGAAATCTTAAAACTGCAAGGCATAAGATTCATGAACAAGAATAATTTTGAATGTAATTTATGCACCACATTTCCTTTTTCTTGTTATAAACATTAACAAGTCCACTCAGTCTCTATTAAATGTACCCTATCTAGCTGATTAAATTACGATTTGAAATAAAGCCTCCCATTAAGCCTAACTCCTCCCCTCCCCCCCCCCCCCCCCCCCCTTCTCAAAAGGTCTGAAAAAAAATTCCCCATTTTCAAAAATTTGACAAACATGTACTGGTAAACAAAACATACCATTCCTTGATACCAAACTCATTGAAATCTCTCCCAAGATAACTAGATTTTGAATTTCAAATTCATAGGAATTTCAGGATACGTTAAATTTTGTTTACCAATTTGAATGCCCGCTTTCAGCAGCCAAAGTAACAAAAACTCCTTGCGAGGCATTTTCATTATGTAGCAAATGGTTTAAACCCATGACTGGAGTATCGGTAGTTTGTATAGGGTGATTGTCCAGATGAGAGTAGTTCTGAAAAGCACTGTTGTTGGTGACTGATGTTTTGACAACGCAAGCAAAAGTCATCTTCAGAGTCAAGTGAAAAATTCTTGTCAGTCGAATCTGGCCCGTTGAAGTTAGTTGTCAGTTTTTCCATGATGTTATTGGCTGTGACTCATGATAAGTTTGTCAGCAGTAATTGGTCAGTTTTGATCTGTTTATTGTTAGTCAAATTAAGAAGTTCTGTTTACAGGCTGTTCATCGCTTTTGTTTCCATGCTGAATAAGCCATTTTGTAAGGTGCTGGTACCGGTAGTTGTTGACATAAATTTGTTGATAGGCATTCATTCTACATTAATTTTGTGCAACAGCTTTCTAGAGTCAGTTGTTGAAAATAGTTTTTACTGTAAGTTAGGCATTTAGCAGGGTCCCAGTTGATTTTGTCGTTACTTCGTCAATAGTGTTCAGACGTGATTGTTGACATCTTCATTTCTACTCGCTCGTTTGTTCGTTCAGTCAAGTCTTGTGTTAAGGTTTCTACCAGTCTCTCTGATGTAGGAAGCCTGGCAGTCAAAGCATCGATCTTATAAACTGCTCCCTGACAGTTGTTAGGTTCATCCCTGTCTTAAACGTTGGCCAGTAAATGGTGATAAACTAGTAGTACCAAAGATTAGAGAAGTGTGTTCAATCTAAGCTAAGAAGGATTCATGCACCTCTAGCCGAGGTGTAATAAAATGCAAAAAACTGTAGACCGTACATTGTTCTTGATATGATAAAGCAGCGGCAGCAGAATAAACATAAAGCAAACCAAAGTTGCTCCTTGCAATTTCATGTAACCAGGGGCGTAGCCAGGATTTTCCAAAGGCAGGGGGGGGTCACACTATGTCACACCTAGGGTATTTACATGGTTCACTGCAGATGTTCTGTTCTGTCACTAGAAAAGATTTATGGCATGTTGATTCTTCGGATTTGCACTTTTTCGCCATGTAAATTAAAAGGTTTGTAATTATAAGTGGTTTACTTAAAAAAATCATCTCACTTGGGAAAGGGGGGTCACAGGCATCCCAGGGATTCCCCCCCCCACCCTAGCTATGCCCCTGGTGACATTCTCAAAAAGCATAAACAAAGCCACAGATGCATGGCCAATTTGTAGTGATGCTAATTTCATTCCTATTTTCCATATGCAAGAGACTTACCATGTACACAACAAATTAAATCCTTATTATTTCGCTTGAATTGTTATCATTTGGTACAAAACTACTTCTAAAATTCAACAAACATCTAAAAATTCTGTAAGAGGGCCCCAGTATGGCACTCGCTCTAGGTTAGTAAAAAGTTATTATTTTTCTTTAAATATATATCACCAACTGGTTGATCCATCTGTTAGTATGCTCACCATACTAGGATCAAAGCCAACAAGGTCAACATCGTGAAAATTTTCTATCACCAAAATTTCAATTATACAAGCAGGCTGACTCTTACCTTCAATTCACATCAGTAGGAGGACAATATTTACAGATATTTCTGTTAACCTGTAAACAGACGTTAAAAGTTAATTAAATTTCTAATAAAAAACACAGGCAATATGTAGTTTCTCCTTGAAATACAGTAGAAAATAATAATAATAATAATGAACCCCTTTGAAACAAAATGGGTCGGTGCAGTGGCCTAATGGTTAGTGCGCTGGACTCCGGAATGAACTGTTTGGGTTTGAGCCCAACCTGGGGGCACTGCGTTGTGTTCTTGAGCAATAAGACACTTTACTCTCATCGTGCCTCAGCTCTCCCCACCTAGGTGCATAAATGGGTACCAGCAAATAACTACTGACGGTTACCCTGCCATGGACTAGCATCCCATCCAAGGGGAAGTAGAAATACTCCAAGTTGCTCCATGCTACAGAAACCAGGATAAGCTCCAGCCTGATGGGCCCCTAGGCTCATAGAAGTATGTAGACTTTACCTTGTAACAAAATTTTCAGTGTAACAAGTATTTACTACAAGGTAACAGCCACAATTTCCCAGTCCCTTCTTTAGCACTTCATTACAACAGTGTTTCAATGAAGACTACAATATCAATCAGTCAACTGAAAAAAACATGGGCAACCATCAACATGGACATTGTCTTATTTGCAGTGCACCTCAGTCTAGGAAAACACAGCATTTAAAGATTAAAAAAAATTAAATTACAATTTATTATATATTATTTAGAACCATCCTTAACTTACCTTGTACATTAATTTTGAACATTTTTCTATTTTTTGTTTCTTTTTCATGGACCATTTCAGCACCATGGGGTAAAACCTCCTGCGATAATAATTTATTGCTCGCAACAGAGAAAAACCCAGGAGCAGGTTGCAATGTGCCTCAACCAAACAACACAACATTTAAAGGTCAAACTTTCACTTGATCTTACAAATCAAAGTACTCACAAGACCTAAAGGAAAACAGCAGTCAGCTCCAGCTGTCTGAAGTGATTCCCATGTTGTGTTAGCCTGCACCTCGGATAACCTCATGGGTGGGGCTGTTGCGATTTGTATTAAAGGCACTCTCATGCAAGCCACCATGACCTCAGATAACTTCACAGGTCTGGCTGGTACTCCAAAAAATGAGAAATTAATAATAATATTTAGAATTGCGTACAACTTACCTTATACGAGGGTCGTACAGGGGGGTCTCTGGCACGATTCACGGATGAAAAAAATAACGAATCACGGATCACGGATATTGATATTTCATTTTGCCGAATCACGAAAATAAGTACTCTTTTATCCTGTTCTTACGCTACAAATAGTGTTTGAAGAAATCAAAATTGATTAAGAAATTACGAAACTAAGAAAGAAACATACTCTTTTATCCTGCATGTTCTTACTCAACAAAGAGTGTTTGACATTACAATAATTATACGGAGGTCACATTTGAGGTCTCGCGTCTCAAAATCACGCAAAATAAAGTCAATAAAGTGGTGAAATCACGAATATCAGTTATTAATTCAAGCTCGTCACATTTCACGCAAAACCTTCTGGTCACGGGTCACGAAGAATAAATTTATTAAATTCATGTTTCACGGAAAATAAAATCAGCTAATCACGCGTCACGAGAATACCCCTGTATGACCCTCTTATACATTTGAACATTATTATTTTTTTAATTGTTTTTTTTTTCATGGACCATTTTCAGCACCATGGGGTAAAACCTCCTGCGATAATAATTTATTGCTCGCAACAGAGAAAACCCAGGAGTAGGTTGCAATGTGCCTCAACGAAACAACACAACATTTAAAGGTCAAACTTTCCCTTGATCTTACAAATCAAAGTACTCACAAGACCTAAAGAAAAACAGCAGTCGGCTCCAACTGTCTGAAGTGATTCCCATGTTGTGTTGGCCTGCACCTCGGATAACCTCATGGGTGGGGCTGTTGAGGTTTGGATTGAAGGCACCCTCATGCAAGCCACCATGACCTCAGATAACTTCACGGGTCTGGCTCAGGTACTCCAAAACATGAGAAATTAATAATAATAATATTTAGAATTGCGCACAACTTACCTTATGCATTTGAACATTATTATTTTTTTAATTGTTTTTTTTTTCATGGACCATTTTCAGCACCATGGGGTAAAACCTCCTGCGATAATAATTTATTGCTCGCAACAGAGAAAGACCCAGGAGCAGGTTGCAATGTGCCTCAACCAAACAACACAACATTTAAAGGTCAAACTTTCCCTTGATCTTACAAATTAAAGTATTCACAAGACCTAAAGGAAAACAGCAGTCAGCTCCAACTGTCTGAAGTGATTCCCATGTTGTGTTAGCCTGCACCTCGGATAACCTCATGGGTGGGGCTGTTGCGATTTGTATTAAAGGCACTCTCATGCAAGCCAACATGTCCTCAGATAACATCACAGGTCTGGCTGGTACTCCAAAACATGAGAAATTAATGATAATAATATTTAGAATTATGCACAACTTACCTTGTACATTTAAACATTATTATTTTTTTAATTGTTTTTTCATGGACCATTTTCAGCACCATGGGGTAAAACCTCCTGTGATAATAATTTATTGCTTGCAACAGAGAAAACCCAGGAGTAGGTTGCAATGTGCCTCAACCAAACAACACAACATTTAAAGGTCAAACTTTCCCTTGATCTTACAAATCAAAGTACTCACAAGACCTAAAGGAACACAGCAGTCAGCTCCAGCTGTCTGAAGTGATTTCCATGTTGTGTTAGCCTGCACCTCGGATAACCTCATAGGTGGGGCTGTTGAGGTTTGGATTGAAGGCACTCTCATGCAAGCCACCATGACCTCAGATAACTTCACAGGTCTGGCTGGTAATTCAGAGTACCAGAAATTTACGAATAATTATACCAACATATTAATAATAATAATAACGGAAATCAACAAAAGAAATGTTAATATATCTTTTTATCTTTATTTCTCACCTCAGTATTGTAAATTAGTCTAATTAAGCGAAGTAAGTGTTGTAAACAGTGCAGACACTCGACCAGCAAGAATCGTAATTAACTGTTGTAAGTAGTTTTTCGTGTGTATTACTGTAAGCAACTTCTATGTGTCTTTACTACAAATAAAAGTTTATTTAAAAAAAAAAAATAATAATAATAATAATAATAATAGTTTTTATTTTCAAAAACAATGTTTAGAATCATTAAGCTTACATTATATGTTTTTGCAATTTTTTTCCATGTACCATTTTGGCACCATGGGTAAAATCTTGTATTACATTTTCATTACATTGGCAATGTCAAATTAACTATAGCAGAATTAATTTGCATTTCTTAAGTCAATAGGCCATTTCCGAGTTGCCTTTTGCCTCAGTTTCAAAACAAGTCTTCATGCGAACCCATTCAAATAAAATGACTTTGATTTCCATGAAAATGGACATGAAGGTGGAACACATTTTTCCTATGAATGGTTTCCGACGTAGACTCGTTTTGAAACAGAGGCAAAGGGTAACTCAGAAATGGGCTATTAATCAGTGCAGACCTTGGGTTATACAAGAGCCTTGCAATTGTTTACCTGGTTGGTTCCTCCATGATCATGAACTGGATTCCAAATAATTATAAAGCATTCAACACTTCTCAAGACAACTGTTTCCTGATTAAAGCTTTGGTCCACTTTTTTCCTTTTGGCTTCTGATCTGTAAAAACAATATTAAGCACTTTCACTGTCAAGCAAATCATAACAATGGATTATTGTAAACCACATCCAAACATTTCTGTTAACAACAGGAACTCAGTCAAAATAACACAGATGTGTTCTTTTTTTAAAACATACGCACGCTAAGCGTGCAGGAGTTATTTTTTCGATTGATTGGGTTGCTTAGGGTAAGGCTGGGTGTTAGTCCTGTTGGGATGGTTGAGCTATTTGTGCATGGTGCATCACTAACTACATAGCTCCTTGCTACGACTAAGAGGCATTTTTTGAAAAAAAAAAATGTTGCAGACAAAATAATTTTTACGTGCAATTTGTTACGTCAAAACTGTTTCGTTCAATAGTAAATTTTTATCATTTAGAAATAACAAGAACCAATTTAATTGTCAAAATGTCGCGAAATGGCTTATTCTGTTAGCGCTTATTTTGTTGCTAGCTTTTTACAACCGTAACGCGATACTTTTGTTTGTTACAGGATACTTTTGTGTTTTTGTCAAACACTGTAAAACGATACCTTTGTTTTTTTAAACGCATGTAACATGACACTTTTGTTTATCTCACTTTTGTAATATGACACTTTTGTTTTTCTTGAAAACACCATGTCTCCATTGAGTAATCGAAAAGTAATAAACAAAGTAATAAACGAATCAAATCAAAAACTATATTTTTAGGAAAGCTTTTAAAGTGTAGTACACCTGGAGTATTTGTTTCCTGTCGTAAATGTAAATTTTCATTCAACAAACAGGAACAAGAACAAATTCATTTTAGTTATCAAACTGTCACGGAATGACATGCTCTTATTCTAGCCTGTTGCCGCTATCGATCGTAGCTCATTTTAAAAGCAAACCATTTTAAAGTCAATACCCATACCGGTTAATTAACTGTCTAAACGTGGTGTGTTTAAGGTATAAACCTAAACGCTACTTGCCCGAGAGTCAGCTAATCGCCGGAGCAAGACGCCAAAGACTCTAATTAAATTAATTGCGGTTTTCAGTTGACGACACGGACTCTCAAGCAGTATTCAATTTAAGAAGTTTCCTTGTCACAAAGTCTTAAAACAAGAGGCCACAACACACTCTGAAGAAGATTCCTTGCCATTTTTATGACACAGTATTGACATCACAATGAGAACATTATTCTTCAAATCTGCTTTGTGCATTAATGCTTTATGCAATTTCTACTACGGTCAGCGAAACTAGCCCGTCCTAAAGGAACGCTTGAATAACAATTTAGTGTTGGGTCCTGGCAGCGTGTGCGTTGTAAGCAGGTGAGCGTTTCAAATCCGGGGTTAATTCACAACTCACCGATTCCGCCTCCTACAAATCGAAAATCTTCGACTGAAATTGTTTGCTTACAACTGTGTCAGATTACTTCCCCTTTATAAACTGCAATTTCATTGGTTCTGATAGTACCCCAAACCTGATTGGTGTGAGATACAAACATACTCCACTGACTGACTGACTGACTACACAGTCCATCGCGCCGAGTAAGAGTTATTTTTTTGAAAAAATAACTCAAAAATTGGAGAAGGACTGCCCACTTCTTAAAGTGCTTGGGGTCCTTTTTAGTGCAGAATGCACTATTGGAATGGTTAGGGGGCTGTCATCTGTGATAAGGCCCTATGGAGCCATGTCGTAAACTTTAATAGTCAATTAATTAATTATTCTTTCGGTGGTGGGGGGAGAAGGTGAGGCACATCTGTGCACTACGTAAAACGTAGTATCTGTATTACCTCTAGTATATCGCTAAGGTTTATATTTGTTTCAGTGCGCCATGTTCCGTCCTTGTGGTACTATTCTTTGTAGAACAAAGAAGTTTGCCTTGAACGCATGCGCAGAAGATTAGTTTTGTGGAAGATACCACTGTAATTTTCCGCTGCTTTCAAACTGATTGATTCTCTTCTGTGACTTGTTTACTTGGCTTTAAGAATGAGACCAAAATGTTTAAAATTAACCGGAAATGTTCCTAAGTAATTCAACTCAGTGGCACGTTCTTGACACTCATAAAATACGTCTTTGTCACGGTTTCAAATAGAGTAGAAATAAAGTTGCCACTTTCTTCGGGTCTCCGCCAGGTTTAAATCTTTTTTTCTTGATGGATAGTGTACTAAAAAAGAAAATTTAAGCACTCCCAAGAATTTTTAAAGTTTGTGGCAACGAAACTTTCCAAATATTGCAGCAGACTCCGTGGCACTACTGAAAACCGCAAATTAATTTAATCACTCTTTGAGGTATCTTGTTGATGTCACTGATTCAGTATAAACACTAGGAAAAGTAGCACAGTTTTTTTTGCATTTACGCCCACTTCTTTAATCACTTGAAATTTGTCTAAAATTTAAGCGGAGTCAATGTTAAAACCGAGGGAGCCAGTATTGGTGGCGACATTAAAGTGCGAACATGCTATTCCGTGACGATTTGATAATTAAATTAGTTCCTCTTGTTCGGAATGTAAATAAGACAACTTGTGGGATGTCATATTGTTTTCTCTCAAGATTATTCTTGAAACCAAAAGTATCATTACATTCCTTTGTAAGCAAAACACAGAAACTGTATCATGCAAAAATGTTTCCAAAAAAGAATTCTCTAGTATCATGTTGCAAGCCTTTGCAAGAAAAACAAAAGTATCATATTACATTCACAGCTGTTGTGGCAGCGCAGGTAAGTTTATCGGTGCGATGCCGTGAACCCTTGCTCAGAATTCAAAAGAAGTAGTAAATATTTTTAAAATAAACTGGTTATGTAATGTATATGAAATGATTCATATATGAACTGCAGATATATATGAAGGTGATAAGTGATCTTCACAGTGAATTTCCAATTTAAGCAATTGGAATAAAGAAGCCTGGAAAAAATCAGGGCTTCAACAGGATTCGAACCTGTGACCTCCGCGATACCAGTGCGATGCTCTACCAACTGAGCTATGAAGCCACACAGGCTTCTTATTCCAATTGCTTAAATTGGAAATTCACTGCGAAGATCACTTACCACCTTCATATATATCCGCAGTTCATATATGAATCATTTCATATACATTACATGGCAGCACTTTTCCATGGGTGGCGGGTGGCGGGTGATAGCAAGCGGCAACACAAGCCGTGTCCTTTCAACAAAACGTCTGATATTACTACATTGATATTCACAACTTTCTTTACAAGTGTTCCTTGATAATTAACAAAACTAACTGCTATTTCAAATATAAGTTTAAAAATAAGACCCGAAAGGTAGTGTGTTTAATTTAGAAGAGAGGAACTGCATGTGCTGAATACTAAACGATATCACAAACGCGGATTTGCACGTTGTCAAAATTGTAAAAACCTCAAAGCCATGCGACATTCGTGCAATGCTCATGTGCAGAACTACATCCTAGCTAGTGCATTTTACCAAGAACACCACACGTTCTTGCCTATGAGCTTTTACCGGAAAACTCATAGTAGTCGAAACTCATGATCTTTCAAACTCAAAGAGCACAGTCATCAACAAACATTCCAGACTTGCCTTTTGCGACTTGCACAAGAATATACAGCGTCAAGCAGATTTTATTACAACTTGGTGAAATATGATCACCCACGCCCCTCTACCCCTTCAGTTAATATCCCCGGGGAAAAGAGAATATCAGACGTTTTGTTGAAAGGACACAGCTCGTGTTGCCGCTTGCTATCTGAATACTTAATAATTGCAACTTTTTGTAATTTAATTTCACTTGATAATGTGATACTATTTGATCGGTCCATAGCGTTTGCAAATATTTATGTAGCAAAATACATATCTCAGATGTTTTGTTAAAGGGCACGTCTCGTATTGCCGCTTGCTATCTGAATACTTAATAATTTAAGTTTTTGTAATTTATTTCACTTGATAAATCTGAATCATCGTAGGCCAATTTATGAATATAACATTTCAAATTGAAATTGAACTTTTTTATGTCTCATTTATTCCCTCACCCGCCACCCGTCACCCGTCACCCGCCACCCGTGGAAAAGTGCTGCCGTACATTACATCATTTCACTCCTTTCACGGGAAAATATGAACTCACAATTGACCTCGCTCCCAATGTGTGGCTTCATAGCTCAGTTGGTAAAGCATCGCACAAGTATCGCGGAGGTCACGGGTTCGAATCCCATTGAAGCCCTGATTTTTTCCAGGCTTCTTTATTCCAATTGCTTAAATTGGAAATTCACTGCGAAGATCACTTATTACCTTCATAAACTGGTAAGCTGCCTAAAACTAAAGCAACCTAACTATAAATCAGTTAGTACAGGACAAGAAATGGAGAGTGACTAATATGCAAGCCTGCGAGCCAGAGCCGCGAGCCGCAAGCCTCTTTTTGCGACCCACCGGTTTTGTTTTTATTTTTCTATGTATTTTGTATTTTAGCTAAATTTAAATGCACGCTAACCAATAAACAACCCTGCTGAGGAAAAGGAAGTCGCCTTATCACACATACACCGTGGAATCTACCGCGAAGATTGCGTGACACACTAATCGCTACAGAGTGATCATAAAGAAGACGGCGTCGCTATCAGGCTGATCAAAGCTGGAAACTAAAACAATAAATAAAGGTGAGAAGCAATGTGCTTGTCATAAAAATATTAGATACATAAATATATAGTCAGAACAAACAAAATTGAGTTCGTGATACATTCGAGAGATAGAGCATTCGAAAAGCATGGCAAAAGCGTGATCATCGCGCATCTGGCAAATTGCTGGGAGCTCCACTTTTAGGCTTGATTAAATCTATTTTATAGGCGATTTAAATCTTGAAGTTGTCTGGCTATTTGTAGGAACGATGTTTTACATGTAAAATAATCCACAAAAGCATGACGAAAGCTCACTCGCAAGAACTTGGCATGGCAAAAGCGTGGCCATCATGCATCGACTTTTTACTTAATAAAATCTCATAACTGTAAGCCTTACACGATTGTTAACTTTTTTTATCTACGCTGTGACTGCTGTCTTTAAAGTTGTTCTTCAAGGTGTATTTTCCTTACATATAAAACAAAAGGAACTTTGCAGAGTTTTGGACTGAGAGCAGTAATACACCACCGCGACTATACATATATGTTATTTCCTGGCTGGGAGGTCCGTATCATGAAAAACTGTGACCGAGGTCTTGAAAATGCTGCCCGAGGCCGCAGGCTGAGGGCAGAAATTCAAGGCCTTTAATTCCGTTACTAATTTAGCTTTTGAAAGAATCAATCAGGTATGTGATCATGAGCCGGTGACTTGCAGGTAAGCGCAATGGCGTGAAAATCAGTGCGAATGCACAAACAACGATCGACAAACTACCGCCATAAAACTTGTGCAATTTGATTTTGTCAATAAAGAGAATAAATACTCGCCTTTTGGAGAACTTCAAGGCCTTTAATTCCACTGCTTACTTTTCCTTTCATATTTACAACGGTTGGTGAACAACGACATTAATTTTGGAGAGCAAAACTTTCGTGGGTTTGTTCGTCTCGCCACGAAATGAAAACACAGCGAGCTAGCCGGGCGGAATCGGTCCATGAGCGGGCAAGATCGAAAATTTCCACCCGCTCCCAGAACCAATCAGATTGCAGGATTTAGAGAATTCCGCCAGCTCACAAGCTAAGAAAAAAATAAACATGTATATTGTTTACAGACGGGTGCTTCACTGACAGATAACCCTCAACAGCAGAAAGATTTCGGCTCACAGTTGAACATGTTGCAAGGCCATCTTTTCTGATTGTATAAATAAAGACAATAGTAGGACATTATGTCCTTTTTGGGATTTTTTGGCAGTAATTTTTCGTGGCTCGCAAAAGAGGCTCACGGCTTGCAAAAAGGGGCTCGGGCTCGAAGGCTCGAAGAATAGCCTCCCCCCAAGAAATGTATTCAATTGATTCACCTCAAAACCTTTGATGTCAAGACGCACGGCCGACTTTTATTTTTATTTTATTTTGCATATTTACGAACTTTGATTTTCTTCTGTTTTTTTTTTTTTTTTTTTTTGTAGGACATAACTATTCTTGGAGAAGAAATTTACTTTTATTGTTAGGTCTTCGGATTGCCCATGCGTTGAAAACGGTTCAGAAGGAAATTTCACTTCAAGCTAATGATTGCAACTGATTAAATATGCAAAATTGATCAACTGCGAGAGCTTTGCTTAACTGTTCGGCGTTGCAAATCCTTCTTTACATGTGTAGCATCTTTTGTAATGTGACATAGAAGTTCTATGCACGTTGATGTTCAGGAGGAAAACTGCTTCAAAATAATCAGTCTCTTTGGATTTTATGTTTTTGAAGGATGGTGAGCAGTTGCTTTATCGCTAATATCAGGCAACTTTTTCTGTGTTATGCGGAAAATGCTTTGCAGGCTTGTTAAAAGTCTTAAAACAATCATCTGCCAATTGATCGGCGCCATTGCATATTTCTGCACTAGTTGTCTACCCTTTGAGTCTCTGAGTCTCTTTTCCTGTGTGTGACCAACAACACTGCCAAAGTGTTGGGAAGGGAGGGTGAGGACTAGAATATATGGCTGGGGAATATATGCTGGAATATATGGGTAGCTGTAATTCTTGTTACGTTGGCAAAACAAGCCGACATTTCTCCACACGTGTGCACGAGCACTTGTCATCAGGCAGATCTTCTCACGTTTATAAGCATTTGCAGGCTTCAGAGTCGTGCCGCACCTCTTATAACTTACACTGCTTCAAGATCTGAGACTCTGCACCTACCAATACCAAGTTAAGCTTAAGGGGTCTATGTACATCAAGTGGGAAAAGCCTGACCTACCGGATTAGAAAACACAAAAAAGTGGCCGGGTATTCTGAAGTTAATCTCACCTTCTTGAATCTTAGTGAGGTACAAGATTACAAAACTTGCTGCACAACCAGCTCCGTGTTATGTGACACTTTTGTCTTGTGGCTCCGAACTGCAAACAAACAAAGCTAAACAAGTTGGCTTATTTTCACATAAGTTATTTCACTGGTTCGCGCAACTTTAAATAATAACAAACCTTCGCTAAATGCAACATAAACTCAATTTTCAAACATATTTTCCTTGGATTCCACACGTGCAACGGGTCAACATGGCGTAACCTTGACCAGCGGTGTTTTGGGCTGGGGATAGTAAGGGACCGATCGTTTATTACGTCCCAAGGGGGGGGGGGTGGTTTTGGAGGGGGGGTACAATTTTAAAAGAAGCGCCTTTTTGGGGGGTAAATTTTTCTCTGGTCAGAAACATGAGGGGGGTCAAATTTTATGACACAGCAACAGCAGTCTAGGGAATTTGACGTCAGTGATCTATCCTCGAGTCCATAAGTGGGTAGTCTCCTTCGCAGCCGTTTTTAGTATCGTCACGCAACGCTCCTCCCCACCCAGGTGGACCCAACTCAGAGTGGGATGCCCACACGTGGGGAGGAGCGTTGCGTGACGACACTGAAAACGGCTGCGAGGGAGACTAATGGTTGTGGAAAAGGAAAGAATTTGATGCGATTTCAGGTCCCGAGGGAAGGGTTGTTTGACATGGTCGCGCAAGAGCCTGGAAGCTAGCTTTCAATCCGCCATCTTGAAAATCACCCAGAAGGCTTTTTAATAATTAAGTTGGATTGCTCCCTCCTGCGCGACAGTTTGTGCTCGATCTTTTCGGGTGTCTTAATAATAATTAAGTTGGATTGCTCCCTCCTGCTCGACAGTTTGTGCTCGATCTTTTCGGGTGTCTTTGTACTTGGTATTTTCGGCCCACTCTCGTTTTAGGGATTCTTGGGGGGGGGGGGGGGGGGTGCGTTTTTCAAACAAGAATTGGGAAGGGGGGGGGGGTATAATTTTTACCTCAAACGTTTTTGGGGGGGTTAAGTTTTGAAACACTACACTTTTTTGAAAACCACCGCCGCCCCCCCCCCCCCCCCCCTGGGACGTAATTAACGATCGGTCCCTAAGTAGGGAGCTTAAGCAATCACGACGGCGACGCCGAGGACAACGCCTGATGAAAAATGAATTTATATTTTACTCTAGAATCTCGCGATTATTCAGATGTATTCAGCGTATCTGTCGGTTTAAGAACTGGCTCAAGCTAAATGTGTAAAGAGAGCATTCAACTCCAAATAGAAAAATTAAAAATTTGCCGTCGTGGTTCACGTTGTCCAGAATACGCAGAATTAGGTCATTTCACGTTTTGCAGAGAACGGCTAGGAAATGTACCAAGACTTCAAACGCACGTGCAGAGCTATTGTTCTGCTCATAAAGCCTTTTGTTTGGTGACGTTCTCGTTGCCGTTGCCGTCGTAGTTTGCTTAAGCTCCCTAGTGAGGGGTAGGACGGGGGGGAGTGGTAGAACACGTGCAACTCGAGGTAACGTACATCAGTCGTTCTTTCATCGCGCCGCGAAAATAAAAGAACATGAAAGATCATGAAAGAACGCCTGATCGTAGGTTAAACTCGAGGAGGTTCTCTTTGTCACAGCGGAGCTCCTGCGCGCGAAGCGCGCCAGCGAAGCACCATGGGTAAGAATTTTTGGTAAACCCGTGAGGCCAAGAAAATTTGGTGGGTACTCCCGCCCGCACGCCCTCCCGTACAAACTCTCCGGGAGGGGGAGTGGAGGCAGCCCGACCGGGGGTGGGGTGAGGAAAATAGGCTTAGGGAGATGGGGAGCAGATGATCGCTCCCTTATCCCTGCGTACGTACAACTTTGACATCCATGTTATGATCAATTGACAGCTGACAAAACAAGGTATCCGCTGACCAGTATCACGTGGACATATCGCGGGCTCACATGTGGAGCTCATCGACTTCACGTGTTTTTGTGAAGTTGACCGCTGACCAGATGATGGTTCTCTAGTTGATCGCGGGCTCAAGTCCTAGTTTTTGACAAATTTTTTGATCATCGCGTTAATTCAGATTTAAATAAAGGGCAAAGTTAATAACTGAGGAGCTCAGCTTTTAGGCTTAGTTAAATCTATTTTAAAAAGTTTTTTCTCATGTTAAAAAAATGATCTGGACATTTCATTTCAACTTAAACGAAGCGATTGTATGACAAGGCGGCAACTCGTTTGCACGTTGTTCACTGCTGAATTGAAAGACGGGAAGAAAGCGTGCTGGAGGACATAGATCTTCGTGAATATTTCTCTCTTTATTTACTTATCTACAGCATGGAAACTTATGCCAAGTGATTTAGGATAACCTCTTAACGGGAAGATCCGAAATAATTGTTGACCTGAACATGATATATCGGAGTACGAGTCAAAAACAGCGCGAGTGAAGCCCTGTCTTCGGTTCCTGCGGCTGACCAAGACTGGAAAATTAACTGAGCTTATATAAAGGTGTGCTCAGAGCCGGTCAAGTTGACTGAAGTGACAGATAAAAGACTGTTAAAAGCTACACCGAAAGGAAGAAAGATATTGATCTTCGCTGATAATTCAAATTATGTATATACCGTGGGCGTGGTGTGAGATTATTACGAACATTGGACGAAACTACCGTTTTCGTTGCTTCGTCTCCGATGTTATTTGGCTGGTTTGAAAGTTTTGCCCTGCAGAATTTACAAGCCTTCTCAAAATATGAGGTAACAAACGTAAATGTACACATTTTGTTATGAGAATCTGTTTATACTTCATTTATGAGCAAATTCGATGTCTGATGTCGGTTTTCAGATCCTCCCGTCAATTATATTTCGTTAAAACGGCTGCTTTCAAACCTCTTAGCTTTAATCACTTTTGTTCACTTTTACCTATTAAACGTTTCGTTTCAAATGTTGTGTTTTTTTTAGCTCGTGGAGTTAAGTTCTTAACTGTGAGGTTCATCGTTGGATTTTGAAAAGAATATTCAATTATTGAGCTACACGGATCAAAAACATGATTTCGCGCGCTGCATTTGCAGAAAAATCCCGCAAAAAATCAAAGCAAAAAACGAGCAAACCTTCGGCAACGATACTTCACACCAAAGATTAAACGACTTATTATCCAACTGCTCTATCTCACTAGCTTGCATTTTTGTCATTTTGTTAAGTTTGTTGAAATCTCGTACGCGCAATAATTTTTTAGATTCGCAAACGAGTATTTACGCCGGTTTTTATATTGCGAGTTGCCTGTGCTTGGGTGAGTGAGTTTAGACTTTTCCCAACGTACATTTGCCTGCTAGAAACGAAGGAAATTCGTTCACTTCTCTGCATAAAATTCTCTGAGGTATTTAGCAATGTGTACGATAAAACATGCAGCGTAGTAATCATGCAACCAAACCAAGATGGTTCAAAACTACATTGTATTAAGCTTATTAGACAGCGAGCACCACTTCCTAAATCACAAACCGTGACAATTCTTACACAAAAAAACTGCTTAAAAAATGACTTAAACCGGCTCCCAATGAATTTGCTGAGTTAGTTTTGCCGCTGTGATTTTCTTTGTTGCGGTGTGAGTTCATTTTGTTTAGCCGCGAGTTCACTTTGTTCTGTGCCTTAAGGACGTTCGCGCGAAAATTTTCTAGTCGATAGATTTTTCTAAACTTTTTACTGAGGACGGATAATGAGTTACTTGTGTCAGAAATACAAAAAAAAGTGGGGGTCACCGACTTCGTTTCAGAGATAAAGTCTATAGAAAACTACCCTGATTTGAAAAATTGGCACACGTAATTTCGCACGGCTTTCAAGGTTTGTAGTTTAAATTATCGATGATGAGAAAACGGAGGCAAACGATCTTGGTGATATTTTGAAGAAGTGCGTCTGTTGCGTAAATAATTTTAAGTGTTGCCATCTTTTATGCAAAACTTCGCCCTGGAAGAGGCATTTGAACCCGTCGTACGGCACAACGAAAAGATCAAAAAGCGGAATTCGAACGTGCGTGGGGCAAAAAAAAATCAACCTTTTAATCGATAGATTTTTTTCATTTTCTCACAAAACGTAGATAATCGTTAACAAAAGTGATCTGTTAAGAAAAAAGTAGGGGTCACCGACCATTTAAGCGAGCAAACTGCAAGCGAAGTTATCGCAACGGCTACTCACCCTATATGTGGTTGGAAAGTTTCCTCAGCGCGCGCGCTCGATGCATGACGTGGCGTAGCGTTGCGACAGGAATTACGTGCGCAGTATGGATGCGCATAAACAATTAGCGCGAACGTCCTTAAGGTTCTTAAGTTGATCTTTTTACCTTGAGTGTTTTGAAGTAAATCAAAACAAATTTCTTCGCCTTCATGAAGGTCCTTTGTACATTGAATAACCCTTAGAGTTATTAAAAGTCTACACTAAAATTTGATGTGTGCGCCTACGTGTGTACGTGCATGAGGAACCCAATAAAGCGCAGCGACATGTACCTATATGGGCAACCGTATACGCTTAGAAATAGTGTGGCTACTTATTAATTGGGAAACAGTGCAAACTCAAGCAAAACATATTAATAAATAGGAGCTCCGCTTTTAGGCCTGCCTAAATCTATATATTATTTTTTACGTGAAAAAAATGGTACCATTAAATTACAGATTGACGTGTCAGACTACAAAATTGGTCAGTCTAATACCTGTTCATTTAACTTTCTCTTTTTAATGCTTTTAAAATTGTTTCTTATTCTCTTTTAGTGTAGATATAAATCAAATTATTTGAAACAAATGGGTCACGTGACTCAAACGCATTATATGCCTTAAACATCGCACTGTAAACATTTTGTGTTATCTGAAACTAAATGGACTGAAAATCATTTTTCGATGCACACATTTAAAGCCAGTGCGTGAGAAACTTCGTAAACGTACATTCTAATATTCTTCGTCACTGTCTACTCCATGCTCATCGTCGGTGCTTTCAATCTCCTGAAGAGAAGCCTGGTTGTCACACTGTGCAAGTCTACACATATCAGTGCATCTTAGCCCATTTGCGACACAGACACAGTTGGGGGAGACGCATTTCCTAGAACAGTTGCATGCTAGGAGTTCTAAGATGGCCTCTGGTGCAGGTTTTACATCCATCCAGTCTACAACTAACTTGGCAACACCATCTTCATGCTCAGTCTTCCATCCTCGTCCAACTGGACTCGGCACCTGTGGGTCTTGCTGCAAACACCGTTTCCAAATGGCAGCTTGATAATTTGCCCTCTTGGTGTGCTTCAAAAGGCAATCTCTGCAATTAGGAAGCTGGTGGCTTTCTATCTCCCCTCTTCTTGAACAAAACAGCTGGTATCTCAGATCATTTACTTTCGTGGCGACTGTGTTAGTAGAGTAGAGAAGACAAGTGAATTTCTCTAACGCATCCATCAATTCAGGAGTTGGGTCCCACTCTTGTCCAAGTTCTGTTAATGCTTCTCTGCATCTTGTGTTCTTCGTTAGTATCTTCAATGCCTGGGCCTTTCCCCTTCCTGCAAATACGCTTACAGTGTCGCATCCGGTGAATGCGTGCATTCCAAGAACACCTTTACACACTTCAGAACCAAGTGAGGCAGCAACTTTTGTGATGTCAATAACCTTCGTCCGCGTACGAGTTCCAGATTTCATGAACAGAGAGGCCCCTATCTCACTGCTGAATGCCAAGGACATTATAAACACATCAGTGTCCTCTGAACAGACAAGAACCGAATTGTAGCCATCATTCGCTGCATGAGAAGCGTGGAGCAGTAGGCGTCCATCGGCCTCTTCTTGCTGACACTGTAGTGTTCCAACCTCCTCGCTACCTTCTGAGGTGATTTTGTAGCATGTGTCACCAACATTGGCATATAGCACTTTCTCCTCCAATTTCTCCCTGCATGCTTCCTTTTTCCACTCATTGACAATGAAGCAGATAAGACTCGTCTTGTTGGTAACTCTTGTCAGGAAATTCCTCCACTGCCTAACTATCTGACTGCTAGTGATGTTGCAAAGCTGGTGGCCAGTCTCCTCACCTCGTAGTTGCCTCTCGCTGTTCTTGATCACACTTAGATAGTTCTTTGTAGGTGTCAAAAACAACATCTATTCTGTTACACCGCACTCCTTCTTTCATTGCCATGGACAGGACACTAATGGCAACATCTCTAATTTGAGAGATCAGATGGGTGGCATGGCCAGGGAGTAGGTTTCATATCTCTTCTTATGGCTTCTCTGATCTGCAGTGAAGCTTGGTCTGTTATCTTGTTGGCATCAGTTAGCTTCACTTTCCAGATTGCCAGCTCTTTACGGAGATTCTCGTTCTCGAGGACAACATCCTTAAAGGAAAAACTATCAGGTGCCAACAGCAACTTTCCCGAGTCATTTGGGAAAATATGGACATAATCACCAAATTCTGATTCAAGCTTTCTGCGGATGTTCTTCTTCGTGGCAGTCTTAAGCACCTCACCCTTGCTGAACATGAACGCTGCCAGTTTCTCGGTAAGCTGGGCAACTGGTACAACAACCTTGTTTTGAATTACTTCGTTTCTGATGAAATGGAACAGTTGTTCTGCTACCTCATATGAATGAATACCGGTTATCTCTGTCGTATTATCCACTTCTTTACCGTCCAAATGATCGTGTTCCTTAATGTTAGTGTAGCTTTTATAGCATGAAGCATGGTAGTGGGTTCCTGCGGCCACTATGTCCCTGCTAGTTATAGCAATAATTCTTGCATCTTCATTTAATATTGCACACTGACGAAGTGTATGATCTGCTCTCAGTTGCACAGCCTGAATGAGCTTCTCTCTTGACTTTGGATTTTTCAAGAGTTTAACCTTATTACAGAAAATACATACAGGTTCATACACTCTCCCCTCCGTGGATGGCCTTCTGCACTGCCTCTTTGTGGGAGTGGTTTCATTGGAATCTTTGTCATCTGTTTCCACTCTTTTGCGCTTTAAAGTTTCCAAGTCTCTTTTCATAGTAAACAGGCTTCTACATTTTCGGTGGTATAAGATGTTTGGTATGTGATTTTCGTCAACAGTTTTGGCGACATCCAAAACTGGCTGGTGATTTCGAACTTTGGCTGCTTCCAGCAGTGCCAACCAAGAGCTGATGTCCTTTGGAGACACAAGATGTTCGTCCTCCTTATCACATGCGGCATAGTGTATTAGGCACTGGCGCTTATCCTTTTCCATTCAGTCTGAATTTCAACGGCGAATTTACATGAAAAATGCAATATTTTAAAACAAAATTAAATAATATATCAACGATAAAAGCACAGAAATTATTATGGATATTAATTTCAGCATTTTTTCCTTCTTTTTTTTTCACTTTTTTTCCGTAACTGTTGTGTTACTGTTTTTTAAATTCTTTGCTATTAAATTACTGCTTTCACTCACGAAAGAACAGTAATTTTTTGGTAACCCATTTTCATTGTTAAACAAAAAAGTGCTTCTCGCATAAATGTGAAACTAGAAGCTTTAACTTTGCTGAATGCTTAAGGCTATTATAAATTTTCAAGCAAAGTGATCCAATGACAATTAAATGGCATACAAATACACTTGGACCCCGCTAATTCGACCTCAAACCCATGAATTTGCCCTTCAGTCATTTACTATCGGCTATTTCTAACTCCCGCTATGTCGAACTATTTTTGGTTTCCCCTGAAGGTTCGAAATAACAGGATTCGACTGTAACCACAACAAATAAAGCACTAATTTCTTATAGGAAAATTCATTACCTGACGAGGCAATTCCACGCGAAAAATTTCATGCGTTAAACCAATATGGCACGAATCGCAAAACAATGAGTGCGATATCGGTATTTCAAGTGAAATTTAACGTGGAATTGCCTTGTTAGGTTATTGATTTTCCTTGAATCGCATAGCCTTTTTTAAAATAGAAAAAAAAAAAATCATTTTTGTTTTTGGGTGTTATTTACGCGCGCTCAGGAAGCCATTCGAAATCAACTGTCAGGAGTCAGCAAATCAGAATCAAGTTAAAATCAATCACAAAACTCCATTTGAATTACCTCGTGGTTGACGCTGCTAAATCTTCGTTTTGCAAAGGTTCACACAAGCTTTTAAGCATTTTAATGACGGAATGGTGGAATTTTACAGAACCGCCACTGTTCGTTTTTAAACATCTATTTCAAGTTTCTGTCTGATCAGCACAAGACAAAATCAAAGTTTTTTTTGTCTCATCGCCCTGGAATCATGTGGAAGAAGTTAAAGACAGCACGCATCCGAAGTGAGAAGCACTGAATGACACAATATTCAACAACGTCAAGTACAGGTTTAAAGAAGACGACGACCGATATAGTAAGTACCCTGAAAAAACTTAATTTAAATTCGACTAGTTAAATGATTTAAGCCCATCTCGGAGTAAGGCCGCTTTCTAATCCCGTTCGCTTCGCTTCCGTTCGCTTCCTAAAGCGGTTCGCTTCGCAAGCAAAATTCGTTCGCAAGTTCGCTATGTGTACGATTTGTTGATTTCCAGAAACCGCTTATTTCATCGTGAGTGTTTATAGTTAAAGACTTGTAAGAAGTTATTTTTTTTTATCGAAAGTTTAAAGTATTTTACTGCAAACGGCCTTCTATTAAACTTTCCTTTGTTTTTAGCGAGCTTTCAGCACGCAGCAAGCTCAGTTATCGTTTTCTTCTGTTTGTTGTAGATTTTATTGTACGAAAACTGCGTTTCCGTCAAACTTTCAACGGTAATACTTCAACAAAATATAAAGGTATTTTCTCACAAGAAATTGGTCGTATTTCTTTCTTTTAGCAAACGTTTGTACAGTGGTCATGTGCAGCGGATTCAGGTTGAGTGTTTAACGGCCTCAGTTGTCGCCTTCGTTGTAACGGTTGAATTGATTTGCGTTGTGAGGCAAAATTACAGACGTTGCTAGGCGGGAATGCCAACGTTCTGTCTGGGAAAACCACAACGTGCTTTTTCCCAGACAGAACGTCGTCATTCCTGCCTAGCAACGTCTGTCATTTTGCCTTGCAACGCAATCAGTTCAACCGTTACAACGAACGCGACAACTGAGGCCGTTGAACACTCAACCTGAATCCGCAGTAAGCTTATCTTTGCTGTTTACTCGCGAGTTTGTTTGTGCGGTATGTTTATTTTTTTGTTCTCTTTCACTGATGCGGTGAAGAAAACATTGTTTACCCGCTGCTCTCTAGGAGTTTACAATTAAAATTAAACCAAGAAAAATACTCCGCCTCCTAACTTCAGTCAGGTTTTTGCTTAGTAAACCGATACAATGGTTTAGAAAACATAATTTGGACTGCGTTGCTATGTGAAGCTACGCGTTGCTACGGTACATTTTTTATTCTGTTTCACTGATGCGGTGAAGAAAACAATATTTACCCGCTGCTCTCGAGGAGTTTACAATCAAAATTAAAACAAGGAAAATATTCTGCCTTCTTACTTCAGTCAGGCTTTTGCTTAGTAAACGGATACAATTGTTTTCAAAACATAATTTTGCCTGCGTTGCTATGTGAAGCCACGCGTTGCTACGGTGCAATATCGGTCAACCTCACTTTCAAGTCACACTTCCACTCTAAATACCTCGCCCTGATAGCCAATCAGATTATGAGAATTCTCCTGGCTATGCGATTCTAGGGGATAACTATGTCTTTGATGAATAATTATTAGTTTAAATACCTACCTGAAAAAATCTGCCTATTTCAAAATGGCGGATGCATCACCACAGAGCTTCCAGACATGGCATATATTAGGAGACCGCTGACCAAAATTTGCAGGCCTCATCTTTAGTCAATGTACTCAAACTCATAATGCCAACTCTTAAAACGTTCATTAGGTCCTTAGAATGCTATTTATTTAGTCTTAAGAGCATTTGTTCTTGGTAATATCTGTACTTAAAACATTGGTCTCACATCTTTCTAGGGGGGAGGGGGTGCGGATAAATGCTGCTACTACACGGGAGCTACCGCTGATCCAATGCTATCATGTATTTTCCAAGTCTACAATAGCATGGCCTTTCAAAAAACACCATAAAACCTATTCACCCCAAATGATACCGAAAGCCAAAATTTTGCAGTCTGGCTCATGGACTAATCTTGTCGTGTCGAAATTTTTAAAATTTTGTGACTTTTATCGCTTATATTTCCGCTTCCGCTCGGTAGATTTTTTTCATTTTTTTGGTGACGATTAAGATCAACTGGCTGCGAATGTATGCCGATTTTAAAAAAATTCGGTAGGCAGGAAAATGATTGAGAAAGCAATAGTTAAAAAGTAGTTTTTTTCTTAATCTGCCCTACAGAATTTTTTTAGACTGAGATATTTTGAAGATTATTCGTGATAACATATAATATAAAAGTTTGAGAAGGTTTTACCGACCTGTTTTTAAAATAAGACAATAGTTTTCGATTTTGAAGGTTCAACTGAATACGTCATATGGTTGCCATGGTAACAGGTTTTGTAAAAAAAAAATATGGTCAGATGAATCTATCATGTTTCTTTTATCTCTGTGACAAATTTCATGCTGGTACGATGAACCAAACTGTATTAAGAAAATAATTTGTAACACGTGTCTGCGGAAAATAAATACTATTTCGAGCCACCTTAACAACAAAGAAGTTCATTCTAGATTCTTTTCTCGATCAACTGCTCTCATTGAGGAATTCTTGGTTTGCATGTGACGTCATAAAATTTTAAACTCATTATTGTGCGGTCTTCTAATTTTTTTTCCTACACTAGGTTGAAGATGACCTAGAAAAAAATCGTTTTGCAATTTTTCAGTCTTGTAGTGTCTGTCGCTTTAAAAATACAGCATTTCGAATTTCCTAATTTTAACCTTGCGTGACACGGAGATAGTGGCCGCGACAAAGCTGTACTGGTTGAAAAGAGGTCTCCCGGCTTATTGTTTTCAGCACTTAAAACATTTTAAAGTCTTAGGAGATGTGTTTATGCGCATATGTAGGGGCTCACGAGCGAAGAGAAAGCGCTTTCATCGTAGAAGTGTGAAGTTCAGATGATTTGGCGGCCATGTTGGTGTACTAAAGTTGTACACCAACATGGCGTCTCCATACAAAGCTCTATAAATTTGCGTGAAACGTTTTGGCAAATAACTCAGAAACGGCGCATCACAGATACCTGAGGCTTGGAGACGTTTTTCCAGTGCAGGTCTGTTATAACATTTCATTTTCTTAGCTTCTTTCATTGAACGGTTTCTAATTTATTTTTTTATGGCGTGACAGTGCAAGCCAGCAATAGTGAAGTATGATGCCAGCACGTCTAGAGTGATTGGTTTGGTCTAATATATAGATTTAGGCAGGCCTTAAGCGGAGTTCCTTTTTATTATTTTTTTCCCTCGAGTAATAATAAGTAGCCACACTATTTCTAAGCTTATACAGTGGCCCATATAGGTACAAAATAAACTAGGAGTAATCATAGATTATGCAGTGCGTTCGCCATGCTTGCCATTGAAGAACACGCCACCACAAGATTAGGATGCGTATTGCTACCGTTGAGCGCAAGAATTGTTTACAGCCTTACAGCCTATCGTTATCCGCTTAATAGAATTCTTTTTGTGCGCGCTGTCTTTGCAGCTAATGTCATTGTTGACGTTGATGTAACGCAATTAATTGCCTTCTAATGTCTTCTCGCATGAGATCGAGGCCATCCTGCGACATACCGACATACATACCGACATAGAACGACTTTCGCTTGCGCGTTCACAGGACAACCACGGGACCACAGGTCACCACAAGATTAGGATGCGTTCTCCTATCGTCGAACGCAATTAATTTTTAATTGCTCATGGTTAAACTTAATATCGTACATGTAAAAACCTCTCATGGTTTTGTTGACGAAAGCGATGTCAATATATTTCGAAATTAATCCTTCTGAATTTTTTTGCCTGTGACAGGTTCTAAAATTCTAAGATTTTGATTAATTCTTGTAGGTAATTTTTCCTTTGCACATATACCTCAGTTTTAACTGCTTTATTAAGCTCAAACAGACCTCGTTAATTAAATTTCTTTCAAGCCATTTATAAAGGTAATTGGTAATACCCATATCATTTGAAAGTAAAAACGGTCCTTTGCCAGTTTTGTTAATGAATTCTTTCCGATTGCCCGCAAAATACCTAGGCAATCATCAATACGTACGATCAATTAGCGAGCAGCTTTTGTCGATAAAGAGTTTATTTTGCTCGGAAAGAAAGTCTATGTTTACTCATGCTCTTGAGATTCAACATCGACTTCCATTTGCTGACGGCACAGTGAACGTTGTATAGTCAGGAATCCACACTTGATAATATTGGTGAGATATATTTGAGTTTAATTCTAGTTCTGATATGCCATTCAAGAATTACAGGAACATTAAAATGAATATCTTACACACTCTTTGCGCTATTTTACGTTTCTGAAGCTGCCTTGATTTGGATGAAATATATTTTTAAAGTGAAGCACTGCTTCAACTCTCTTGTGAACACAGCCTTGTTGTTATTTGAATTCTACAGCTGACGCTATGCAAATTTTTTGGATTTGATGAGAATTTGAGGAATTCGTGCATAATGTCTGCAAGTACGGCGAAACGAAGCGAGTTTTTAAACTGAAAAGTTTTCTTGTTTGGCCGTATAATAAACATCTTAATGACCGAGCTTAGGGCCTCTTCATATGAGCCCGGTAACCGGGCTGGTTACCAGGATGAATTTTGTTGTCTGTTCATATGGGAAATTTCAGCCTGGTGACTGGGACGAAATTCAAGAAACACAACCAAACTGGCGCTACATAAACTTGTATCGTTCGCGACTATCATAGCTTTGTCGACTCTTGTAACTTAATTTACTAATAAAGCTAATTCGAATACTTTTGAACGGGAAATGCATACAAGACAAAATTCTGCCATTTTAGCCACCCTGTTGCGAAAGCAAAGCTAATTTGTCGAAAAAAAAAGTTTCGTCGCGGTAGCCGGGCTGAAGTGTTCCTATGGGAAAAGTTTTATCACAGGTTGCTGAGATCTCGGTTGTCGACACCGACATCTCGGTAACCGGGCTGGCCCCCCTACTCGTATAAACACATCGAAATTTTTACAGCGGAAATGGGATTGAGGTGAGATCTCGGAAACCGGGCCTGCCCGGTCAACTGGGCTTACATGAAGAGGCCCTTAGTCGGTCTGTATGGGAGAATCTTGACCTCGGTCGTGAGTACAGACCGCACTCCGTTCGGTCAAGGTTCTCCCATACAGACCTCCTGTTAGCGGTTAATAACAGCTAATTATTGATCAGTTACCTTACTTTAGTATAGTCTTAATGAATATTATAAAATTTGTAAGGTTGTGGTAATAATGTTTTGCCTCGTAGCATTTCAGGACCAGATTTTTTAACTACAGTTGTTCCTTTGCAGAAGTTCAGGAACAAGAAGCAAGAAGAAGCCGAAGCTCATTAACAAGTTCCGACGTGTTTTGCAACAAGGAACTGCTCACGTCATGAAGCCAACAAAGTTTCGCTGCTTGGTCTTGTCTCTCATAGCGTTCATCATGTACCTTATACTAGCTGCGCTATTTTCTAACCAGGCCAAACTCGCAATACATCCTGCAGCGGAGCATACTACTGCTAGTGCAGATGCACCTTATACTGTAGATGGTAAACATTCGCCAAAGTTGATTAGTGATTTAAAGCGCCTAGCCGTAGAACTGTCCGAGACACAGCGCAGCTTGATATCCTCTGCAATGCATTTTCACCGCGTTGGAAAGCATCTTGAACTTGTACACGATATAATAAAATCGCTTGATGCAGAAATTCCAAACGAGAATAAAGGTACTCCTAATGCAGATTCTTCCCGGGACAACTCTGCGCCAAAGAAGGAAGTTTGTCCTGAGAAGTATATGGGAAAGGATCATAATTACGGCGGTTGGTTTCAAAGAAAAGGTTACGATCGAGTGAACTGCACAGAGTTTGTTCCGATAAACCAGCTTGTGACGATGCTTGTCGTTTTACACGAGGAGACGTCACCAGAAGATCAACGTAAAGTTTTACAAGGCATCGAGAAATATTTTCCAAAAATAACTGTTGCATTTGCGTCGCAGGAAAAGCTCTCCGACGACATGGTAACAAAACTACAGTTGAATTTAAAGAACAATGTCGCCAAAGACCTGTCACACGGAGCGACATGGTCCAAGTTACTCCAGGAGGTGAACACGCCCTACGTGCTCTTTGCCCCGGATATTACACACTTCACTGATGATGTTAATCTTGAACGGCTCGTTCGTGTCCTTAGCAACAACAAGGAGACAGTCATCGCCGGGGGAAGCCATAAAAATCAGCGGGCGGAGTGGGAGAAAGGTTGTCTCCAAGTGACCTTCAGAAACTGGACAGCATATTTCAGGGGCGGATATTACCACTCGTTTAATGATTGCATAGTGTGTGATGTGCTTTCTGGTCCGTTTGTGGCCAAAGCCGAGGGACTCAAGCAAATAGGAATTGATGAAAAGTAAGTGTTGATATTAGCATTTTACACGTATTAACTAAATAGTTCTACATGTATCAATACCTCAAGCTCTATGAGTTTATTGTTTCATAACTTCGTCCTGGATTGCATACACGTATCATTTCGACTCTTTTAAGCACGAAGTTCGGTATTGATCTCAACATTCCGGATTTTTCTTTAAAAGGCAGGCTGATTGTCGTCCATGACACTCAATCTATACAGCTATTTCAATTAACGTTGTCGGATTGAAGCTTTAAGCTTACGAGATCGCGAGCTGTCCATATTTCTTTTCGCAGTCCGTCGAGCGTGAAGCGTAAACAAAATGACCGCGCGAACATTTAGGACGAGTCGCCCCCTCGTCTAAGCCTACGCGACAAGACCGAAAGGTAGTATGGGTGGAAGTGGAGGGTGCTGCCCGTACTGAATACTAATGAGATATAGCTATAGCAAACGAGACTTATTACGTTTTCTTTTTCTTCAGACATGTGAAGAAAACACTTTTAAAAGAATATTCTAAACCACGTAACAATGAAAAAAAAAAGATTCATAAAAATATCTAACAAAAAGAAAAACAAATACTTCACGTGCAGAATACAAACTTGTAGATCTTCTCTTCACTGATATAGAAAATTGCAGTAATTACCCAGACCACCATTTGGGTTTGCCGGGAAGGCTTGAATCTTCAATCCGACAACGTTAATTGAACGTTAAGGTCACAGGGGACATCAGTTCATGAATAAATTCATAAGGGAAAATTTTGCTTGTCCTACATCTTTTGAAACGCTTATATCTCGGCTGTTTTGGGTGCGATTGAGCTGAAATTTTCCAGAGACATGAAAAAATGATGGAAGTTTACGAATGTTGTCTTTGACTTGGTAGATTACGCTTACGGCGACGCTAGAGCGCCGTTAGTGCCAAATTGAAAAATCCATGATTTTGTGTCCAAGTTTCACAGTGTAGATCGAGTAGAAGATAGCAATCTGTGATTTTATCAAAAATAGATCAGTCTAAACCTCTAGTGTGTCATGACAGAAGCGGATTTTTTAATTTATACTTTGCCAGCGAGTAAAGCTCATTGACATTTAGCGTCTTCTTCTTTTTTTTTTTAAAGCGCTCTTGTAGAAATAATTACACTCCACGCTTTAATGTTAAGATCAGAAAAGAACAATGCAGAGCAAAATACTCTCGGTTTTACAAAGAAAAAAATTTAACCAAAATGCTCTGTAAAATAAACTGATTTCATAACAAGACAAAATCTACTTACAGCGGATTTTGAAATGCAAATCTTTCGCTGTTCTGTTGACTGTGGCCACTGACTTTTTTCTTGGCATCACAGGGCCCGTGCCACACGTGAACACTTTAAAGCACGCGCAATGTTTTATTCAGTCATGAATATTCCGCACATTTGTCGATATCAGTCGTTGCACTTCGTGCATACGCTTTAAATAAATGCATAATGATTGCCTAAGGTGCCCCCCGCGACCTAAAGCTGACAAAAACTGATGAAGGAGGATTGAAGGGGTAAAAGGCTCAAAACAATACAAATTTGAGATACCTGCATTATTAGGGGTAATATTCTTTGCAAAGTTAGCCAAATAATCACCAATGCCCTTACAAAAAAACCCTTCTGAATTTCATATATTTGCTTAATTTAATTTAAAGGTAACTTTTGATAAATCAAGGTAGACCAGCTCCTGGCATTAGCCCATATAATGTGATGCTAAATAATCCAAACAACGGTTGATTTGCATAAAAAGATGACTTAAGAATTGAGCACTCTTGATAATAACCAGATGTACAGTAATATGCTCCCGCCCCGCCCCCAAGCTAGGGAAAAGGTCCTGGGAACGAGGTTGCTAACCCGCGAAACGTCAGCGTTTCCAAATTCGCGACGGCGGTTTACTTCCCGTAATCAACGTTTAGTTGATAATCAACAAAGTGTCTTAGTCCGTTGACGAAGTACAACAGTTTCCTTATAAAAATAGTAAAAATAGTAACTTTGTTCATTTATCTTCTGTGCTTTACTTTCTAGGCTACCTTTCGGTGTCTTCCAGGACCTGTTTTGGCGTTTAAAACTAAAACATCCAGCGAAAGTTGTCGTCAGTTGTCCTGACGTCATGTTTGACACTTATGTGAGGGAAATTCCGGACCAAAAATACACCGCCTTGGCTCAAAAGTGGGACGTGAAGAAATGGGTCGAATCTGATGGCAGAGTCCGCTGGTATGGCTGCAGACGCGGTTACTCTCATACAAGCAAAACACCTTGTAAGCGAAAAACGGGATTGGGAGTTCCGCCGTGTGATTTGGAAAATCTCGCTGATGCGATCAAGTTCGTCACAAAGGAGTTTGAAAACTCGGGAATTTATTACGAAATGAACGCAGGATCAGCATTAGGTAATTCAATGAAACTACATTCTGTACACAAGATGCTCTTCTCCAGCACAAACACATTGAAATAATATGCTGTATTAAGAATAATTATAACGAGTTAAATTATTAATAGTAGGCTTGAGTCGCAAAATCCAATAGTTTTCCTTCGCTTATATTTTCACTACTGCATATTATTTCTGTTGTTTATTGTTGTTTATATCTTATTGGATTTTTAAGATTCCGGGAAGAAAAATCGGGTTCAAAGAAGATTCGCTGTTGTTCCTTTGTTATTCTTCAATTTTGTTGGCTGGCCCTATTCATAATTCTAAGTGATAACGGTATACGACGTCACATCTGACAGCACTGCATGAGTTGAGTTAATGACATAAGTTTGTTGGTTTGACGAATTTGACAAAATTTCGTCACAATTGTCATTTTCGTCAAATAAATCAGCACTTGCATGAATTGAGTTTGTTGACCGGCACAAGTTTGTTGGTCTGACGAATTTGACGAAATTTTGTCATATTCGTCAAATCCCTCAAATATGTTCACTTGTTTGGCTTACATGAGTTCTCGCCAAAACCCATGGCAAAATTTTGTCAAATTGGCCATTTTCGTTGTTGCGTGCATTTCTGGACATAAGTGGACCATAGGCCAACAAAAATTCACAATGCACTCAGACGCGTTTTTTATTTCTGTAGTATAGAAATGAGAATTATTTGTCCCGTTTTTTATCCTCCGCCTGCTCCTTAGCCGCCTCTTGCTCCTCTTCCTTCATCGTCTTATTAAACACGAACCAGTGTGGCTATGCCAATATTTCACACAGAATGGATTGTTTTTGTTAAAGCTGGCAGAAACGGTAACCATCCTAGAAACTCGGTGAAATGCCAGAGGTTCAAATCGCCGATTAATCATTACACATGAGATAACTCAGTTGAATTCATTCTTTTTCAGGTGCTGTCAAGTTTAGCAAAGTGTTACCATGGGAACTTGATGCTGACATCAAATTTCTATCCGAAAACTACACGGCTCTTCAAAAGCTTCGACCAAGATTCGAATCAGCGGGCTTTAAATTCAACGATGAAAGAAATACAGAATGTTGTGTGGACGGACGAAAAAGTAGAGGCGTAGTTCTAGCGTATAGAGACGGCTGGAAGGTAGAACTTTATGGTTATCCCTTTCTAGAAACAGAGCTACTTGTTGCGAGCGGTCAGCGGCCAACAAAAGTGATGATTGCTGGGCAATGGGTGTCTATGGCGCGTAATCCAGGACTGTATGCTCGTAATCGATATGGGCCTAATATTTACCGCCACTCAGAGCACTGGTCGGTACGAGAAGCCGTAAAGTGTGCAGATTGTGATTACAATCTGGACTCCTTCAATAAATGTGCTGAGCCAGGTCACTCAGCATGTCTTGACCAGTTCCCACCCGATGGTGATCTTCAGTTTAGCGACTATCCTCGTCATGACGTAGAATAGTATTTAGTTAATAAAAAAATGATCACCAAAGGGAAATTGCCTTGACCTTTTAACGAATTCCCCCAAGTAATACCATAAGAAAATTTATAGAGATCAGTTCAGATAGGGTGGGAGGGTGGGTTAGGAGGTACTTACAAGACTTCCGAGGTTTGGACGGAAATTGTAATATCTTTAAACATTTCAAAGGGTTCAGATTCATGGAGGAATCTGTGTTATGAAGCTTTCTTTTCGATCTTGGACTCGGCTTCCAGCTATTTCCCAGATCAAGGAAGCACTTAATATTGAGTGGGAGCGCTCCCACTCTGAACAAATTTCGGTAATATCATTTACAATGATATTCTGTTCTGGTGGCAGCGCTTTTTTCCTCACCTTTGCTGAAGGGATAGTCGTTTAGTCTTTGTCTGTTGGTTTATAATAAAACTCGCCACCAATTTGCCTCAGTTGTTTTTATCTTAGTTCCCTCCAGCAAACGAGTGCGCTGTTCGCAGTCACGCAGAGCTCTCAAAATGGCCTCACAGAAATATTTCCACATTCGCTGGGTCCCTAATATAAAGCCGGATTAATTTGCATATAGGCCGACTCGGGACCAAATACTTGAGGTCGAAGGCATTTGTGTAGTATAAGTTTCGATGAATTCCAAGAGCAGACTGCTGAACCCTATGAAGGTACGATAAACTTTATAGGTTACCTTAGTCAATTGATGACTTAGAATATAATTTTTGTGTAAGTTGTTCTAATTTCTAAAACAAAACTATTGGCTTTACTCAACGACAAGAAGCCAATAATATCATTGTTTTCGAATTATCGATCTAGTATTCATTTACGATGATCGGTTCCATGTATTTAACAGTTGAATTTAGCTCAGATCGGTGATATTCCGCATACGAACGATTGCTTTTTGATTGGGGAACACACCAAAACAATAACGGCACCGAGAACGTCGCCGAACAAAAGAATTGATGAACAGTACGATGTCTCTGCAAGTGCGATACCTGTCTACAAACGTTCCCTAGTCTTGAGTAAATTCTTTGCAAAATAACGGCGAATTGTACATGTTTATAGTTTGAATTTAACAATATAATGCGTTTACAATTTAGCCGGAGGTTTAAACTGCACTCAGATAGATACGGACGGACAGCGGAGCAACAAAATGGCCGGACTAAACGACCCAAAATAAGTGGAAAAAATCCCTTATTCGATAGTTTAATAATACGCTTGGATATCTTGTTCATTGCTCACGCAACTCGCAAAATATCCGCGCGTATTACATGCTAAACCATCGAATAAGGTGTATCTATTCATTCTACAAGATGTGAACAAGCCGTAGTCAATGGTTTTAACGAGTGATTCTCTTTCAAGTAACACAAGAAAATTCAAGTTTGAAGCCACTTCTTTCCTACCTGTCCGAAGTCACACCTCTTATTAACAATTTTCATGACATTTTTGTAAGCTTTAACAAGGCGAGACAAGTATTAATATGGATTTCCAATTAATACCAACACCTTTATTGGATTTTCAAGTAGCACTAAATCTTAGTTAGACTGTATATATGTTCCTTCACTCTCCAGAGGAATACTCCATGGCGACACCAGCTATATTTTTCATTCACAATCACCATTGTTATCCTGGTAATTTATTCAGGTGAGGTAACTCGTAATTCATTTCAAGTCCAAATACACAAACGAAAGTGCAAAAACTCGTAATATTTAATTGTGTAATTAGGAAAAAGAAATGAAAAACACAGTTAAAGGTTAATGACTTTTAAATGTTTATGCGTAGAAATATCGCAAGTAAGACCTCCAATCAATAGATTTTATTTTCGATTTTGTTTAGAGGGATTTTACTTCAGATATAAAATAGTTAGTACTAAAATAGATTGGCACTAATTTCATTGTTTTCTTTTGTTTATTTTCGACTATATAGCACTATAAAAATTGTTAGACGTTGTTTCACGCGTGAAATAAAATCCCTCTTATCAGCTGTCTTATAGTGATTTATCCTGCAGATAGCACTGTTAAACATCCGGATCCAAAACGAAAGCTCTTTAACAAAACAGTTTCAGCTGCTAAAAGCATGGGCTATAGGTGGATACTGGTTTTGGATACAAGCAAACGGGGGAGGGCGGGAGGCAGGGAGGGAAGGAGGGAGGGAGGGAGGGAGGGGATCAAGCGACCAGTTTGGCCAGACCATGAAGGCACTTTTTGTGGCCCGCCTTGCAATCAAATGGTCGATTTATTTTGTATAGTTTTAAAGTGTCTTCATTTTAAATCACTATACGTTAATAATTTTGCTCTTGCCTTCTTTTTTATAAGGCTTAAATTTTACAAGACATCTACGTGTGAACAAACCTCCTGATTACCGCTCCATACACACAGATGTTGAAAATGAAAGTCTTCAGTTTGCTAACAGGGCAAATAGCACGTCTTGTACAAAGGACGCATTCAAGGACTACTTGCTTGTTATTGTCTACAATTATCCATTCTACGACAGTATACCTCATCTGGTTGCTCTGTATAAGCCTGGCTTCCCTAATTTGTTATTCTGCGGTCCGCCCCACAATTCAACCCGCCCAGGCATTCTCACGGTCGATATCATCAAAGGTTTCCTAGGATACGAGTGTCTTGGTAGAGCAATACGAGAACATCCGGGATATAAGGGATATTTCTACATCAGCGACGACGTCATACTGAAATATTGGAGTCTCCCGGATTTTGACAGGACACAGATTTGGGAGTCGTCCTTTCTTGTTTCCAATCCACTTAACGAGCAAGCGAGAACTGATTGGTACTGGTGGAATACTTCGTATGGTTTGAATAGGTGCCGAGAAGCTTGTGAAGAAGTGGCGAAAATGACCTTAGACGAAAAGGAACTCAACGGGACATATCTTTTAAATACTCTTTTAAGGAACAGTAATGGGACACTGCGATGCTTTGGCAGTCGTTCTGACATTTTATACATTCCTCAAAAGCACGCCAAAGCGTTTTCAATTCTTTCAGAAACGTTTTACAAACAAAAAGTTTTCCTGGAAATTGCCGTTCCGACTATTAATCGTCTTCTGGAACGTAACGCGAACATTGCTCGTCTCCCTGGGTTTTACATTCCAAGCAGAACAGGCGACCCTCAAACGAGTGATAGCAGGTTTTTCTGGTATCTTTACTTCTCGCATAACGAGTACTGTTTCATTCATCCGTTCAAACTTCATCGAGAAGGACTTGACAGCAAGTTTAATTTGGTTATGTTTAAATCTATTTTTATAGATAAAATCAAGATGCTCACGACGTGCAAACCAACACCCTTGCAATCAGGTATCTCGGGAAGCCAAAACAATGATACCAGGGTTTAAAGTTTTGAAAGTCATCAATGTACGCATTATACTAATACATTATATGGGCTGTCCTCTCCTTTGAGTAGAATACTTTGAAATCCTGATGGCCTCGGCCGAGAGTATCTGAGGGAGGGGGGGGGGGGGGGGGCTTATTTGAAATCATATATACGTCATATATACGTCAGGGTGGATAAAAGAACAATGCGGTCTTTTTGACTTTTTAATGGAGTTAAAATTACCTTTTTTTCTTGTTTCTAAAATGTCATTATCTATTGCCAAGGGAGGGGGGAGGCAAAAGTTCCAGTGGGGGTGGGGGTAAAAGAGGAGGGGGGAGCTAAATAGAGCTTTAACCGTTTTGGGGGTTGAGCGGCAGAAAGAGGCTGAATTCGATCGTGATTTCAGGGTCAACTAATTAACAGTGTAAAGAAAAGGGGTCAGAAGCCAACTCTGCAGCTGTGTTGAAGTACAATCTACAGGCTTCTTTTGAATAATAAATGCTGCCGTTATGACTCTTCCAGTTCCAGTCCTTTAGTGGTTTTTAATCATTCGTAACTTAAACTTCTATTATATAGCTACTTTATACGGACTTTTATAACTTATTGTCAACATGTCCAATATATTCCAGAAAGGAAATTTGTTCAAATTAATGGCAAACAATTTTAGTGTTAGCAAAAAATTTGAAGAAGCTACGAAAAACCGTGTACCTGAATAAGAGATTCATGCAAACACAGATGATGATAAATCGTTTTCCGATGTATAATATAAATTACTGACCGACAAACGTTCTGTCTGACAGATTGACTGACTGACTGTGTGACCGACGGACGATCTGACTGCCATTGATTGACTGATGAAATGACTGACCTAAATTTGACGGACGGAATGACTGATGGACGGACCGACGGACGGATCTAACTTAATTTACTTTAATTTACTCAATTTTAGTGTTAGCAAAAACATTGAAGAAGCTTACCCTTTTATTAGAGATGCTTAAAGGGACACTGTCATGATGAAAAATTCAAACATTCAACAGCCCAAAAACATATTTACACCATTGGAAACCTATTAACAGTGGTCAAGTTTTCTTAAAATTACTATACCAGTGTACCGAAGCTAAATATAAAGTGATATCACTGTGATACTATCAGGAGCTTTTGATCTCAACTTGAAAAAGTTAGCCTGACTTTTTCAAGTTGCTATTTGCTAGATATCCTTCCCTTTACATTCTAGGAGCATTTCCTGCATGGTTGAAAGTACTTAGTCGTAATTTTGTTGCTGTTTTACTAAAAAAGCCAAAAATAAACCGTGAAAGTGCGCCTTTAAAAGGCGTAATATGTCTAAGGAATACCGGGTACCTGAGTAAGAGATTCATACAAACACAGACGATGATAAAATCGTTTTCCGATGTATAACATAAATTACTGACCGGCTGACTGACAGACTGACCGACAAACGTTCTGTCTGACAAATTGACTGACTGACTGTCTGACCGACAGACGATCTGACTGCCATTGATTGACTGACGGACTGACTGACCTAACTTGGACGGACGGACGGACCTAACTTAATTTACTTTAATTTACTGGTACTCTTTAACAATCGGGACGGACAGATGGATGGTCAGATGCACTGACCGACTGATTGACCGACTGACTGATATAACTTAATTTTCTTTACTCTTCCACACTCGGTACGGACGGATGGACGGATGGACGGACGGATGCACTGAATGACTGACTGATGTAACTTAATTTACTTTACTCTTCAACAGTCAGTATGTACAGGATATGGACAGATGGACTGATTGACTAACTTACGGACTGACTGATCTAACTTAATTTAGTTGACTCATCAACAGTCCGCAAAGTTTGAATAGGCGTTAAAAGAATCCAAGTACGCTAGGATTGTCTTGTAACAGAACATGTACTGCTCCTGAAAGACAAAAAGAATTGGCCGGCACCTTAGCTTAAGAGCGAATAATCGTTTACTTGTAATTATCCCTTTTACCTCACTATTAAGGTCACATGAATGCGCTGCAAGTCCCCAAACCAGTGAAGACATTCTGTAATTTTGATACAGAATGGGATTGATTGATTAAACAGTTTACTATTTAGTGCGAGATGAAGGCAAGCCACTGTCAATACCCATTCAGTTAGAGCGCTCACATCGTATCTATCACCATAGTCTCCTCTAGAGGTAATTTATTAAGTGTCAAATACACAGGGGGTGGTCTCTCAATCTCCCGAGCCACAGGCTAATGATAAAAGTGTTTGACAATTTAAAAACTTAAAGAATGAGTAAAATACACATTAAAAGGATCTAAAAAATACAATATTAAAAAGTTCTAAAAAGCTAAAAATGTCTGTAAGATGAACATAATTTAAAGGCCACTACTGGATTGGCAGCAATTAAAATTCAACTTATTTAAATGTAAATTGAACTTGTGTTTTCACAACTATGTTACCACATAAGTTTGAACACAGTTTTTTACAACTAACCCACTTAGTCGACCATACACTAGAAGTCAAGGACATCAATGACCATTTTTTAAGCAAAAGCTTGGTAACTAGCGTTTGTTGTGCAAGTCAGAGTGCATACTTTGGCACTGAAACCACTGGCAACAAACACCAGTGATGGCTTTAAGTTGTCGATAACTCTCTCAGAGGCTAGGAAAAACAAGACCATTGTCGACAACAAAACTGCCTCGTCTGTTATCAACAACCAAAACTGTTTCCTTGTTGATAACGGTTTAGTTGTTGATAACTTACTTTTTTAAGCTTTTTATCGATAACTTGCTTCACACACTGCCTTTTTAGCTATCGATATATTTTTTCGACAATGTAAGAGCTGTCGACAACTCATGACTCTTCAGTCTGTTGATGTAATGAGAGCTACTGGGCTCAGCCACTCCACCCCCCCCCCCCCCAAACAAAATAATAATAATAATAATAATAATAATAATAATCCTCTGAGCATCTTCTGCTTACTGTTTATAGATTTCTTAAGTAGTATAACTGTGTTTTAAAAAGAGCCCATGGCAAGACTGAAAGAGTGCAAATACACAAGCTTACATGTACATCATTTTCTTTGTGGAGTTACGACAGTGTGAGTAAAACTACAGAGTGGCTTACCAGAGTGCTGACAGCACCAGGTCTCTTGGCTCGAATCAGTTTAATTGTCTGAAACACATCAACTGTTTGCTAAGTCTTAACTTGCTCAATCACTGACATTATGGTGGAAACACAACCCTGCGACCAACACCATCACTGTGGGAAAATAGTGATATCAGTAGGCTAATTTTATATAAATCAATGTTAATGCATATTTTGGAACGGAAAGACCTGATTCTTCTAAAGAGCTTGTCAGATATAAGGCAGTGCAAAGCTTTGCTAACCTAGGACTTCTTAAATCATCTACATGCACATGCAAGTTTAAGGTCTCAAGAGTTAATACCCACCCCAAGATACATGTATGACCAGTACATGTACTTATAGCCTGCAAATGCAGACATGGGGTGAAGCTTATCTGCTTATCTTTCAAATAGATTATAAATAAAAATTTAATAAGAAAATTAAAGGAAATTACAATAAAAAAGGAAGTTTTTACAAATTTGCAATTAAATTATGACAAAGTTATACTAGCTTTTACTGGCTATATATACAAAATTTTATATGATACTAGCCGTACAGGGTACACTCTGTATTTGCAAAACTTTCTTGTGTGTTTACATCAGGTTATGTCTAACAAACAAAAAGCAGCCTTAAAAACATTGTAAAGCAAACAAAATGCATTTTTCATCATACGTGATAACCATCTAAAATGCGAAACAGGTACATTGAGCAATCAGAGTATTAAGCTTAAAATCATGACCAAAATTTTTTAATGACGTAATGTATATGAAATGACTCATATATGGACTGCAGATGTATATGAAAGTGATCATGATCATTGCAGTGAATTTCCAATTTAAGCAACGGAAATAAAGATGCCTGAAAAAAATTCAGGGCTGATTTCTTTTTCAGGTTTCTTTATTTTCATTTTAAATTGGAAATTCACTGCGATGATCATTATCACTTTCAAAACTTTTTAAATAAAAATATAACAAAATATGCCCAAAAAATTACCAACGAAAATAATTTAAGTTTTCTTTTTGAAAGTACATCTGTCAACAAATGTGAATTTTGCACCTTCATCAACAGTGGAAAAGCTGAAACTTCGTCATATGAAAGAAGAATAATCAGTAAGTCATTGGACACATTCATTTTTGCCGCATTTTATCTAATGAGTAAATATTAAATCATATTCGGAAAAGTCGCGGACCAAGGATTTCGCTGACCAAGGGCCACCATCTTCTCATAAGAAACGTAATCCATCGATCAAACTTGTATTTTGTCCTCGGAAGAAAAGCCAGAACTTGAAATTAAATTACCCACAAATAGCTTCAGCATTCAGATTACACGCTGTTGACTGCTCATGCAACACTTTCAAATACAATCTAATAACTTACTTTACTTACTTACTTTCCTTGCTTCAAGTTTCACTTTGTGTTTGTAGTTCAATTAGTTGTACGGCATTTAATTAGAGAAGTTGGCTTTTTGTTTCTAAACTAAACTCACCATTTGATCCAAAGTGTTGTCAGCCATCACTGCTTTTGATTTTCGGCGTTTTAAATAATACAGGGAGGGAGCAATTTTGACACAACTCACAGCAAAAAACGTCCAACAACTCGGCCGCCATATTGGCTTAGTAGCCCTTCCTTGACATGAAAAAATGCTTTTAATTTTCCCGCGCAAATTTGGCCGCGGCTGCCGACGGCCCGAAAAGCAACACCGAGAAGAACCTGGGTACCTAGTTGAAACTAAACTAATAAAATTTTCCACTTAATCCAAATTTCCAATAAAACATTTTCGAAGAGGATGTTAACAATTATAACGCAAGCCAAATTTTGTTCTTCGCAAGGCCCGTTTCATTTCCCCATCCCACAGATAACCGTCCTTTACTGAGCAATGCGGGAAGGCTGTGGGAAACAACGCAACGCGTAAAGAAAATCTGGGCAATGGTGTCTCGACATGTTCCAAAGTCGAAGTCTGTACGATATCCTCTCGTAAGCGACCACGCCTCGATGGCGGCCCATCTGTAAAATGCCAAATGCTTGTTGTAAGCGACCGCATCAAGTTTTTTTTTCTGCCGGCAATTCATATTTTATTTTTTCTACTTAAATTGTTTTGACAGCCAGAAAAGGACCTCTAATGCGTTAATACACAGGTTTGCCATTCTCTGTGTGGTACTAGGGCAGATATCGTGAAAACAAAAGAATTAGTTTAATTTCTTGCAGACGTTTCTCAGGATAATATAAAGGTCACAGCACAACGGATACAATGTTCAGTATTCAGATGAAACCGAAACAGCCAACATGTCGGAATTTAGACGCAAGCTGTGTTATTTCCGGGTGGCTTTCCTCGCTTTACTTCTCCCTTTGGCTTCAGGTGAGCTCCGTATTGTTTGTAATGTGTCAGTAAGTTTAAAGTTTGTCCGGAGTAAACAACTGGAGTTTCTACATACGCGCTGTCTTTGCGTCTTATTAATTAAAGGGGCTAGGTCACGGTATTTTAGGTAATTCTATTTATTTTCGTTAATTAATAGTTCTAAACTTCAAATTGGCAGAGCAAAAGTCTTTTATTGGCAAAATCAAGGCCACATAACAAACAAGGATGATTTTCGAACATTGTAAATGACACTTTCATACAAATTGAGAGAAACTTGAAAAATATCGGGCCGACGTTTTTCAAATTTACCCGAACGCAATCCGTTTTAATTTTCTCGAATTTTGCCCATCCATGCCCCTTTTTGGTCTTTCTGTGTTTCTTTTGAGTTCTTCTACAGTTTTAAGCCGTTATTGGTATATTTCAGTTAATTTTATGACAAGTTGGTCAGTGCCGAAATTGCCTAAAATTGCGTGACATAGCCCCTTTAAGGGAAACATCACAGTCCATGCACTTCTCAAAGGGAGGTAATGCTTTCAAATGAAAGGGAGCCTCGCAGCCATGAACACATTAATTTTGTAGTTTCTTCATATCACAGCTTTTAGTAAACCTGGCTTCGGTAAGTAACAGTTCAGATACTCGAGTCTTTTGAGAAATTTGCTGGTTTTTCCATTAACATGTCAGTCAGTTTTTAATCGCAATTACTTCCTCTTGTTGTGATCTGGACATTTTTGTGTTCGTCGTTTTTCTTCAGTTCTGTCTAGAAATATGCCGCTCCCAAACTTGTTCTCAAATGCACGAGGGCTTTCCATTTACATGGTATTTTCGGTGAAAATGTTTCGACAAATGGAACAGTACAATTTTTTTCATCACGAAAGCGGAACGGAAAGATGCTGTTCCTTTTGAAAATAGAGCAAGGTCGACAAGTGACCCAAAGAACGCTGAAACGTACCCGTTGAATCGATTCAAATTAATCCAAAATTCCTGTCTAGTGTAGATAGAGAACGTTCCTTGACAAGCAGCGAGAGATTTTCCCTTGAACTTTCTCCAAGGCTTCATGAAGACGGAAGATTCAGTAGAAAAGTTTCACCCTCGATCGCCATTTTCTTTTTGTGACCCAGGCTCAGTGCTATCAGAATGGAATTTTCAAAAGGAACAGCATCTTTCTGTCCCGTTTACGTGCTGAAAAACTTGTACCGTTCCATTTGTCGAAAACTTCTCACCGAAAATTCCATGTAAATGGAAAGCGCTCTAGGAATATCTCTGAAGGCATTCCGTTTTTTCCCAAAAATTTCCAGTGGAAAGGCCCGTTTCATTTGATTTCCCACAGACTATCAACTAGCATAAAATAACACATTTTCCGCAATACTTTAGATAACACCGCTAGAATGGTTGCGACTTTTTACAATTTTAGACCTAGTTTATTTGTGTGTTAGTTTTCAAAGTAAAAATCAAAGCAGTTACCAAAACGTTTTATCTCCTTTTAACAATTCAATCTTCTGTTATTTCTTTAAGCTTTCGAATCACCAGGCAAATTAAACACGGTTTGGGTTTTGTAACACTTGACCAAGTTTTCCCTGTGACTATAAATAGTGTAAATGAATATTAGTGTATATATATAGTTATATGAATTGATTTACGTAATTGCCCTCTTGTCCTGCAGTAGTAATAAAATATTTTACAACTATGACCAAAGAGGAAGCCGCCGTCTCTAAAATGGAAACAACATGGTCAGAGGCAGAGAAGAATTACTGTACTAACGCAATTGAAAGTTTTTAAAATTGCAACGGAATTAATGCTTTCTATTTTATATAGTGGTGACTTAATTATTTTCATTAGAAGTGAAATAGCGCATTTCCTTTGAAGTGCCGGAATTATCTTCGCAGACATTCATTGTCAAGCGGGCCCCCTCTTTAGCTGAAGGTCTGGATCCGCCACTGTGTCAAACGTACCAACTAAGAACTTAACTGCTCACGAGTTCATTACATTTTTGGTAACCTATCTTAAGGGACTTAACGTCCATTTTTTAAACATTGTAGCCATTAATAACAACATTAACTGCTTTCATGCATTGATATTTGCCTGTGCGGTGATGGTGATCTGTAACCAAAAGGGAAGTTCCAAGAAGGTCTCCTGCAGTGTGTTTTTATTTATCATATACTGAGTAGAAAGGAGTATTTTTGAATTTCACGCACCTGATAAAAACGATTACAGATCCAAATGAGCTGTACGGTATTAGCAAAACCAAGATTAAGCACAGAGTTATTGAAGAACTGGCCCCGGTTGTTCAAAAGATGGATAACGCTATCCACGGGATAAATCACTATCCAGCGGATAGCGTAGTTTGTTTTGCCAAAATTTATCCACTGGATAGCGATTTATCCAGTGGACAACGTTATCCACCCTTTGAACAACTGGGCCTATATTTAAACTCAACCAAGAGTGGGAGGAATTCAAACGTTGATTGGCTAAAAAAGCAAGGCGGTAGTGAATTTGCGCGAAAGTGTATTGCTTTCGTACAATGTCAAAAGCAACTAAACAGTAACGAGAAAACACTCACTCGCATGAATTATTATTGTACGAAGAAAGTTTTTGTTTTTCTAAGTTTTTAACTTAGTTTGCGCGTACAGCAAAAACGGGATTGTAGCAAAATTTAATATTTCATTTGACTTCTTGATTAGGCCAATATCGGTGTTTCGCGTAAAATCACTTTAAGTGGAATTCACTTTAAAACAATCACTTTATTCACCTAACAAATAATACCGTGACACGGGAGGAAATCGAATTGTAAAATAAGGCCATAATATCAAGATACGAGATTTGGTAAAACAAACCGGTTTAACAGTGGAAAAACTAACGTTTATTCGTTTGTCGCACGCTTTGACTTCAATTCTGCTAGTCTTCATTAAACCGGTTTTGCTTGTATCTTGTCAATATATCGTTTTCAGTTTGCTGGTATTCCACACATTCTCATGCACAAACAACCTTCTCTCAAAAGCAAAACAAAAAGCTTATGAATATTGCACGCAATGTTGTGAACCCATATAATAGTCATGCATGGTTTTTGCAATCGTGCGTATCTGCATTCAGGAAAAAGTATAAAAACAGAATCTGTTCTGCAGCGAAAGTGTTCTGAAACTTTGCCGGTTGTTTTTTTTTTTTTTTGCATTCATAATAAGGATTCCGGCTGCAATAGTTCAATAGACATTCCGGTAGAAACACAAAGGGCAGATATCTATAATTTCCGCGAATGCAGAGACCGAAGTCTTGCCCATACTGGCGGATGGTTAAATTTTATCTTGTCATTGTCATCTTTACTGTTCACTGACCAGGAGGGGGGTGAATAGGGGTACGCAAAACCGCCAATCCGTGCTATTTTTTGGGCAAATCCGTCAATCCGCCCATATTTTCGTTCAAATCCGAATCCGCATTATTTGAAAGCTTTGAGTGGTATAGTTTCACTGCAACGAACGGTAGACGTTGTTTTTATGCCAATTTTAAGAGGTTTCGTTTCATTGCTTGTTTTTGCAACTGTTTGCAACAGCCAAATGACCGAAGAAGACCGACCAAAATGATCCGAACTTCGTTTAGTATCCACGATTCACACTTTCTGACATGAAGAGTCCGGGATCCGGGCCAAAATTATCAGCTAGTCCGCAATCCGTTGTATTTTCGAAATCCGCGAATCCGCTCAATGTATCACAAAAATCCGCAATCCGTGTGCTTTTGAAGGCCAAATCTGTCGATCCGCGAACCTATTCACCCCCCTCGACCAGGGTCGTCTTGATATTGGCCTTTTTTAAGAAACGCTTAATTGAGGAAATAATCCCAGGAAAAAGTGGAAAAATGGCATGAAAAAGGCTTAAAAGAGCATTTTTGAGGAAAGAAACAAAGAAAAGCTGAGAAAAGTGTGGCGTAATTTTAGTATTGCATGCATCGTGAAAAATATCCGCGGCCAAATTGCGCGGGAAAATTAAAAGTCTTTCAAGAAGATTCAAGGAAGGGCTACTAAGCCAAAATGGCGACCGAGCTGTTAGACGTTTTGTGTGTTGTGAGTTGCATGAAAATTGCTCCCTCTCCGTATTATTTAAAACCCCGAAAATCAAAAGCAATGACGGCTAACAAAACTTTGGATCAAATGGTGAGTTAAGTTCACAAACAAAAAGCCAACTTCTATAATTAAATGCCGTACAACTAAACACAAAGTGAAACTTGAAGCAAGGAAATTAATTAAGTTAAGGTCTATCGTGTTGTTTATCCTTCTGAATGTATGATTGAATGAATGAATAACTTTGTATTTGAAAGTGTTGCATGAGCAGTCAATAGCGTGTAAGCTGAATGCTGAAGCTAGTAATGGGTGATTTAATTTCAAGTTCCGGCTTGTCTTCTGAGGACAAAATACAACTGAGTTTATGGATTACATTTCTTATCTTGCATTTCTTTTGTTTTACGCCATCTCTGTCCGATACTTGCAGAAGAAACTGAGAAGTAATTTGCACATCCTGCATAATAGTGTTATTTTGGAGCAATCCAGTGAATTGTTTTATAAGCAATTTGTCAATTTGCAACTTGCAAGTGATTGTAGACTGGGCCAGTTTCACTGCTTGAGTACCGTTCCTTCCTTCCGTTCCTTTGTTCCTCTTCTTTCGCCTTCCTTCTTTGCTAATGCTTGCTTGTTTACTTGCTTCCTTCTTTCTTGCTTGCTTCCTCCCTCTCTTCCTCCCCTCAGTCAGTCAGTCAGTCCATATCAAACCATTTTCTAGAGAGGCTAAAAACATAATACTTAATTTCAAAAACTGAAAGTATCACAATTTATTTTTTACTGCAGGAGACTGTGTTTATTTGGATCTTGGAATGCAAAGTGGATCAATTCCAGACAGTAAGATAACTGCTTCATCTGTACAAAGTGTCAACACACCAGCCAAGAATGGTTGATTGAACTTTGCATCACGATCATCATGGTGTGCAAGAACAAGTGACGCTAATCCATATCTACAGATTGATCTACAAACACTTCATATAATCTGTGCTGTGTCCACTCAAGGGAATTCTCAAGCTGATCAGTGGGTGAAGAACTACACACTAAAATTATCCACAGATGGGTCAACTTCGACACATTATAAAGAAATTGGACAAGTTAAGGTAATTATAAGCAATATGTACTGTACTATGATATTTTATTTATAGGAAATGTTTAATGTTCAGTGGAACCCCTCCTTATTATCATCAGTCCATTAAATGAATACAGCGACCTTTTTAACCGAGGCCACTGTAGAATTGGCCCAGACAAAGCTCTGTCATACATTTTCTTAGAGAGTCCCTTTAAAGGGAACCTCCACTCTTACGACAAGTTGACGTTGGATTGTCAAATTTACAGGTCAAGGGAGAAATAACATTTAATAAATCACAGTAAATGGAAAAGTTTATGGTGTTTAAAATTTCCACGCCGCCATTTTGGATTTTATGACGTGTTATGGTTGCTATTATTGTTCGGAAGCAGTCTTTTGTCTGAAACAATTGGGCAACCATTACACGTCATAAAATCCAAAATGGTGGCAGCGGGAAATTTAAAAGCCACAAACTATTCTATTTTTTGTTACTATTAAATGTTATTTGTCCCTAACCTGTAAAATTTGGAAATTGTGCATTATTTCAAACAATTCAATGTCAACTTGTTGTAAGAGTGGAGGTTCCCTTTAATACAGCCACCCAGTTAATACTGAGCCATATATTATGACAATAACTATGACAAATAACAAATATAATTATAACTAGTAACAGTTCTCACTATAGCTGCCCCCGCCTTTACATAATTGTATTTACAGCAGTTATCTAACATTAGTGGAACTCTCTTGGAAGAACCATTATATTAACCATATTCAGTGCTTTCCGTAAGCCCCAGCGACCAGCAAACATTGCCGTCTAGTAGTCCTTGGTGTGCTGGCTCTTCTTGAGATAAATAACATTTTTTCAACATAAAAAAATGTAAAATGAGACAATCTTAAATTTGAATAGGTTTTCTTTACCTTTAAACCTCTCCAAGCTGAAAACAATGGAAATTTAATTGGCTGAAAATGTGAAGAAAACGAAGGAAGAATCGTGTAAATACCGCGAACGATCTTGCAAACGTGAACTACTCTTGGCTTATTGATGGCCAGCAGTTTAGACTTCATGTAAGATTACATGATGTGTATATTGCTTCATTACTCAGTGCCGCCTACTACAAAACATTCTCCTTCTATAGCTACTTCATTTCGGGAGATCCCTGCATATTTGCTAGTAATATTTCAAAGATTACCGGCGTAGCCAAGGCAAGATATCACTTAACCCTCAAAACATAATTGTATCATACTATGATTTTCCTCTAATTCAATCATTTGGGGAAATACTTATCCCACTAGACTTCATTCTATTTTCAAGTCATACAGAAGAAAATTGTAAGGATTGTGACCTTCTCAAATTATACTGAAGAAACAAGACCTTTGTTGGAGTCCTTAGAAATACTAAAATTTTTTGAAAAAAAACATATACCTGACAGTGTTTTTCATGTATTCATATTACCATGACAAGCTTCCAGCATTGTTAATAACTTTACCAATGATAAGTTACATTGTTACGATACACAACAAGTGTCACAGATACATTTTGAACTTTGTAGAACATATTATGGCAAATTTTCTTCGAGATTAGAGAAGTGAGTTGTTGTCATTATTGCTATTATTATTATTATTATTATTATTATTATTAGTAGTAGTAGTAGTAGTAGTATTCTTTTAATGTGTTATTTTTAATTTCAGACTCTTCAAGGAAATGCTGACAGAAGCTCTGAGGTTAAGCACATTCTTTATGAAGGAGTTTTAGCAAGGTATTTGCGATTTCTGCCTGAAACACACCATGGTTGCGTGTGTTTGAGAACAGAAGTGTTTGGAGTAAAGCAAAAACCAGGTGATTGTTTCTATGTTACAATAACTGTTACTAAACTTACAGCTTTGTAAAATAAGTAAATCAACAATAATTGCAGCTTTAGGTGGTTGGTAACAGTTTCCAGCACTTAATTCTAGACTGCGAGCAGTCTCTCTTTTGCTGAGAAATCCTTTCCAGCAGTCTTATACCTTGATGGGTCAGTAACCACTCTCTATCAGTTGCTGCTACACTGATGTTATCAAACAAATGCTTAATCATTGGTTAAAATGTATTGGACAGAATGTATTATATATTTCTGGTGTTGCAAGAGGTAGAGGTGACATTTTACTAAAGAAAATCTGAGGGGATTAGCCCAGGGGGGGTACTCGAAGTATACATGACGGAGGTTCCGACGGAGCTTCATATTGCAAACCCAAAAAAATACACAAGCCTGAAATTTTAGACCCAAAAAAAATACCTGGCATCAAAATTTCCAACCCAAAAAAATACAAGACTTAAATACCTCAATACTGATTTATTCAATTAAGCAGAACTTTCTAATGCATGATTTTGCATCAATAAGCTTATGAAATTGGTATGTCTGTTAATGTCTCTTCATCCTCCCTTCTGCTCCACATTTACAGACAACGAAAACCCAAAAATGAAACGTTTGCTCGCAGATAAGACCCAAAAAAATACGTGTATTTTTTTAAGACCTAAAAAAATACGTGACAGATCTCTTGACCCAAAAAAATACCAAGCGTGTAAATTTTCAACCCAAAAAAATATGTCGGACCCCCCCCCCCCCCCCGTCATGTATACTTCGAGTACCCCCCCCCTGGGGGGATTAGAGGCGCTTCAAACAGATATTCACGTTACAGATCAGATGCATGCCCCTCAGAACTCAGTGTCTTTGTAAGGATATGAGGGGATATGATAATTATTTACTGTAAGACTAAAGATTAATGTTGTATTGTTTACAGAAAATCTTGCTCTTGGAAAGCCTACAGCTCAGTCTTCAACATATAATACTAGTGTATCAGGGAGAGCAGTGGATGGCAGTCCTGGACACTGTTCACATACACAAGAAGACAACCCCAGCTGGTGGCAAGTGGACCTTGGTTCAGATCACGTGCCACTCTTTGAAGTATATATCAGGTTCTCAGCATACATACACATAAATATACAGCAAAGAGGAAGTAGAGACTATAAAATAACATTTGGCTAGTACATACTTTTTATTAAAGTAAACTCTATTTAATATATAAACCCACGTGGGACGTGCAATTATAGTAAAGATTTTACATTTCTATTACATACATGTAGCTGAAAACATGTTGTAGGTCAAATTAGTATTCCAGTTAAATTAGTGTTTCAACCTGAATGTAACAGTCTTACAGTGGCATGAAACAATTTGAATTCATCAAAAAGAATTCCTAACTAGTAATTAATTAATGAATTATTATAATTAATTAATTAATTAATTAATTGATTAAAAAGATTGCAGATTTAACCTGAAAACCAATAAATATATACCTACAAAAACTATGCTTCTGATGTGATTTGATGTAATAATTTGATATAACTTGACTTAATTAAATATGCCACATCATATAACACTGTAGGCTTCTTTCCTAGTTACTGATATTAACCCAAGTTATTGATCAGGCCTCGGTTGTTCAAAGGGTGGATAACGCTATCCACCAGATAAATCACTATACAGTGGATAGCATAGTTTGTTTTGCCAGCACTTATCCACTGGATAGTGATTTATCCGGTGGATAGCGCTATCCAAGCTTTGAACAACTGGGCCCAGTGTAGTAATAGCCTTTATTATATGGCTACAATAGTACGCGTGCTCTGATTGGCTGATGAGCGGGCAAGATTTTCTTGTAATGACTGGGCATTATGAAAATTTTTCTTGCCTTAGCTTTTTATAACTTTTTAAGGGTCAAACACTTGTAAACACAGGTCAGTTTGTTTTGTGAAAATTAAAGCGGTTAAATTTGCCCTAGATCTTGGCGTAATGAAGACAAAAATTGTCAAAGAAACCGTTTCTTCTGGTTTGGATCGCATGACCTCGAATGACCTCTTGCGAGCGCAAGCGGATATTGAAAAATGTTTCCCTTTTTCCACGCTAAAAAGGCCATATAATAAATAACTTATTAACCTCGTCCGTTCGGTCATTACAGGGAAATCTCAGACCTCAGCCTTGATGTATTGACCTCGCTATCGCTCGGTCAATACATCAAGGCCTCGGTCTGAGATTTCCCTGTAATCACCTCACTCTGGGTTAAGAAGTAGTATATGATGTTTTAGCAGACAACCATTTATTTTGAACCCTGACTTCATCAGAGGGGAGGAGCAAAGTTGTCAACCTTCCCATATTGTTGTCCTATGCAAACTGTATGTCTTATTTATTGCCACAAATTCTGTTGAAATCATTATAATTTATTGGCAGGCAGCTCCTTGACTGTGACAAACAACCCTGAATGTGTTGGACTCTACAGTTTTAATCAGTTCAAAGCATCAGCTCTATGTTATACTAATCCCCTGAAGACTGGTAGATATGTTGGTATAATAACCACAAAGAAACAATTTCTCCAGCTATGTGAGGTGGAAATTTATTCACGAGGTACATGTCAGCATACTTAATAGTGCTCAGTGATAATGGACTCACTTGAAAGAGTAATATTATTGGTGCTATTGTCTTTTGAGTGCACTCAAAGAACGGTATGAAGTTGTAAACAACTTTGTTTGAAAACAATAGAAACTAATTATGAAATGGCATGAATTAATTGTTTTATATCAACGTCAACAATGACATTAACATGTTAAGCTGACACTGTACCCCAAACCATAGAGAAATTAATTAAGCCGATACCACTTGGCTGTAAACAACTTAAAGCAATTGATTGTGTGACAATGTCATTAATTTATCAATTAATGAAAGATAATTACCTTTGAAAAGCACAATATTGTCTACCCTCCCCCCACTGAGCTCCTCAACAATAACATGTCATTTCCTTCAGAGGGAAAATGAATGTACATTTGGGGGAGCGGGGATGGCGCAGTGATGAGAGCACTCCTCTCCCACCAATGTGGCCTGGGTTCAATTCCCAGACCCGGCGTCATATGTGGGTTGAGTTTGTTGTTGGTTCTCGTCTTCGCTCCGAGGGTTTTTCTCCGGGTTCTCCAGTTTTCCTCCCTCCGCAAAAATCAACCTGCTAAATTCCAATTCGACCGGAACAGTCCTATGTCTTATACATGAGCCTCTGGCTCGGACATTGAGGGTATGAGGGTAACCTCGTCCCACGTGTGGACATTAAAATTGTATTTCCATTTTTTTTTTTTTACATTTTACATTTTGTTTTTACATTTTGATTATCATTTGAACAAAGAAATTCAAGAAGTATAATTCAATTATTGTGGTTTTAATCCAATGCCATGATGTTTCATTCAAGAAAATCTGGCATATAGCTATATAGGATTAGCCTACAGATCAGATTAGCACAGATCGATGGTGTACTGAGCAGTCAAGCAGTGGATGGTAACAGTAAAACAAACTATCTCAGAGGATCCAGCTGTACACACATAAAACATGTATTAATTTTGTGTTTTTATTCCAATATCATGTTTTAATTAAGAAAATCTGGCTTATGGCAAGCAAACAGATCAGATAAGCACAGCCCTATTTGATGACGCTATACCTGACGGTTTAAGCAGCCAAGCAGTGGATGGGAACAGTGAAACAAAAAAAATGAAGGCAAAACCAGCGAAATGAAGTACAGGACATTGTTTAGCACACGTAAACAAACTTGCATACGAGGTTTGGAGTTGTTTTTGACAATGTTCAATTTAGCCAAAAACTTAATGTGCGCGTCTTGCGCTCACGCCTTTAATTGTGAATTGTACTTTTGAATGTAGATGGTGCCATGGTGTAGCATCAATATGGGATTTTGGATCAAGAGATCCAGTTCAAGCACTGGATATTTTTGTTAAAATGAGTGATTACGATAAATAATTTATTTTACTTTATTTTAGTTTCCCTAGTCCACTTACATATACTGTAGTACTGGGTTGGGTAATTTATGCTTTGATAGATTGAGTGTCATCTTTTGATTTTATTTCAGCATGCCAAATTCAGGCTCTTGGTGTGGCTAGCAATGAAACATTTCCAAACAACCATTTCTCAGCCTCATCATCAAGTGGTCACCCAGCAATGACACCAATCCTAATGACTACCTTCAAATTAACCTCAAATATGAGTTCTTTATTTGCGCGGTGGCTACACAAGGAAAGCCAACTGCTGATCACTGGACAACACAGTACAAGTTACTGTTATCACTTAACAATGTTGACTGGGTCACCTATCAAGAAAACAATGCTGATAAGGTTAGGTTGATTAGATACGGTTGAAAATACATTAACATAATGTCATATCTTTCTTATGGCTATGACTGCTCAAGGCCAAGTGTCTATAAGAGTGGAAGTAGCATCTGAGTGTGGTGTAGCCAGGGTCTGTATAGTACAATGCATGACACTACAAGTTTAACAAGTTTAACTAACAATGATGACAGTGGCGGTACTGGTGGCAGTGACCATTGATATAACTATGAGTGCTGTACCAATAGGATGATTACTATTAATTTTACTCTACTGTACCATTACAGTACCATGACTAGGATGGACTACTGGACTACCATGTTATGTCTTGCACTGACTGTGTATGAATGTACGTGATCGTGCTTGCATGACCCTGACTGTCCATGACTTTGGCATTGTGACTTTGTGTGCTAACTCAGGGACTTTGACTGCTGCTGTACATGATTGTGACAGTCTCAAACCTACTGTGGGTGTTATGGTGGCTGCAACAGTGACTAATTCAGTCATGCACTCTGCATGTCTCAGCTGTTGCTGTAACTAAACTGATTGTGACTTACACTGGGAGGGTGTAAAGTTTGTTGTTTCTAATAATTATTAATACCTGTATTTATTATATTAATAATAAAATGTGTTCACTAACAACCAACTCCCCCAAGAATCTGGCCATGAATACTTATGAGAAATGTTGATGCAAAATAATTATTTATGAACAACAGCTAAACTAATCCTCTAATGGACACCAACCATAGGCAGGCACCCCCTATATGCAGGCACTTAGTCATGGCCCCAGCCACATACAAACACTACATTTTTAACCTCCCATAAGTGGACACCTCTCCTCAGTGGACACTTAGTCATGGCCCCACCCGCATACAAGCACTTTATTTTAAACCTCCTCAAAGTGGACAACCTTTCTAAGAGGACACTTATTCAGTTGCCAAGGGTACCCGCTATGGGAGGTTTGACTGTATTAACATATTAACACTGTATTATATTGCAGATCTTCCACGGTAATTCTGGAAGAAATGACATAGTGAAGCACAATCTTAAAGAAATTACAAGGGCGCGGTTTATCCGGTTTCAGCCAACGAATTATTCAACTCACAAAGCTCTACGGGTTGAAGTGTTTGGAATACTTAAGCCTGCAGGTATTTTGCTTCCTTATCACTGTTAACTTTCACATAATTTATTTAAAAATACTATTATGTGGTAAATCTATGTTTTTTAGCTTTATTGGTTCTATTTTGACTGGCCCACAACCAGTCGTAAAAGTATCCTGTGAATAACAACATGTAAAACTAAGTATATATCTTTAAACATACCTTACATTAAGCAGAGCTGTTAATGCGGTCATTACATGTAATTTTCAATTATTTTTTTTATTTGTTTAACAATAGACAATTTTTTACAATAGACAGTTTTTTACAAAAAAAATAATAATAATAAATTAATTAATTATTGTTTGCTTGTGGCCAGACAGTACATCTATTTTGCCGCGAAAAATGAAGACTCTTTCTGTTTCACTGCTTTTCTTAAGTTTTTGAAAAACAAGCTCAGGATAGACAAAGATTCGAGACCTAGTTACTTTGTAGTTTACTTTACCTAGTTACTTTATTTCTGTAAGTTTTCCAATTTGTATTTTGTATTATTTTTTTATTTTTTTATTTATTATTTTTTCATTTATTTTTAGCTCCAAGCCAAGCCCCTGGTAGCTTTACAGTGTTGCCACTGTCTAACACAACTGTTAGAGCATCCTGGAAGTTACCACCAGCAGGTTCCAGACATGGAGTAATTATAGAGTTTAAACTTTTATACAGAAGAAAGAGCTCTGCTGCAGATGCAGAAACTATTTTAACAATTGAAGATAATTCAACTTTAACAAGAGATGTCACTGGACTGCGTAAATGCACAGAATATGAATTCCAAGTGTTAGCTTTCACTTATGTTGGGAATGGACCAAAAAGCTCTGTTCAGCCATTGACAACATTTGGTAAGGTGTAAAAAATAACTGTATTAAACTCTTACAAACTACTTAAAGTAAATCAGCAAATATTTAAGTACAGTTCCTTCACAGTTAAGCCCTAGCTTCATTGAATAAAGTTGCCAGCTTCAAAAGGAGGAATTTGCATAATTCCCGTCATGCATTGCAGTTAAACTATATTATCAACCGTTGGAGGTCACGTGATCAGTTCAGTTCAAGATGGACGCCGTACTGAAAGCTCCGTGCGATGTCGAGATCTTCCGTAAAAACAGCCTTGTTATGATTCACTGTCTTGATTTGAACGCAAGATTTGAAGTGAGCGTAAAGAGTTTTCCTATTTTACAGCTAAAATGCATCTACGGACATATTTCTTTCATGACTGACTTGTCCGAGCGAAGAGTTGTCGTGTTTCCCGACAGCGAAGTTGTTCTTTCAAAGCTGAAAGACTTTAAATCGTCGCTCTCATTGAAGGCCATTCCTTGTCAGTTTCCTGAAGGTCTTTGTGCAGGGCCACAAACTGTACAAGAGCAGCATTTTCTTTATTTGTCCAAATGTTGTGTTTCCTTCTCGCTGCCGACTTCGCTTTGGCCAACAATTTGGTAGCCACCTAACACAAAGACACCAAAAAAGAGAGTTTAAAATTGCACTGTTTATAATCATTCCTTTACATGTTGTGCCGATTCTTGAGGCATGTTAAACTTTAAGTGATCGACAGTACAATAAAATACACTTACACGAATCGAAGGACTCCTTTGAGGCGAGAAGAGAACTCTCCTAGACGAACGTGTAGTTCTGGGAGTTGAATTCGGCCCTGTTGTCGAAGGCACTCGACTCCTTTTCTTCTTCGGCGTTTGTCCGCTCGAAACATGAGGGCGCTTGCCTTGGCTATCTTCGATAACCTCTGCAGAGGTCGAAGGAACTGGATCCTGTAAGATGAGAAAGCAATAACAACGGCCCAGTTATGAAACGGCAGAGAAGCTACTCGCCACGGTAAGACTGTGTGATTACCGAAGATTGCGTCAAAAATACCTTTTATCAACTTCAAAATTTTTCGGGAAAACGAGGAGTCAATTGGAGTCAATTAGGTCCTAGAAATAGTTTGAATTACGAAAAACTTGATTTGCATATCATTGACCTATTGACACCAGGTTTAAGTATATCTATCTACAATTCAAAACATGCATTGAATATTCATGCTCAACAGTCATGGATGACAGGCTACAGACAACACGACGATAACACAATGTTATAGGTTTGTCTCACTCGTAAGACTATTCCTGTCGAAATATAACACATAGAATAATAAAATCAAAAGGTTTGACTTACCATAACTGCTTTACCGGGCGAAAAAATCAAGTCGAAAATAGGACAAAATTCCGCGTGCCGCCATGTTGGAAGCCATTGATTACCTGAAAACGCACGTGTTTCACTCCAGGGGGTATGCAAAGTCCTCCTTTCCAGCTTCATTTACTTTTACTTCAGTAAAACATGTCGCAACATAATCCTATTTCAGAACAAAATGTCTCGAAAATCAAACCATACCGTTTGGGGCAGCACTATACTATGTAGCATACATAGGGCAGGACCCCATGGGGCATATTCTAATTTGTACCAGGCCATAGAAAATAGAGCCAATCAGAATACAGAAAAGCTGTTGTATATTCGTCGGTATTAAACTCAACCTTCCCATCGTGCGCTCACTGTTGCGTTCTTATTGCGGACGAAATTTAGTAAGCGTTTTTTCTATGGCATGGTATAAAATAGTTATGCAACACTTTCTCGTGGTATACCATGCAATATCCCAATTGTCACTTGTATTTTCGTGGTATACGCACAAGCCTTTAGTATACCACTCGAAAGCGTTGCATTGCTAGTTATTATACGTGCAGGGTAAAAAGTGGGAAGATATCGCTTTACAACCTCCAAATGATCCCTTAATTGTACGAAATATAAAGGGGATATAAGGAAAGCATTGTTACTCATAAATCGCTTCATGAACGATTGAAAGATGCAGCAGAAATTGGCATCAGCAATTTATTTGTATTTGTACATACCATGAACCATAAATTAATGAATTAATTTTAATACCGTAAGGTACTTAGGCCCCTTTAGCATTATTAGTGGTATTTGCGTTGCAGCCGGACGTGTCACATAATCCTGGGTATTAGACTGTCTGCGAAGCAGGCTATTAAATTAAAGCTCATTTGAAAACATCTTTTTACTTATGTTTCAGTAGATCTTACATTATTTAATTAAGCTTGGCAGAGTTCTGTTCCAAATTTGAAATCTTTCTCACAACTGTTCTTCTCTAGAAATAAATAATTTTTTTTTTCCGATAATGTCTCCATGGTTGGAGCAACCTTGAAAAGTCCTTTAAGTGTGCCTGTATGTTAAAAGGTCCTTGAATCTACCAATGTCCTTGAAAAGTCCTTTAATGTTTGAATGAATCTTTTAAAGTTCTTGAGAAATGTCAATGAAATGAGTTTAAACTCGCACTCGCCGACTCTCTCTCTCTCTCTCAGGTACATGTAAGCCAGTCACCAGAGACCTGCCAAAAAGAACCATTTTAGCGATTGGAGATCTAGCAATCTTGACTTGTGAGGTCAGTGGAGATCCAAACCCTTCTGTCACATGGAGTAAAGATGGAGACGCAAACATACCGCGAGCTCAGTTCAAGAATGATGGACACATTCTTGTCATTCAAGATGTCCTTCCTCTTGACAGTGGCGTTTATGAATGCAAAGCATCAAACAAGTTTGGAGAAAGCTGTACATCAACAATAGTGATAGTTGGTGGTAAGTTGTGCTGTTGCAGTATGACTGGATAAGTACTGAGTTCAGCTGAATATTGAAAATCTAAGTAAAGTCAACCCAAGTTCTTTCCATCCTAGATATTAATTCTCCTGAAAACAGCGCAAACTAAGTAGAAACAGGCTACAAATCGTTGTTTTCAGTCTAATTCGCCTAAACAGCCCAAACTAAATAGAAACAATCTGAAATCGTTGTTTTAAGTCCAGTTCGCCTGAAAACAGCGCACACAAAGTGCAAGCAAGCTGCAAATTGTAGTTCTCAGTCTAATTCGCCTAGGAACAGCGCAAACTAAGTACCGCAATCAGGCTGCAAATCGTTTTTTTTTTTTTCAGTCTACTTCGCCTTAAAGCGTTTTATACAAAATTGCAATTACCATCTGTTTAGTGTTTTTACTCGAGTTAAAAGTAGTATTTAATAATTTCGTTATATAGGCATCTCAACAGTGCATGGAAACTCGTGTTTTTTGTTTAGAATCTTAAGTTTTAAACTCGTTAGATTGTAAACAAAGAAGCCTGTACACTATTTTTGAAAAAACATACTATCGAGGCACAGTTAGCACAATGCAGCCTTTTAGGGGAAAACATCAACAGGTAAAAATATAATATTAAATATAGTAAATATAAGCATTTCTCACATGTAAGTGTGTTTGATTTTCTCTCTTCCTACAGAGCCACCAATCATAATTGAAGACATTTCCCCCATCTTCACTGATATGTGAAAGGCAAACCCTGTGTTTACTTTCTTGTCATGCAACCAGTGATTCTCCATTTAATTATTCTTGGACAAAGAATGGTCTGGCTCCAGAGGGTGATAACATCAAAATCATGAACAACAGCATTGTTCTAACGCCTCGCGATGCAAAGGATTATGGGGTGTATGAGTGCCATGCTACAAACAGCTTTGGTTCGACGGGTTACAAAATTACCCTGTCAGAAAGTCAGAAGTGTTCAGCAGCTTCGCGGTTCGGTAAATATCCACCACTATTCACCTTCACTTCGGTGAAGAATTGTTAATTATTATTTAAAAAATTCACGCGATGCCCCCCCCACCCCCCACAACATTGTTTCGCCGGTACCCAATTGTACACCTGGATGGAGAGAGGTACTATGAGAGTATCAAAATGCAACACAATGACCCCAGTTAGGGCTCGAACCCGGACCGTTCGATCCGGAGTCCAACGCACTAACCATTAGTGCACCGCGCCTCCGACAAGTCACTGATGAGTATGAACAAAAGAAGATCTAACTACTTTGTCTTTTTTTGTTTTTATCAGTAGAGGCATATACCAGTGTCGTCTAATGAAGAATGTTCAAAAATTCACTTTGAAATTTTTAACATTTTTACTCCCTGTTATTCCTTTTTGACAGGTGTAAACAGCATTTTCAGTGCTTCGGTCATCTCTTTGTCCTGCATTGTTTTTGTGTTGCTTGTTGTAATTGGTGTGTTGATATGGCGACTGAGACGAGCTGTGCCTAACAACAGAGCAACAACTGTAGAAGAGGTCATCAAAGATGACATGACTGGTAAACCTGACTTGCCACGTGATCAGCACCTGTCAGTACCAGGTTCATCCATGGAACTTCGTCCCAGGCCTTCCGAAGGGCAGTCGTTTGCGCCTCCGGAGATCAAGAGTTCACATGGCACAAACAAGGATCTTGGATATTACAATGTGGAATTCAACAAAGGAAACAGTGGAAACGAATATGAAACTTTTGAAGAAACTTATGAAGAAATACAGAATGTAAACCCGAACGGCATGTAAACCCCCAAATGTAACTTTTTGCCACATATTCGTTTAGTACATATATCTCGTATGGCAAATCTGTAATTCTTTTCTTAGGTAAGCTCCCCGTAAACTTTCGAGATGTAAAAAATTGCACGATTTGAACGGGTTTAAATAGTTTAGTACTCGATTTTATGATCTACAAGGAGATAGACAGTAGTCTTCAAATCCTTGACTTGGTTTTTATTATTATTATTTTTTATGAAAAAAAAGTTTGACATAGATTTTGTATTGTGTTACTGATGTCAAAGTTAATTTTTTCAATTTTTAAAACATGTTTGTTAAAAAAGTGTGCATCTTCAGTTGGTTTTGATAGTCTGTTAGATATTTTTCTACCTTAGTATAATTTTAGATATTTTCTTATTTTTGTTAACAATTTTCGTATATTCTAAATAAAAATTCATAGCTTATGCTGGTTTTAAAGAATAGATAAGCGTTGGTCTCGCATTCTTTAAATATTGTATTTTTACCATGATAAAGAGAGGGTATTAAATAAATCTTTTTTATTTTTACAATATTTTTTAATTATCCTCAAAAGAAAAAGTGCGTCGAACCTAGTGGCCCATCAGGCCGGAGCTTATTCCGGTTTCCGTAGCGACTTAGAGTATTTCTGCTCCCCCCTGGATGGTCCATCGCAGTGTTACCCCCAGCAGTAAATTCGCAGGCACACATTTATACACCTGGGTGTCATCACAGTTAACATTGCTTGGGGAAGGGGGTGAAACAAATATATCTGAGCTTTCTTTCAGTACAGTGTACTATATAAGCGAAGTTTGTTTTTGCGCCAAGGTTAAACAAGTGTCCTACGCCGCTTGGAACAGGGTTGTAGATAAATAATTAAGTCAATTTTAGAAACGCAAAATAAATAAATACAACCTATACTATGCAATACTGGAAGGCTGTGGGACTTAAAGCGATGCGCAGAGAAAATCTGGCAATGATGGCTCTACATGCTCCACAGTGTATTAGTGCGATATCCTCTCGTAAGCGACCACGCCTAGTTAGCGACCCTTTTCAAAAATGCCAAAACACTTTTCTCCTCCTTTTTAGCGACCGCAGCTAGTCTTTTCTGCCGGCAATTTATACCCCAATTCTTTCCTTCCCTAAATATTTTGATATCAAGGGGAAAAGGAACACGACCTCCGATGCACAGGCTTGCTGTGTCCTTTGCGTGGTACCAGGGCAGATATCGTGAAAAAGTAGAATAATGTCATGCTATCAACTGAAGGCGTCTCTCAGGAAAACGTCAAGTCACAACGGATATTGCGTTCATTGTTCAGATGAAACAGAAACAGCCAACATGTCGGAATTTAGACGCAAGCTGTGTTATTTCCGGGTGGCTTTCCTCGCTTTACTTCTCCCCTTGGCTTCAGGTAAGCTCAGTATTACTTGCAATGTGTCAATAAGTTGAAAACTGTTCAGATCAAACGACTGGAGTTTGTTCAAACGCGCTCTTTGCGACGAAAGGGAAACACTACACTGTACTTCACAATAGTTCATCACGCTTCCGAATCAAAGGGAGCCTTGCAGCCAAGAAAACTTCAGTTGAAACCTTTTTAACATCACAGTCTTGTTTACTTCTAACACCTGTCAGTTATAACTAAAATACTCGGGTCTTTTGAGAATTTTACTCGTTTTTCTTAACAACATAATTTCTCAGTTATTAATGGCAGTCACTTCCTATTCTTGTGATTTCAACCGTTTCCTGCTCGTCATTATTCTTCAGTTCTCTGGCGATAAACATCTTCCAAACTTAGTTTCACGTCTACGACACAAATCAACAGGTTTTTATTAATTTACATCGACGACAGAACCAGTTTAAATCCCGCTTGGAAAATCAACTGTCGTACTGAAGCACATTTTCTTTAAAGACACTTTGGGTCTTTTAGTTGTAGCTTATTAAAAGTTATGATTTTGCTCAACGAAAATGGATTCATGTGTTAGGATTCAATTAACAGTCCATGTGAATATCAAAAAGTGTATCTTCCCGTTCAAAAATCAAATCTTCTGTTGTTTTTACAAGGCGACGAATCATTATGCAAATTTAACAAAATTTCGAAACACTTGACTAAGTTTTCCTAGTGTCTATAAATAGTGTAACTTTAAGATTTACGTAATTCAGTAGAACTAAGACCGAACAGGAGGGAGTCTCTAAAATGGTAACAACTTAGAACGCTACATGACCGGAGACAAAGAACTCTAATCAACTAATTAAGAACTGTACTAGGTCAGTTAACACTTTTAAAGATCGTAGTGAAATGTGTGGTTCTATTTATATACTCGTGAGTTAATCTTGTATTATTTTCATAAGAAGTGGGTCACACACTGAGCAAGTTATGCTTTTGGTAACCTTTCTAAAGAGATTTTACTGTTATTTTTAAGCATTGTAGCCAACAATAACAACATTACTGAAGCAAACAGTGTGATGTAGTTTCCTTAAAGCTCATTCATGTTATTATACACGTGTCGTGATGCAATATTACTGAATGTTGCTTTGACGCATCAGCGATATTGGCTATTCGGTGCTGGTGGTCGGCAGTCAAAAGGGAAGTTGCAAGAAGGACTTGCAGTATGTGTACATGCACGTATCGGCTAGTTAGAGGGAAAAAAACATTTTTGAATTTTACGTACCTGAAGAACCAATGTGATAACTGATCAAGAGCCAAGAAGACTGAACTCGCAAGTTGATTGGCTAAGAAAGTGAGGCGAGGAATTTGCGTGATATTTCACTTGCTTTGTTTGTTTACTTGGTACGTTGTCAATGAAACTAAAAGTTATGTGGTTTCAGTAATGAAAATGACTCATTCACCGAGAGGTATAATTACTTGTACGAAGAAAAAGAAAGGTCTTGTTTTTCCGAGTTTTGAACTTCGCGTGAGTGTACAGAGAAAATGGGATTGCTGCCAAATTCGTGATGAGTGCCATATTGGTGTTTCGCGAAAAATTTTAAGTAGAATTCACTCGACAGACAATAGCGTGACAAACGAAGGAAATCATATTGTAAAATAAGGCCATAATATAAAGCCACGAGATTAAATAGGTATCTTTTTTTAAGTATCGTTTTCAGTTTGCTGGTTTTCCATACTTTCTTACAAACAACCTTCTCTCAAAAATATACTAAAAGCTTGTGAATGTTACGCGCAATGTTGAGATTCAACAAGCAGTTGCCAAAAGTCGTGTTTTTTTTTCTATTCATGCTTCGCTACATTCAGCCAAATTTAAAAACAAGAACATGTCCTGCAGTCAAATCAATGAAACACAGTAAGTTTCATGGGAAAATGCTTCTTATTCGGAAGTGTGTTGTGAACGTTGCAGGTTTTTCGTGTATCTATGTTTTTTTTTTTTGCATTCATAACAAGAATTTCGGCTACAAGAGCACAATCAAGATTCTAGTAAAAACACAAAGGCAAATATCAATAAGTGACCGAAGTCTTGCAGACACCTATTTATCAGATTTCAATATGGTTGAATTGTAGATCTTCTGTAATCTTTGCGTTGCAAATCAAGATCGGCTCTCCAATTAACAGTAAAATGTAAATTAGAAAACTTCTTAAGTGTCAATATTTTAAAACGTATAATTAACACTTGATGAGAAGACAGACGCATTGGCAATGATTGGATACAGAAAAAAAATCTCGATTTGATCAAAGTGGGTGCGCTGAGGGTCTTGGGAGGTGTGATACAAATTTTGTACGAGGATTGGTTAATAATGACGTAAGATCAAGGAACATCGTATTCTTATTGGGTGATGAGGACGACAACTTGAGGGCATCTGTTCTACAAGATAATTTCCTAAAATGTTTTCTGAAAGATTTCTTTGCTTTTACAGCGATGAAGAGGCGTACTTGGCGGTGGTCGCAGTAAAATTGTGAAGTGAAAGTTGTAACATGCAGTCACGAAAGCGAACGCCTCAAACGGGTTGTTATTAATTTTGCGAACGCTTACTATATAGTATGATCGACAAACGTTTTTCAAGAGATCAAGGAATCAATGACATTTATTTGCAGGAAATGTGGTATCTTTTAGATAACATTAACCGTTGATTCCTTTCAACAGTAATAGTCCGAGCAGAGCCAGAGTTAGGCAGACTTAATCTCCAGATTTTTGCGTAAAGAAAATTTGACGTTTGATTTGTGCTCTAGGCTTCATTTCACAAGGTCTCGAAGACGAAAGGTACAGCATGTACAGAGTTTATCTGTCCAAGAACGAGAACGCGTATATCTACAACGATAAGCAAGGCTCAGTCCAAAAACGGCGATTTGCCATTACTTAACCCGATATAAGACTCAATTAATCCACCGGCCGAGATTTGCAAGACGACATAAAAAATCACTTTATTTAAGTGTCAATGTATTTAGCACGGCTGTACTTATTGAGGACACTGTAAATAGTGACTGTAGTGAAACAAATATTATAAATCAAACAGAAACTTGTTAAAAATCCCAACTGGCAGGAGGCTGACCAGTTGGCTATATACAAAGCGAAGAGGAGTTTAATTCAGGACCACCGAAGACAAATCCATCTAGTGGCAGAGAGGAGGATTTGAACCCGGGACCTCCGGATTACAAGTCCCACGCCCTAACCACGCTGCCTCGCAAAGAGATGTGAGATAAACAAAATGAAAATTGTAACTGAGACTTGACAGGAAAAAGAGTAAAAGAACTCTTGAGATCATTAAAACTCGCAGCAGGAGTTTACATAGACAGAAGTGAGAAAATCTTTCGGCATCCTTTTCGACTTAGCTCTCGAGTTTGATCGTTTTTGCTTTACAAATATATTGAAAACAGTTGGGCTCAAATGATAGCCGGTTTAAAACGTTTGGCTCTAACTAAGGCCCGTTCCAAACGCCGCTCCACTCATGCGCCGAACCTAACTGGTGAATAAAGTACGGCAGAAGAGCGGCGTTTGAATCAGTTTGGTCCGGCAGTTTTAATTAGGTTCGGCAAAAAACGTTAGGTTCGGCAGGGTCTGCCGCACTATGCGGCATTGGAGCGGCGGCTGATTCATACGGCGTTCTTCTCATGTGCCGAACCTAATGCATGAATTACTGTAATGTATTTTCGATATAACAGCGCTCATGATTGGTCTAAAGTGGAGTGGCGTGACTAGGTCTGATCAGTCATGCATGAAGCACGACGGCATAAAATTCCGGGTAAATTAATTCGCTCACCGGGCTCGCATTTTGTTTATCTTTCAATATGTTTTAGCTCAAGAGAAGCGGAACTTCATGGGAAAATTGTTTTGGTGGTAATTCCTTTTTGCTGTTTCCCCAATTTGTGAGATCAGATTTGTAGATAAGCATTTACAAAATAATTCTCAAGAGAAAACCAGTTTAAATAATATAAATCTCGCGGAATGAATTTGCTTTTCCGGAAATATTGTTATAGCAAAACTTGCGTAATAGTTTGCTGATTTCGACTGCAAAAACCTTTTATCATCCTCAACGCAGACGTTCAGTCAACATTATTATTGTTAACGTCTTGTTTCCGCGAATTAAATTCGACACAAATACGCCGTTTGAATCAGCTGTCGCTCCAAAGTCGCTCCAAGGTCGAACCTTGGTGAGTTAGGTTCGGCACATGAGTGGAGCGGCGTTTGGAACGGGCCTAAGTTTATCCTCACTGAGATTACTCAAAATAGCAAAACACGGCAAAATGATTTCGAGCTGTTGTAGTCACTGTCTTGTTTACGGGATCATTAATAACACATCTTTAAGGATCATTAATCTTTCAGAATTTTTGCATAATGCATCAGTCAATTCCAGCAGTACCCATCCCCCCCCCCCCCCCGGACTAGCCCCCGGGCATTAGCATTTCTTTAAAAAAAAATTGGCAAATTCCCCGGGGTGGGGATGAAGGAACCGGGCAAATGCCCCGCTCCCGGGTTGATTGTTTTCAATCTCTTGATAGGTGATATTGCTGGCTTGCAACTGACGTCACGGCAGCCATGCTGGGGGACAACAACAAAGCGTTTTCCTCCGCTGGGAACTAAACTTTTTTATCATGCAAATTCTGCGAAAAAGTTTTTTATTGTTTTGACCACCAACATGGCCGCCTTGTCACGTGGTTGCAAGCGATCAATAAGAATATAATACAAGTTTTTGCTTCTTAGCAATGAAGAAATATCTAAAATTGAGAAAATATACCTTTAAAAACATCCACAAACATCCACGAGCTTCTCTAGTCCTTCATGGACTAGCTAATCTGCAACGTACTCCACGTCTTGGCCTATAATCGCACGTCCTTGTCCCAGATAGTTAGCACGAATAGTAGCCGGCCGCGGCCAAATTTGCGCGGGAAAATTGAAGACATTCTCAAGGCAGGGCTACTAAGCCAATATGGCGGCCGAGTTGTTACACGGTTTTTGTGCTGTGAGTTATATCAAAATTGCTCCCTCTCCGTATTATTTAAAACGCCGAAAATCAAAAGCAATGACGGCTAACAACACATTGGATCAAATGGTGAGTTTAGTTCACAAAAGAAAAGCCGACTATTATTAAATGCTATATAATTACAACATGTAAAAACATGCACAAACGTGAAAGGTTTTCAACGTGTAAGCGTGTAAGCTGAATTCTGAAGCATTCTCCTGTTGATCGAAATGTAAGTTTACGTCTGTTGAAGCCAAGAACTAAGCTCCATACTGTACCGAATGTAAATGAAGTCACATTGAAATCAACTATCACCTCTCTCGGCTCATAGAAATTGCTGAAATTGAGAGCAAATACATGGAATCCAGTTGGTTTAGTATAATTAATTCTCGCTAAAATACATCCAGTTGAGAGATTTTTAATTTAATATCTCCACATCATAAATGAATCTTCACACATTCTGAGCCTGTCGGTCAGTCGGTCCATGCTTCTGTCTGATCACTAATTTTTGTTCCTTTGTTATTTTTCATTCTTTCATTTGGTATAATTAACTAATTAGTTATTTATTCTTCTGTTTAATTCTCTTTCTTTTTCTTGGTGATCGGGGCTGAGGGATTTCTGGCACAATAAATCAAGAATAAAAGCCAGTGTTTTCCAGGGTGACTCCAAGGAGCACATTACTTTGAGCTCTTTTTGTAGGAAAGTATTCTACAATTTAAATAAAGAGACTGATATGCATGCTTTGCTCGTTGTTGCTTGTTTATTCCAGAAAGGTGGTTGGTATATATCTAATTCTTTGATTTTATATTGCAGGAGATTGTGTTGATTTGGATCTTGGAATGGAAAAAGGATCAATTCCAGACAGTAACATAACTGCTTCATCTGAACAAAGTGCCAACACACCAGCCAAGAATGGTCGACTGAACTTTACATCAGGATCGTCATGGTGTGCAAGAACAAGTGACGCTAATCCATATCTACAGATTGATCTACAAACACTTCATATCATCTGTGCTGTGTCCACTCAAGGGAATCCTCAAGCTGATCAGTGGGTGAAAAACTACACACTACAGTCATCCACAGATGGCTCAACTTGGACAGACTATACAGAAATTGGACAAATAAAGGTAACAAGTTATATGTACTGTGTTATTTTATTTTTATTCATAACGAAATGTGTAATGTATGGTCACCCCATCAATACAGCCATCTTATTATTGTGGCCACTTTATTCTTGCCCGAGCAGTAGCTCAGACAGTCAAATTCTTTTAAAGGACCTCTTTAATATGGCCACCTTGCTAATACGGCCAGATTTGTTATGCCTCTTGGTGATCCGATCGACAACGTTTCATTTGTTTATTACAGTGTGCACTGTTCACAACAGTTACTTAGTTATTGCTCTGGGATTATAAGTTTCTAAAGGTATTTTTTCATACATGTACTTTCAAAAAGAAAATTGTAGAAAACCTGCATTATCTTATTCATGTTGGTAATTTTTTGGACATGTTTTGTTATATTTTTCAAAAATTTTGATCATGATTTTAAGCTTAATTATATAGTCACTCTCTGATTGCTCAATGTACTTGTTTGCATTTTAGATGTTTATCTTGTATGATGAATAAATTATGCATTTTGTTTGCTTTACCTGACATACAAAGTGCAAGGCAGTGAGGCATTCCGGTTAGCCTAAAATTTAATAGCAGTGCAAAACAATTATTATTGAGAACTGTTACTAATTATGATTAGTATATACCACACAAGTGAATAGTGCTTTTCGTGCGTGCTGATTGGTCAACTCGGAGGTGATTAGCAAAGTACTATTCACCTCCGAACAGCGGAAAAGAAACAAAATGGCTTCGCACGTCGCCTTGGTTACCGAAAGTAATGTTTTGGTCCGTTAGTTATTCAACTTGTGTGGTATATACTAAAACGGCTCCGCTCCGCGGCTCAGTAAATATCCACCACTATTCACCTCCACTTCGGTGAATAATTGTTAATTATTGTTATTGCTATTGTTATAATTATCATTAACCCTCACCTATAGCTCAGATTATATATTAAACTTTTTGTTTTTTACAGTCCCTTATGTTTGTATCAGAATAACTGATGTGTAAAATATTATGCACACCATTTTTTAATGTTTACTTTTTAATTTTTAGACTCTTAAAGGAAATAGTGACAGAAGCTCTGAGGTTAAGCACATTCTTTATGAAGGAGTTTTAGCAAGGTATTTGCGATTTCTGCCTGAAACACACCATGGTGGTGTGTGTTTGAGAACAGAAGTGTTTGGAGTAAAGCAAAAACCAGGTGATTATTACTTGTACTACTAAAATACTTCTTCATGTAATTAAAATTCAACCCCCAAAAAATTCCAGGTTAAAATAAAAATTTATTAGTGAGTACATCAGCCTGCGAATGCAGACATTTTTCCAGCTGTTGCTTGTCTCTGCTGAAAAGCGATAGCCGGAAATAAAATCATGTCTGCATTTGCAGGCTGTAAGTACATGTACTGGTCACATACATGTATCTTGAGGTGGGTATTAACTCTTGAGACTTTTAACTTGTATGTAGATGATTTGAGTAGTCCTAGGTTGGCCAATCTTTGCACTGCCGTATATCTGACAAGTTCATTGTATCTAAGCATACTCTACAATTTAATCCTCTCCAACAATTATTTATCATAATTGCAGACAGCTGTAGTAAACAGTAGTAAACAGAAATGGCTCAGCACAGTGGCTCAGTAAGTCAGAGTTAGTGTTGTCTTGTTTGCATAAACAGAAAATCTTGCTCTTGAAAAGCCTACAAATCAGTCTTCAACATTTAAGACTAGTGTATCAGGAAGAGCAGTGGACGGCAATCCTGATACTGATCATCAAAATGGGCACTGTTCACACACACGGATAAACAACCCCAGTTGGTGGCGAGTGAACCTTGGCTTAGATCACGTGGCAGTCTCTGAAATATACATAGTTAACAGGTTTTCAGCATTGTCAGAGGTACAGCAAAGAAGTAAGGACTATAAAATAACATTAGGTGAGTACATACATGTACATTTTAAGTGAACTGTTTCTGTTACATGCAATAATGGGTTAAAGATTTACATTATGTCTGGCAAAGAAGTAAGGACCACAATTAAATAACATGGCATGAGTACAAACAGTCATGTACATTTTAAGTGAACTGTTTCCGTTACTTATAGCAAATTACGAGGTACATGTCATAATACCGGGGTACATATCATAATACCGGGGTAAAGATTTACATTTATTAACTGGCTGTATAAACACACTTCTGATGTAATTTAATATACCTCTGACTTCATTACAGGCCATATCTAGGATCTCAGTAACCATTTCATTGATAATACTACCTTATTTAGCTAAAGTGCTTCAGCCCAGTCAAACTGTGCTGGCAGATAGCGATTTTGCTACCTACAATGAAATATCTGCCGCCTACAAAACACTTAAGTCCACTAAATAAATTAGTTTTAAGTTTGCCATAAAATCTGTTGGCTTGAGGGTTTACCTAATGTTAATCACCTCTTCAAACAACCCGGCCCTGGGTGTCACATTCATTTTGATATGTTATTAGGCAGCCATTATTAATTGGTGTCTGGTCAGATCGCTCCATGGTTAGATTGCTCCCAGTCTTGATGGAGGAGCCTTAGCTTTCTAACACTCTCCTTTGCATTGTATGCCTAATTTATTGAAGGTCTGTTTCATAATAAAATTATTGGCAGGTACCTCCTCAAATGTGGCAAACAACCCGGCTTGTGAAGGACTGTACAGTTTTATTCAGTTCAAAGCATCAGCTGTGTGTTTTACAAATCCACTGAAGACTGGTAGATATGTTGGTATTATGACCACAAAGGAACAAGTTCTCCAGCTATGTGAGGTGGAAATTTATTCAAGAGGTATCTCAATTAACATAAAAGTGCTAATTAAATCAATTATACCTGTAGATTACAATAAATAATTGCTCACTGCCCATTGGCACACAAGAAAACATTGATAATCATTGCTCTTTGACAGCCAGGAAATCATTGTTGATTTTACTGCTTGTAAAAAGCCACTTTTGCTAAAAACCCAGCCACAATATAATACATTTAGTGAAAATTACAAAAATTACATTATAATTATTTCCAGAAGACTAATTTGCTGTACTTAACCTTAATAATTTATTATTAAATTGTGTTCCCACTTACTAACTTTATCCATGCTTTTAATGATAAACTGCATGGAATTATACATGTAAACCATAGTTAATAGAGGGAAATGGTTAGGAAGCCCGGCAAACGTCAAAGGAGCAAACAAAGAGGTCACAATTTAGGTTGAAGGGTCATGACTGCGCACTTCTTTTGTTTTGCGCTCATACACTATGCATGAGTTATGCAATTGCAATGTTTTTATTGGTTACGTGTAGTTGCATGAACACACGTAACCAAGTATTGTAAGTATTTTGTCAGGTTTCATGCACAGTAAAATAGCCAACAAAAGCTTATGACAAACATCTTTGCCGGGCTTCAGAACTATTTCCCTCTACAGTCAAACTTTGATTATCCAGACTTGTGGGGACTGGGCTTAATAGTCTGGATAATCGAGAGTCTGGATAATTGAAAATATGAATGTTTAATGAGCCAAAAATAAAACTGGATAACTTTTAAAAAGAGAATAACATTTAATCATGCAAGAATTAGAAATACATTCAAGAATCATTGTTGCATAAACCTGTTAACAATTGCCTAGTAAATATTCATTATACAAAAAACTTGTTTAAGTTATTAAAAACCGCTGAAGCAAATCAGTTTGTTTCAAGCTTCTACAGTATGCACACATCGCGAATTTCATCATTCTTCAAAGGTGCATAAGTGTCATCATAATCAAGGTCTGAATAATCGAGGTTCAACTGTATTAACTATGCATAAACGTAGTAAATTTTTCAACATTGGGAAAGGGATAATTATTAAAAAGAAACAATTATTGAGTCAAATTGAAGATCAGGCCTAACTTAGTTTTGTCACTTTGCTTCCTCCCCCACAACCCCTTAAACTTTGTCCCTACAGAGGAAAATGCATTGTATTCTGAATATCTTTTGAACAAAGAACTCCAACATGTATTAATTTTGTGTTTTTATTCCAATATCATGATTACTGTTTTATTTAAGAAAATCTGGCTTATGACAAGCAAACAGATCAGATAAGCACCCGCATATTTGATGGTGTAACACCTGATGGTTTAAGCAGCCAAGCAGTGGATGGGAACAGTGAAACAAATTATTTCAAAGGCTCATGTACACACACACAACGTGAAAATAAAGCCTGGTGGAGAGTGGACCTGGGACAAGTGGAGCCTGTTTCTGAAGTGTACATAGTCAACAGAGGAGGTGATTTGGCATACAGATTGGATAATTTTGAGATCAGAGTGGGTAGGTTAACATTTTCTCATATTGCCTTACATATAATTACCAGATTGCATTCAGTTCAATTCTCAAATGCAAGGTCTACATGTACATTCCATAATACATGTATGGTAGATATTGTTTTCTTATGGTTTCATTGTTGGAAAACGTTTAATAATAATAATAATGATGATGATGATGATTATGATGATGATGATAATAATAATTATAATATTATAATACAGTCAAAAGAGCTCAAGCAATATCAAGTATGAGTTAATGAATTTATTAATGGCAATTGAATTCAAATTTTGTTTCAATATTCCATTCTTGAAGTAATTAGAAAAAAATATTATTATAATTATAATTATTATTATTATCATTTATGTTTAATTTTGGCTCTGTTTTTGTTAAACCGCTTTGTAAAGATAGAATCTAAAATTTAATTTGTGTCCTATATATAATTACGTTATACTCTCTTACCACTAGTTTCATACTAGTTCCCAGTTGCCTTCCTACACCAGTAGTTGTCCATGGTGCATTTAATAAGCTATATATACCAAAATGTACCTTATTGTCAAGCTGGCAACACTGACTGAATTGCTGACATGCATAATTGCTCTTAGACCAATGAATCTGGCAACATAACAAAGACAAGATGAATACAATCATACATGCTTGAATTCATTCTCTTTTAATACCCTGCTACACAATTTATTCTGCCTTTCTTTAGGGTCAGCAAACAGTAGTGGGGGTGTGACCAACCCTAAATGTGGTGATACTTATGGTGTTCCTGGAGGAAAAGGTTTATCCTTCTTCTGCCGTCCCCCTTTGTATGGAAGATATGTGACAATCAGAAGTTTACGAACAGATGCATTAACACTCTGTGAAGTTGAAGTGTATTCTGAAAAAAGAGGTTATGACATAGTTATTTTGAAATCTTGAAGTCATGTTAAATACATGTACTTGATATATCCCCTTTGGACAAAAGCACCTGTTCATAGGAATTAATATTGCACAATGCACACCCACTAGTATCAGGTTATACTAAATTTCATGTTTCATTTTGTCATGAACATTTTGAGTGAACAGTTGAATCCTGATAACTCGAACCTTCAAGGGAAATCAAAAAAGGTTCGAGTTATCGGGAGTTTGAGTTATCAAGGGTAAAATTAGTAAGAAAACTACCTGGAGGGGAATAGAAAAAGGTTCGAGTTAGCGGGAGGTTCGAGTTATCGGGATTCAACTGTATATGTTTTGTTTTGTAATGTGCTGTTTAGTTTTCTTCTCAACGTTTCTTTTGTTAAATGGTTAATTCAAGTGAGAGCCCTGGTGGGAAGTTTTTAAAGTCTTCTCATGGCTTAAGTTGTCTTGGAAAGAACTGCACAGGTGCAGGTCACATGTATGGGGGTTTGGTTGGGGAATTTGGGTGATAAAATTAAGAGTAAGGATATAGAGCCATTTTCACTTATGAGTTTCGAAAGTTATTCGCATTTACTTTGGTTTTGCACTAACTATGCTTAGTGATTTGTATAAAAATTTTGCTTCTATTTCTCATCCAGTCAAAAGTAAAACCAAAACCAGTTGGTTTGAAACACTGGATTGTCTGTGTCTTTTGTGATTGGCCAGCATGATCACTTTGGGTTTGGTTTTACAACACTCAATTGAAAATGGCCCTTTCTACATAAATAAAACTCCTTTGAGGTAAATCTGTGTGGTTCCAGCTACACGTAGGATATTTCCACGCCCATCCCAAGAAAGGTAAGTTGGGAATTTCAAAGAACCATGCATACAGTACCACTCAAACAATACTCTGTGGGAGGGGTGTGTGTATTTTCTGATGCAAAGCATTATGAAGTCACATTGTACCGATAGATACTAAGATAATTTTTATTGTATGTGTGAGATCCACATTGGTGTAATGGGTGGTGTGTTGGAGTTTGGATCTATAAAGAACCAACTTCATTTAGCTCTGGATGTTCTGTGAAAATGAGTAATCATGATCATTTGTACATAGGTTTAGAAAACAGTCCTAAGAAAATATGTGCGCTGATTGGTTAAAAATCGTGTTTCTATAACTCGATAGAAACACAGAACTAGCAGGAGCTGTTGACGTGATGATGGTGCGAGCAAAGAGAATTTACATTTTGATAGTTGAAGTAAACAAGTTGTTTTCATTTTTTTGTCGTGCTGTTTTCTAGAAGAAATAGAAAACATGTTTTTCGTGTTTCTATCGAGTTATAGAAACACTCGTGAAAGTTTCGGAGAACTCGAATAAGCTGTGGAAACCCTCGCCTATCAGCTTGTGTTCCCACAGCATTTCTCGTTCTCCCAAACTTCCACTTGTGTGTCTATAACTCGATAGAAACATGGTACATGTTTTCTATTTCTTAAATAATAGTATCATACATGTGTTTTGTTTTGGGTTGGGTCCATAAATTTGTTATTGGCTTTAATTTATAGAGTGTTAATTATTTTTTTAATTTTATTTCAGCATGCCAAATTCAGCCTCTTGGTGTGGCAAGCAGTGATGCATTTCCAAACAACCATTTCTCAGCCTCATCAGCAAGTGGTAGTAATGTTGCTTATAAAGGACGACTGAATGGGGATGGTGCATGGTCACCCAGAACTAACACCAATCCTAATGACTACCTTCAAATCAACCTCAAATATGAATTCTTCATTTGTGCTGTAGCAACTCAAGGAAAGTCGAATGCTGATCGCTGGACAACAAAGTACAAGTTGCTATTATCACTTAACAATGTTGACTGGGTCACCTACCAAGAAAACAGCACTGATAAGGTAACTTTGATTAAATACAGCAGCAATTGCAGTGGAAATTACCATTTATATTTTTCTCATGATAAAACAACAATAATCTTTATTTCACACAGAAGTATTTACAATTATGTTTGTTTTTTGTCACGTAAGGCTGGTGCAATATTATTTCAGACTAAAGTTCTGAAACAAGAAAATAAACACTTTTGAATTTTGAGCTTAAGGTGATTCCTCAGTATTGCATTGCGCATCCCTTCTGCGCAGAATTTAACGCATGATTAGCGCGCGCACATGAACAAAATGGCGGCTTTTTTCTATACGGCTTGGTTCGCCGGAAAGATATATTGTCGTTTTCTCGTAAACAAGCATGGTGACCTATATTTTTTATTGCAGAATTTTGATGTGCAAATTGTCCTCTTTGAGCTGGACAATTTTAAAAAAATTTCATTGGGAAAAAAAAAAAGATATAGCTGAATGCATGCACAAAATTGTTACTCGAGGACGCAAATTATGACCTCGGAAACAACGACCCGAGGAACGTTTTGATTCGATGTTGTTTGGATTTGTTTGAATTTTTCCATAAGATATATATAGAATTGTTCCTTATGCTACGGACTTTCTACCTATCGAGTTGTTTCTTAAGTATTACTTTAAAAAACTTTGCTTCCAGCTACCAAAAAATGTAATGTGGACCGATGAAATAACGCGCGCGATTAATACCAGAACAGGCATAAATAATGTAAGTCTGGCCCATTATATCTCTCTTGCGAGCATGGTGACCTATCTTTTTTATTGTATTTTTCGAAATAGTGCTTGGTAGGGAACATTCTGCGAAAGTTTCCAAAAAATTGATCGGGCAGTTTTATTTCTGAGGAATCACCTTAACAGATCTTTTTAAGAGTAGTTACCTTTTGCTGCTAGTATTGTATCGGTGAATTTTGTTGGATTTTATTTATAGTGCTTGAAAAGGTAATGGTGCAGATCAATGAGATATGTTGTGCATAAGGATTCATTTATGACTGTGTAGACTTAGTTCAGTGTCCATGCACCTGCTGAATCATCTCTGACTGTGATGTAGGGTCTGCACAGTGTAGTGGCCATGGAAGGCACTACTAGTTTGTCAATGATGATAGATCTTGCACATACCAGTTTGGCTTTATGCAGCTGATAAGAAATGCTGGTCAATACAGATCAGATTAACTATATTAATTTTACAAACTAATAACTTATAATTATTGCAGGTCTTCAATGGTAATTCTGGAAGAAATGACATTGTAAAACACAATCTTAAAGAAATTGCAAGGGCACGGTTTATTCGGTTTCAGCCAACAGCTTACTCAACTGGCAAAGCTCTGAGGGTAGAAGTGTTTGGAGTACTGAAACCTGCAGGTAACTTGTTACATTATTACTGTAACAGGGCTGTCATGTCACTAAGAGCTGGGGGCCGGGAATTCCCCTGGGACTGGGTACTATGGGTTTGAGCCCCGGCTACTTTGAAACAAAACCACTGGAAAGTGAAAAAATACATCAAACAACAAAACTTTGTCCCCCAGCTTAACTTTTTTCTTTCCTCGCTTACTTGAAAAATTAGTGACAACCCTGCTGTTAATTTTCACATACAGTACCGCCTGAAATCATATATGCACATTGGGATGCATGAACCGCAAGGGCAGCACGTGTGTATTGCACGCGGGAGGAACGAGACGAAACCACGCAGTTCACGAACGAAACCCACATGGTTCACAAATGAAAACCTAGGTTGAAAATTTTTTCTTGGTCAATACTATATAATTATCAGCTTTATTGCCTTAATTTAGATTTGCCCAAAACCAGTCATTAAAAGTATCCTGTGAATAAGAAGTCATAACTAAGTACATATCTTTCAAATGTACCTCACATTGAACAGAGCTGTTAATTTGGTTGTTCAATTAATTTTTAGCTCCAAGCCAAGCCCCAGGTAGCTTTGCCGTGGCTCCACTGTCTTCCACAAGTGTTAGAGCAACATGGCAGTTACCACCTGCAGGTTCAAGACATGGAATTATCACTGGTTTTAAACTTTTGTACAGAAGAAAGAGCTCTGCTGCAGATTCGCTAACTATTTTAACAATTGAAAATAATTCAACTTTAACAAGAGATGTCACTGGACTGCATAAATACACAGAATACGAATTCCAAGTGTTAGCTTTCACTTATGTTGGGAATGGAGTAAAAAGCTCTGTTCAGCCAGTGAGGACAGATCAAGATGGTAATAAGTTGTAAATGATAACCATTTAAAATGCTTACAAAAACTTAATCATAATATAATCATTAAAAATTGTAATCCCAGGTCCTGTACAAGCTCCTAGCAGTTTCCGTGTTAAAACATCAAAAGAAATCATACCTGTGACATTGGTGTGGACGGTTTTAACTAGGCTAGCATAAATTTTAACGATTTTATTTTTCTATTTACTACTGTAGCCACGAGGCCTTACTAATTTATTATTTTCCTGTCAAGTCTTTGTTTTTTCGTTTTAGTTCTTTCCGTGCATGTTTTTCATGGTTATTAGTTCGTCGGTTATTACGTAACATTTCATATTTTCGTGTTCATTCTTTTCTTTTATTTCTATTGTTCTGTATAGCGTCTTTAGTACAGTCGAACCTCGATTATCCGGACCTCAATTATCCGGACTTCTCGATTATCCGGACTTGCTACTCTGGTCCCATTTTTTCCTGAATATTTATAATTACCATTAAGAAATCAAGACAAACATTGTTTCCACCAGCTTTGACATACGATTGATGTTTTCCTGGTCTTTGTTGTTCTGTATTTCTTCATAAAACACAGTTTTTCCATAGATTTTGTGGGATGACAGCAATGTGCATTCGCAAAATGTTCGTAGCTTAGTAACCAAATTATCCGGACTATTTAGCCCAGTCCCCAAGAGTCCGGATAATCGAGGTTTCACTGACAGTAGTTAATATTTCGGTTACAACTACTTCAGGAGATTTAGTTTTGATTGAGCAGATAAATCAAACACAAAAGACAGTGTTTCTTCACATTTCCAAACACTTTGAAGCTTGTCAAAGATACTCAGTACTGCGTCACAGTACACGTTTCCCAGTGTTTGGAATTGTGATGAAACACTCTGAGCTCTCTTTTGTAGACATAATTATGTTGTGGTACAGTTTGGTGTTTTTCTTCATTTTCTATTCATTATCATATGCTACCATACACCAAAACAAAAGAAAACAACAAATTGTACCAAGAGTGAAATATAATTGAACCATCTTTTCTCTGTATTACTTCTTAATTGCAGTTCCTTCAAAAGCTCCCAGTAACTTCACTGTGACTGTAAGCAGTTCCACCAGTATTACAGCATCCTGGCAGCTACCACCAGCAGACTTCCGACATGGCATCATCACAGGATTTAAACTTTTTTATAAAATAAATGGCTCTGCAGGGTCACCAACTATGAAACTTATTAATAGTGGATTGAGGACAAGAGAAGTCACAGGACTCAAAAAATACACAGAATATGAATTTCAAGTGTTGGCCTTCACTTCTGTTGGTGATGGACCAAAGAGTCCTGTGGTGGTTGTAAGAACTATGGAAGATGGTAAGAAACAGGGTTACCATTTCTGAGAAATCTGTAGCTCAGTCATAAGTGCTATTGTAGAATTTTCATTTTTGATGAAGTTTTAGTTTGACTGAGTATGTATATTAATGACTAACACATGTACATGTACATGTAATGTAACAAAGAAATGCAAAAGAAGTTCGTCAAGTTTGCATTGTACATGTATGTTAATATACCATTGATCCTCTAAGATATATATTATGTTCTGCAGCTGTCAATTATGCTGTTTCATCATCATCATCATCATCATCATCATCATCGTCATTTATTTGCCATTATTGTTTTGTTTGTGTCATTAGCACCCAGTGCTCCTCTCCTCAGTCATACCCATATTACACCAAGCAAGTCACATGGTCCAAGAATAAACCTGACCTGGAGTAGGCCTGTAAAAACGAATGGAATTATCAGGAAGTACACGGTGTTTTATAGCCACGAAGGAGACACGCAAACAAAGAACTTTGGAAGAGATGCATTAAGTTACACCATTGATGTGTTGGGTGGAGTCACTTATCAGTTCCATGTCCAAGCTGTGACTATCAAACCTGGACCAAATGCTTCTCTAACTGTATTAATTCCAGAATATAGTAAGTTCAGCTTTTAAACATTTTCAATTTTTTCATGTTCTTCACCAGAATTATCAAGCTAGCAGTTAATTGCAGTACCAAAGCCAAGAGCTCCCTTAATATTGTAGAAATTAATCCATTTTTGCCCTGTTAACAATTTTACTACTTACATTTTTCCTTGTTAGAACCCAGTGTTGCTCCAGATAATGTTTCGCCTACTAAAGTGAATGAGACCACCTTTAACATTTCATGGGCAGCTCTAATGAGAGAGAAGAGTAACGGCAAGGTTGTCATGTACGATGTCAAGGAAGAGTTGATGTCCAGAAGAACACGCCGAAAAAGATCTCCCACCAGCCGCAAAACTGTTAATACCACAGCAACATTTGTTGTCCTGTATGAATTACCGCTTTGTTCACGGTACCAAGTGTCTGTTCGAGCTTATACTAAAGCGGGTCCAGGTCCCTATAGCCAACCTGTGGAATTTTCAATAACAATAAGTGAGTATGATAAGCCATTTTCATAACTGCTGACCAGGTAGCTCAGTTGGTAGAGTGCTGGACTAACGTGCGAGAGGTCTCGATTTGAGGCCCAGACCGGACCAACATTCAGGGTCTTAAAAAAACTGGGGAGAATATGCTGCCTTTGCAATGACATCTGCAAATGGCTAGATGTAGTCTGCCCGGGTAAGGACGATAAACTGTATGCCCTGTCTCCTGCGTCTTCACTGTTATGGTGAAAAGAACCCACACACTCATCGTCAAGAGTAGGGCACAAAGTTCCAAGTGTCACAGTGGTCTGGTCTTTGTTTGTTGTACTGTTGAAATACTCAAGGGTATTACCTTATTATTAAAAGCTACTCCACAATCTGAGGGTTAATATAGTTTTCACTCTACTTCAGTGCCTTTTACTACTATTTCAAAAGCTCTGGTGTACAACGTTTCATATGGAAATGTATAGATTTGATTTACACAACAATGAAGGTGTAAGTAAGACTCCTTTTCATACGTGTTTGAAACGTTGTGCACCAGGACTTGTTTTGAAACAGGAAAAAAAATGCATCTTGGAAATGGCATATTATTTTGTAGTGAGACCGTGTACCTGAATGTCAGCAGGTATTTGGTTAGCTGACATCCACTGAGATTCGAGACACTGAGATTCAAAGGAAACAAAGTTGACTGGTTTCCCAAGGGACCAGTCATTAAGTGATATGTTCTATAGCACAATGAAGTCTTAGAAGAACATTGGTTGACGGTCAACATTTGCAGGTAACAGTGCACTGTTACCCTCTGACGTCAGAGTTTGAAATGTTGCCTGCTCGGCAACTTTTGGTGGGAAACAGTTTTATTGTTAGATGTCATGTGACCTCAAAGTAGCCCATGAGAGAGTGCACTGTTGGGGAAAAAATTCCAGCTACATAATGATTAAAGTTGGGCTATTTAAACATTCGGCGTATGTTTTTTATTTACCTTATTACATGAAATTTTCGCGACACGTTAATTTCGCGAATTTCGCGATTTAAAAAAAATCTCGAAATTTAAGTGACGTGAAAATTAAATGTCGCGAAATTAACATGACGCGAAAATTAAGTGTCTCACATTATGTCAACAATTGAAAACACGTTTATAACAATTAATTTGAACTATTCTGTGGTAATGTTCTGGTCCTCTTCATCACTACTGCTTTCCGTCTCCACTCCAGGTAGCACTTCTTTTGCACAATCCTCAACCTGTCTATTTACTGGCTCCTTGTAGTGCCGTTTACGTGGACATTGTTGATTAAGTTGTTTGATCAAATTCAGGGACATGTTAAATAACATTGACAAAGAAATAAAGTGTGTGTCACTCAAAAACGCGAAATAAAAGTGAGTCAAAATGCAAAATTTTCGCAAAATCGCGAAATTAAGGTGTCGCGAAATATGCGAACCTCAAAATCGCGAAATTAACGTGTCGCCAAAATTTCATGTAATAAGGTACAATGTAATAATCATCAGTTATGTTCTTTCACCAAAGCACCAGGGGTACCATGGGACTTAAAGGCAACAGAGTCTGGAACAACACATGTTATACTGGAATGGAAAGAATCAAATCTTACTACAAAGGGAGGACTCAGTTATATAGTAAGTTCATTAGAACAGCTAACTCTTTTCTCGTTGTGGCAAATTAAATAACATATTTTGAAAAAATACCAGTAACGCTTTGTTTTTTTAAAACAAGTTAAAATTCTCGTTTAAATATTTTTTAGCTGCAGTCAAATTTGCTTTTCTTTAATTGTCATCTGTCCTTAGATTAGTGGAAGACTTTTCTTTGCTGATTTTATTTTGCCTTCTTGATAGTTATAATTGTCAGCTTTTAATTCAAGTTAAATGTCGTTGTCATTGTTAGCATTATTATACTTCTGTGATTGTAACGAGTAAAATAAGCTTAAGACAACAATAAGACAATTATTGTACCAGTATTTAAGATGTCTTGTAATTGTTGCATTTAGGTGAAGTATTCTGGAACAAAGCCTTACAATCAAAGTTTCATACATGAAGGTTTCAAACAAGCAGATAAGTCCACAAAATACACAGTGGAGGGTTTAGTGCCAGGCTCATTTTACAAGTTTGAGATTACTGGAAATTCTGTCTGTGGGGATGGAACTCCTGTACTTTTGCCAAATAGCGTTAAAACGGACATGGCAGGTAAGCATGCAGTTAAAAAGGAGGTTGCAATGTAAAATGTTCAGGGGCATAACTAGGATTTTCCAAGGGGGGAGGGGGGGTCACACTGTGCCACACCCAGAGTACTTACACGGTCCATTGCAGATGTTCGGTCCTGAAAATGGAGTACGTAACTACCTAGCACCAGAAAAGATTAATGGCATGTTGATTCCTCAGATTCACGCTTTTTCACCACCTGAATTATAAGATTTGTATGTTGTTTACTTAAAAAAAATTATCTTACAAAGGGGGGTCACGGGCACCCCAGGACCCCCTTGGCTATGCCCCTGAACTTGATACTCTTATAAAAACAGTTATTAGAACACTACTAGTAAGTATACTAATTCAAATGCGACAATCTGAAGACAATCTTAAGAGTACGTTAGTAAGAATTCTACTAAAACAATAAGATTATTATTTTGCTCACAGTTGCTACGAGGTGATAGTTGATTTGGCCTGTGGCCTCATCAACTATCACCTCATAGAAACCTCAAGCTGATAACCTAATTGTTAATTTAAAAAAATATACTGACGGGTCTCAATAACTAAGACAACTGTCCTGTTCACTTTGTAAAAAGTTCCTAGTATATGGGACAGCAACATAGAGTTGTTACAAGTCCAGTTCAAATTAACAATACGTAGGACTAAACATTCCAGCATTTTTGCGCTGACAACTGTTTGATTATGTAGTGATTATTTTGTTTTCCTTTTCCTGTTAGCACCGATTGCTCCAGTTGTACATACGTTGACAGATGAAAGTGTTGCCAATTCAAATGCTGGAATTCGTCTATGGCCTGCTGAACAAAGGAATGGTCCAATAAGGTAAACATTGCTTAATCTTTGGCATTAGATGGAAGGACATTTTTGTGGCAGTTTCCTTGCTAGCAGGACCTTCTTTGCCATTAACTTTGAGACAGAAGAAAGAGGAGACTCTGCTGTCACTCGTAACAACTCTGACCGACTCGTATTGATCATATGTTAGCATTACTTTGCTATGGTACCAAACAACTTTCACACATGATCATATGTTGTATGTCATTCAGCTAACAAGTCATATTGCCTTTCAGTGCTTATCAAGTTATAGTCTTAAAAATCACTGATGGAGCTGAAGAGCTTCCAGATGATTTTGATTCAAAACTGAAAGATGACGCCAACAAAGACAACTTGAACTTTTATATTGCGGCTGAGATAGATAATGATCCAGTACATGAAGAATCTTGGGAATTTACTGTTGGTGATGATCAGAAGTATGGAACGTATGTGAATAAAGAACTTGAGAGAGGAGAAAAGTACGTTGTGTACCAAAGGGCTGTAACTCGTGACAAGGACGTAAGTATTTTTTTCTTAGGAAGGGGTGCACATAGCTTTGTATTTTTTTTTTTTTTTGCAGAATACCAGTTGCATTAGAAAGCCGCCGGGTCACCCACTACCTCTCAGAACGAGTTACTTCATTGGTTCCTAAAACAATAGATAACAGGTCATAACAATGCCCCTAGCCCTGAATAACAATAGAGGACGCGTTTATAGTGGGCAAATGAAAATATAGGTTCTAGAGAGGGAGTGTCTTACTGAAATTGCCTGGTCATCTTGGGGTGGGGGGGTGGGGGGTGGGGGAGGTGGCACCCCCTGCACCTACCCCCTAGATCCGTCCCTGAGTGGCATGAATTCATCAGTTACTCTAATCTAATTTAATAATCCAGCTATCATATTAATTAATTATTAGTTATGTTTAATTATCATTATAGTTGTTATTAAGGGGTGCTGAATGTTTGACAACTTGTTGTGTTCTTTTCAACAGGTCATTTTAAATGGAGAAGTCAGCATAGTTGCCAAACTATCTTTTAACAAAGGTAAGATGTACAGTTCATCATGATACATACATAGGTCAAAATCCCGACATTAATTTTAAGGGTGCGTCAAGTTGTATTACTTTTCAGACCAATAGCTATATGTCATTTGATTATGCACTTAGTGTGTAGTATCGCTGCATATTTTTATGTCAGTCGGCAGTTAGCGAGGGACGTTAGTGAAAATACAAATGATGAGTAAAAATGTACAGCGATACTACACACAAAAATTTCTAATAAGTGATTAATGATCCAACGTTTTATTTTTCCGAAATACTGACTTTCTTCGTTTTGTAAATCTTTCACGCGGTCAGGAGGAATAAGAGGACTACACGAAACCTGTTAAACCGGTCTTGTGGAGTAGAAATTTCATGAGATATTTAAACTCTTTTCATGCATTATTTGTACCTCACGAAGTGGCATTGGATGTTAATTTGCAATTCTAATATCCCACTTTGAAAATTAGCTATTATTACTAGAGTGACTTTACTTAACCCGTGAAACAACATCAAACAATTAGTGCACAATAGTCAAAACTAAACAAAAGAAAACAATGGAATAGGCCATTTCCGAGTTACCTTTTGCCTCTGTGTCAAAACAAGTCTTTATGCGAAACCATTCATATGAAAATGTGAGTCACCTTGTTGCCCATTTTCATGCAAATCAAACTCATTTTCATTTGAATGGTTTCGCACAAGGACTTGTTTTGAAAATGAGGCAAAAGGCAACTCGGAAATGAAATGGCCTATTAGTGTCCAATAGTATCTAAAAGTTTAGTTATAACTATTTCACAGGTTAAGTAAAACCACTCTAACAAGTTGAGTCCTAATGCTGATTCCTTTTTTAAAAGCAACTTTTTGTTATTGCACAACTGAAACTTAGTTAACACACAAGTTAACTTTGCTTGCATGTTTTAATTTTTAATAAAGATGTTGGAGAAACAGACAAAACCGAGGTGTCTGATTCTGTCAGTGTTGTGGCCATTGCTGTTCCTGTGGTCCTTTTAATACTTATTATACCAGCACTTCTGGTTGCAGTGTTTCTGTATCGTAGGTAAGCTATAATTATTCATTGGCATGCCTCAGTATTGGATTGTTATAGATATGAAATAGAACTCAAAAGATAATGCATGATGTAATAATTCTATCAAACACGAGAGAGAGTGTGTTTCATCACATCTCCAGACACCAAGAAGTGAGTTGGAAAAAAACATGCAGCGGAGTATTTTTGACGAACTTCAAGGTGTTCATCCTCGGAGACCCAGAGGCAGTTAGTCGGGGCGAAACCAAGTAAACTCTGCAAACATCAGAACGGCGAAAGCTTTTAAGAAGGGCTGAATGAGCTGCGGAAAATGAATCTCTCCAAACCATTTCCAAATGGCTCTGCGAATGCTGGCTCCTGATTGGCAAACTGCAACTTTATGGACTTGATGAAACACTTTCTCAAGTGTTTGGTATATCTTTTCAATCAAAACTAAAACTACAGTAAAAACAGAGAAATAAATTCGTAAAAATATCACATATCCAAACCACCATCACAGTTCTAACTTGATGAATTATTACTGAGTTTGAGAAGTAGTCGAGTTCCAGACTCGTGTAAGCACTTTGTGCATAGCATATTGTTCAAGTGCGCAGGGCCTAAAGCATACATTAAAGTAATTATTTTGTGGCTGAGGTTTGGCTTTGGTTTTAATAAAAGTTTTTCAGGGCTTTTGTGCAAGATCTTTAGAAGATGTCTTTAGCATAAAGGCTTCCTGGAGTTTAAATGAATTTGTAAAACTATCAGCAGCAAAAGTTATCCAAACCATTTTTTCATAGACAGTACTATTTTAAACGTTGTTGTTTTGTGATTATTAGGAGGAAAAGGTCAGAAAACAAAAACAACAACAGGAGGACTCCATTTCAACTTGAAGACATAAGCAGTAGCTCAACTAATACTGCCTCAAGCACAGCTAATCTAGTTTATCAGAATGTACAAGATATAAGACCACCTAAAGGGGGTAAAGTGTTATCTAGCCTGCAAACTTACTAAGACAATACCTGTTAAGTTGCCTCGTTCTAAACTTCCAGGCCCAAAACTCCATTGCTTTTGTTATTGAGTTAATTGCATTAAAACAAATTCTTTATGTGCCTGCTGTCCTTGGTTGTCTCTCATGAATTTTCATGAGAAATGCCAGGTAAAATAAAACTGCAATTTTATTCACAGTCCATTTGCACATTTTGCTTAAAGTAAACCTTCACCGTTACAAAATTGTTGAATCACTTCACGTTTTACAAAAAAAAATGATTACAAGATATCATTGGGATCTTGTGATGTCACAAGGATGTCCCTTTTATCTGAAAACAAAATCTCTCTAACAAAAGGTGCAACCATGCGACATCATAAAATCCAAAATGGCGGTGCATAGGAATTCGTTAAAAGTAAAATAGCATTTCTTTGTTTCCGATCAATTTCCTGTTTTACAGGTGTGACCCTCAATAGTAACAAAATAAAATAACGAAATAACAGCTGAACGTTTATTCTTTTACTTAAGATATCGAGGAAACATCTCCTTCTGAAGGAAAAGAACTGGTCTACAGTGAGGCTGAAGATGGTAAACCCAAACCAATTCCTGTGGCTGAGTTTGCAAGATACTTCAAGAATAAGTCAAGTAATGGAGCAATAGTGCTGCGAGAGGAATTTAAGGCAAGACTTTCTTTATCTACGAACTAATTATTTCTTTCTTTTTGGTTATTTTATTACATGCACTAAGTAGTGCTGCTGTTTTCAGGAATTCAAAGTGCTTTTTTTGCAACTTCCAGTTCTCACATTAACTGATGTTAACCATTCACTTTTAAAAGTAACATTTTGAGTTTATGTTAATTTATGTGGAATCGCTTGTGCATAGATTTACTTTGTGTTCATGTCTAGGATGGCCCCCTTCTTGTGATCCTTACACCATTCACAACAAAGTATGATTCCCCATACCCTTTTCAGATCTAAAAGCATGTGTGTGTTATTGACTGAGGTTAAGAATGACTGGCCATTGGTAGTAACGAGGTGTCCACCTAATCAATCAGTCAGTCAGTCAGTCAGTCAGTCAGTCAGTCAATTAATCAATCAATCAATCAATCAATCCGTCAGTCAGTCAGTGAGTTGGTCAATCAATTAATTTATAATTTTATCCAAGTGATATGTGGGACGAGTTCTCCCTCACATGTCCGAGTCAGAGGTTCATGTATCAACTCCTTTCTGACTTAGAGCTCCTTCTTTTTTCAGAATTTATCAGGCGGTATGCAGTTTTCCTGGGAAGTTGGCAAAAATAACAAAATAAAAAACCGCTATGGAAACATAACCACCTGTAAGTATGGTTCATTACTTAATTGCATCATCATCATCGTCATTGTCGTCATCATCATCATCCATAGTTCACGAAAACATATAGTCCAGTAGAGTAAAATGTCTTAGTGTAGTCTAACCATAACCGCTGTCCTTTACTTATCTAGTAAGGATTCGTGAGAACAGAACCCATATTAGAAATATGATGGTAATGACAAGATGTTTTAATATCTTAGAAGATAATATGTTAAATTAAACATACTGTATGAATGAGTACTTTAGGTTTACTATTCTGATCACTTGAAAACCACACACACCGCCACACAATAATTGTTTTACTCCATTCACACCAAAGCATATAAAAGTGTTTAGTTGAACATGGTTTAAAATTGTTTTCGTTATAGAAGTTATTTTTTGCTTTCAAAGTTATCACAATAAAAACGCAAATAACGAAATCGAACCCTGTGTAAATTTTAGTTTCCCAGTTTTCTGTTGCTGATTTTCATTTTATTAAACCTGGTTTAACTAAACGTGTTTTGCTACATGTAGTGTGAATGCGATATTAGTGTGGCTTGGAAAAACTTGAGTCCAAAATCCATTCTCAGAATGTCCCTGAGCCATACGAAAAGTCCAGGCCCCAGTTGTTCAAAGGGTGGATAATGCTATCCACCAGATAAATCACTATCCAGTGGATAGCGTAGTTTGTTTTGTCAACACTTATCCACTTGATAGTGCTTTATTTGCTGGATATTGTTATACACCAAGTTTGAACTACTGGGCCCAGTGCAGTAGCTATAGCAAAACGTAAAGCCTACTTATGGGCCTACCCAGTTTATCCTGGTTTCCTGGGCAGGATTATTACTACTCCTGCATCGTACTCCCACACGGCAAATATGCACATGTAAACCAGTAGATAAAGAATTTTTCATGTATTTTTTTCTTTACCCGTACCGTGTTTTTTAATAAAGTTTTCATTCATACTCTCCTCTGGATTGGGATGCTAGTGCATTGCAGGTTAGCGGTTTCCCCTAGAATTTTCTCTGTTTGCCCCCAACAATTAGTTGGTACATATTTATGTTCCTGAGCGGAGACTCTAAGAAGCAGTGTGAAGATAAAGTGTCTTGCCAAAGTGCAAGCACAAGGAATCCAGCCAGACCAGAACCAGACCTTGGATTCCTACACACTAACATACATTAGACCATAACGCCACCCAAATGTAGGTGCTATGAAATGGACCTTTTTCTATTGCTCCATGTCAATGTTAACACGTTAGACGTTGCTTTCTTAACAGATGACCATTCTCGTGTTGTGTTGGAGAAGATAGAAGGTGAACCAAAGTCTGATTACATCAACGCGAGTTACATTCCGGTAAGTACACTAATGTAATACAGCTCTTAGGTGTAATTTTTTTATTCAATAATTTCTATTTTTCTATCCAAGTATTTTTCTTGTAGACCTGTACGGACCAATTGTTTGTTTTTTTTTCCCTTTACGTAAGAAGGTTGCAACATTAATTTAAAAAAATATATATATTAAAATATTGTGGAATGTGAATGAGTAACTGAAGGTATTAATTCCCCCTTCCCCCCCCCCCCCCCCCCCCCAGAGTGCCCTGTTATGTACAGTAATTTTAAAGAAATGTCAAATATTGGCCTTTAATAAATTTAATAATAATATGCGAATAATTCCTTCTCTTCTAGACATTTGATGAAGAATCAATGTGCTACATCGCAACTCAAGGTAAAATTACATTAAAGAATGTCATATGCAGTAGATATGCTGGGGGTGGGGGGGGGGGTATGAAAATGTGACTTTCGCTGCTTAATGAAGGGAAGGGGATTTTCACTAACACAGAAACGTTATATCTTATGTTTAATGGTATTATCTGGCTTTTTCAATTGCCCAAAAAATGATCTAGCGATTATCTTCACTGGCGCCATAGGCACAAATCTTGCCTAGTTTTAATGTGATTGTAGTTCAAGCGTTATCGCAGGTTGTTAGCATTCATTCCAAATCCCCAGGGTACTTTTAAAATATGCTATTTATATGGCCTGTTTCTGTCTCTTTTCGTCGTTAATTACGTGACGTCACATTGTTTTACCCACCCTCCTCCCCTTCGGCGACGAATGTTGCCTATAAATTGAGCCGCTCATCGCCCGGCAAAATTATTTTTCCCGTAACTTAATCACATTCGGGCGATTAGTGGCTATTGTGCCGGTGAAGATGTGGGCAGATTCCGTAGGTTGTTGGAACTCTTAATGTTTTTCAATCTGTCACTATTTAGTTTGGGTGTTATGACATTTATATGTAATGAATGCGTTACTTGTCTCGGATGGTGCGCCATGGAAAGTTTAACCTAACTTATCACGTTTTATTATTATTTGTTATATGCTTTTTACTCTTTTTCTTATTATTACATGAAGGTCCAACTTCTGTGACGTTTAGTGATTTCTGGCGAATGATCTGGCAAGAGAAGTGCCTTACTATTGTCATGCTTACCAACCTGGTTGAGCAAGGAAAGGTATGCTATCATTTAGTTCAAATTCAAAAGTAAGTCTCTTTTTTTACAAATAATAGTCACGTTACTTTGTGAAAATACTTGGCTTATTCATTTGTTGTAGTTTCTGTTTATTTACACACAACAGTCAACTCTCTCTGAACGGACACCTCTCTTTAATAACGGACACCTATTGTTTGTCCTGTTGCTGCCGTTTTTCAGTCATGTTATTGTAACTAAACTTGCTATAAGACAGACACCTCTCTAAGACAGATTTTTGAGCCAGTCCTGACAGTGTCGATTGTAGAGAGAGTTGAGTTTTGTACATGTCTTTTGTAGGGGAAGTGTGACCAGTATTGGCCGAACAGTACTACCAAGTATCGCTCTATTACAGTCACTTTACACAAGACTGAAACCTTTGCTGATTACGTTGTTCGAAATTTCGTATTGGTGAAGGTAAGGGGAGGCAGAATTTGTGACTACCTGCATGCTATCATATTCCTAGATAGGTCATTACTGACTTCGTTGTATTGCAAACTTAACTCACAAAACCGACTTTTTGTTTTACTCGTCGGGCTCGCACTGTTATTGGTTAAGATACAGGAGATTCAGATGCAGTCATTGTTAGCGGGAATTCTAATTCGCGTTTGAGTTAACTGAGTAAAAATTGACTGAACAGCGGGGTCAAATCCAATGAGGGAAATATAAGGACTTAATTAGAGTTGATGGGGGAGTTCAAGTTACAGTGGGAGTTTGAGTTATCCGAGTTTGAGTTATCGGGGGGAGTTCGAGTTATCCAAGTTGGAGTAACCAGGGAGTTCAAGGTTTTCGAGTTTGAGTTACCAGGGTAGTTCAAGATATCTGAGTTTGAGTTACCATGGGAGTTTGAGTTATCCAAGTTCAAGTTACCAAGGGAGTTCGAGTTATCCGAGTTCAAGTTACTGGGGGAGTTCGAGTTATCCGAATTTGAGTTACAGGGGTTCTACTGTATGATGTCCCATCTCCGCCACCAAACAGAGATAAAAACTAATATCACTGAAAGCAAACAACAGAAAGATAGCAAATTACATTTTCATGGGGCTGAAAAAAAAAAATTCATTGTTACGTACATGTGCAACCACAATATTTGGCACGTACACTGTTGATTTCTGAAAAATGTATGTTCTTTGCTATTTAGGGATCAGAGAGACGGGAGGTCCTTCAGTTTCATTACACTACTTGGCCGGACAGAGGTGTTCCACAGCGTTCTACAGCTCTACTGGGATTCAGAGAGAAGATTCATGCTAGACACCAAGCCACAGGTGGACCACTTGTTGTGCACTGCAGGTACTGAAAGGCCAGATATTGTTCCAAGGCTACATGTACGAAAAGATCTTTAACAACCATTTAAAAGAAATAAAAATAATAGAATTGATTTATATTGCGCAGATATGCATCTGCGCATTAAAATGTTTGAGAAATTAAAACTACATAAAAACCCTTGATATCACTCGGAATACTAAAATACATCTCTGGTACGTACAAAATGTAGTTAATAATAAATAATAATTTTTGTTAAGGTATGCGAACGAGGTGCAAGAGTCAGAACATCGGTTAAAACAATGCAGAATGACTCTCAGTTTTGCCTTGTTTGTATGTCAAAGCACCGAGAACTGTAATAACCAGGGTTCGCACAGTCTTGAAAAATCCTTGAATTTTAGGGGGAGTCCTTGAAAAGTTCTTGAATTCCATTTTTCCTTGAAAAGTCCTTAAATCTCTGTGTAAGTCCTTAAAAAGTCCTTGAATTTTTTTCAACTTTAAATGTAGTGGCGTTGAAAGCAAATTGCGTTGCATAGACTTTGGTATTCTTTTCCTGTGTAAAGCAACTTCAAACACTGTAAAGCACGGGGGTAAAAGCAGCTTCTTAAGAGAAAAGACAAGTGGGCTGAAAAATGCAGGGAAGGAGATGGAGCAAACACTTGAAGCCTTAGAAGCCTGTTAGCTTGGACTGGGAATGTGCATTTATATACCATCTGTGAAATTTTATTCCTGGTTGGTGGTCCTTGAAAATTCACTTTGGTCAGGACTGGAAAAGTCCTGGAAAAATGGTTGCGATTTTTTGTACGAACCCTGAATAACGGCTACTACCATACTTTTGGAAATGTAAAGGTGCATTTAAAACTTCTGTTTTTAGTTACTTTCAGAGAGTAGCTCCATTCGGATCTGATACTGGTAAAACTGAAAACTGTCTTTTATTGAGCTCGGTGACTGACCTTTTTGTATGGCTGCCCTCAAATTATGGAATGATCTTTCCTTTCTTATTAGAAATATCTCTTCTGTAAAAAGTTTTAAGAAGTCTCTTAAAACACTTTCTTCGGAAGGCGTTTCTTAGCTATAAGAATGTATTATCGCTGGCTCAACTGTAATAATAAATACTTAATGACTGGTCCCGAGGGAAACAGTTAATTTTGTTTCGCGAGAATCTCGTGGGTAACAGTGCACTGTTACCCTCTGATGTCATAGATTTTGCAATGTTGCCCGCTCAGAGATTTTTGGCGGGAAACAGTTTCATTGTTAGATGTCATGTGACCTCGAAGTAACCAATGAGAGCGCACGCTGTTGGGAAAAAAATTCCAGCTATATAACAACAGCTATTAAACTAAAAGTAATTCCCCCCTCCTCCCTACGAATATATTGGCACTCTTTATATTCTTTGGACTCCAGGTTCGAACCCTGGCTGGGACACTGCGTTGTGTTCTTGGGCAAGGCACTTTATTCACATAGTGCCTTTCTTCACCCAGGTGTATAAATAGGAACCAGCACTAGGGGTAACGCTGCGATTGACTAGCATCCCATCCAGGAGAGTAGAAATACTCCGAGTCACTTTATGGTACTAAAACCAGGATAAGCTCTGGCCTTTCTTTTATAAAACGGTAGAAATTTAGGGCGTGGCACTTGTACGAGCTGATACACGTAGTGATAAGTCCAGTTGTTGATGAATCATTAATTTTTTTTTGGCCAGTGCCGGTGTTGGACGAACTGGTACGTACATTGGCATTGACGCCATGTTGGAAAGTGCTAAGGAGAACAAGACGGTGTTTATTCAAAATTATGTGCAAGTGATGCGGAGAAATCGCCCTCATATGGTGCAGAAAGATGTAAGCAAACTTGATCTTAGCAGATTGTGTGAGTTTTGTCAATGACAATGTGGATATGTAAAAAGCAGTTATTCTCAACAGTGTTTCCATAAGCTGGGGTCCTTGTGTTGTGTTCTTGGGCAAGACACTTAAATCTCCCAGTGCATCTCTCTGCCAAGGTGTATAAATGGGTACTGGCGAATTTAATGTAGGGGGTAACCCTGTTATGGACTAGCATCCCATCCAGGGGGGAGTAGAAATACTCCTAGTCACTTCAGAAACCGGAATAAGCTCCGTCTGATAGGCCACTAGGCTCGAACGCAGACTTAACCTTACTTATTTTCAACAGTGTTTCTATAATTTTATCTTTCTTGTGTAGGACCAGTACGTATTTTTGCATCAAGCAGTAATGGAAGCGTTAACCTGTGGAAACACAGAGATTGCCCCTCAGAATTTACGGATTACAATGAACAAGCTCGCCAGAGTTCTGAAATCTTCCAAACAAACTGGATATGCTCAAGAATTTAAGGTACTACGCTACAGTCGCAGGGGCACCCAACGAAGAAGTTTAAGTAAAAGTCTTGGAATGTTGTTGTTCCGGTTTCCTATATCTTTTAGGCCCTTTTAAAGGGATATTTCTGTAAACTAACACAGTTAAATCTCTTCCGATTTTTTTATCTAAAACTTTTAAGGAAAAGAATATCATTACCCAAAGTTTCGAGCTGTTGTTGCCTTTCCGAAAATCGTAGCTTGCGTTTTACCATACCCAAAATGACACATTTTTACCCCTCCGAATACAACAGGCAATATATTTCCCATATCACGAAACTTCAAGGTGACATTTCACCAATATCTGAGGGGTGTACAGGCCTTCCGAACAGATCCCAAGGGTCTTTTCTCGACTTGCCTCATCGGGGGAAGTCGCTTGGGCGTGTTTGCAACGCACTTGGACGACCCATTATCTCATGCCAGCATAGGCCAGCCTGAAAACCCCATCCAAGATTGCACGGGTGGGTCTTTTCTCGGCTTGCCCATTTACCGAAATGATCTGTTGGGTGCTCCTGTAGTCGGCTTTATGATACCACACTCCTACTATATTTCTAAAAAATGAACTGTTTGTTTTATTAGCGTCTGAAACTCGTCAGTGACTGTCAATCATTAGGGGAGGAATCAGAGGCAGCATTTAAACCTTCCAACATCAACAAGAACAGATTTCCTAATATTGTACCATGTAAGTGTTGGTTTGGTTTAGATTCCCAATAATTTCCAAGAGCGTTAATGCACAAGTGTTTTTGCTTTGCCGATATACATAACTGTCTTCAGACTTGCGAAACCTGAAGATAACAACTAAATTAGGAAGAATATTTTCAGGTGAATGTTGGTAATAATCCTTGTGTATTGTTGTCTCGATCTGTATTATGAGAGCTACAGATAATTCTTGACATCGTGTTAAGTGAAGAGTGAGGTTGCCTGGCTATATGGGGTTAAAAACAGCAAAAAGTTAAGCTTTAAAAAGATGTATGCACTTCTATTGTGGATTTGATTTTTGTGAATAATCTGAGAGTTTCCGTGTTATGTGGGCAAATTACAATTACATTTTTCTTTTTTTAACATTTTATCTTGTTCAATTCTGAAAGCCTTAATCAGTTTTATTCATTGCTATACCAGTGGATACCGCTCGAGTGTTCCTGAGTTCTTCTGAAGCACACAAGGACTACATCAACGCCTCCTTTGTCGACGTAAGTACATACATTACGATTTGTAATAATTATGCTATTATATTTGATAGATCAACAGAGAAAATACGTCAAAGCCATGAAGGAGCGTGAACTTGTTTATATATCACCTACATATAGAAATATTCTCTAACTCGCCCCCTGAAATTCAAATTTAAAAACTTCTCGGTGAAGGGTTGATCATGATGCTAGCTATGAATGACTGTAGGTTGGGCGCCGACAAAGGCAAAATAAAATTTAAAAAAAATAAGGAGGCAACCATGGGAAAAAAGCTAGGTCAACTCCTGGCACTAAACAGTATTAGAAAAAGATACCAATCTTCTGCCCTGAGAAACTTTAAGGCAGAGAAGGCGGGGGTGGGGGGGGGGGGATAGATAACTCAGATTGAGTCCAATCCTCCAAAATTGTTAAATTTGTGATATTCTTAAAAGTGCTTGTGCTGAAAAAGGTGGGTGGCCTATCCCAAGAATTGCCCATGGCATGCACAATTTAACTTAGGTGACTGCTTGAGCCCTTGGACCACCTGCCTTTGTTTATGAAAGTACTGCTAGAAATTTTGACGTTTATTGTCCGTGGTTTGGTATCCTGACACTAGCTGAAAATTAAAGTGTAGTATTTAATCTTTTTTCTTTAGTTTATAATGTTTCTTTCATTCTGCACAGGATTACAGACTACGTAATGCGTATATCCTTACTCAAGCCCCATTAGATAACACTGTTGAAGACTTCTGGCGCATGATATCACAGTATGATATTGGCACAGTTGTGATGTTGAACAGCTTGAGAGAGGGGAAAGAGGTAGATTTCACTCCCGTACTTTCATACAAAACATGGTGCATCTTGATTCATCGCAGTGGCCTTATTACCAGTAAGACACTACCTCTCTAGAACTGTTTTTCATTCGCCCGCTGTAAACACTACCTCTATTGTTATTCAGGGCTAGGGGCATTGTTATGACCTGTTATCTATTGTTTTAAGAACCAATGAAGTAGCTCGTTCACCTCATGGGGGTAGATCATTCCTTATTGTGCTTTCTTGGGCTTTAAGTGAAAGTTTTCCTTAATTTGTTCAGTTTACATGATTACACACCTTCACGAATGATACTGCCCAGCATTTGTATCACTCGGATGATTTTCTCAACATTTTTGCCCTTGTGTTGTTTTATCTTTCTGTAGAGTTACTCAGAGTACTGGCCCGCTGAAGGATCCGTCAAGTATGGTGACATCACTTTGCAGAATTTGTCAGAAAACACTTCAAACAGCATCATCACCAGAAAGTTTAGTGTACAGAATGCAGGGGTAAGATTGGCTTCTTAGTAGAGGGGATGTTTTTAGAGGGTAGGTTGGGGGGGGGGGGGGGAGTGGAGGGGAAGGGGAGTTTAAGTGTGTATAAATTGCCTAGTCCAAGGGACTGCAAAGTCAATGTATAGAGGTTAAAGTGCGAAGCCCCAAATAACCTAAATTGTAACTGGCGATTGCCGTGACTGCATATGGGCTCTTGGAACTCGAGCATCGCGGGTCCAATAGAACGTCAATGAAGTTCAATATTTTTAGCAGGGCCTGTCTTATTTTGCCTTTTGTCTGTTATAACTACAACCAGTTTCAAAAAGGGTTGAGACACTCTTGGTCAAGAATGCCATTTACGATATTTTCATATTGTTACCTTGCATCGCCCCCTTTCCCCCTGATCAATGTTGTCCGAATTTCAGGATTATATTTAAACTTTTAGGCAGCAACTTTGAAATGGGGAGGGGGGTTCAGAATAAGATTTACATGTTTATTTTTGAAGCGAGGGCATATCTTTGAAAGACGAATACAATTTAAGGGTGAGTGTCTCAACAATTTTGAAACTGGTTGTCTGAGTGCGTTTACCCTTTTCAGCTGTTGCTTTGACTTTATGATGAGAATGAATTTTGCAGTATTTTATCCTTTCAATGCGACCTTTTCAAAAAGCGGTATTTCATTTATATAAGTTTGCGTGTTTAAAAATGGCATAGTAAAAACGGTGAGTTTTTGCACTTCCGGTTTTGACATAATTTGCACTAAAATTGTTCGGAATAGGGTGCGCGTTCAACAATATGCGCAAGATTCTCGATAGTGCAATGAACAGGGCGTTATGTCCTTTGATCTCCTTTTGGTGATGCTAACCAGTAATTCTACGCTGTAAATTGGCGTGATAAAGTTATATTTTCATGTGCAGTTGATGTAGAAGACGAACACAGGCTCTACACATAAGCGTTTATCACGCTGCTCAGAGATCTGAGCTCAGTAGAGGAAGTTAGAATCACACAGAATAACGGAAAACACAGTTTTATCCCACTGCCCCCTTAATGCAATGGTTTATACTTTACAACCAAACTCCTTGCGTGCTTGAAACCTGAGATCCGACGATCTACACGGTCTACACGGTCTACATCAGATGTAAATAGAATATTATGATAATCTTTTACACAACACGCTGTAGACCGTCGTATACATGTAGACCGTCACAATTTCTTTCTATTTGCCATAGACATCTTATTAGCTATGTATTTTAATGTTAAATAGCAAGCTGAAGACTACTGGATAGCTTCAGCTAGTTAATATTTTATTTTAGATTAAAAAAAGAGCATATACTAGTCTTGCGTAATGATTTCCGAGCCTGTGACGTCACAGCCCGCATGTCAAAAAATACGACATGCAAAGATCTGTTCCTAATTTTCAAATGCTCTATGGTAAAGCTTCTTTTCAACATTAAACACTTCCTAGAAAATTTATTTTGCTTGTTCAAGTGCGTATTTTCAATAAGCAAGGTCCTTGTCTGTAGAATTGGAACAAATTTAAACTGATATTTTCAGACAACCAGTTTCAAAAAGGGTTGAGACACTCTTGGTCAAGAATGCCATTTACGATATTTTCATATTGTTACCTTGCATCGCCCCCTTTCCCCCTGATCAATGTTGTCCGAATTTCAGGATTATATTTAAACTTTTAGGCAGCAACTTTGAAATGGGGAGGGGGGTTCAGAATAAGATTTACATGTTTATTTTTGAAGCGAGGGCATATCTTTGAAAGACGAATACAATTTAAGGGTGAGTGTCTCAACAATTTTGAAACTGGTTGTCTGAGTGCGTTTACCCTTTTCAGCTGTTGCTTTGACTTTATGATGAGAATGAATTTTGCAGTATTTTATCCTTTCAATGCGACCTTTTCAAAAAGCGGTATTTCATTTATATAAGTTTGCGTGTTTAAAAATGGCATAGTAAAAACGGTGAGTTTTTGCACTTCCGGTTTTGACATAATTTGCACTAAAATTGTTCGGAATAGGGTGCGCGTTCAACAATATGCGCAAGATTCTCGATAGTGCAATGAACAGGGCGTTATGTCCTTTGATCTCCTTTTGGTGATGCTAACCAGTAATTCTACGCTGTAAATTGGCGTGATAAAGTTATATTTTCATGTGCAGTTGATGTAGAAGACGAACACAGGCTCTACACATAAGCGTTTATCACGCTGCTCAGAGATCTGAGCTCAGTAGAGGAAGTTAGAATCACACAGAATAACGGAAAACACAGTTTTATCCCACTGCCCCCTTAATGCAATGGTTTATACTTTACAACCAAACTCCTTGCGTGCTTGAAACCTGAGATCCGACGATCTACACGGTCTACACGGTCTACATCAGATGTAAATAGAATATTATGATAATCTTTTACACAACACGCTGTAGACCGTCGTATACATGTAGACCGTCACAATTTCTTTCTATTTGCCATAGACATCTTATTAGCTATGTATTTTAATGTTAAATAGCAAGCTGAAGACTACTGGATAGCTTCAGCTAGTTAATATTTTATTTTAGATTAAAAAAAGAGCATATACTAGTCTTGCGTAATGATTTCCGAGCCTGTGACGTCACAGCCCGCATGTCAAAAAATACGACATGCAAAGATCTGTTCCTAATTTTCAAATGCTCTATGGTAAAGCTTCTTTTCAACATTAAACACTTCCTAGAAAATTTATTTTGCTTGTTCAAGTGCGTATTTTCAATAAGCAAGGTCCTTGTCTGTAGAATTGGAACAAATTTAAACTGATATTTTCAGACAACCAGTTTCAAAAAGGGTTGAGACACTCTTGGTCAAGAATGCCATTTACGATATTTTCATATTGTTACCTTGCATCGCCCCCTTTCCCCCTGATCAATGTTGTCCGAATTTCAGGATTATATTTAAACTTTTAGGCAGCAACTTTGAAATGGGGAGGGGGGTTCAGAATAAGATTTACATGTTTATTTTTGAAGCGAGGGCATATCTTTGAAAGACGAATACAATTTAAGGGTGAGTGTCTCAACAATTTTGAAACTGGTTGTAGCTACATTATAGGCCCAACTTTGACACAAAGAATAAAGATATCTGCGATGTGAGATAAGAGCGCTAAACAAGTACTGTTACATTAGTTGTTAAGAATACTTGTAAACGTCACAGGATTAGGTAAGAAAGGTCAAGTCTGCCTCGAGCCAAGTGTCCCATACCAGCAGAGCTGATATTGGTTTCTGTAGCATTAGGCAACGAGGAATATTTCTACTCTCCCCTGGATGGGATGCTAGTCCATCGCAGGGTTACCCCTAGCATTATTTCGCCGGTAACCATTGATACACCTGGGTGGTGAGGAGCACTATGAGAGTAAAGTGTTTTGCCCAAGAACACGGCACAATGACCCCGGCCAAGACTCGATCCCGTACTGCCCAATCCGCTGTCCAGTGCACTAACCATTAGGTCACTGCACCTCCCAGTTTTCAATCAAAGGAAAGGTAAATTACTGGAAACAGATTAAAAAAAAACTTTATCTGGGTATTTGAAATGATCATGAATGAAGTATATGGCCACCCGATGACCCAATGTCCACGTTCTTAGAGGGATTCTCTCTTGCGTTTGTCATTTTCTCTCATGTAAATGAAGTAGAACTGAGCTGGTTATTGGCCTCTGATTCGTGAATCTTCTACTTTTTGTCCTCTCAAACATGATTTATTCCCGCTCCTTAGCCTCCCAAAAGACAGTCAACTGTGCACCATTTACAGTTCACTGGATGGTCCAACTGTGACTCGTGCCCAGATCCTCAGGAAATCCTCGACTTGTTGGATGCTATTCAGCGCTCTCAGCAACAAACTGGAAATGGCGTCATTGTTTTCCAGTGCAGGTGAATAGCATCTTTTTTGTTTTCTTTTATTAAGTGTAATTGTACAATTTAATATACACTAATCACTTCCTGGTAAGATGTTGGCTCAGTAAACGATGAATAAGCAACAGAATGAATGTCTCTAACCTTGGAAATTAGCATTAAGCAGCTGAACAAATCAGCAGAAGAAATGAAGTAATCGTTAGATATATTTAAACCTTTTACTCGTAAGGTGCTAACACACGAAGGAACATGTCATAGCGACAGATAGCAGAAAGAAAACACAAGAAAATGAAGCGTGGACATGTTGAAGTGACTTGTTTCTTGTGTGCTGAAACGTTTTATGGCCAGGTCGCTGCTACATGTCCTTGATAAATTCCCATCCCTGTTTCCAATCAGCTTGAGTATCCAAATGCAAGAAATTTTCAGTTTTATCCATCTGTCTGGAAGAATTAGGACTTTCCGTTCCAAAATATGCATTAACATTGATTTATATTAACCTACTGGTATCACTATTTTTCCACAGTGATGGTGTTGGTCGCAGTGGTTGTGTGTCCACCATAATGTCAGTGATTGAGCGAGTTAAAACCGAGCAAACAGTTGATGTGTTTCAGACAATTAAACTGATTCGAGCCAAGAGACCTGGTGCTGTCAGCACTCTGGTAAGCCACTCTGTAGTTTAACTCCCAGTCATAACTCCTCAAAGAAAATGATGTACATGTAAGCTTCTTGCCATGGGCTCTTTTTAAAACACAGTTATACTACTTAAGAAATCTATAGACAGTAAGCAGACCTGGCTTTTTTGACATTCTTGCAAAGCGGTATCTTATTTAAAATACACTCAGAGGATTATTATATTTTTTGGGGGGGAGGGAGTGGGGGAAAGGCAGCCCAGTAGCTTTCAGGGCATCAACAGACTGAAGAGTCATGAAGTGTTGTCGACAGCTGTTACGTTGTCTAAAAAAATATCGATAGTTAAAAAGGCAGTATCGATAAAAAAGCTTTAAAAAGTAAGTTATCAACAACTAAACCGTGTTCCTTTTGAAAAGGAAACAATTTTGGTTGGCGATAACAGACAAAGCAGTTTTGTTGTCAACAACAGACTAGTTTTTCCTAGTCTGTGAGACAGTTACTGACAACTAAGCCGACACTGGTGTTTGTTGCCAGCGGTTTCAGCGCCACAGCATGCACTCTGACATGCACAACAAATGCTAGTTACCAAGCTTTCGCTTAAAAAAATAGTATAGTCATTGATATCCTTGACTTCCAGTGTGTGGTCGACTAAGTGAGTTAGTTGTAAAAAACTAACTCTCTCTAGTGTGTCAAGTGTTCAAACTTATGTGGTAACATAGTTGTGAAAACACAAGTTGAATTTACATTTAAATAAGTTGAATTTTAATTGCTGCCAATCCAGTAGTGGCCTTTAAATTTATGTTCATCTTACAGACATTTTTAGCTTTTTAGAACGTTTTAATATTGTATTTTTAATGTGTAATTTTTAGATCCTTTTAAAATGTATTTTACTTATGCTTAGTTTTTAAATTGTCAAACACTTCTATCATGAGCCTGTGGCTCGGGAGATTGGGGGACCAACCCCTGTGTATTTGACACTAAATAAATTACCTCTAGAGGAGACTATGGTGATAGATACGATGTGAGCGCTCTAACTGAATGGGTGTTGACAGTGGCTTGCCTTTATCTCGCACTAAATAGTAAACTGTTGTAATCAATGGATCCCATTCTGTATCAAAACTACAGAATATCTTTTCTGGTTTTAGGATTTACAGCGCATTCACGTGACCTAAATAGTAAGGTAAATGGGATAATTACAAATCCACAATTATTCTCTCTTAAGCTAAGGTGCCGGCCAATTCTTTTCGTCTTTCAGGAGCAGTACATGTTCTGTTACAAGACAATCCTAGCGTACCTGGATTCTTTTAACGCCTATTCAAACTTTGCGGACTGTTGATGAGTCAACTAAATTAAGTTAGATCAGTCAGTCCGTAAGTTAGTCAATCAGTGCGTCCGTCCGTCCGTCCGTCCGTCCGTACCGACTGTTGAAGAGTAAAGTAAATTAAGTTACATCAGTCAGTCCGTCAGTCGGTCAATCAGGTCGTCCGTCCGTCCGTCAGTCCGTCCGTACGCCCGTACGTACCGACTGTGGAAGAATAACGTTACATCAGTCAGTCCGTCAGTCAGTCAATCAGTCAGTCTGCATATGACCGTCCGTCTGTCCGTCCCGATTGTTAAAGAGTAAATTTAAGTAAATTAAGACAGAATAAGTCAGTCCGTCAGTCAATCACTCCGTCCGTCTGTCCGTCCGTCCGTCAGTCATTCCGTCGGTCCAAGTTAGGTAAGTCAGTCAGACAGAACGTATGTCGGTCAGTCTGTCAGTCAGTAATTTATGTTATACGTCGGGAAACGCTTTTATCATCGTCTATGCATATCGTAGACATATTACGCCTTTTAAGCATTTCTAATAAAAGGGTAAGCTTCTTCAATTTTTTTGCTAACACTTAAATAGTTTTTAGCTATATATAGCAGTTTAAGATACGAAAAATAATTAAAAAAACACTAAAGGACTAGAACTGAAAGAGTCATAACGGCAGCATTTATTTCTCGAAAGAAGCCTGTAGATTGCACTTCAACACAGCTGCAGAGTATGCTTCTGATCCGTTGTCTTCTTTACATTGATAATTAGTTGATCCTGAAGTCACCATCGAATTCACTGCAGCCTCCTATCCCTCAACCCCCAATACCGTAAAAGCTCTATTTAGCCCCCTCCTCCTCTTTTACCCCCACCCCACTGGAAGTTCAAATTTTGTAATAATTTTGTAATCTTTTAAGCCTCCCACTCCCTACATACTAGATACTGACATTTTACGAACAAGAAAATAAGGAAACGTTGAAAAAACCACAATGTTCGTTTATGTGCACCCTAACGTATATGTGATTACAAATAACCCCCACCCCCTCAGATACTCTCAACCGAGGTCATCACGATTTCAAAGTGTTCTACTTTAAGGAGAGGACAGCTCATATAATGTATTAGTACAATGCGTACAGTGATAACTTTCAAATTATTTTTTGGCTCCCTGAGATACCCGATTACAAGGGTGTTGGTTTGCAAGTCGTGAGCGCCTTGATTTTATCTATAAAAATATATTTAAACATAACCAAATTAAACTTACTGTCAAGTCCTTCTCGATGAAGTTTAAACGGATGAATGAAGGAGTACTCGTTATGCGAGTAGTAAAGATACCAGAAAAACCTGCTATCACTCATTTGAGGGTCGCCTGTTCTGCTTGGAATGTAAAACCCAGGAAGACGAGCAATGTTCGCGTTTCGTTCCAGAAGACGATTAATAGTCGGAACGGCAATTTCCAGGAAAACCTTTTGTTTGTAAAACGTTTCTGAAAGAATTGAAAACGCTTTGGCGTGCTTTTGAGGAATGTATAAAATGTCCGAACGACTGCCAAAGCATCGCAGTGTCCCATTACTGTTCGTTAAGAGAGTATTTAAAAGATATGTCCCGTTGAGTTCCTTTTCGTCTAAGGTCATTTTCGCCACTTCTTCACAAGCTTCTCGGCACCTATTCAAACCATACGGAGTATTCCACCAGTACCAATCAGTTCTCGCTTGCTCGTTAAGTGGATTGGAAACAAGAAAGGACGACTCCCAAATCTGTGTCCTGTCAAAATCCGGGAGACTCCAATATTTGAGTATGACGTCGTCGCTGATGTAGAAATATCCCTTATACCCCGGATGTTCTCGTATTGCTCTACCAAGGCACTCGTATCCTAGGAAACCTTTGATGATATCGACCGTGAGAATGCCTGGGCGGGCTGAATTGTGGGGCGGACCGCAGAATAACAAATTGGGGAAGCCATGCTTATACAGAGCAGCCAGATGAGGTATACTGTCTTAGAACGGATAATTTTAGACAATAACAAGCAAGAAGTCCTTGAATGCGCCCTTTGTGCAAGACGTGCTATTTGCCCTGTTAGTAAACTGAAGACTTTCATTTGCAACAACTGTGTTTATGGAGCGGTAATCAGGAGGTTTGTTCACACGTAGATGTCTTGTAAAATTTAAGCCTTATAAAAAAGAAGGTAAGAGCAAAATTATTAACGTATAGTGATTTAAAATGAAGACACTTTAAAACTATGCAAAACAAGAAGTTGCTATAGCAACTTAAAACCGCGCTTATATTTTTGGCTAATTAACAGCTTTCTTTCTCAAAAGTCACGGTTAAATTTAATATGTTTGCATTATGAGTAAAGGACTAGCAAAGTAGTCACGTTAGTCACACAATCCGAGGTTTACGTTGTCCCCGGCTATCTTTAGCTTGGGGGTTTTTCCCTTCTAATGACGTAACCCCTGCACGTTCAGGCACGCTCAATTGTTTACTTAAGCAAATATTTCATTTCCTTTCAAATATTTGAACTCACTTCAAGGAAATAGCCAAAGAATTCACTTCGATTGCCTAAACCCACAAGAAATACTCGCAGAAGAGAAAACAAATTAAATTAATGACCGTCGCTTCTTCCAATATCCGTCCAAACCTCGGAAGTTTTAGAAGCCCCCCCCCCCCCCTCCCCCAACCCCACATCCCGAAAAAAGCAAACAAGACAAAACAGTATAATATCCGAATCTCGTGTGGTGGGCATTGCTTGGAATCATTTTAACTCCCCCCCGCCCTTCCCCCCCATCGAAGAACGGTACCTTCTTGGGGAAGCGAAAGATGTAGACGATGAATATTTTCTGGTATAAAGATCTATTCGATACAGTCAATCACGATTTATTATCCATGTCCGGTTACCATACTTATTACTACGCCGGTCCAATCTTGTTTTTTTTTTTAAAATTTAAACTTACAACAGATAAATCAAGCTTACGATGAAAAACAACACTTAATCCGCTGCTTACAATTACTATTGTTATATTACACTTCATTACATTACAATATAAAAGTGCAATACTCTACATTATTATGCAATAGATAAATTCCTCAATGTTTGGTAAATAGCTATACCTCATGTCCTTTTGAACACATTATAATAAAATTTCATTAGACTTTGACAATTGCTGGCTAATGTAAAGTATGCTTGTAATAAGTTACCATTGCACTTACAAATACAAATATTACAGATTAAAGAACTACAATAACGAATTTACAGAAAAAAAAATGTCCATGTTGAAATTTTTGAAACAATTTCTTGTCTTGAACTGAAAACTGGGTTAATATTAACTGCATGGAGGCAGAGGTCATCGACATTTAAAAGATCAATACAATTTCCCTTTGGTGATCGTTGTTTTTATGTTTTTACTAAGTACTATGCTACGTCATGACGTTTAAATAAGAGGATAGTCACTAAACTGAAGATTACCATCGGCGGGGAACTGATCAAGACATGCCGAGTGACCCGGCTCAGGACATTTGTTGAAGGAGCCCGGATTGTAATCAGCAACTGAACTCGACACGTCCTTTCTCACCGACCAGTGCTCTGAGTGGCGGTAAATATTAGGCCCATATTTATTGCGAGCAAAAAGTCCTGGATTACGCGCTGCAGTCACCCACTGCCCAGCAAACATCACTTTTGTTGGCTGCTGACCGCTCGCAACAAGTAACTCTGATTCTAGAATGGGAAAACCATAAAGGTCTACCTTCCAGCCGTCTCTATACGCTATAATTACCCCTCCACGTTTTCGTCCGTCCACACAACATTTTGTCTTTCTTTTATCACTGAATCTAAAGCCCGCTGCTTCGAATCTTGGACGAAGCTTTTGAAGAGCCGTGTAGTTCTCTGATAGAAATTTGATGTCAGCATCAACTTCCCATGGTAAAACTTTGTTAAACTTGACGGCCCCTGAAGAAGAATGAATTCAAATGTGTTAACTTGTCATTAAAGATGTGTTTGTTGTTCATCGTGGGGTAAAATAGGAGGGTGAACGTTTATTCGTTTTTCTCACGATGGAATCGTTTTGAGTGTTGATCGCGACATTTCAACTGCAGTACTGCTAGTTTTCGTCAGGCGAAGAGGTCGATTGTTTACGTGCCGCTATTTGTAGCACGTTGGTTCGCTGTTATTGGTGCATTTCGATCCTCATTATTATGGCTGATGGTACATAGGAAGGGTGAACGTTTATTCGTATGGACCGACTTAACCGAAAACTTACTGAAAAACTCTCAGCTTAAAACGAACTGGACATCTTTTAGAAACTGTCTACAACAAAATCAAACCTGAGCACAAACAACCACCTAGGATATATGGTTAACCCAAGATACACAATCCCGAGATAACTATATTGAATCGTGTATAAACACCTTCGCTTACGATTTGTCAGCTCACTTAGCTGACATCCTGTCCCCGTTGACAGTTAAATTAGACTACAGTTACCAACTCTACTCATTTTGTATCTACCATCAGCCATGAGCGAATACAAGAAAACGAAGTCATGGTATCTTTTGACATTGAATCGTTATTTAGGAACGTGCCGATCCAAGGTGCCGTGAAGGCCGCACTACGCAAACTAGAGAATGATCCCGGCCTTGCTGACCGCACAAACGTTACACCTGCACAAATTGCCGATCTCTAAAACTTCTTATTAAGATCCACGTATTTGCAATACAACTGGTCGATTTACGAACAAAATGACGGAGCAGCTATGGGGAGCCCTGTCTCCGCGGTTATTGCTAACCTTTACATGGAAGAGTTTGAGAGACGGGCGATAGCAACAGCCACCTATAAACCTAAGATCTGGAAGCGATAAGTGGATGATACTTTTACAATCTTAGATAAAGACTATGTAGACGGCCTTTTACAACATCTAAAAAGTCAACAGCCTAGTATTCGTTTTACCATGGAAATTGAGAAAGGTAATACTATTCCCTTCCTCGAAACGTCAGTTTTAAGGGATTCAGACGATCTTCTCGCCACCAGTGTTTACAGAAAACCTACACACTGACCAATACCTAACCTTTGATTCACGCCATCCTCAGTCAGTGAATCGTGGTATTGTTTAGTGTCTATACGACCGAGTCAAACACCTCACAACATCACTTTTCTTTGCCCCTTCCCAGTGTCTCCCGCACGCTCTTTGCCTTCTCTCCAGGCGCCGCGCCCTTACTTTTAACGTTTCCCTATTTCCCAACCCGCACGAAAACATAAAAGGGCCCTCTGCGGCTGGAGACAAAAAGCTACATATTTTCCTATGTTGTTAATCTAGAGAAGAGCATTTTTCCTCGGTATATGTAATTAAATCGATTACCTAATGCTGTTCCTGCGTTCATTTCGTAATAAATTCCCGCGTTTTTAAACTCCTTTTTGACGAACTTGATCGCATCGGCGAGATTCTCCAAATCACACGGAGGAACTCCCATTCCCGTTTTTCTCTTACAAGGAGTTGAGCTGGTGTGAGAGTAACTGCGTCTGCAGCCGTACCAGCGGACTCTGCCATCAGATTCGACCCATTTCTTCACGTCCCACTTTTGAGCCAAGGCGGTGTATTTTTGGTCCGGAATTTCCCTCTCATAAGTGTCGAACATGACGTCAGGACAACTGACGACAACTTTCGCTGGATGTTTCAGTTTTAAACGCCAAAACAGGTCCTGGAAGACACCGAAAGGTAGCCTAGGAAGTAGAATACAGAAGATATGTGAACAAAGTTATACTAAAATTAACTGCTTTGCAGCATCGTCGGGTAAGGAAAACACTTAGTTGATTAGCAACTAGACGTTCAGTAAATAAAAAAATAAAAGCTGGCGTTTCTAGTAAGCGTTTGCCCTTCGTAGGATCATTTTGCGCCTACAATCAGTGACAGTATACGCACACAACTGTACAGTTGGCTAGCCAAGAGTGTGGCTAGCCAAGAGTGCTCAAAGAAGTTACAAAACAATATACTTGTAGAGATTTAGGTATTAATACAGCTATTAATTGAGTTATTTAGTAAATAATCCCCTTCAGGCAGATGGCATATGTCCAAGGCGGAAATAAAGTCCGAAAAATGAACAGTTGGCCGACATATACCGCTCCAATATACCAGCAACCAGACAGGGGCTTATTTATTTTACTAGGGATAGTTAACACTACAGCTGCCCCCGCTGTTATCCTTTTTTCATCAGCACCCCTGATAAATTTCTACTAGGCGCTTTGGTAAATAGTACAAAACCTACAGTGATAATCACACCACAATTGTGGTTGAAATAGACTCAAGTTATTTGGTTAACGTAATTTTTTAATACTCTGATTTGCTTGTCTATAAGGTCGGGCGACGGATATCAAATCGGACGGGGTTTATTGCCTGATACCCGTCGTCCGATTTTGTCCCTCGTGATGCTTTTCGTCCAATGAGCGCGCGCGAAAATTAATTGGTGCGTTAAAATGATATATAAATGCCACTATTAACACTTACTTTTCATCAATTCCTATTTGCTTGAGTCCCTCGGCTTTGGCCACAAACGGACCAGAAAGCACATCACACACTACACAATCATTAAACGAGTGGTAATACCCGCCCCTGAAATATGCCGTCCAGTTTCTGAAGGTCACTTGGAGACAGCCTTTCTCCCACTCCGCCCGCTGATTTTTATGGCTTCCCCCGGCGATGATTGTCTCCTTGTTGTTGCTAAGGACACGAATGAGCCGTTCAAGATTAACGTCATCAGTGAAGTGTGTAATATCTGGGGCAAAGAGCACGTAGGGAGTGTTCACCTCCTGGAGTAACCTGGACCATGTCTTTCCATGCGTTAGGTCTTTGGTAACAATGTTCTTTAAATTCAACTGTGGTTTTGTAACCATGTCCTCCGAGAGCTTTTCCCGTGACGCCAATACAATAGTTATTTTTGGAAAATATTTCGCAATGCCTTGAAAAGCTTGACGTTGATATTCTGGTGACGTCTTCTCGTGTAAAACGACGAGCATCGTCACAAGCTGGTTAATCGGAACAAACTCTGTGCAGTTCACTCGTTCGTAACCTTTTCTTTGCAAAGCACCACCGTAACGATGGTTCGTTCCCATATACTTCTCTGGACAAACTTCCATCTTAGACGACGAGTTTTCCGGGGAAGAATCTGCATTAGGAATACTTTTGTTCTCGTTTGGAATTTCTGCACCAAGCGATTTTATTATATCGTGTACAAGTTCAAGATGCTTTCCAACGCGGTGATAATGCATTGCAGAGGATGTCAAGCTGCGTTGTGTCTCGGACAGTTCTACTGCTAAGCGCTTTAAGTCCCTAACCAACTTCGGCGAATGTTTACCATCTACAGTATAAGGTTCATCTGCACTAGTAGTAGTATGCTCCGCTGCAGGATTTGTGGCGAGTTTGGCCTGGTTAGAAAATAGCGCAGCTAGTAAAAGGCACATGATGAGAGCTATGAGAGAGAAGACCAAGCAGTGAAACTTTGTTGGATTCATGACGCGAGCAGTTCCTTGTTGCAAAACTTAACACGTCGGAACTTGTCAATGAACTTCGGCTTCTTGCTTCTCGATCTTGAACTTCTGCATATGCTAACAGTGCTAAACAATAAAAATGCAAGCAAGTGATGAATTTCCTACGATATCTATTCGCATTTAAAATAATAAGGAAAAACGTCGGAAGTTGTCAATGAACTCTGGGCTCCCTGCAAAGGAACAACGTACATTATTAGTAGTCTTAAGCCTGGTTTACACTAGCGACGGAAGCGACAGAAGCGGAGTCGGAATCGGAAGAAAGTTCTGATCTAGTGTGAATCGGCGCGACGGAAGCGGAATCGTAAGCCTCGCTTTCAGCGTAAGCCTCGCTTTCATTTGCAGACATTCAAGATGGCGGACCCGGGAGATGAATGGAGACTGCTGCTTTTAATTTGCTTCTGCTTTTTCTTCTCATACGACGAAGAACAAATCTGCAACGGAACCAGAGAAGGAGAAGGCTGCGGGTACTTGGAGTATTTTTAAAAAGGAAAAGTCAAGGCGAATTTGGAAACCTTGTGAGAGAACGTCGTACGTCAGACAGAGAGCTCTACTTTCGATATGTTGCCAGTTTTGTATTTTGGTTTTCATAGTGATTGCGAGTGTTTTACAAACTTGTTCGACGTCCCAGATGCATTAAATAAAATATAACACACACCTCTACATAGTTTTTTGATTGGCTGATAATTCCGCTTCCGCTTCCGATTCCGATCACCTTGTTCTCACTGGATCGGAAGCGACGGAAGCGGAAGCGGAATCGGTAGAAAAAGAAACTCTTCTGATCCTTCTGACTCCGATTCCGTCGAGCTTCCGACTCCGCGTCCGATTCCGTTTTTCGATTTACACTGGATCGGAACACTCCTTACGCTTCCGATTCCGTTTCCGCTTCCGATTCCGTCGCTAGTGTGAACCAGCCTTTAGTGGCTAGCCTAGGGCTCATTTGACAGGTACTCATCAAATGACGACATCAATGAAAACTCCACCCCTTTTTTCGAGTTAGCTTCTGATTTTTGAGGACAGCTCCCAATCACTTTGCTGAGATGTACTGCAATTTTATTATGGTGAAACTGATGACATGTGGAAAGGTTTTAGATGAATTTCAATGATGACTACATTTGGCTAATTTTAGAGGCAGTGAGTGGTTTTCCTCTCTGAATTAACTTTTTTATGTGCGTTTGAATGGTTACATACTGCGATCACTTTTAACGAATTGTGCATCAGTTGTGTTTTAAGGGCATCTTTGAGAATAGATCACCCGAGTAGCGGCTGGCATTATTTATATATTTTTCATATCAGTCTTTTAGGACCCACCAACACAATATTTGACCATAATAAGTTTGATTTTGCCTTCTTCCGGATTAGTGCAAAAACTTGGCATTGAATAAAATTTTGAAATCTGTTGTCTTGTTGTTGTCCTTTGTAGGAAACAGTGTGACACTGATAATCTTTTAGCGATTACCGAAACTTCGCTTTCATCTTTAATTTGATCATCACATGAAACCTTAATTTAATTCCGATGGTTGTCTCTGGGACAGAAACGGCATCCACCTTGTAACACATGATTTAAAACTAAATACAATCAAAATCTTGCTTTTGTTATGAAGCCCCGAGGGAGACTTACCTTACCTATTTATTATTCCACTATTTCGCCATTTTACCATATCAGGTCAAGAGAACGCGTAAAATATGATACGTTATTACACTGTAGAACAGGGCAAAAATACGGACGCAAAGCGGAGCAACAAAATGACCGGACAAAACCTCTCAAACTTTGACTTGTGGAATAATAAATCCCTTATTCGATGGTTAAACATATAATACGTGCGGAAATTTTGCTCGTTGCTCGTATTTTTCCTCGTCCTTACGGGGCTCGGAAAATTACTCAGTGCGCAACTCGCAAATATCCGCGCGTATTTTATGTTAAACCATCGAATAACGTGTATTTAATCCAGGTTTAATACATAAATTAACTGTTTAAGTGAGTGAGTGACTGAGTGACTGAGTGATCAAGCGAATTTGAAGTCGCTTCCTACAGCTCATAGCATGACTACGCCATTCATGAGCTAAAAATAAAAATATCAAACTTTTTGATGCCCGAGAAGCTTCTGCTCTTGTGTACTTAGTTTGGTCACATGTACTTGACAATGCACGAGAAACTCCTGCTCTGTATTTAGTTTAGAGACACGTTTGTTTTTAATTTGTGTACTTAGGTTGGTCACATGTACTTGACATGTGTGTTCAAGTTAGTCACATCGCTTTTTAATCTGTCGACAAATCAAACTAGTTTTATTGGCTCTTTCAAAATGCACGAGAAACACCTGCTCTGTGTATTTTGTTCAGAGTCACGTTTCTTATCGGCGGTAGAGAAATTGAAACCGTTTTAACTACGATATTAAAGTGCCCGAGAAACTCCTGTTCTATAAGTCACGTGTTTAATTGGTCGAGAAATTAAACACAAGAAGAACATTAGCTGCCTTTTGAAAATATTTGAGAAACTTCTGCTCTGTGTATTAAGTTATACTCACGTCCGTCTTAGACGAAATGACAAAATTCCCGTAGCGAACGAGCACCATTTCACTTTACGACATGGCAAGCTTTAGATTCAGACGGGAGACATGCATACCTACCCTAACAGGTCTTCATGCACTTATGTTTAATATTTCCATGTTTTCTAAAACAATTATTTGCCGAAGGCTAAGTGAATCTGGGCGAATATTCCTCTCGACTCGCCGGGAAATATTCGCCGAGATTCACTGAGCCTGAGGCGAATAACTCGAAAGTAATAAAGGATTTTTTAAAAGTAGTAATAGAAGGTGTAATAATTAAATTAGAAATGTAGGTAACCATGACGAGGTGTCAAATAAGATCATGACTAAAACACAACAGGAGTACTACGAGTAGCATACGAGTAAGGCCCAGTTCAGACGTCGTGCTTCTGCCGTGCTGAACTTAATTCAAGAATGAGTTCGACAAAAGCACGACAGAAGAACGGAATCTGAATTAAACTAAAAATTAAGTTCAGCAAAGCAATTAAGTTCAACAAGCTCTGCCGTGCTACACGACTCTGGCACTGTAGCGATCCAAACGTCGCACTTCTGCCGTTCCAAACAAAATTCTTAAAATTATTTTAACGTATTTTGACGGGGGTAGTTAGGGCCCCATTTTTCAGTAGTTATTACGTGACTTCGGTATATCCTGAATTTGGCATAACGTCTGAATCAAAGTCCTGTTTATGCCGTGCTACAGTCGAGCCTAATTGCAATTAAGCTCGACACGGCAAAAGCACGACTTCTGAACTGGGCCTAGCATACCACTAACATACAGGTTCATACAATTACCTACCAGTGCCAGACAAACTGGTTTGGGTAGAACGTATGATATTTTCTTTTTCACGAGGAACACATGCACTGCAGCAACGATCACGCAATCTACTGGGCCACGAGGAGGTGCCATGTACACAAACGAATGCCATTCAAACCAGGGAGAAGGGGTAGGGCTCTTTTTGCTCCAGAATATTATGAAACGCAAAGCCATAAGAAAAAAAACACTCAAAAGCTTGTTAAAAGTTTGAAATATTGAAAATGAACATACTATCACATACTCCTTTTTATCGGTGCGGGGATAGGGGTGGGGGTAGGGGGATGTGTCTTATTAAAAAAACAGTGCTCAGTTTTTGGTTATTAATTATAGACACTTTGCATAAATAGCGTCCAAATTTAAATAACAATACTTTGTACATCCTTAGCCTCGGCCTCGTGTGGATGTTTGTAGACAAAAGATTCTTTTTACCTGAATGTGATGCCTAGGATATGTAAGTATTGTTGTTCAAATGGCGACACCATTTATGCAAAGTGTCTATTGGTTTCTGTTGTTGCTATTCGTAACTTATAATTATTTGGACTCTTCACGTTCGTCTCATTGTTTGTAATACGTTTAAATAAGGCAGCATAAAAAGAAAACCTTATCACAGCCCGGCCCTGCAATCCTTCTCTCCTCTCACCCCTTCTAACGCGCCCTACGTATCTATCTTTTTTTTTGGCTAAATTACGTCGCAACTCATGGTTCCAGAACCGGCCGATACCACTGCTGGTGTGAGTAGCATGTTTACTCTGCATGAAATCGTTGACAAAAGGAACTCGTGTGTATTCGTATGTTACACGTATGTATCTGTATGTACCTGTATGGTAGCCGTATCTTACACGTATGTATTCGTATGTTCCGTGCGTTACTTGTTAGTATGTTAGTTGCGTTATCCTGTAGCGGGACATCCGATATACGATATACGATACTTCTCGCGAGCGCGAACAAGATCAAACAGTGTCTTGTTATTGTTCACACCGGCCTTTTTAAAAGAATGTAGAAATTTGTGCCTGCTCAATGTAATAGAACTCGTAAAATATAATCTTTCGTTTATACTTTGTATTAGTCCTTTCTAACTGTCCGGGAGTAGTTTGCTTTGTATTCTACGCGGCTATTTCTTGTTGAATTAAGGTGGCTCGACTGGGTTTTTTAGGGGCAACACCGCTCAAGTTTGAGAACTAACCAGACTGTCATTAACAATGCCATCGAAAAACTATCACCACAGCTGAATTAGGTAAAGATGAAAATTTGTTATGACCAGTGTTATTTTGACATCGGGGTTGTCATAGCAACGTAATGACGTCATCACGTTTATCAATTTCGTTCGTATTGCTCGGCACCAGGAGGTTTTTTCGGAAATCGCTCAAGGAAGCATGTACCTCCTATACCTGCCTCAATGTTGGCAAAGTTTGAACAAATTCTGTGAGAGTGTTATCGAAATTTTTGGGGATGAAGTTTCGAGGGTCATAAATACAGTAAAAAACATACTATTGAGATAATAGGGTAATATCTGAAGAACACGACGCGCTTTGGGAATGCAGTTTCATCTCATAGTAGTTTGATGCCATTTAAAATTGTATATACAAAATTATGGGGATCGCCACGACCGATTGCGAAAAAAACGGATTTGATGAGCGTGCATTCAGGTGCTCTTGTTGCCACTTTTGTAAATAATTTGGTCTACACCTACAAATGTGATAATTATTTGGAAACCGCTCGATGAATTTTTTTAAAAACTTGTCAATCTCGAGTTTTGTCATCAGTTTATATGGCCTGCAAGTTTCAAGGTCATTGAAAACATGTAAGACAATAAAATCGGGGCTCCAATGTACTACTTTTTTCTCCCAGATTTTGTGCTTACAAGTCAGTGTCCTCATTATTCACGGGCATTGTATTCAACTTTCATTTTCACGTGCACAACTCAGCAAAAAATTCATTTGCATTTTATCAGTGAGTTTAGACTTTTTTCCTGATCTGTTGTTCTACACAAAAATAGCTTTTCGTTTCCTGGAGAAAGAGACCCTCGGCATTGCTGTATTACAGTCTAATGGCGTAACAAATATTATTACAGTTTTCAAGTCATATCAGCATGTTTCCCGAACATTTTTAGAAAGCAATTGAGCGTTCTGTTTAATGCAAATGAATTTTTTGCTGAGTTGTGCACGTGAAAATGAAAGTTGAATACAATGCCCGTGAATAATGAGGACACTCACTTGTAAGCACAAAATCTGGGAGAAAAAAGTAGTACATTGGAGCCCCGATTTTATTGTCTTACATGTTTTCAATGACCTTGAAACTTGCAGGCCATATAAACTGATGACAAAACTCGAGATTGACAAGTTTTTAAAAAAATTCATCGAGCGGTTTCCAAATAATTATCACATTTGTAGGTGTAGACCAAATTATTTACAAAAGTGGCAACAAGAGCACCTGAATGCACGCTCATCAAATCCGTTTTTTTCGTAATCGGTCGTGGCGATCCCCATAATTTTGTATACACAATTTTAAATGGCATCAAACTACTATGAGATGAAACTGCATTCCCAAAGCGCGTCGTGTTCTTCAGATATTACCCTATTATCTCAATAGTATGTTTTTTACTGTATTTATGACCCTCGAAACTTCATCCCCAAAAATTTCGATAACGCTCTCACAGAATTTGTTCAAACTTTGCCAACATTGAGGCAGGTATAGGAGGTACATGCTCCCTTGAGCGATTTCCGAAAAAACCTCCTGGTGCCGAGCAATACGAACGAAATTGATAAACGTGATGACGTCATTACGTTGCTATGACAACCCCGATGTCAAAATAACACTGGTCATAACAAATTTTCATCTTTACCTAATTCAGCTGTGGTGATCGTTTTTCGATGGCATTGTTAATGACAGTCTGGTTAGTTCTCAAACTTGAGCGGTGTTGCCCCTAAAAAACCCAGTCGAGCCACCTTAAATTTGATTTCTGTTCACTTAACATTTATTCTTGTAGTTAGTTCCCAGGCCTAATCGACTCTATTGATCAGTCGATCGTGCGCAACAGACAACAGACTAAAAGATCTTGTTCACTCGCCTGATGACATTAATAAGCGATGACGTCATTGCTTAAAAATGTTATCAAACTGGCTTGGCAAAAGCCCTTAATGCCATAAATAGTCTGCTTACGAGCCAAGGGGCCCATCAGGCCGAAGCTTACCCCGGTTTCCGTAACATGAAGCGACTAGGAGTATTTCTACTCCCCCTGGATGAGATGCTAGTCCATCGCAGGGTTACCCCCAGCAGTAAATTCGCCGGTACCCATTTATACACCTGGGTGGAGAGAGGCACTATGAGAGTAAACTGTCTTGCCCAAGAACACAACGCAGCGCCCTTGCCATGGCTCGAACCCGGACCGCCCGATCCGGAGTCCAGCGCACTCCCCATTAGGCCACCGCGCGTCGCAATGCCATAAATGCGTAAGATTTAAAGAGTGGAGACGGTAAATATTATTTACTGTCAAGACGTCTGGAAGATTTCAGAAAGGACAGAGCTCTTTCTGCGTATAAAGGCCCAAATGTACATGCAAAAAATATTAATCTTAGGACCGTATTTTGTTTAATTTGAAACTTTTTCAGGTGTGTTGAATAAGCATTTCCTCAAGCTATTACAGCGTATTATTTCCAAGGTAATGAATCATAAATCATAACAACTAGATAACTTATAGTATTTAATTTCTTTATTAAATGACAGAATCCATCTATGTTTTGTAACTATAAACTTCTTTTTAAAATTTAAATTTCTTTATTTCTTTACAGCTTTCGTTGACACACATTTCTAAAATTATAATTATGATTGTGAAGGCCAAATTTGTATTGCGTTTGACGAAAGTGAGCGCAGTCCTAACGCAGACTTGACCCGGGAGACTTGAGTGAGATTTGCCATTTACGCGCCACTTTTAAACCATGTTACATGGTGGCATCCATCATAGGTCGAACGCACTCCCCAATCTTTGATTACAACTTGTTGTCTATATCATTCTAGTCCAGTGTAGTCTAGTTTATTCTACGTCGTGACGTTTAAATAAGGGGATAGTCGCTAAACTGAAGATTACCATCGGCTGGGAACTGGTCAAGACATGCCGAGTGACCCGGCTCAGGACATTTGTTGAAGGAGCCCGGTTTGTAATCAGCCCACGAACTCGATACATCACTTCTGACTGACCAGTGCTCTGAGTGGCGGTAAATATTAGGCCCATATCGATTGCGAGCAAAAAGTCCTGGATTACGCGCTGCAGGCACCCATTGTCCAGCAATCATCACTTTTGTTGGCCGCTGACCGCTTGCAACGAGTAACTCTGATTCTAGAATGCGGTAACCATAAAGTTCTACCTTCCAGCCGTCTCTATACGTTAGAATTACGCCTCCACGTTTTAGCCCGTCGTCACAACATCCGGTCTCTCCTTCATCACTGAACCTAAAACCCGCTGCTTCGAATCTTGGACGAAGCTTTTGAAGAGCCGTGTAATTGTCGTTTAAAAATTTGATGTCACCATCAAGTTCCCATGGTAACAATTTACTAAACTTGGCAGCTCCTGGAAAAGAATGAATTCAACTGAGTTGACTTGTAATGATTAATCAGGGATTTAAACCTCGGGCATTTCACTGAGTTTTCTAGGATGGTTACCATATATGCTAACATCAACAAAAACAAATTATTTAAGCCAATCAAATTTCATTGTGACATATTTCCATAGCAACAGCCGTGAAGGAGGAGGAAGAAGCAGCTAAGGCACAGGCTTTGGCCGAGGACAAGATGAGCGAGAAGTAATTCTCAGTTTTATATACGTCAATACAAATTTTAACAGGTTTACACCCTGGGACTGTTGGAGGATGTTATTTTCTTTCAATTTTTGTAACTTAAATGATAATGTTAAGTATAATTTCCAGAGTTCAAACGAGAATCGGAATTTCTGCTTAGTCGAGAAGTTCGGCTAAAGACGCTATATTCACCGCGCGTGGCTTTGGATATAGCACTTCAAGACTTGGTTACTAAGCCACGCCACCTTCGTCATCAGGGAAAGTAAGGATCAAAACGATTGTCACAAATGGTTTTTCAAGGCACACCTCAGTGTAGCCTCCTTCGCAGACGTTCTTTTGGCTCGTCACGCAATCTTTTCTCAGTGCCGTGGTTTCGGTTATAGCGCGGCCCATGACAAACTGTGTCAGATCGAATGACCGAAACGGTGACAGATCGAGTGACCGAAATTTCTTCCTTTTTAGACAGGAGCTACTCATTCATAAGAATGAGAAGCTACTCATTTCAAGACGGTACGCACAATTGTTCCTAAGTAACCAACGATCAAACCAAGGTACCAGATGAATGTATTTCTTATGTTCCGTTTCATTGCCTAAATTCAGTTGTTAATTCACGCCTTTTTTTCGCTACACGCTTGATGAACTATAAAGAAAACTCAGAGCTCAAAGGTTAGTGCAGAATGCGATGGGGCCGAACAATTAAAAGTAAGATGTATTTACTTTATTTACTTTGTGATATATTGGACTTTATTTCAGTTCAGTTGTGACGCCTCAAAGTTTAACTTAATTTATTTCTGGTTTTAACTTGGTACCACCGAGTCTATTTGAATCGTACCGCAGAAAATAAAAACACCTGACGTTTGTGAGTGTTCTGGTTTGCCACGTAGGCTCATCTTCTGCGCATACGTTTAGCGCGAAGTTCCCTGTTCCAGAAAGAATAATACCACAAGGAGAGCATAGGGGTTAAGTAAGTAGTAAGTTAGTAGTAAGTTAAGTAAGTAGTAAGTCTGCCTTCTTCATATATAAGTAACGTATACTCCACGTTTTCAACCTAGTGCACACTTTCAGGTGCTACCCACCCTGTGCCTCTTTCACAAGAATAATTCATTAAAATTAGTATTAATTAATAAACTGTTGAAGTTTACACCATAGCGCTTTCAAGTTAGCGTAAGCGGAGGCATTACCTAATACTGATCTTTCGTGTACTTCGCAATAAATTCCAACATTTTCACACTCCTTTATTACGAACTTGATCGCATCGGCGAGATTCTCCAAATCACACGGAGGAACTCCCAATCCCGTTTTTCTCTTACAAGGAGTTTGGTTTTGCTTGTATGAGAGTAACCGCGTCTGCAGCCGTACCAGCGGACTCTGCCATCAGATTCGACCCATTTCTTCACGTCCCACTTTTGAGCCAAGGCGGTGTATTTTTGGTCCGGAATTTCCCTCTCATAAGTGTCAAACATGACGTCAGGACAACTGACGACAACTTTCGCTGGATGTTTCAGTTTTAAACGCCAAAACAGGTCCTGGAAGATACCGAAAGGTAGCCTAGGAAGTAGAATACAGAAGATAAATCATCTAAGTTATACTAGTTTCTAAATTAACACGTACGCGATCCGTCAGTCCGTGAGGAAATAAAAAAATAATTTAATAATAATAATTGCACCGCCACGTGAGGAGGCAACCAAAGGACTCATCACGTAAAAAAGGAATTGTATGAAAAAATGAATTGTAGAAAAAAAGAATAAGAGATATTTGGTGGTACGGTATGCGAAGCGGTCCCGATCTGAAGAAGCTAGGCGAGCACGGTGGTCTCGGTTAATTCGTTTTCCGCAAGCACGCAAGGTGATATTGGGTAGTTCTCGTTTTACCGGCTGTAGATGCAAAAGAAAAAAAAAATCGCCGTCGCATATTGTGATCACAGGAAACATTTCTTGCTTGAAGAAATGACTGAAGTACCCGAAATCAAAATGATACCGGAAATGGCATGGAGAGTATTACAGGCGTATCATCCAGGGAAGCAGAGTTTTAATCAGCGACTGAACGTCGTGAAAACAGTGGAAATCGTTTTCATCGTTTGAATCATACGATGTAGATAAACATCCTAAACATAGAAGCGTGAACATTGTCATGCAAATCAAAGTAATTCGTTTCACACACTAACGATAGAACTATTACTAGTTTAACGTTATCATGCGCAAGTTACATAGGGAGATGCTCAAATGCGCATTTTAAAATCTAATTACCATAACACTGATTACAGGATAGTCACTATACTTAGAGTTTGAGACTAGGGCATTAATAGAGCATATAAAATGCTACTTCCAATGTGAAGAGTGTTCTTCTGTATGCCTGTGAAACCTGGCGTGTCACCAAAGCTTCCAACAACAGGATACGGACCTTCGTCAACCACTGTCTCCGGCATATCCTTGGAGTTCGATGGCAAGACAAAGTTAGAAATGAAGATCTGTGGAAGAGAACAGAACAACAACCTCTCCACCTGCAAGTCAGGAAAAGGAAATGGCGCTAGCTCGGCCATACACTGAGAAAGCCCTTTGCCAATGTCACCAGGCATGCCCTTCGATGGACACCTCAGGGTAAAACGAACCGAGGACGGCCGAAAACAACACGGAGAAGATCAACTGAGGCTGAAGTAAAACAGACTGGGATGAGTTGGAACCAACTGGAAAAATGGCCAAGGACATGGGAAGATGGAGATCTCTGGTGGACGACCTATGATCCAATGAGAACTTAAGGGTTTAAGAAGATAAAATGCTAATATCAACACTTACTTTTCATCAATTCCTACTTGCTTGAGTCCCTCGGCTTTGGCTAAAAACGGACCAGAAAGCACATCACACACTATACAATCATTAAACGAGTTGTAATACCCGCCCCTGAAATATGCTGTCCAGTTTCTGAAGGTCACTTGGAGACAGCCTTTCTCCCACTCCGCCCGCTGATTTTTATGGCTTCCCCCGGCGATGATTGTCTCCTTGTTGTTGCTAAGCACACGAATGAGCCGTTCAAGATTAACGTCATCAGTGAAGTGTGTAATATCCGGGGCAAAGAGTACGTAGGGCGTGTTCACCTCCTGGAGTAACTTGGACCATGTCTCTCCATGCGTCAGGTCTTTGGCGACAATGTTCTTTAAATTCAACTGTAGTTTTGTTATCATGTCGCCCGAGAGCTTTTCCTGTGAGGCCAATACAATAGTTATTTTTGGAAAATATTTCGCGACACCTTGAAAAACTTGACGTTGTTGTTCCGGTGACGTTTCCACGAGTAAAACAACGAGCATCGTCACAAGCTGGTTAATTGGAACAAACTCTGTGCAGTTCACTGTTCCGTAACCTTTTCTTTGTAAGGGATTGCCGTAACGATGATTCTTTCCCATAAACTTCTCTGGACAAACTTCCTTCTTTGGTGCAGAGTTCTCCGGGGAAGGACCGCCTGCATTAGGAATACTTTTGTTCTCCTTTGGTATTTCTGCACCAAGCGATTTTATTATATCTTGTACAAGTTCAAGATGCTTTCCAACGCGGTGATAATGCATTGGAAAGGATATCAAGCTGCGCTGTGTCTCGGACAATTCTACTGCTAAGCGCTTCAAGTCACTAATCAACTTCGGCGAATCCTTACCATCTACAGTGTAAGGTTCATCTGCACTAGCAGTAGTATGCTCCGCTGCAGGATGTATTGCGAGTTTGGCCTGGTTAGAAAATAGCGCAGCTAGTATAAGACACAGGATGAAAGCTATGAGAGAGAAGACCAAGCAGTGAAACTGTGTTGGCTTCATGACGTGAGCAGTTCCTTGTTGCAAAACACGTCGGAACTTGTTAATGAACTTCGGCTTCTTCTTGCATCTCGATCTTGAAATTCTGCAAAGGAACAATTGTAGTTAAAAAACCGGTCCTGAAATGCTGCGAGACAAAACATTATTACCACAACCTTACACATTTTAGAATACCCATTAAAAAATATACAAAAGATTGCGACCTTGTGATGAGCAAAGCTTGCAAAGAATGCATAGATGGTATAAGGACAGACGGTATCGTATTTTTATACTTTAGTGGACAAAGACTGGCTTCTGAGAATATTGCTTAAGTGTCTTTGACTGGTGATAAACAACTCATATATACATGTAAGTTGCCCAAGCTGAATTGCTTTCAAAATATAACAAACAAACTATGCTGAATAATCACACAGTTTTGCACATATATACATGCATGGTTAGATTTAATAAATCTTTGGCCTCTCTGGTGAAGCATTGGATATTTTTGTCTGCTCTGGTAGAGTTTTTGTTAAAAAGCCTTGTAAACAACCAGGTTTCAACTATGGAGAATAGGACCGCTTATTTAAAGTAGACTTCACTTTGCAAAAATATGTCTGGAACGGATTTTTGCGTCTGGCGTGGTGCAAGCAATGATGTGTATAGGCTTCTCTTTGCTGTCTTTTCGATGGTTGCCAACCGCAGGGAATTCGAAATCCAAATTCTAGTTTTTATTTTATAGTTCGGAGCTATACCTATTATCAGAAGTCCATGGACTTCGACCAGTAAGACACTACCTCTCTGGAACCTCTATTTTCATTCGCTGACTGTAAACACTACCTCTATTGTTATTCAGGACTAGGGGCATTGTTATGAGCTGTTATCTATTGTAGTAGCATGGAACCGCCGCAGCCAAGACAATTCAGTTTTTCCAAAATATTTTATTTTTTGATTTTCTAAAAAATATTATTTTTGAAAAACTGGCTTAAAGATTTTAATCATTCAATATAATCAATGGAGAATCTTAAGGTTAAAGATTTGAAGGCTCTAGCCAAAGAGAGAGGCATCAAAGGTTATTACAGAATGCGTAAAGCGGAGCTGATTCAAGCGTTAACTCCGGTGGGTGATCCTTCACAACCTGATATAGTTTATGATCTGATAAACATAAATTCACCTCCTACTACGTCAGCAACAGCAGAACATATTAAAAAGACAAATTTAAAATGCCCTCACGGTAAACAGAAGCGACAGTGTAAAGAGTGCGGTGGAAAAGACATATGCCATCACGGAAAGCATAAATATTATTGTAAAGAGTGTGAAGGATCACAGATCTGCACTCACGGAAGATTTAAAAAATACTGTAAAGAGTGTGAGGGATCACAGATCTGCTCACATAATCGAGTAAAATACACTTGTAAAGAGTGCGGTGGAAAAGGCATCTGTCAACACGGAAGAAATAAGCGACAGTGTAAAGAGTGCGGTGGAAAAGGCATCTGCCAACACGGTAGACAAAAATATCATTGTAAAGAGTGCGGTGGAAAAGGAATCTGCCAACACGAAAGAAATAAGTCAAGATGTAAAGAGTGTAAGGCATAACTTTACCTTAACCTTTTCATAACTCAACCCAAGTTATGAAAATTCTCATCCCATTCATCGAAACATAAACCAAGCTAATCCGCCGACGACAATCGTAATCACCGCAAGATTAATCTCATGTTTAGTTGACTCAGGCTTAGCCGGTGGTTTATCAGGCTCTTCCTCATCAATCTTAGGTCTCTCCACCGTAGTCTTCTGTTTCACAACCGAAGTGTGAGGTAACAAAACCTTACTCTCTCCGAGGTTATGCTTTATTCCGACAGGCACAGTCTTCGAATTAACATCTGTATTCACACCCAATTTCATGGTCGGTTCGACACGTTTCAGTCTATTGTTATAACCGATCGTACTCTCCGTATTTATCACCATTCTCGAAGGCATCAACCACGTACCGGGAGAGACGGCAAGATCGAGCTTAACTTTCGCCTCCTGTACAGCGAGTTGAAATCTCTGTACACTCTTACTTATGTCCGGTTGTTTAATCGCATCCTCCAATAACACGAGAAACTCTTGTCGAACCTCCTGTGCACTTCCGGTGTTTCCGAGAATGCTGCTTCTTACGTTCACCTGTGAACCCAATACGCAGTAGACTAAAGCTTCGATCGATTGATTTAATCTCGCCTGACCGGCGTTAGTCAATCCGTTAGATACACGAGTGAGAAAGTACTCATAACCATTATCTATATCATTCAATATGTACTGCAGAAGATTACCTTTCGATCCCTCTCCTCCCTCTTCGCTAAATTTAAAAAATCCGGGATAGGAAGAATCAGCCTTAGACGGTCCTACGTAAGAGACCCAAATGTACACAGATCCCAACCCGTGATTCTCTCCTTTATGACAGCGAAAGTTAGAATCGGTCGGCACATTAAACTCTTTACAGATTCTCTTGTAAGAAGGAATGTCGTATCTGTTATCCTTTTCATTAAAGGGTGGATCACCGGGAAGAGCGATCGAACTCTGTATTCCCCCCATCTGAAACAGGATTCTCCTTATAGTAAAGTATACGTGAAACCAGAGAATAGCTCGTATCTGCGGGGGAAGTTTGAGTTCATGGTCAGTCGCATCCATTCCACCAATCTTCTCCTCTAATAATGAACGCAGGCTCACCCCGCAACCTGTCGTTGCGCACCATACGGCAAAGTTAAACTGCTGAGGCCAATACCTCATATTCGGTCCGTTCAACCATTGATGGGACTCTTTTGAAGAGGTGTGTTTAATCACCGTATTTGAGAAGATGTCTCTGACAGGTACAGAGAAAGAGTCTGTGGGCGTAGCGAATATATCGAGTCTCTTTAGCTTCTCTCTCAAGTTAAGACTCTTCAGCGGTAGACTCTCACCGAAATCGACCGCAGGAATCGGTAATGAGGGATGAGGATTAAGTGTCAACTCCAAAGGAAAATCCACGGGAAGACCCAACGCTTTTTTCATCTCGTCGGGAAAGTAAAGACTGTACTCAAATCTTTTCTTATCGAAGACTTCATACTCTGAACCGTCTCTTCCGACAAATTTGACATGCTCTTCTTTATTCTCTCTATCGTATCTTTCAAATACTCGTCGGAATTTAGACAGGTCGGCATGGGGATACCGTTCGAGAAATCTGTTCCACAGAGATTTGGGTTCGGGTTTATCATCTTTCTTATTATCATCTTTCTTACTGTCTTGATTACTCATATCTATTTATCAATCATATGTTTTTAAACGAAGTAAGGATTATAGGGAGGATCTCTAAATGACTCATCTCTCGACAAGACTATCATACAGTTACAGCTCACTCTGACTGGGCGAGTTTTTTTAATATCTCTGCACGAATCTCTTCCTCCATCTTTTTTACATCCACCTGCGGAGGATGCTTTATGTTTTTTTCTCTTATCGATCTCTTCATCTCATAATACTTCTCATACTCGGATTTTATAAGAACAAACTCTTCATGACTTATTTTATTATCCGTCAACGCCTTAGAGACGATGTCTTTTATAGTGTTTATCTTCGCTTGGCAGACAGAGACAGTCTTTTCATGCTTACTCACCTTCCTGGATAAGGCTTTTGCAAGACTCGCTGTCGCTACGCTAGTAAAGGCACAGACACCCCCGACAACACCTAATGCGATAGAGACAGGAAGACCGACTCCAGTGAGTCCCGTACCCAATCCTCCTCCGCAGAGAGCAACAGACAGAGTTCCGCTGCCTGTAGACAGATTGAGTAATGCACTCCTTGCACGCTTATACTTTCTGTATATTTTTTCACAATCCTGCAGATCCTTCTCGAGAAGGGATAGCCAATCTGCGCACTGTTTTAATCTAAAGTTATCTCCGTTATCGGTCGGCAACTGAGGGTATATCTCTCTGTAACTCTCCATTTACTTTCTCTTACTCTTATTTTTAACCTGTTCAACGAAGTAGACAACGACGGCGACTATCAACAACCACGCATTCTTTGCGAGAAAACTGATCGCCTCGCCCGCTGTTTTAAAGATAAAACTTGCTATCGCACCGATCATTCCGGGAAGTATCTCTCCCAACTTCTTTCCTAAAGCTTTAAAACCGTTACCGACTCCTTTACCGAGTTTTGACAGACCGCTCTTAAGATTAGATACGATCACACCGATGACAGCGCCGACGGTGGAGAGAACAGCGAACACTGTGAAACCGTACTTTTTAAAGATGACCTTCACTCTATCTCTGAGTGACATTCTCTCCTCTATCACTTCAATCTCCCTCTCCATATTCTCTCTCTCATCTCTCTGCTGTTCGATGTCGCGAACGATGTTCTCTCTCTGACTGGGCCCAGCATCTTTAAGAGAGGATTCAAGCTCCTTCTCTTTCTCTCTTCTCCTCGTTATCTCTCTCTCATCAGTCTCAATCACCTTCTCTGCAGAGGGTCCTAAACTCTCTTTTATGGTCTTCGGTAATTTTTCATTAAGTTCACCATCAGGTTTAAAAAGAGGGTAACTCTTACCTCCCTTTCTTTTCATTCTAACGACCACTCGATCATACTCATCGATATCAGATGTGAAAGAGGAGTTGGCAGGATTGACCTTCGGATACTTTTCTCGGATCCTTTCCCAAGCGTCATCTCTCCTCTCCTCTCTTCTTATAAGTGGTGTGTTCTCATCGATAAAAGAGGTCTCTTCATAATTGCGATTATCAAAACCTCTATCTCTTCTCGATGTCGAGGTCATCGGTATCATCTCACCGTCATCGTCATCACCGGGGTCGACCGGTTCAAAAGGATTGTCAGTCTCTGTCGGGTCAACTTCCATGATTCTTTACTTGATAAGTAAAGAATCTTTTAAATTGCTTTACAAAAATCTACTCGCGACGTAACCCAACGCCAACATCCCTCCTCCGACGTAGGCCATCTCACCCATTCTCTGATCATCACTCGGTCGGTAGTAATCAGAGAGTCGAGGTTCTTGAAGAGAGTAATCAGGATGTGTCTGAGAGTAGAGTTTGAAAGCCTCATCAGTGTTCGAGAGATTTAAATTAGCCTGATGCTCTTCTCTCTCTTGCTGATTATACCAATCCAAAAGTCTCTGTCTCTTCTCTTGGTAAGCTGCGTAATCTCTTTGGTACTTTTCTAAGGCTTTATCGTGTCGAATTCTCTCTGTGTCCGTATGTAATCCGCTCAGATACTTTGCCAAATACGATCCTCCGACGAACGCTGTGGCGTTCAAAACCGCTCCTCCTATCATTAACGCAATCGTCGCCATTTATTTATTAATATTATTGGTGAAACCTTTAAGAGGGAAGAATCTTCTGTTTCTCAAGATAATCTTTCAAGTACATACTTCCGGACAGAACGGCGACCCATTTACCGTAGTTAACAATGCTGGATGATGGGTCGTTTATAAATGATTCTTTCATAGCCTTCTTCGCAATGTAACCGACTCCCGCGGAGAGACCGATCAGAACGGATGTATCAGTGACGGTCTTCACAAGTTTATTCTCTGACATTTTTACTCTTCAGAGATTATCTTTAAATAAATCTCACAGAAAGGTATCGTAATCATTTCCATTCTTTTTCTCCTCTTCAATTCTTTTCAACTCCTCTTCTCTCCTTATGATCATTCGGTGATTATACTCTCCGCAATCACACTTTCCTCCACCTTCGGGTATCTTATCTCCGCAGACACAGTTCTCTTTCGGTGAACAAAACGTAAGATAAATACCGAAGGCAATGATGGTCATTATTAAAACCTTACCCCACATTTTACAGAGGGGAGTAAATCTTTAATCGATCTTATTTATAAGAATCATACCGAACTTTTTATACCCGTTACCCAAACCGTCAAATATGGTTCTGGCATCTGAGGTCTGTATAGACAGTTTTGTGTCTTTGTAAATATCTAAAACAGAGATAAAATTATACGTTTTCCAACCTTTGCCTGTGTTGGGTACCGTGATGTTGATATTATCGCTCAGACTTAAAAACGGTGCGGGATTCAGTATGAACTGAACAGTTCCGTTATCATCTCTCTGGTCGAGGGTCTTCAATCCATCGATCAGAGAGATAGAGTAGACGCCTGGATTCTTGATTATAATTCTCTCTTCGTCATCCTCATTCACGATGAAATCGGAGGGATCACTCTGTCTTGTGTACCGAGTGTGATCCTCTGTTCCGTTTGGAAAGAATCTGATGAAGCTATCGTTGTTATGTTTAAGATAACCTTTATAAAAGACTTTTTTGGGGACGGATTCACTGATCTTTCTCAAGGTGATAGACTCACTCTTATCAACCGTTCTGTTTACATAATTGACAGTTGCCGCGTAATCAACATCTTTAGTTTCAGGGGTCTTTACATTATGTATTGAATTCCCTCCCATATCGAGATCTCCCTTCCTGTTAACCTTCTCGTCAACGTAACTCTTGTTAACTGCGTCTCTATCACCGATGGGATTGGCAAGGTTTACGATTCTCTTCAATTTGAGATCGAGATTCTTCGGTGTCTTCTTCTCCTTAATGTTATTATCTTTCTTCGAGTTAAGGGAATCGATCCTCTTCAAAATCTCCTCTCTCTGCATATAATCTTTTAAATAGATGCTACCGGACAGGATTCCTACCCATTTAAGGTAATCGATCACGCTGGATGAGGGATCGTACAGATTAACAAAGTATCCGAAACCTGAGGAGATACCTATAAGAACGGAGGCGTCATAAATCATCTTGAAGATCTTCTCTTTCGACATTTATCTTAAGAGAGAAGATCTTTAAAATCAGTGCATCCCCATCTTCGGTACGGGAATCTTTGATTGCTGAGGTCTTTCTATCACAGAGCAGGGCTCTCGAATGGGGGGAGGTTCCGTTAAGGGAGGTTCAACCTTTGTGTCTTTTCTGTAACTCATAAACAGATTGATTGCTGTCAAGCTGATACCGACAAGGGAGATCGCGGTTGTGAAAGAGATCTCGGGAATCCAACCCACCGCTGTGAGATCTTTACTCTCCTCTTCCTTCTCAGCCTCACGTCTCTTCTTCTCTTTCAACGCCTCTTTCGCCCGTTTATTATACTCGGCGAGTCTCTTTCCTGCGGCGACCTTCTTGGGATCTTTCTCTTTTGTTTTAACGTTACTTTCAACAGGGGCCTTAGTGATCTGCTCAACATCTTCTGACATGTTTTAGTAATGTCAGAAGATGTCTTTAAACAGGTTTAGATAGTTAAGCTTAAGAGTTTACACTGGTAAAAATATAAGATCATCCTCATCCATAAAAGCCCCGTGTTTCTGCACCTGATCCTTACTCATATTTATTATCACTTCCCTTCCTTTTTCGAAAGCGATTGTGATTATTTTGAACTGTTGCTCTGTGAAAGCGATGAGATCATTACCTCCAGAAAGATCCTCATGTCGGAATCTTATTGAGACGGCTTCCCTATCACCAATGGCTGAGAGCAACTTTTCTCTCTGTTCTTCAGGGATGTTCACTCTGTGTTCAACGTAACGTACCTTCTCTTGAGACATTTTATTTAATAAGTGATGCGAATTCTTTGAATCATTTTTCTACCTTTATTAATCAATCTTCACACCCTTCATTACCAATTTACCGATAATGAAAGGCTTTAGATGCCAATAACAAACGTAGTGAGGGATTCGTATCAAGAGAACCCCTTCATCTCTGCACATCTCATCCTTCAAAGAGTCTTTCATAACTTGATACTCAAAATCATCCACACATGAGTGAAATAGGGGAGTGAACCTCGAGTGCTGAACACCATCGTACTCGAATGCCAAACCTTTACCTTTGGGAGTTATCACGTCAGGGTTATAACCGTCCAACTCGAGGTTCTGGTAAGTCCAAGGATTCTTTAACCAATCGGGTCTTACCGATCTGAACTCTTTTTTAAATAGGTCTTGAAATATCTTTCTACACTTCTCTTCATATACTCCGAATGACATTTTAATTAACTATTAAGAAATGTTTAAATCAACTGTAGCGGTTGATTTAGTCAAGCTTAACAGCCTATTAAGAGTCTTCTTCATTCTCCTCACTCGGCCTTAACTTTACGTGCTTAGCGACCTTAAAGAGTCCGCTAGCTAACGCTACCAAGCTTCCTCCCTTGAGTACCAAGAGACCTGCAAAGTTACTCAGTTCACGTTTAACAAGATCATCGTTCTTCAAGTCTTCATTCAGTGCCTCCACATCATCCACGGGAATGACGTAAGAGATAAGAACGGATGCCGCAGAGATGGCTGACTCTACCAGACCCCCCGTCACTCTCTTTCCCATGACGGTCTTGTATCGATTAAAGTACTTCTCCACCTGTTTGGGAGAGAGTTTTTTAATATCTCCCAGACTCATCGCTTTACCGAGAAACTCTTCTGTCGTTCCGAGTGATGCGAGTATCGCGAGTGACTCTCTCTCTGTTTCGATATCGTCATCCTCATCAGGGGTCTTATCCTCTTTAACCTCTGGTATATCATCGATATAATCTTCAACGTTCGCCATCTTTAAATTACTAAGTCTTCTTTTAAACCGGTATTTCGAGATAACACTCAAACGGATATCTGAGGCAAAGACAGAGTCTAGAGTATCTCTCCTCCTTTAACACTCTGCAGAGTACTCTCTTTGTCTCTGTGTCTAAATCTCCTCCGTAATCATCGAACAGGGTCTTCATTCCGACCTGAGAGGGATTGTGAAAAGCGACCACGCATGCGACGTTCTCTCGGAAGGGTTTCGCTATCGAGGTCAACTGCTGTGTTACCACCCATACACTCAATCCGTCGTGTCTTCCCGAGAAAGCGAGGTCGATAAATTTATTAGATCGATTCTTCAGGTCTTTTGAGACGGCGCAGTCGTCGAGAATTAACAGTGTGTTTGTCCCAGAGAAGAGATCTGACATTGCGGACAGAAGGTCGTTAATCTCTTCACTGTTACTCGAATCCGGAGAGAGGATGAAGAAGCGTTTATCACCTTGTGCAAACCCTCGGTAGGTCCTGTTCTTCGCATATGTCGGGCAGATCAGGACTATGTACTCAAAGACCTTTCGGAAGGGTCCTCGTAACTTCTCTATTAGGTACTCTGTCTTCCCGCAGTTCGTCGGCCCGGTTATGATCATGTTAAAGGGAATCTTATCTCGTAACTCATTCATTTATTTATTAAGCGAGGGATTTTTTTAATACAGGATCGACTTCAACTCTGTGTTCATGATCTCCATAAACGCGTCAGCGACCACGAACATGTAACAGTTGATTTTCCCCGTTCCACCGACCTTCCTCTTGATCTCAAGTTTCACTCCGTCTCGTGTTGTGTTTATGTGAAGACCTCCTCCGTGAATACCGTTATCATAGAAGGTTCTCAAATCGATCCAGAGAGCAAACTTGTCTGTGTAGAAATCCTCTTCCTTCACCTTTCCCGAACCGCCCATTCGTCTCTTGATCGATTCCCAAAAGTCTGATGGTACCATCCCCTTTGAGAAGAGTCGGTTGGGCATACCGTCGATGTTGATGTTGATCGATTTAATGTCAGGATTTACAAACTTCTCGGAGTCTCGTTCTCCCTCTTTATAATCCTCTTCAAACAGACAGAGTATACCCGTCATCGACTTTCTCGGAAGATTGATGTGCTCGTTAATTACGCTGTCGTTCGGCTTTGAGATGGGAAAACTTCTGTGAAGGATTACGTTCTCGTAGTAGAATCCTTTGCCTACCTTATAGGAAGAGGCGGCCTCACTAGCCAAGTATTCACTCGTGATGCATCGATACTCCAACTCAATGTTCGTCAATTTATAGGTCGGTGGTGTCTTCTCCTTCTCTTTTTTATCGTGATTCACTATCTGATCGACCTTCGGTAGAGCGATCTCAAACAACAGAGGATGAGGAAGAGCCTTCGGATAGAGAGCGCCGTGATCACTGAGAACGGTATGGTCGAGAGGTATAACGTATTTGGTGTTGTGAACTGTGGCTAGGGCGACCTCCTTTGAGTCAGTTTCAACCCTATCCCCTGCAGGTGTACGAAGTTTTCTCATATTCTCGGATGAGATTCCCTGTTTTAATCTGTCATCTCTATCCTCGAGAAAGAGGTCATGGTAGGTCTGAAAGAGATCGTATCTCTCTGTGGTCTGAAGTGTCTCACCACCGAAAGAGACCTTGAGCTGTTCAACGAGGTTTCGACCGACGTTATTCACGAGGGTGTTGTTTGCATGACCTCCGACTTTCATGTCAAAGAGAAGTTTAACGCTTCCCGGTACGATGACCACGTTTTCTGACAGTTTGGGAATGTTTACGATAATGTCCTCACCGGGATTCGCTGATGAGGGATTAAATGTGATCCTGTTAAGAGATGACTCCGCCTTAAGGCTGAACGGTTCTCTCGGTACTCGGTTAGGATTGATAATCTCGGATACTGCATGCGACATTTTAAAAGAGAGAAAGATTATTTTTAAATGAGTAACGTTAACAACCTTATGAGAAAGATATACTACAGTCCGGAGGGTTATTGGAAAGGGTACTCCGCGATTTCTAAATTATCAAACTCGGCTAAAGTTAGTGAGGATGATGCGAGAGATTGGTTAGAGAGACAGGCACTTTGGCAGATCTATCTTCCTCCGCCGAAGTATTTACCGAGACCTCATTGGAGTGTGAGTAGACCGAATGATATTCACCAAGCGGATCTTCTCTTTCTTCCTCATGACAGGGTGGGAAGAAAGACTTATAGATACGCTTTGGTTGTGATCGATGTTGCAACGAGATATAAAGATGCGGAGGCGTTAACATCGAAAGAGAGTCAAGAGGTAGCGAAGGCCTTTGAGAGGATCTACTCTCGAAAGCTTAAGTGGCCAAAGACACTGATCGTCGATCCCGGTAAAGAGTTTATGGGTCATGTTACAAAGTTGATGAGCAGTCACAACGTTAAGATACAGAGAAGCGAAGCGGGTAACCATCGAGCTCAGGCTTTCGTTGAGAGAGCGAACAGGACTTTGGGAGAGAGATTATTCAGTCATCAGTACGCGCAGGAGATGGTTAGTGAAGGGAGATCGAGAGTCTGGGTGAAGAGGTTGCCCGCCGTTATGAAAGCGTTGAACTCTCAGGTGATCAGAATCACAGGTAAAGAACCTGATAAAGCCCTCGGTTTAAAAGAGGTAGAGATTAAACCGGTTAATTACAAAAGACCTGTCGGATTAAAAGAGAAGAGATTACCCTCGGGTGTTCAGGTAAGGTATCTTCTCTCTCCCGGCGAGGATGAGGGAGGAGAGAGAAGGAGAGCGACTGATCCGATCTGGAGTATCGAGGTTTATAATATAAATCGTGTGGTGATCTCTCCCGATCAGCCTGTTTTATATTATCTTCTCGACGGGCCTAAGAGATCGTTTGTCAGGGAAGAGCTTCAAGTCGTACCGTCTGACACTGAGCTTCCACCCTTATAATGGCCGTAAGCGAGGGTGTGAATTTTTGTTATCATTAATCTCTTATCATCAAAAGGAGAGAGAGCGATCTTGTTAACCGTCTCGGTGTACATGGTGTGTAGATGACTTCTGATAACATTCATCTTTCTCATAGCGGGTTTATTATCGAAGAGGCAGTCTTTGTAATCGTTAAAGGTGATGGTCTTCTTTATCACCGCCTTCTTCACTCCCTTACACTTCTTCTCCTCGTACGAATCCTCTACTCTGTATGAGTAGAGTTTAGCTCTCAAACCAACGAACTCAGCGATCTGCTTCCCTGAGGCCTCGTCTTTAAACATGCCGATGACCTTCTTATTTACACCGGTGAGAATACCGCTTGGATGATCTTTCGGGTAATTACTCGTGTCGAACTTTGATTTCACATCGGAAGAGATGTCTCTGTAAAAGTCTTCCGTCTGTATCTCGTAGGCGAGGCTATCCGTGTCTGTGAAGAGTAATTTAGCATTCTCTCCGTACTTGGGTTTGATGTAATTATAATGAAAATCGTACATCAAAGTCTTACTCAGATCGAGGATTGACATACCGAGGTAGACGGGTTTGTTAAAGTATAACTTCACCTTCTTCATATGAACAGCCGCAAGATTCTTTGAGAAGATTGTATGGTGTTGATAATTAGGTTTACACGTCAGCTTCTTCGCCTGAGATTCTCGAGTGACCAATCTTATGTCGACTCTGTTTCTGATGTTCTCCATAGTCTTACCGAATACGGAGTTATTCATCAACTTGAAAAAGTCTTTCTCAAAATCGTTAGTTGCCTTCGCCCTGAGATTTGTGTTAAGATCTATGTACGGCTTTAGCCACGCACACTCATCGAATGTGATCCCTCTGTGAATCTTGGTCAGTTTAAGACCGAGAGATATATAGAGTTTCAAAGTTTCGTGATGAATAACGTAATTCTTTTTATCGTTTAGATTTGGGATAAGTTTCTCTACCTTATTCACGGTTACTCTCTCTGGTGCTAACGGATAATCGTTATGCAGGTCGTGAAGTTTCTCAGGGTACTCCAAGTCGACCTCAAGTATGCAGGGCATACTCTCCCAATTCTTCATCTCTTCATTATTCATAAATCTAAAACAGTCAGTCGGCAGAGGTTTACTCATTGCCCAACCGTAGAGATTGTTTGCGTCGAGATAAGAGATGAACTTTGTCGGTTGATCGGGATCGTAATCTTTCATATAAGGGTTGTTCGCCTTTCCGTATCTCGTCGAGATCATAGAGACACCACCTCGAATTCCTTTCTCAACCATCATTAACATGTCGTAATCTGTTAATAACTCCAGTCTGACCTTGGCGATTTTTAAACACGCATCCCAAGCAAGACCGGGCGCTGTGTAATAGAACATCGGGTCGAGACGGTAATTATCAATGCAGACATCCCTGAAGTTTTCAAAGACGTCGGAGAGAAGGAGAACATCACTCTTAAGATAGAGGTCATGGTAATCTCTCATGGTCTTCATTTTAAAGGTTTTCCAGACCTTCTGTGCGTGAATGTAATCCTCTTCTGAGATTCCGCTGTCATTCAATATGGAGTGAAAAGCCTCTTTCGGTGGAAGGTGATCAGCAGAGAGTCTGTTAAAAGAGTCGAACCAATCGTAGGGAAAGACACCCTTTCTTTTTATAAGGTCTAACTGTTCACCTTCATAAAATTCTGTAAGATTTTTAAAAGACTCTTTCGGTAAATTATTCACCAAACTGTCTAGACTTGTCGCCATGAATTTGAAAGAGTCAATAAATCTTATTTCACGTATGACCTCTTTCTCTTCTCCTTTTTTATTTTTGAATTTATCAACCAAGATATGCTTGGAGAATGAGATATACTTCTCTTCGTTATTGGGTATGCAGTCTATCTTTCCTTCCGATTTACCGAGGTTTTTAATGAAGAGATGACTGTCGTAACCTGAGAGATTGTGAAAAATTACTGGGAAGAACTTCGGAAGTCTGTACTTAAGGTTACACATGCTATGTGCCGCTCCTCTGAACTTACCGGTGAGATGACAGTGGTCACGAACCTTTTTAAATCTCGGATCATCTCCCTCTTTACTTATTCCTCTCTCACATATGTGGCAGATGGTCGCCTTTTTATAATTGATCTTATCCTCTGGTGTCATCACCATCTTTTTCGGTATTTTGAACCTGTTGTAGATCTCCTTGATATCTTCCTCCAACGACTCGATAAATAACTGAGGGACATTATCGTTAGGTGATTCTGCTGTGTAATGAACGAGTTTCGGTGATAAAATGTTATCATCAAAACATTTGATAAGATAACTGAAACCTGAGGGTCTGTGCTTTTGGTATCGGTTGGTGAAGCTTTTACTCTCTTTGGGTTGACAGGTGTCAATCTTCTCTGTGAAACACTCGAAATCAGCATAAACAACGAAGGGAACTCTCTGCTTTTTGTAAAAATTCTTAAAATAAATGTATTTCGGTCCTAAGAACTTTCCTTCGTCATCTTTAAACATCGGCATCTCAATCTTGACAGCCTCGTTATTCTGACAGTACTCGGTATGTTTATCCAGTGATTTTACCGAGATAAATGAGTTTAGACATCTATAGCAGAAATGTCTCTTATGTTGGTGATTATTAATCTCAGAAGATAAAAGTCTAGACATGTTTTTAATCCAACAGTAGTGATTGGTCTCTTCGTTTGCGATAAGTAAAAGGTTTATCACCTTCTCATTCTTTTTTTCGCTTATTCTTAAAGGGTAAACAACAGCATATTCATAACCAAATACATTGATTGCGTAATTGTTATTATTCTCAAACTTATCGATCTGTTTAAGTGAGACAGGAAACTCGATACCTGACCATTCAAACTTTTCTGAATCTTTTCTCATCTGTTTGCTGAGTCTCTCTCCATGTTCTTTAGCAGGAAACACTGCTGAGGTTACTGCCCACTTAAAACACTCATTATCGTTTTCATTCTTTACGTTGATGATCGCGTTCTTATCTGCTAACTTTTTCGGTAATGGAATGTATGAGGAAGCAGAGAGAGGATTGTAAGGGTTAATGTTTATGTCAAGGTGTTCGACTCTGTCGAATTGCCAACCGGAGCCTCTGTTATTATAATTCTGTATCAATTCAAAGATTCGACTCGTCATCGTATTATATAAGTCAGAGAGATCGGTTGCCTCTGTTATTATCACCGGGTCTGTGGCAAAGTACCATATATTGATATCGATGTTTCCGGTTGAGGGATTCTCTTTGGTAAACCTTACGGTGAGAATTAACTTGACTTTAATAGATCCCTTACTCTTTATGAGATTGAGAACCTTCGGTTTTACACTATTAATAAATGTCTTCTCATCCATACCGTTTACTCCGTCTACTCTGAATGTTTTAAAATAACCCTTTATGGCTGTCTTATACTCTTTGGGTGTTAGGAGGTTATCATACCTCTTAAATATACTGTTCACTCTCTCTTTAAGACTGTTGACTCTTTCATTCACAGTCTTTTTAATCGGCTCTGGGACTTGAGATATTATCCAGTCTGCAAACTTGTTTATCTCACTCTTTACCGGCTTTGCAGCCTTTGAGGCAAGATTCTTCAGTTGTGATACTTTTGATAGATTTTTAGGTTGTGAAGGTTTGAGGATAGGGATATCAATCTCAGGTATTGGTTGATCGATTATGTTTTGATGTTGTGAAGGATCACCCACCGGAGTTAACGCTTGAATCAGCTCCGCTTTACGCATTCTGTAATAACCTTTGATGCCTCTCTCTTTGGCTAGAGCCTTCAAATCTTTAACCTTAAGATTCTCCATTGATTATATTGAATGATTAAAATCTTTAAGCCAGTTTTTCAAAAATAATATTTTTTAGAAAATCAAAAAATAAAATATTTTGGAAAAACTGAATTGTCTTGGCTGCGGCGGTTCCATGCTACTATTGTTTTAAGAACCAATGAAGTAGCTCGTTCCGAGAGGTAGTGGGCGACCCGTCGAAGTCTATGGACTTCTGATAATAGGTATAGCTCCGAACTATCAAATAAAAACTAGAATTTGGATTTCGAATTTCCTGCGGTTCGCAACCATCGAAAAGACAGCAAAGAGAAGCCTATACACATCATTGCTTGCACCACGCCAGACGCAAAAATCCGTTCCAGACATATTTTTGCAAAGTGAAGTCTACTTTAAATAAGCGGTCCTATTCTCCATAGTTGAAACCTGGTTGTTTACAAGGCTTTTTAACAAAAACTCTACCAGAGCAGACAAAAATATCCAATGCTTCACCAGAGAGGCCAAAGATTTATAAAATCTAACCATGTATGTATATATGTGCAAAACTGTGTGATTATTCAGCATAGTTTGTTTGCTATATTTTGAAAGCAATTCAGCTTGGGCAACTTAAATGTATATATGAGTTGTTTATCACCAGTCAAAGACACTTAAGCAATATTCTCAGAAGCCAGTCTTTGTCCACTAAAGTATAAAAATACGATACCGTCTGTCCTTATACCATCTATGCATTCTTTGCAAGCTTTGCTCATCACAAGGTCGCAATCTTTTGTATATTTTTTAATGGGTATTACTGTTCCGAGTAAAACCGGAACAGTTATATCTTCGAGGTGATCTGGCTGACAAGGAAAATTAAGTCCCTTTTCAATTTGAAGGACAAAAACTTCCACAAATCCCACGTGGTTTACGAAGGCAATTGTGACTGTGGTGTCAACTATGTAGGTGAAACACAAAGGAATTTCAGTGTTCGGATTAATGAACATTCTAACACCACCAAGGTCTCAGAACCTGCGAGACATCTACTTGAATTCCCGCGACACTCATTCACATGGAATGTAATCACCGGACAACACAATTGGCGAAAACGCAAGATCCTGGAGGCTTTTTTTATTGCTCTAAGAAAGCCAGAGCTAAACAAAAAGCTGTTAGCTCATCCAATTCACCTGTTCCCCATGGGAGTGACTTAACATTTAAATACGAAACCACGCGGCAAAGAAACATCAACCCTGATGATGACTTTTAGTCGAAAACGTTCGGTTTTACATTTTAACTTATGTATATAATAGCCTTTGAACTTTTAAAGTTTTTATCTTCTTAGCGAACATTATGTTGAATATTAAGTGGGCCACGTATTTTGAAATCTAGTCCAAAGTTTTCAAAATATATATTAGTGCACATGGATTGGTGAACACGAAAACTACCCTACGGCGATGTAATGAAACTGGAAGAAATCAGTAATAGTACAATGCCGAAAAGTTTGAACAACCTTAAGTGTAAAGAACAATTACTGACGTTACTTTCATCTTTATTCAAAAGCGACACATGGAAAAGAACGATCGATCCATCGATAGAGACCTGGCTGGCTGGCGATAAACACTTTTCTGGTGGTCTTATATGCCGCAATATCTCACAAAAATCTTACCAAGATCTCTTAATTATACAGGATCACTGGTTGGATACTGTTGGGGACGAAAAGCTTTTTTGTGCTGTTTCAGCAACTACTAGGTTCTTAGTTCTGTATTCGATTGAGGCTATCACCAACAAACTTCGGAATAAGTGACGAACAGTCGCCCTAAAAACCATCGATATGCAGTGCTTTGTACTGCACGAATTTCAGCCATCTGTTGTCTTGACACCTATGTTCACGAAGATTTAACGGAGTTGTTAACACCGCTGACATCATCATACAAGACGTTACGAGTAGAAATTGACCTGTCCCGCTGCAAATTTCAAAACCGCGTGAAGCTCGTTATGAAGCTTCATGCAGTATCAATTCCTGTATTAATAATTTTAGATAACACACGTCCGCTAAATAGCACGTTCTAATCGACATAACATTCAAAAGACGTCAATCGCTCTACTTATAGTAAATGGCACCTTCTCTGTGCGTGCAAGTCGATCAGTGGAAAACTGAAGTGGCTACCCTGTATAAATATTCTCATTACTATTATTATTACGTTGCTTGCTGTTTAAACAATTTCAAAGATATGGAATGTTTATAGCTCTTAAGTTCTGTAACAATAATATTTTGGAAAACATTTACGATAGACTCGGACCTGGACTGACAAGAAAACCTTTCATCCGCCACGTGGATATCGATGGATATGCATATCGGTCTTTCGATTTGCAGCAAATAAAAGGGGCGAATTTGCTTTTCCTAAACTTCTTGTTAAAACAATCTCATCGATATCGGATGTTATAATTGAAAATTAGGACTTATGTAGCAGTAGTTTTTGTAGAACTTTTGCAGTTGGCAGTCCTTCTATCCGCCATGTTGACTCGCCTTCGGAGTCGACGAAGACCTTCATAATTTCCAAAGAAAACTATAAAGGTTGAATCCTAAACCAAGATTAAACACAATATTTCGGCGAGTCGTTCTAATAATTTCGTCCCTTTTTAAATGTTGATATTTAACTATTTTGAATAAACTTGATTTATGCTGAATGGAGCGTTACAGTTAGGATACATGCAGAATTGTATTCGATGCAAATCGGTGATGTACCGTGGCTGCCATTTCTTAATATTGCACGATTCTTACAGAGTATTTCTCTAAGTAGCTGAACAGAGTTTTGTTTACAATAGCTCGACCAGGTGCAGAAGGTACAAGGCAAATTGAATTTTATGTGTTCAGTTTGCGGTCGATTCTCGCACCTCCTGTGAATAATCCGAAGAATTAACAAAAGAAGTCGCTATATGTAAACGTATTCTGATGTACGTACTCTTGATTGAACCTTTTACATCCCGTATCTTCTAACCACGGAGAATAGCCTCGCTTGCTTGACTCTTAATTTTCCTCCAAAATAAATTGAAACAGCTTCGTTGTTGCGTGACACAAGCCAATGATGTGTATAGGACCCCGCCTTAGCCTTTTCAATGGTGACGCCAACGAACTTTCAATAATAATAGCAACACCCAATCCAATACAATATATATGTTTAGAATATGGTCACTGTATGCGCTCGCGATGGAACTTTTGCGGGCATTTTTTTGTTTTATTATATACCACACAAGTGAACGTGCTTTTCGCGTGCTCTGATTGTTTAAGGTGGCTCGACTGGGTTTTTTAGGGGCAACACCGCTCAAGTTTGAGAACTAACCAGACTGTCATTAACAATGCCATCGAAAAACGATCACCACAGCTGAATTAGGTAAAGATGAAAATTTGTTATGACCAGTGTTATTTTGACATCGGAGTTGTCATAGCAACGTAATGGCGTCATCACGTTTATCAATTTCGTTCGTATTGCTCGGCACCAGGAGATTTTTTCGGAAATCGCTCGAGGGAGCATGTACCTCCTATACCTGCCTCAATGTTGGCAAAGTTTGAACAAATTCTGTGAGAGCGTTATCGAAATTTTTGGGGATGAAGTTTCGAGGGTCATAATACAGCAAAAAACATACTATTGAGATAATTAACAATTAGACCCGTAGCCCGCAAGGGCTACGGGTCAATAGCTATTGACCCGTGGCCCTTGAGGGCGAAGGGTCTAATTGTTTTAGTATCACCCAACTAGTCGGACAGAAAAAGCAATAATAAAGTTAGCAAATGCAAGTTGAAGAAAGATTTATTTGGGAATAAAACGAAAGAAAGCGTCACGAATTTCCCTACTCGATGACTATTACTAATAGTCCTCTAGTAGCGTAGCCAATCAAAATGCAGGATTTGCATTAGTCCACTAGTTGGGTGATACTAATAGGGTAATATCTGAAGAACACGACGCGCTTTGGGAATGCAGTTTCATCTCATAGTAGTTTGATGCCATTTAAAATTGTGTATACAAAATTATGGGGATCGCCACGACCGATTGCGAAAAAAACGGATTTGATGAGCGTGCATTCAGGTGCTCTTGTTGCCACTTTTGTAAATAATTTGGTCTACACCTACAAATGTGATAATTATTTGGAAACCGCTCGATGAATTTTTTTAAAAACTTGTCAATCTCGAGTTTTGTCATCAGTTTATATGGCCTGCAAGTTTCAAGGTCATTGAAAACACGTAAGGCAATAAAATCGGGGCTCCAATGTACTACTTTTTTCTCCCAGATTTTGTGTTTACAAGTGAGTGTCCTCATTATTCACGGGCATTGTATTCAACTTTCATTTTCACGGGCACAACTCAGCCAAAAATTCATTTGCATTTTATCAGTGAGTTTAGACTTTTTTCCTGATCTGTTGTTCTACACAAAAATAGCTTTTCGTTTCCTGGAGAAAGAGACCCTCGGCATTGTTGTATTACAGTCTAATGGCGTAACAAATATTATTACAGTTTTCAAGTCATATCAGCATGTTTCCCGAACATTTTTAGAAAGCAATTGAGCGTTCTGTTTAATGCAAATGAATGTTTTGCTAAGTTGTGCACGTGGACATGAAAGTAAAAACAATACAAAGCGCGTCGTTTTCTTCAGATATTACCCTATTATCTCAATAGTATGTTTTTTGCTGTATTATAACCCTCGAAACTTCATCCCCAAAAATTTCGATAACGCTCTCACAGAGTTTGTTCAAACTTTGCCAACATTGAGGCAGGTATAGGAGGTACATGCTCCTTTGAGCGATTTCCGAAAAAATCTCCTGGTGCCGAGCAATACGAACGAAATTGATAAACGTGATGACGTCATTACGTTGCTATGACAACTCCGATGTCAAAATAACACTGGTCATAACAAATTTTCATCTTTACCTAATTCAGCTGTGGTGATCGTTTTTCGATGGCATTGTTAATGACAGTCTGGTTAGTTCTCAAACTTGAGCGGTGTTGCCCCTAAAAAACCCAGTCGAGCCACCTTTACTCGGAGGTCATTAGCAAAGTATTATTCACCTCCGAGCAGTCGAAAAGAAACAATGGCTTCCCGTGTCGCTTTGGCTACCGAAAGTAATGTTTTTGTCCGCTAGTTATTCAGCTTGTTGCTTCATATTGTTGAAAGCATGCGAGAAGTTTGGTTCCATCGATGGTTCGGATAGCATTCGGGATATTCAGGAAGTAGCCAATCAGCGACCGTGTTCTATAAGGGACAAATGTTAGCCAATCAGACGGTTGCTGTTATGAAACCTCGAAGGAAAGTTAAATGGCGTCTCAAACGGCGAATTCAAGACGATGTTTATCTCCTCCTGCAAATAACAAACACATTTTTCCGCTTAAAAAATAGTACATCCCGGTCTTTTAAGACCTAAACAGCGATGAAGCAGAACAGCTCTCTTTGCATTTGGCCGGAAGCCTTTTATGGCCTTCAATTCTCAGGACATAACTCCGAATCGATAAGTTCTTTAACTGATAACCTCACACAGGTTATTGGGTTATTGAATATCGTCTCAGCAGTTTCGCAAAGCGATTTTTTGAGCAAAACAGTTCGTCCATTGAACAAGCAGTCAAGAAAGTTCGTCGCGAAAAGGGGTAAAGCTATTCTGAATTGGTCAGATCGCGCAGGTGTCGATGGAAAATATCCTACTACAGGAAAATTCTGGTTCCACCATTAGCTGCTTTTGGTCGAAACCGCACGATTTCAGGTAACGAAGGAAGAAAAAAGATCCTTTTCTTCTATTTTGGTCAAAAAGGACTATTTCAATGCTGGTTTTTCATCACCTTGTTTATAAATATATACCATAACGTCATGCAGCTCTTTTATTTAAGCCTTGTTAATGAGAATAAAAGGGGCACGTGGGACCAAACAGGCTTCATGTGGTAACCTTAGCTCTCCCGGAACAATAGCAGTGCACTCGGTGCAAAATGTCGTTTGAACTGACTGATTACGACTGAGAATCGATCAAAAGTGCTAAAAACAATCAGAAAAAATGTGCAAAGTACAAGTCGAGTGCGATAAATTTAAAACCCGAACTTAACCGAACTTGTTTTTCAATAGGGATAAAACCCCTAACAGGCCCTCAACAATGGCAGAGCTAGAAACTGCAAAAATCGCCGCTAGGTTTGTAAATTACGACGAAAAAAAGTTTCCGAATCATTAGATTATATAGATAGCAAAAGCACAGAAAAGCTGCGAAGGGAAGTCACTTGAATTGATTTGTGAAATGAGCATTGGGTTTTTGGATTAGACTTTGAGCCTCTTGTGTCGTGGATTTTCTCTGGAATTACTTTCGTCTCTTATGTTATGACAAAGAGAACCTCGTCGAATTCAACCTACGTTCAGGCGTTCTTTTTTTTACGCAGCGCGAGGAAAGAACGCCTGATGTTACCTCGACCTCCCCCCCCCCCCCCCCCCCCGCCGCTCCCCTGCCCTACCGGACCCCCGCTCCCGCAACACCGCTGGTCAAAGTGTGGTTACGTCGTTTACGCCATGTTGACCTGTTGCACGTGTAGAATCGAAGAAAAATATGATTGAAAATTGAGTTTATGCTGCATTTAGCGAAGGTTTGTTCTTTATTTAAAGTCGCGTGAACCAGTAAAATAACTGATGCGAAAATAAGCCAACTTGTTAAGCTTTGTTTGCAGTTCAGAGACACAAGACATAAGTATCACATAACGCGGAGCTGGTTGTGCAGCAAGGTTTGTAAATCTTGTACCACACGAGGATTCAAGAAGGTGAGATTTACAACTTAACTTTTATTTGTGACTATTTAGCGAGATAGTTGAATCTATTTTATATGTGGGTCTTTCAGCAGATCATAAGCCCGGGCGTTACCAATCGATGATCGATTAACAATCGATTAATATTGAGTCCGTAGGGGTGGTCCGTGAACCGGTCTGTAAGCAGTCCACAGACCCGGCCCGAAGTGGGGGTTCATGGACTGGGGGTTGGTGCTTTCGGGTCCCTCAATGTACCATTATTTTGAGTGTTTAGACGTTATGGCTGTTTCCTTCTGTATTTGGCAAAAGCTTATTTTTCAGCTGTTACAATTTTTGTTTTAATGTTCAGGTGTGAAGAAAAAATGAGGGGTGTCAACTCTAAGGAGGGCTGTTTCGGGAGAAAAACAAAATTCTTCCGGGAATCTGAAGATTTTGCCGGGAATTGGGAGACTTGGGAAATGTTTCGGGAGACATGAAGTAATGAAGTTAAAATTTCGGGAAGTTTGAGATTTTTTCGGGACGATATTCCAGATTTTCAGGATGACTTTTAGTACACATGGTTCTGCTCAATCAGCATTTATTAGAGGTGTCAACCCCCGTATGAAAAAGGCAAGAGGCAACAGTAAAGTATTACATTTTGCAACTACACTTGGCTTTCCTGAGTTACTTTTCTTGTGCTAAATTACATAAAATCAAATTTTAGGCTTGGGCAACTCGTATTTATTTTGTTGGTACAGCCAGTTTTCAAAACAACACCTTCCAACCCTAACAGTTGAATAATTTTCATTTGCAGCAAGAAAATGAAATAATCATCAAGCCAAATGTGACTTATAAAACCCCAAATGAATTTTTAAGACTTGTCGTTGTGATTTTAGCGGCTGGACCAAAGAAAAAAATATAAGCTTGCAGTAATTTAGCATGTGGTAATTATTCTGTCCTGAATTTTGCTCTTTAAAAACCAGTTTGAAATTACATAGTGGCATTGCATTTGTGACTTGCTACAAAAGTCTTATTTAGCACCATGACTGTCAAGCTGTCATTCTCTGATTCATTCTCGTCTCCAGAGCCCACGATCCTTCTGGTCTGCGCCAGGGATTGAGACCTCTGGCCACTCCCAATTTCTGAGCATGCGCAGAGTACTCGCTCTGTAATTTTCAGCCAATCAGATTTGTCAGATTTGGCAATAAGTCCGTGAATCGCGGACTTCAGGTGTTGGAGCCGGCCAGAGGTCTCGATTCCTGGCGCAGACCAGAAGGACCGCAGCCTCTGGGAACGAGAATGTCTCTGATTGAACTCAACCATGAAAAATTGGTGGGCATTTTTCACAATCATGGGGTTTCGTGGGAAACGTCTTTTCTTCTCCCACCCTCAACCTCTCCTCTTTTTTTTTTTCCTTTTTTAACTCTCCTAATTTTCGCACAACCAGAATGTGGGATGCATTACTATGCAGGCTCACCCCAGGATTTTTGTTGAATTAGGATATATAGTAAATACCCAGTTTGTACCTTTTTGGTATGCTTTGATCAAAAAAGCCTGATTGCTGCTCTTTAGCTGAGAGCTTACCTCAAAATTTGCATCATTTTGGTAGTCTGTAATTTCTATATTGACCATAAATTGTAATAATAATAAAAAGTGGAGAAGAGTTTTGCTACTCCACCTGTATGGATACTCTAGTACTCTAACCATTGGGCCACTGTGCCGCCAACAGTTTGGACTAAAGGAGTTGATTGATTTTATTTTCTAGATGAGATGCCAACAGAGAAATCAAGCATACTGGAGTGTTGATAATCAGCTCATAGATATCAAGGTAAGCAGTGAGTAATTCTTGATTAAAAGTCTATGCCACAGTGGTTAAAGGCTGCAAATAATTTTTTTTTAGTGAAAGGATTACCAGTATGTCTACCATTTTGGTCTGAAAAAAAAACAACAAAATTATGGTGCTAAAAGATGCTTTTATACACTTCAATGCTACAGTGTAAGGGAGTTAACTTGAGTACTGGAATATTGGACACTTGGCTAGCAAAATAAGCTTTATTTATAAGGAAAAAAGACAATTATTAAATTTGTAGATAAAAACAGGCCAAGAACCAACCATGTCAACTATGGTTAGTTTAAGTTAAGTTGTTGAAGTAATGCCTAAATTACAAATTTAACTGGAGAAGGAAGAAATTACATGTAATTATTAAATATAATGAACAGAAAAGATCATCGCTTTTAAATTTCCTATACATTGCCATAAAATTTTTTGATTTTATGATGTCAGTGTCTTGCTGCTATTGTAAGGAAGCAGAGGTTCTTTTGTGTGAAACAATTTGGGCAACACAATGATGTCATAAAATACGGAATGGTGCCATGCAGGAAACTTAAAAGTGATAATCTTTTCCATTTATTATTATAATTTCTTAAATAGTATTTTAGTAAATGGTTTGAACCCAGGAGTACGGTATCAGTTGTTCGTACTGAAAGCAAGTCGATGTAAGGCAGAGGTTCAGCAAGTCCATGATGTCCTCAGTCGGTAATGGTAATGTAACAGTAGATTGGATTTTTGTTTTTTTTTTGGCAATAACTGGTCGTTTTATTTCACAAAATACTGGACAAATCTATGGTACACTAATTAACATATGATACTTAAACTACTTACGAAGCGATATTTACACTACAAATAATAAAATTATACGCAATTTATACTAACACGAAGGTAGAACTGAAAAAAAGAAACTTACAAACTTACTGTCGCTATAACGTACCTACGAAACTTACGGAGCTTAAGCTAATGCAATGCGTATAGAAAAATAGGTGCTAACACAACACACACACACCACGCCCACACACACAAGCAATAATAGGAAAAAGTACCTTACTCAACTGTCATTATTTTATATTTAGGCTTACTTAAGGTGGCTCATAACAGTTTAGTCAGAATTAGACATGCCAATTTTAGGTGTTCTATCACAGCTATACCAATAATTTTTAGGAAAATCTTTTAGTACAAGCTTGTACAAGTTTTACCAATGAACAAATTGACGTCATTGTGACTTCAAATTTCGTTGCCATGGCAACGTCATATGAGGTCAAAGATACCCTTTTTTGGACCTTTTGAGGCTAATAACTCAAAAACTACTCGGTGAAAGTTCTTGTTTTTGATATATTTTTATCCAACTGACGAAAGAAAAATTTTTGCAAATTTTTAAAAAATTCTGTAGGTAGGATTCAAAGCTACGTCATTTTTTCACTAATTTAAGGTGGCTCTGAACCCTACCTACAGAATTTTTTTAAACATTGTTAGATTGTTTGTTTGGCCCAGTAGGCAAACATATATGAAAAACAAAAACTTTCACCGTCTAGTTTTTAAGTTATTAGCCTCCAGCTGTAAAAAATAGGGTATCTTTGACCTCATATGACGTTGCCATGGCAACGAATTTTGACGTCATAGCAACTGCAATTTGTTCAGTGGTAAAACCTTTACAAAGTTGTACTAAAAGTTTAACCTCAAGGTTATTAGTGTAGCTGCAATAGAATACCAAAGACAGGAATATCTAAACCCCTTCGAGCCACCTTAAGGTGTCTCTCTACAGTTTTTTCTGGACCATACCAAACATTTTTATTTGGCCGTTTAACAAACTTCCCAGACTCGGATCGATGTGAAATTTACACCAGATATTGGAATTGGATTGAAGTTTGATATGAAATATTTTTTAGGAAAATCAATATTTCCATGGCAACGAAAAACAGAAAAACAAGATATCAGTTAAACTTGAATTCTACGCGAATAAGATTTGACGTAAAAAAACTAACACCAGTATCTGAAACTATGCTGTACTGCACATCAAATATGCAAGAATAAAAAAATTCTGTATGTTCGATTTCGAATAACCAATGTAATTTTTGGTAAATTTTCCATTTTTAGCGCTTTTTCGAAAATCTCCAAAACGGCTCCAACGATTTTTTTAAAACTTTCGCAACACGTGCTTGATAATGCAAAGAATTTAATTCCAAAGTTATATTAACGTTTATTTACTGGAACACGTCCACATTTATCCTTAAAGAAGGCGTTCGATCGAACCGACGAAAATGTTGCGTTACAAATTCAGCGTTCGCAATTTATGCTAAAATATTCAAATCAATGTTTTTTACATTCCGTCGAGTGAGTAAAAGAGTGAGGGAAAAAACACAATATTGAAAACAATAGCAACAAACTGTATTTATCATGATGGAATGTAAAAAACATTGATTTGAATATTTTAGCATAAATTGCGAAAGCTGAATTTGTAACGCAACTTTTTCGTCAGTTAGAACGCCTTCTTTAAGGATAAATTTGGACGTGTTCCAGTAAATCAACGTTAATAAAACTTTGGAATTAAATTCTTTGCATTATCAAGTTTGTGTTGTGAAAGTTTAAAAAAAATCGTTGGAGCCATTTTGGAGATTTTTGAAAAAGCGCTAAAAGTAGAAAATTTACCAAAAATTACAGTGGTAGTGACCGTATGAAAAAATCCAATTCTCGGGATCGCGATAACGAAAATCAACAAAACTTTCACGGCGGCAAAAGATAAGTTAATACACATTTTGGTGTTATTTCGAAATAATTTCATCAAAGCAGTGTCTTCAAATCGGTCCATTTATCATTATAATGCAAAAAGCATGGTTTGAAATATATTTTCGATTTATTCAAAATCAAACATACAGATTTTTCTTATTCTTGTGTATTTGATGTGCATTACACCATAGTTTCAGATACTGGTGTTAGTTTTTCTACGTCAAATCTTATTCGCGTAGAATTCAAGTTTAACTGATATCTAGTTTTTCTGTTTATCGTTACCATGCATATGGAAATATCGATTTTCCTAAAAAATATATAATATCAAACTTCAATCCAATTCCAATACCTGGTGTAAATTTCACATCGATTTGAGTTCGGGAAGTTTGCTAAACGGCCAAATGAAAATGTTTGGTATGGCCCAGAAAAAACTGTAGAGAGACACCTTAATGTGATTCACACATCGCAGTTGCAGAGAGTGGTTCATTTTGTTCTATATTTTCGTAATTGGAATTTTTGATGGCCATTTGTCTTTCACATTTAATCTTGCTGTCTAGTAAGGCAAGAAAGACTTTTAAACTTGGAGTCTCTGACTGGTTTCTTGCAAGAAAAACATGATGTTTAGCGATAAGAAGATAGTGGTTCAACACGTAAAAGGAGGTAGTTTCAGGTTTATAACCGTACAGGATTTCAATATTGTTAGGATTGATGTTGTCGGAGCACTTATTATTCCACCACATCATTATGTCTTGCCAAAAGAATTTAACGTCGGGGCATCCACAAAGCATGTGAATAAGCGTTTCGTTTGGAAAAAGGCAGCGTTCGCATCTTGGTGAAACTTAAATATTCATTTCATAAAGAGAGTGATTAGTGGGTATGATGTCATGTATTAGGCTCCTCAGTTTATTTTCGACAGTGACTTTGAAAGGAAGTTTGTAGACTGCCTTTACATTCAACACCTGCTTTCTAAGACTGATTTCAACGATGGGAGGAGAAAAAGATCTTTCTGCAAGCATCACGCGAGCTTTTTTATTAGAGGAGATGTCGAGGGATGGAACTGGTTCGTTATCGCCATTTGCGGCGTTACCTACGATTTCGCTTTTCCAAATTTTAGGAATTGCCGCGAGAACACCAGCATAATCGAGAAAAGTACAGCGAACGCCGAATTTGCATTTGAAATTTTTGAAAGAAAGGAACTGGCCATGGATGTCTAGGAGGTCACTTATTTTCAAAATACCTTTTTTAGCCCATGCTTTATAATAGAAAGATTTTCCGTCTATCTTTATAAACCGATTATTCCAAATGATTTCTTGTTTAAATTCATTTGCGTTACATGGATCTTTGGAATTGAGTTCTTGCCAGACTGCTGGAACATTTTATAAAAAACAGAGAGATTCTTGATGAGTAATAATTAAGATCGTAATTGCATTGAAATAAGAGAGTTCCACCGACCTTACTTACATGTAATGGCGAATCGAGGAGGGCACACCAGTGGCGGTCATTTGCTTTACAGTACCAATTAACCCACGCAATCTTGAGCAATTTAACAACATCAGCAAAATCGAGCATATAGAGACCACCGTTACATATTGGGCCCGTTAGAGTTTTTCTTTTGATTTTATCTGGTTTAAAGTTCCAAATAAAGGAGAAGATGTTATTGTTGACTTCTTTTACAAATTCGACGGGAACATTTAATACAGAGCAACTATATATAAACAAGTTTGGCAAGAGCTAAGCTTTTGACGATAGCAATTCTGCCTAAGTTCGTTAAATGTCTGCCTGACCAAGTATTTAGAACTTTTTTGAGTTTGGTGAGCCTATCGTCGAAATTGATTTTATTGCCAACCTGGACATGATAAGAAAAAGCGATTCGTCTTTGTCTAATCGACTTTTCAAAGGGCCAAGCCACATACCCTCCGTTTTTGATTTATTGATTTTCAAGCCGGAAAGGTCACCGAACTGATCCAGCAGAGTGAGTAGGGATGCCGCAGATGAATAGTCGCGAATAAAAACAGTGGTGTCGTTGGCGTACATACTGAGTTTAGTGATCTTATTTCCGTTTTCAAGTCCTTTGATTGATTGATTGATTAATTCTTATTTGGTGGGCGAGTGGCTCCACAGCGAGAACAAAGAGCAATCCTGAGAGAGGACACCCCTGTCTCACACCTCTTTGGAGAGAAAAGAATTCTGATGAGTAGCCATTATTGACAACACAGCTAGAAATATTGGTGTAAAAAGTTTGGATCCAGTTGAGGAAACTTGGACCAAAGTTCATAGTGTTAAGCACTTTAAAAAGAAAGTCCCATTCTAAAGAATCAAAGGCCTTTTCGAAGTCAAGAAAAAGCATCATTCCTTCCTTGTTTTGTTCAATTATGTCTGAAATTAGGCAAATATTTTCACCAATGAATCTTCTTTTGATGTACCCGGTTTGATCACCATCTATCAAATATGGAAGTACCTTCTCTAACCGCTTTACAATACATTTGGTTGCTAATTTGTAGTCTGTGTTTAAAAGAGAGATAGGGCGCCAATTTTTTAACAGAAGGGCATCTTTATTCTTTTTGGGGATTAAAGAGATAATTCCTTGTCTCTGAGAGATAGAAAGTTCTCCTAGCAAGGCACCGTGATTGAGGCAGTCTATCAAAGAACCAGAAATATCAGTCCAAAAACGAAGATAAAATTCTGCTGTTAAACCATCTGTGCCTGGAGTCTCGTTTAGTTGAAACGTTTTTAACGCGGCAAGGCATTCCTCTGTGGTTATCAGACCTTCACAAAGGTCTTGTTTTATGTTGTCGAGCTTTGGTAAGGATTCGCAATCAAAGAAGGAAGAAAAGCGCTCAGCTGAGAGCTGGTCTTGAGAGGTGTAAAGCTGATTGTAAAAATTTTTCATGGCATTTAATATAGCTTTTGGATCCTCAACAGTGCTACCATCAGATGTCTTCAGTTTTGTTATATGTTTTTTTTCATAACTTCTTTTCTCTAAGTGGAAAAAGTATTTGTTGCATTTTTCCCCTAATTCATACCATCTAGCTCTACTCCGGATAATAGACCCTTTGGTTTTTTGCACGGCAATTTCATCTAATTCAATCTTGAGTTTTCTAGCTTCGTTTACAAGGAAACTATTTTCTGGGGTTGCGTCGATACGTGAGTATATTTTCTCTAGCGTTTGGAGACAGTCCAATTCGATATTTCTTTCTGCGTTGACTTTGCTTTTTACAAAATGAATTGCAAATATCCGGATCTCCATTTTCAACATTTCCCAATATAGCCTTTTGTCAGCAATATCCTTGTGTTTCTTAATTGGCGACGTGTTTGATGATGAAGCTCATTTTTGTGACGAAATCTTCATTTTCTAAAAGCAAATTATTAAACTTCCAGTAGCCAGGGCCTCGTTTTTGTTGTTTGTCTTCAGGTTTAATCGAGATGGTGACAGGGGAGTGATCTGAGTCATAATAAGTGGAGATGTCGGTTTTCAAAACTCGGCATAATAGATGTTTCGAGATGAGCCAAAAATCTAGCCTACATTTGATTTTCCCAGAGCTATATCTCCACGTAAACTGTATGTGGATGTTGCTCTCGCCAGGAATCGACAAGGTCAAAGTTGTTACGGAGTTCGTTTATCAATTGTACTACACTTTTTTTAGATTGGATGTCTTTACCTCCAAATTTATCCGAAGTGGACAGTGGGCAGTTAAAGTCTCCACCAATAAGAATTTTGTCGGTTTGGCAGCTACGAATCAATGGAATCGGTTATCTTCTGATAGAATGTAATTTGCTGGTTTTGGTCATTTGGGGCGTAAATATTAATAAGGCACAATTCATCTTTGTTGACGGTAGTGTTTACAATAATAAATCTGCCATTTTTATCTGCAGTAACATTCAGCACCTGTTTACATAGCGAGGGTCTGAAAAGAATCATTACACCTCTACTGTGTTTTGAGCCGTGCGCGAAGAAAATGTCGCCTCCCCATTCTGCTCGCCAAAAATCTTCAAAGCTAGCATCGCTGTACGTCTCTTGCAGAAAAATAACATCAAATTTTCTAATATGGAGCCACCAGAAAAGTTTTCTTCTTTTGATAGATTCGTTGAGGCCTCTTGCATTAAGAGGAATGGCGTTTAAGGCCATATACTTGCCAGGTTTATGAATTTCTGTCTTAAATAATTTCATGTACCACAGCTTGCAACGTTACGATAGCGTTTAGCACCTTACAATGGAAATTCTTTGTGCGGACGATGGTACGCTGACTACAGTTTACAATAGATTGATGAGTAAGGTGAATATAAATCATAACAAGTATAAGAAATGCATGACAACTAACACTTAACATAATAGAAACACTAATTAAGCTGCGAAGCAGCTTAGAGAAACAAAACCCTCCTACAAAACTCTCTGCAAAATTACAATAATTAGTGGGCGGAAGGGAAGCGAGGATTTGAAAGGGGCGCATAGATAATGTTACATGTTATATTATGTATGGGGGAGGGAAAAATATTTAGTTGCAATTTAATGAAAATTGTTCAAATCATCGGCTTCATATACTCTCTGTACCTGATTGCTTTCATTGGGACTTCCTGATGAAAATTTTGCCATCAATAGTCCAGGCACTATGTCAGTTGTTGTTCTTTTTAAATTTTCTGACTTTAGCGAACAGTTCACGTCTATAGTTAGTTAAGTTCTCATTAATGTAAACAGCTTCTGCATTATGGAAATAGTTGCTTAAACTATTAGGTGTTTTTTGGCTTTGTAGAGTTCACCTTTGGCTCTATATGACTCGAATCGTACTATGATTGGCCTTTTTAGGTCTTCGTGTAGCCATTCTATGACAGATGTCGATGTTGGCAATATGTACATTGAGAACCTTCCCAAGCTTAATGATCTTGTCGGCAAGATTTTCTTCCAAAGACTCGGGAATGCCGTGAATTTCGAGATTGTGTTTTTGTGTGTATTGTTGCAAATCATCTATTTGGTTTAAAGCGGAGCTCAGGTCACTTTTAAAACCATCTAGATCGTTGTTTAAGTCGGCAATTTCATCTTCTGCCTCACAAACTGCTTTTTTAAGCGGGCTCACTTCTTGTTTCAGCTGGTTGTTTTCTGTTTCTAAGCTTTCCAGTTTTCCAATGTGAAACTCTAGCGACTTCTGCAGTTCTTCGTATTGATTGCGTACAGCTCTGTTCTCTTTAAGAAGCTCGTCGGTGTTTTGTTGTATGGTGTTCAGTGCGATCCAGATACTGGACAGATCAGTGTGCTCGGCCATGTGCTCTGTGGTCTTTGCAGTTTTATTTGGAGGGATTTCAGGAGAGCTGCTACTACTTCACCCATGTCCAATACACCCGATTTGTAACGGATCGTCAAAGGGGTTGACGACCCGACACGGATCGCCGGATCGCCAATATTGTACGATCCGTCACGGATCGTTACGACCCGTCCTTAGAAAAGTCGACCCGTCAACAGGAAGTCATTTCGCGAGACAGTTAAACGGAAGTGGGTTCTATCACCGGAAGTGAACTTGTCAAGACACCGTGCACCCTGAATATTTCGGCGGATCGTGACGATCCGACTCGGGCCGTCACGACCCGTCACAGCGAAATCGATCCGTGGCAGTTCGCGAATGACTGCAACTTCGCGATCTTTTTTGCTGCCGGACAACCAAGCGATATACTGCCACAAACAGCGTAATAAAGCGCAAGCGAATAAAGTACATGTGTATATACCTCGTTCTAAAAGAATGCAGCCGCAAGCATTCATTTTGATGCACGATAAAGCGGAGTTGCCGAACAACGACGCACGAGACAAACAATCTAAATGCGTAATAAAGCGCAAGCGAGTAAAGTACATGTGTATACACCTCGTTCTAAAAGAATGCAGCCGCAAACATTCATTTTGATGCACGATAAAGCGGAGTTGCCGAACAACGACGCACGAGACAAACAATCTAAATGCGTAATAAAGCGCAAGCGAGTAAAGTACATTTGTATATACCTCGTTCTAAAAGAATGCAGCCGCAAGCATTCATTTTGATGCACGATAAAGCGGAGTTGCCGAACAACGACGCATGAGACAAACAATCTAAATGCGTAATAAAGCGCAAGCGAGTAAAGTACATGCATATATACCTCGTTCTAAAAGAATGCAGGCGAAAACATTCATTTTGATGTACGATAAAGCGGAGTTGCCGAACAAAAGAATGCAGCTGCAAGCATTCATTTTGATGCACGATAAAGCGGAGTTGCCGAACAACGACGCACGAGACAAACAATCTAAATGCGTAATAAAGCGCAAGCGAGTAAAGTACATGTGTATATACCTCGTTCTAAAAGAATGCAGCCGCAAACATTCATTTTGATGCACGATAAAGCGGAGTTGCCGAACAACGACGCACGAGACAAACAATCTAAATGCGTAAAGCGCAAGCGAGTAAAGTACAGTGGAACCCCGTTAATACGGCCACCAACGAGCCATGGAAATTTGGCCGTATTAACGGGGTGGCCGTATTAACGGGGCTGGGTTAAATTTCATGACTGGTCTACTCAAGAGAGAAAGCCGCAACTTTTGTATTTATTTGCTTTATTACACACACAGTGACTTAATCGCTTTGTAATTTAGCTAAGGGAGTATTAATGTCTATTCATTTTCTTTTAAATTGTTGTTTGATTGGTTACAATTGATGACTAGTTAACCACAAAACCACAGACGTCAATGACATAAAGAAGACTACTTCAACAGAAGAGATGGTACTGCCAGTCCCAGGAAGAAAGCCCGTACTTCAGAGGACACTTAAGGTTACCGTATACCTTTGAGGGTGTCTCGCGTCTAAACGAAACACGAGCGCCTGAGTCGCCTTTTGAAGGCTACAAGTCAAAGTGAATTTAGTATATCGCTAATTTGATTTGTTCTTTGGTTTCCGGACGCCAAGCGCTAAGAAAATGTGTCGGCGTTTTGTCATATTCAATTGCAATAAAAAGATACAAGACATTTCGCAAATAGGGCTAAAACGCACTGGAGTGATCATACAAAAATCGCTCCAGTAGAAAAAGTATACAAAAATAAAAAAATCGCCGACATAGTTTTGTTATTAACATGTTTAACTAGCTGCTCGCCAAATTTGACGTAGAAGGGGCAAATTCCTTTGGAGTTGTAGCTCTTTAAAGTGTCGCATTCAAATCGAAAAATTGATTTCAGAAAACAGCGCTTAAAAAAGATATCTTGCAATGCAAACAAACGCCGCCCACATGAAGCTTGCAACACCTTCTCGAATAACAAGGCCAATCAGTGCGCGAGAATGGCGGCTCTCGTGATATATACTTCCCGCGAAAACCGTCTCGGTTGAGTGCATACACGTAATACGGGTGTCACTCTAAAGAAGAATTTTTACTTCCGTTCAAAAACGACATATGCTCATTTCTCCGCCGATATTCACTCTTTTTCAAAACTTTTTTTTGAATGAAAGATCACACTTGGACTATTACTTGGATGTAAAAATCCGATTTCGGGTAAAATTGTATACTGTAACCTTAATAACAAAAAACTACCTTGCCTACTTCTTGCTCAAGGAGGCTAGGACGTAACTAAAGATTGAAATTTTAGATAATAGGGGTATAGAATGGTCCTTCAAAATCATGGGTCTCGGAAAATTTTAGGCGAGTCTCGAAATCTCGGCGTAGCAAACTAGAGTCTCGGAATCTCAAGCTCGCAAAAAGCAATGCTCGTCTCGGAATCTCAAATTTTGAAATTGAGTCTCCGAGTCTCGCAAACCAAGCGAAAGTTTTGATCAGTTTGAACCGTCACAAAATAACGGCAACGACAACAGCAAAGCAGAGAGCTAGAGCGTTAGACTGGCGTTGTAAAAGTCCCGCGCTGGGATTTCTAGATCATGGTGTTTCGCCCTCGGATTTTTGAATCGCGGTGTCTCGGTCTCGGATTTTAAATGAGGGTCTCGGCGTCTCGGCGAGTCACGGATTTTGCCATTCTATACCCCTAGCAATATTTCAAAAACATTTTAATAATTATTTCACATTTCACATAGGGTTCCTTTCCCTATAAGTATAGAACTGCAGCAAGAATTAACCAGCTGTCTCAACTAAAATTCCAAGTGATTTATTGCCAATTATGGAGCACAAAATACAGTTTCGTTGCAACCAAAACAAAACAATGATTCACCCGAGTTAACAAGACACCACAACATTTTACTGATAACTATAAGAGTTTCAGTTAAAATACACATTTAAATTAACAACAAAATAACACATGAAATTTATGTCCTCGAATAAGCCTGCTCTTTCAGTTTAAACCTTATGTATTTCATTTATAAGCGAAATAACTTTTGTCGTGCTTTCCTACTTTTACTTTGGTAAAAGTATTTTGTTAGCTTGTCCTAAAACAAAATTTGCATCGCAACATGTTAAAATTGTGAATATAAGGTTGTTAATTTATAATACAATCAATAAACTATAACATTAACAGACTTCAATGGCCTACTAAGTCTTTCGCGAAATGACTTCCGCTTGACAGGACGTCACCATCCATCGCGGATCGACTCCATCCGGTCGATCAGACGACATTTCTACCCTCCCTCTAACGATATAGTGAAACATTTCTAAATCTCTCGCAAAATGACTTCCGGTTGACGGGTCGTCACCATCCGTCTCAGATCGACTCGATCCGGTCGATCCGCCGACATTTCCACCCTCCATCATGACACTATAGTGAATTTTTTCTAAGTCTCTCGCGAAATGACCTCCGGTTGACGGGTCGTCACCATCCGACACGGATCGACTCGATCCGGTCGATCCGCCGACATTTCTACCCTCCCTCATGACGCTATAGTGAATTTTTTCTAAGTCTCTCGCGAAATGACTTCCGGTTGACGGGTCGTCACCATCCGACACGGATCGACTCGATCCGGTCGGTCCGACGACATTTCCACCCTCCCTCATGACGTTATAGAGAATTTTTTCTAAGTCTCTCGCGAAATGACTTCCGGTTGACGGGTCGTCACCATCCGTCACGGATCGACTCGATCCGGTCGGTCCGACGACATTTCTACCCTCCCTCAAGACGCTATAGTAAATTATTTCTAAGTCTCTCGCGAAATGACTTCCGGTTGACGGGTCGTCACCATCCGACACGGATCGACACGATCCGGTCGGTCCGACGACATTTCCACCCTCGCTCATGACGCTATAGAGAATTTTTTCTAAGTCTCTCGCGAAATGACTTCCGGTTGACGGGTCGTCACCATCCGTCACGGATCGACTCGATCCGGTCGGTCCGACGACATTTCTACCCTCCCTCAAGACGCTATAGTAAATTATTTCTAAGTCTCTCGCGAAATGACTTCCGGTTGACGGGTCGTCACCATCCGACACGGATTGACTCGATCCGGTCAGTCCGACGACATTTCCACCCTCCTTCATGACGATATAGTGAATTATTTCTAAGTCTCTCGCGAAATGACTTCCGGTTGACGGGTCGTCACCATCCGACACGGATTGACTCGATCCGGTCAGTCGGACGACATTTCTACCCTCCTTCATGACGATATAGTGAATTTTTTCTAAGTCTCTCGCGAAATGACTTCCGGTTGACGGGTCGTCATGTTGCGTAGACGGATTGAACGATCCGTGTCGGACCGTCAACCCCTTTGACGACCCGTTACAGATCGGGTGTATTGGACAACCCTCTACTACTTGGTCTTTCACCTCGCTTTCCTCCAATGATAAGTGGACTTCCATCGCTTTCGCTTAACTTATCAGCCATTTATTTACAATGCGGAGAGTTAACAGGGCAGACTACTCATAAACGCTGCCGTCCATCTTGGCTCTCCCCCAACACTCAACAGTAGATTGTTAGTAGATTCTACAGTGCACTGAGACCGCTATCCAACAATCTACTGTTGGATATCGGTGCACTGTAGAGCCAATTGAAGTGGAATACTGGTGAACAGTGATTTCACATCAAACTGATCACAAAATCGACTGGGACTCTGCTGAATGCTTAACCTACAGTACGATCTATTTTCAACGACTGACTCTAGAAAGCTGGTACACAAACTTAGAACAAACACCTATCAACAGATGTCAACAACTACCGGCACCTTGCAAAGGACTAATTAACGACATAAACAAAGCCGATGAACAGACTGCAAACAGAATGACTTAATTTTACTAACAATAGAGAGATCGGATCATCGACTGACAACAGCTTTTCACTTGACTCTGAAGATGACTTCCGCACAGGTTGTCAAAACGTCAGTCACCAACAACAGTTCTCTTCAGAACTACTCTCACCCGGATGATCACACTATACGAACAACTAAATATAGTATTTCTCCCTTGTCTGGTAAAATTTGTAATGTTGTCATTATTTCAAACAACTCAACATCAACTTGTTTCAACAGCCGAGGTTCCCAGTGTTATTTTGACTGAGTTCCTGTTGTTAACAAACATGTTTGGATGTGGTTTTACAATAATCCATTGTTATGATATGCTTGACAGTGAAAGTGCTTAATATTGTTTCTACAGATCAGATGCCAAAATTAAAAGAGTGGACCAAAGCTTCAATCAGGAAGCAGTTATCTTGATTATTGTTGAATGCTTTATTTGGAATCCAGGTCATGGGGGAACCAGGTAAACAATTGCAAGGCTCTTGTATAACCCAAGGTCTGCACTGATTAATAGCCCATTTCCCGGTTACCCTTTGCCTCTGTGTCAAAACGAGTCTTAGCGCGAAACCATTCATATGAAAATGAGCTTCACCTGCACATCCATTTTCATACAAATCAAAGTTATTTTCATTTAAATGGGTTCGCACAAACACTGAGGCAAAAGGCAACTCGAAAATGGCCTATTGACTTAAGAAATGCAAATTAATTCTGCCATAGTTAATTTGACATTGCCAATGTAATGAAAATGTAATACAAGATTTTACCGATGGTGCCAAAATGGTACATGGAAAAAAGATTACAAAAACATATAAGGTAAGTTTAATGATTCTAAACATTGTTTACTGAAAATTATTATTATTATTGTTATTATTATTATTAATATGTTGGTATAATTATTTGTACATTTCTGGTAGTCTGAAGTACCAGCCAGACCTGTGAAGTTATCTGAGGTCATGGTGGCTTGCATGAGAGTGCCTTCAATCCAATCTGCAACAGCCCCACCCACGAGGTTATCCGAGGTGCAGGCTAACACAACATGGGAATTTCTTCAGACAGCTGGAGCTGACTGCTGTGTTCCTTTAGGTCTTGTGAGTACTTTGGTTTGTAAGATCAAGGGAAAGTTTGGCCTTTAAATGTTGTGTTGTTTGATTGAGGCACATTGCAACCTGCTCCTGGGTTTTTCTCTGTTGCGAGCAATAAATTATTATCACAGGAGGTTTTACCCCATGGTGCTGAAATGGTCCATGAAAAAATAAATAAATAAATAAATAAATAAAAAACAATGTTCAAATGTATAAGGTAAGTTGTGCGTGATTCTAAATATAATTTTAACATAAATTTTTTCATTTTTTTGGAGTACAAGCCAGACCTGTGATGTTATTTGAGGTCATGGCAGCTTGCATGAGAGTCTCTTCAGTTCAAACCTCAACAGCCCCACCCATGAGGTTATCCGAGGTGCAGGCTAACACAGCATGGGAATCACTTCAGACAGCTGGAGCTGACTGCTGTGTTCCTTTAGGTCTTGTGAGTACTTTGATTTGTAAGATCAAGGGAAAGTTTGACCTTTAAATGTTGTGTTGTTTGATTGAGGCACATTGCAACCCGCTCCTGGGTTTTTCTCTGTTGCGAGCATTAAATTATTATTGCAGGAAGTTTTACCCCATGGTGCTGAAAATGGTCCATGAAAACAAAAAACAAAAAAACAATGTTCAAATGTATAAGGTAAGTTGTGTGTGATTCTAAATAAAATTTTAACATAATTTTTTCATTTTTTGGAGTACAAGCCAGACCTGTGATGTTATTTGAGGTCATGGCGGCTTGCATGAGAGTGTCTTCAGTTCAAACCTAAACAGCCCCACCCATGAGGTTATCCGAGGTGCAGGCTAACACAACATGGGAATCACTTCAGACAGCTGGAGCTGACTGCTGTGTTCTTTTAGGTCTTGTGAGTACTTTGATTTGTAAGATCAAGGGAAAGTTTGACCTTTAAATGTTGTGTTGTTTGATTGAGGCACATTGCAACCCGCTCCTGGGTTTTTCTCTGTTGCGAGCAATAAATTATTATCGCAGGAGGTTTTACCCCATGGTGCTGAAATGGTCCATGAAAAAAAAAAAAAAACAATGTTCAAATGTATAAGGTAAGTTGTGCGTGATTCTAAATATAATTTTAACATAAATTTTTCATTTTTTGGAGTACAAGCCAGACCTGTGATGTTATTTGAGGTCATGGCGGCTTGCATGAGAGTGTCTTCAGTTCAAACCTCAACAGCCCCACCCATGAGGTTATCCGAGGTGCAGGCTAACACAACATGGGAATCACTTCGGACAGCTGGAGCTGACTGCTGTGTTCCTTTAGGTCTTGTGAGTACTTTGATTTGTAAGATCAAGGGAAAGTTTGACCTTTAAATGTTGTGTTGTTTGATTGAGGCACATTGCAACCTGCTCCTGGGTTTTTCTCTGTTGCGAGCAATAAATTATTATCGCAGGAGGTTTTACCCCATGGTGCTGAAATGGCTCATGAGAAAAAAAAAAAAACAAATAAAAAATGTCAAATGTGTAAGGTAAGTTAAATGCAAGACTCTAAATATAATTATTATAAATGTTTAGATCCTTAAATTTTGTGTTGTTTGATAGAGGTACATCATTGTAGCCTGCTCTGAGTGGTTTTTAAATAAAACAATGTCTCTAATTTGATGGTTGTCCATATTCTCATCACTTGTTTGACTGACAGTGTAGTCTTCAGTGAAACCCGAGTACAGTTGAATCCCGATCACTCAAACCCTCAATGTGTTGTTCCAGAAAATATCCATACCCCTCCCACAGAAGGTTTTTTGGTATGAATCCTCCCACCCCCCTGGAAATTCCAGTTAATCCCCATACAGCCCTTTTAAAATCTTGCCTTTTGAGACGTCTCCCCACCCCCTCGGAATTTCCATTTGACCTTCCATGGAGTGGGTATGGATATTTTCTGGAACTGCACAATAACTCAAACCTTCCGCTAATTTGAACCTTTTTCAATTCCTCTCCAGGTAATTTTCTTACTAATTTTACCCTTGATAACTTGAACCTTTTTTGATTTCCCTTGCTAGACCTAAATAATTGGCTCATTAAAAAGGGCGATCGTTACACTAGCTTTTTTTTTGCTACATGCAAGATTTTCTTACAAAGGGGTTTGTTATATTGTAGTTCCACTGTACTGTAAGGAGAAATTACATGTTGGCTGCATTTTCTATTGTCTCTATTAAAAAATTAACTTTCAATGTCTATTTACAGGTTAACAGCTAGAATGCCTGTATATACTGACTTCTGATGAATGTGAATTAGGTAAGAGCCTGTTTGTAGAATTTGAAATTTGTTTATAGAGCATTTTCACATGATGTCATGGGGGTCATTACAAAGGGCGGGGCAGCGAGTCATGCAAACCCTTTCATTAAGCCTACACAGCACTTAGGTTAGACCAAATGGCACTCACGTTAGCCTAAATAGCACTCCAGTTAGCCTACGGTTAGCTTACGTAGCTTTCGGTTAGCCTTTTTATTGGGATTAGGGATTTCTGTCTCGCATGCCTTGCTGCCTCACATATTTGTAAGACTCTGTCATGGTGGCCATGTTGTCATTCCCAAATGATGAAAAATTTTCTTCTTTGTGAAATGAGTTCTTTTCTTATTCAAAACAACCTATTGTCTGTGAATACCAATATGGTGACTACTGTGAAAATGCTTTTTGCGACAAAGTTACAATGCTTGAAAGTATATATATTAATCCTAGCACGGAGAGCATAATAACAGATAGATCAACTAGCTGGCGATATTATTTGTAAAAAAGATACCGGGTAAATAAAACAAAAAGTACTACACGTAGTCAATTACATAAATGGCATCGAGCGGATTTTTGGGGGTTTATCATGACGAACTATGGCCAATAATGTAAGGAAAATTTGACAGTTGACTCAATTTTGAAAAAAATTATAAACAGCGAAAAAGGATTCTAAAGGGATTTTGGCAAAAAAATCAGAAAATTGCAAACTTTATCCAAAATGCATGCTTTAAACTTTTTAAAGCTTGGAGTTCTAGATACATCTGACAAGCCAGAAACCCACCATTGCAAGAGTAATTTGTCACCCATGATATTAAAAGGTAATCAAGTGGCATACTCGTGAAATTAGGAAATAATTTCACGTGCGTTTTGTCAAAATTCTTTTATTTTACTCGCCTGAAGGCTCGGGAAATTATTTGAATTTTGACAAAACGCGCGTGAAATTAATATTTCCTAATTTCACTCGTTGCCATTTGATTACCCATACAAGTAGCAGTTTGCAGTGAAAAATTTTGCAATTGGTTTACCTCTCAGGCCCGTAGGAACAATATTTGGGGTGAGGGGCCCATGAGTTAAGGTGATTCCACTGATTGCTGCGCACGATTTTTTGCGTCATTTAGCGCGCGCACAAAACATTACGGCATTTCCTTCAGGTTAAGCTTAGCAGAGAAATAAATGGTTAGTTTCTTCTAAACGAGCACGGTGACCCCCATTTTTTAATGCATTAACTTAAACGACATGCGGTTGACTACAATATATCACGATTTAAAGAAAAGTTGATTACTCTACTTTGAGATATTTTTATTTAATTGCTTTAAAAAGCACATATTTCGGAAGTGCTGCTTACGTGCGCACGCAGCAAAATCTCTAATTTCTTTAATTTATAATCTTAATTCCAGTTCAATTAGAATAGTTTGTTATGTAAGATTAAAGTCTATTTTGTTGAACTGCTTCGCTATTTTAATGCAAAAATTTTTTTTTCTTGAAACGATAGTTCCCTTTTCGGATTACTAGGGTCCCTAATACAAACCTTGTGGGTCATATATTTACCATAATAGCCATCCAGGTTGCACAAAAACGAGCACATTTTTTATTGCATTTTTGTAATGCTCATAACATAGTCATGAACTGGACCAAGTATTAGAAAATTTTGATTACTCCTTCTTTTTCAGTGGAATCACCTTAACACTGATTGTGATTTGCTGGAGGCCCATTTTTTAGGGGGTCCGGGGCAAACCTTATCCTTCCCCGGGAAAATTTTGAGAATCTAGACACGCTCTTATGCGAATAATGCAGCCCATCTTGTGCATAAACTTTTTTCTTTGCAGTTTTCCTTGCATGAATTTCTTTTCTTTGGACATTTTCCCTTGCATGAAATTTTTTGGTTTGTTTTTTTTACACCCCTACCCTGTCACTTCTCTAATGGTCTGTCCCTTATACCACTGATATTAGAGATTCTATTATGGGGCAATTGACAACTGTCAAAACAAGGTATCTGCTGAACGGTATTACATGACCATATCGCAGGCTCAGGTGTTGACCTCATCGAGGTGACCTATTTTTTGAAGTTGACGCTGACCAGACAATGGTTTTCCATTGGATCGAAGGCTCAAGTCCTAGTTTTTGTCTGTCGAGGGTGAAGGAGGGTTGTTTTCAGCGAAATTTCTCTGATATGATAGGAGTTGACGATGTACTTTGGGTTTGGAATCTGTCTTCTCAAACTCATTAATAATTCATCTAGTTAATAATTAGCATAGATTTTTACGATTTTATTTCTCCGTTTTCTCCGTAGTTTTAGTTTCGATTGAGAAGATCAGTATCAAACACTTGATAGAGTGTATCATCACATTTCCAAACACCTCAAAGTTCGTCAAAAATACTCCGCTGCGCGTCGTATTTTTCTCGGTGTTTGGAAATGTGATGAAACACTCTCCCTCGTGTTTGATATATTACTTGAATAGTTGCGTACGCAAGACGTATTCAATGTATGTGGAGCTCCGCTTTTAGGCTTGGCTAAATCCATATATTAAAAAAGCATCGTACCAATGCCTTCTTCTTCCTTCGTCGTGACTCACCATAAACTTCGATCAACAATGGCAAACAACAACCGCTACCCGGGGAGGAGGGGGTGGGTGATTATTCAGTAAAGGTAAGGGGGCCTGGGGCGATTATTTCAAATATTTTAACCAAAGGGAGCGAGGGGCGGTTTATTGAGGGACAGCTATTATTCCAGGAAGTAATGTTTGTGCACTTTGGGGACGGACCATTATTTTTCTGAAGGGGGGGGGGTTGTGTTGAAAAATACTGTAAAGACAAAATAAATTGCTTGCAAACATGGTATGTGTAAAAAAATTAGTTTGCATTTCGAAAAAAAAATGTTTACAGAGGTGCATAAATTAAAAAAAAGTTTACCCCCCCCCCCCCCCCCCCCCCTACCCTTCCAGGAAAATAATGCTCCGTTCCTTACATATAACATAGTTCTATGATCGCACTATAAAAACAGTGACATGGAACATTTTCATGTTTTGTGTTTACAGGCATCCATCCATGCAACCTACCTGTTGTATGACCATGCAAGGACGGAGGAGGAAGACTGGTATCCATTGAAAGGTAGGACTGATTTGTGGTTTCTTTATAATATAGAAAAGCTAGAAACTTTTTTCTGACCTAAAAATGTGCCATAACAACTGATCAAGTTTTCAGGCTTTTAGCTGGGCTGAAGAACATGTAGTCACCAAAGTAAATCGTTATAACGAGGTGGTCGTATTAACGGATTGGACGTAAGGTGGCGAAGCTTAACTGAAGTTATTACCATCAATTTTTGACGGAAATAAGTTGCTATCGAATTCACATACAATCCCTCTTCTAACTGATGCCGGAAATTCTATGGGAATGTTGGGTTTTATTATAATCATGACTACAGTGCACTTATGATAGATATTACGTAATTTAAATTTGTGAAGGAAAAACACGCGAAAAACGAGTCGCATAATTATCCTCGCTTAGTTCCTGTAGGGAACGTTACGAAGTACGATGTCTGTTCCAGTTTTTAGTAACTAACTTGCAATTCTGTTACTTTTGACAGGATTTACAGTTTCCTTCTCATCCTTGAAAGACAAGTTCGCCTCGAAGACGTGTGAAGTTTCCTGGCTGAAAAATTTTTATTTGACACTTTGCGTTAACTTGAATTTTCCCTTTCAAATATATTTCTATGTAAAAGGAAATAAGAGTGCAATAAATTGAAGGAAATGAACATTGTGTCTCTCTTGAACTCCAAGCAAACCCTCCAAATGCTAGTCTGTAATGTGCAAGCGTATCTGTGGACAACCAACTTTAGGTTCGAAACACGCACTACCTTATTTTCAAGAAAGGTTACCACAATACTTCATAAATTCATCAGTAGTATTAAGCTAAGCGTCCATCATGACGAAACCCGCAACAGTTCTTGAAGTTGTCACTTCTTTGATACACATTAAATAACGACATATCCACAATAAACAGTGTCAGCTTCTTTTATACTATTAAAGTTTTTCATCCTTGTGGTACACACTAGCAAATACGTATGCTTATTACGTACAACGCTAATACACTTTATACGTTGCATACTACTACACAGTATAAAATCAGTTTTAGCGTCCAATGTAGGGTATAGCATACTTAATGCGCATGCGTATTTGCAAAAAATGTACCACAATGATGAGAAACGTTACTGAGCATAAGAGTAATTCATTTCCCTGGACGAGGTGGTGGGGGATGCTGCTACTTAACATCTTTAACCATTCTTAAAAAAAAAGTAAACACTATTATTCTTTCATTACACAATACACACAAGTTTCATTACATCAAATACACTTTTGTTGGACAGTTTTTATTTTCTACCATCCCAAACCCCCACCACTACCCTTTCAAAATTTAACTCCTTAATAACTGACTAAGTTTCTTATCCATGTGGTACATGGTGAGCCAATACGCATGCGCAATACGAACACATTTTCCGAAGGTAAAACTTACTACTTTAGAACATTATAAAATGAGAAAATTAAAATGACGGAAAATTTGATAGGGGTACCATCCACCATCCCCCACCCACCACACTCAAAAGAAAACACTTTCTTATATAGCTATTATGCTTCTCACCCTTGTGGTACTGCGTTTACAGATACGCGTGCGCATTAGACATACAGAATCAACAAAACATCTGAACTTGAAGCCTTGACTTTCCCGCCCTTGTGGTAAAACTATTGCAAATACGCGTGCGTTTTAGATTAGTCTCTGGAAGAAACGTTGAACTGTCCAACTATTTCCAAATAGTGAAGAATGTGCTTGCTTTTTCCCTATAAGTTTTCTTTGGTTTGTCTTTTCTGTAACTCAGGAGAATCAATGCATCTGCTGAAGCAGTCTTTCATAATAGTGTCAAGTAAATCACAACAACACTCAAAGTTACAAAATACTTTATTCTGGACAAAATCCATAAAACAATATTAATAAAATAGTTTCAGTATCCATCGTTGAAAACAATAAACAACACAGTATCCATTATCGAAGTCAAAGAAAATCTACAAATACATTTGAAGAAACTGATTTACTCTGAGGGTGACTTGATTGGCTTCCGTTTACAAAAACCGCACAATATTTACTCTGATAGCGAATTCTTTGTCGTGTTACCAAAATTAGCATTGCTCAGGTGAATAATCACTCCGCTCTTTGTCGTAACAACAATCAATTGCTTTTCAGAAACAAACTATTGAAGACTAAATGCCAAATGACTGCTCATAATCTCCAGAAAATTCTAAACCAGTTATATTTGCAGAACTATCCTTCAATTCCAACTAAAAACACGAACAAATTGTTGTGGTTTACAATCTTCAAAATCCGCAGAATTTGCATATTGTTGTTTTGTAGAGAACGGCTGGGAAATGTACCAGCACGTGCAATGCGACCTTTTCATTAGATCTTTTGTTCAGCGAAGTTATTGACGCCGCCACTATGATTTTATTAAGCTCCCTATAGAGCATTTTCACTTACGAGACCAGCGGCCATATAGATGTACTAAAACAAAGGATGATTTTTGCACGAAAATAGAGTTTAATTCCCGGAGGAATGGCTTGGTACACCAATATGGCCGCTGTTTTTTGTATTGGAACACGAATATGGCTGCCGTGACGTCATATGAAAACGCTCCATTGCCTGAGGTTCAAAAACGCATAACTTACATTTGCCTTACTAAGTTTTAGCGACTTCTACAAATCTACAATTCGTATTAAATCCTGTAAAAATTCTTGCGGCAACAATGAGTCTAATAAAAATCGCCAACGTATTTCATCAACTATAACTTGATGAACTTTTTCTCCATTCGTGGTTTGTGATTCAACCACACTGATCTCCTTTTCAGTGCTGTTTCGTCATTTCTTCACATCATGATGAAGCGTGTCACTGAAATTAAAATATATGTATTAATTAATTAATTAATTAATTAATTAATTCACAAATAATCTACAGCTGTACCCTATCACCTGAAATATGCATGTGATTAACGCACCTTAATGTATAGTTATGATGTACTATCTTAGTAAGAACGGGCACCTTATTAAAAAAAATAAAATAAATAAAAATTGAACTTCACTTCTAGAGAGGGCATTTACCGTTATTACGTACAGTAAACTGTTAAAGAGAGGCTCTACTGTCTTGAGGGTATTTTTTGGAAATATACATTTTATTTAACCATTACCCATACCAGTCAGGAAAATTAAAGGTTAACAAACCTTTTATTGCACCCCCCCCCCCCCCCCCCCCACAATCCTGAGCACACCTGGGTCCACAACTGGCATCTGGTTATTTCCCCACATCACATGACATCAGCATTTTATTATTGCTGATGTCGGCGAATAACCAGATGCCTTCAGTAGCGGATTCAGAGGTGCCCAGGATTGCGGAGGGAGGAGGGGAACGAATTGCAAAAAAGGGGGAATTGCCCTAGATCCGCCTCTGTCAGTGGCCACTTCTATTGGCCGTAAATGCCTTTAAAAACTCACCATGAAATGAGACTCCAGCTGACTTGCCACTGTTCATTCCCACTGTGATATTCTGAAATTCTGAAATAAGGAAAGAACATTATGTCATAAGACAATGACATAGACAGCAGACTGTCGTGAAAAAGGTTTGTAGTCCATATTGTACACACAATTCCAACACCACCATAAGCTCCAAGGTGTACTGCAAAAGCATCAGGAACTCGTGTGTAGGAATGTCTGAAGAAGCTGCACTTCTCGGAGGTATTTATATACTCAAGGCTCAAAGTTTATTTTTGGCTTTGGGGGCACCTGTGCTATACTTGTAACAAAGCCAATCTCTCTATTGATTTAGATAGTTTATACCTAGGAAGATGGCAATATGAGAGGATTACTTAGGAAGGAACTTATTTAGCCTGCAATGTTGGCGTTTCTTGACAATCCTCGCGGAAATCATTCGTGTAATTGGATAAGACGCAGAGAAAAAAGGAGAATACTCTGGTACACATGGGTAAACAGTCATGTAGTTGTAATCATTTGCACGCATTGTGGGCCTACATGACTTGCGTGATCAATTAACGTTGCGTGACTACATGTGCGTTTTCTTTTATCTTTTATTGCCAGCTGGGAATTACCTAAGGAGTAACGCAGTCAGATCTTACAAACAGAAAAGTTATATTATCTTCAAGGGCTCCACTTTCTCGGATAAACAACACATCCATATATTGAACTGCAAAATTAGCCACTTGTGAAACCGAGCAGATTCCCAGGGACAAATTGTTAGAGCTGGCATAACAATTTAGTAGCTTATAAACACTGTCTGACTGGCTGAAAGACTAGTAAACTGAATATTTGATTTTTTCCGTTCATTGATCAACCGACTGTTGACCAGGGCTTGAATCTGGAATGCTTGATCCAGATACCAGTGCACTAACCATTAGACCACTGCACCTGCCACCAATTTTGTGTAATGATTTATTTTGCCAATATAGGTATGTATATACTGTTTTTCTTTGCTGTATATTTACCTTCCACATTAGAGTTGCTCCATGTCTCAACTAATTATAAATGAACACAATATAGTGACCCCAGTCAGGGCTCAAACCAGGACCGCTTGATCCAGAGTCCGGCGCACTAACTATTAGCCCATCACACCTACAGTGATGGTAATACTTGAACACTTAGCGTAAATTAAAACAAAAATTATAATCCTTCTTGATCTTTTTCAATTTTTACCATCCTTGTTCCTTTCTAGTGTGTCATCTCCTTTCTAGTGTATTATCTCCTTTCTAGCGTGTTATCTCCTTTCTAGTGTGTTATCTCCTCTTTGCAGTTTTTCTACATTATTCAACTGATATGTTTAAGATTTTCCTTCCTTTTCAAGGTTATAATGGCAATCGATGTACAGTCACAAAGCTCCTACTTTCCCAAATAAAATATACCTTTCAGTGTGAACCATGCTTCCTCCTCCATCCTTGAATGCTCATAAGATGCATGAATGGATGCCTGTAAACACAAAACATAAAAAATGTCCCATGTCACTTGTTCAAAAAAAAAAAATTGACTATCACTGTGTTCATAGTACTTACATAAAGCACATAGTAGTAGTATATGTTGTGGTTCAATGTTACCCTTAATATAATTGGTATTTTCCTTTGTTTTATATTCGTTATCATAATTACTCTTGAACAAAGAAAAATGACAAATTGTACAGGGGGTAAAATTGAACCACAGCATATATATGCTGCATTTGTATTAGTCCTTGGTGTAAGCCTTACACAAAACTAAATTCTCAAACCTAAAACAAACTGGTATGTTCCTATCCCAATCTCAACTCCAACACTTCACAGATCAGAAAACTTGGGAAGAGATTTACCAGGTGGAACCAACTCCTTTGCAGGTCAGCTCTGACACCCATCTCCTGCACAAAGCTCAAGATCCATTCAGCGCATGCAGACAGTCCCATGTCCAAAACAATTTTCTATCTGAAGCATTTTTTTTTCATTTCAACATACACACACAAAAAAGGCTTTGCTTACAAAACAATACTACTTACAATGCAATACAATACTTATGCTGCTTACAATACGGCACATACTATTTACAATACATCACTTACACTATTTACAATATATTAATTATACTACGTACAACAGTACTTAAATGTTTGCCCTACTTACATGCAATTCAAAATACTATTTATACTACTGTGCTGTTTGTGTCAGTCATCGCATGGATGGACCAAGGAAACATTGAAGAAATTATCTGTTTAGGGGATTTAGGGGAGTAATGTAATGTGTTTATGCGGAAAAGAAGGGAGAAAATAGTGAAACATTTAAGTTTTTTTTTTATTTTTTTTATTTGTCTGTTAAAAAAGGCTTTCTAAACCTTTCCACTTTTTCTGGGTTGGGTCACCTGCTCTTTGCTCCAAGAGATGGGTCGATTTGAGATAGAGTAGAAAAGCTTCTATTTCAGGTGACCTTTTTTTGATTTTACAGATCCAAATAAAATATCTTGCTAGCAGAAAACAGAAATTTATTTGGCGATGATTTTTCGAGCAGTCCGGTGTCAATGCTAAGGAAACAGAAATGTTTAACATATAATTTTCTGGGAAGACTTGGGAAAGTTTTAGCCGTTGGGTTAAGGAGTTCCAGAAAGAGGTCACTTTGGAGCAGGACCAAAAGAGGTGCGTTAGTTTTTCCAGCACATCTATACAGAAAAAGCAGTTGCAATTGGTTTGTCTTGTACGCCATTTTAGTCAAGAATTCATTAGTTGCTATCCATCTATGTAAAAGTTTCAATCTATAAGTTTTGTGTTTTTGGTGCATTTGAAGGCTAGTTGATAGGTTTCGTTACAATTGATGCATTTCGTATCTTCTGTATTGCAATCATCCAATCATTTCTGTTGAGTTCAAACAGAAGGCGAAGATTTTTTGGATACCACTTTCTTATACACAGGTGGGCTTGGTCTATGCGATTTCTCTATTTTTTTTTTCCGAAAAACTTTCATATTCAGAGTCTTCCAAAATTTAGGTATTTTTGTGTACGTTCCAAAAGGAGTTAAAGTGCAGATATAAGTCCATAGTGTCTGAATTTTGCCTGTAATTCAAGAGGAGATAAAAAGTTATTTGAGTCATCTTTCAAATGTTTCACCTTTGTGATACCTTTGTAATGCCATTCAGGGTAAAAGACAGGTGAGGTGTGCCATAGAGAGCTGTGCCATAATGTTTGGTTAAGAAACTGATTCACAGATAAAATTCGATCTTCGAAATTTGTTTCCGACCAAATTGTCAAAAATTCCTTGATGAAACTATCCTTAAGTCGAAGCTTCTTTAATTCTTCAGTGTTGAGATTACTTGTGAGGGTTATTGGACCTCCATGCGCCTCTAGCTCCAAATCAAAGAAAAGATTCCATTTTCTGAAGCAATTCTGATGACCAGTCTTTGCTTCACAGATCAAGAAACTCAGAAAGAGATTTAACAGGTGGAACCAACTCCTTTGCAGGTCAGCTCTTACACCCATCTCCTGTACAAAGCTCAAGATCCATTCAGCGCATGGAGACAGTCCCAGGTCCAAAACAGTTTTCTTTCTGAAGCAATTTTGATGAAGGACCAGTCTTTGCTTCACAGATCAAGAAACTCAGAAAGAGATTTAACAGGTGGAACCAACTCCTTTGCAGGTCAGCTCTTACACCCATCTCCTGTACAAAGCTCAAGATCCATTCAGTGCATGCAGACAGTCCCAGGTCCAAAACAGTTTTCTTTCTGAAGCAATTTTGATGAAGGACCAGTCTTTGTTTCACAGATCAAGAAACTCGGGAAGAGATTTAGCGGGTGGAACCAACTCCTTTGCAGGTCAGTTCTTACACCCATCTCCTGTACAAAGCTCAAGATCCGTTCAGCGCATGCAGACAGTCCCAGGTCCAAAACAATTTTCTATCTGGAGCAATTTTGATGAAGGACCAGTCTTTGCTTCACAGGTCAAGAAACTCAGAAAGAGATTTACCGGGTGGAACCAACTCCTTTGCAGGTCAGCTCTTACACCCATCTCCTGTACAAAGCTCAAGATCCATTCAGCGCATGCAGACAGTCCCAGGTCCAAAACAGTTTTCTATCTGACGAAATTTTCATGAAGGACCAGTCTTTGCTTCACAGATCAAGAAACTCAGGAAGAGATTTAGCGGGTGGAACCAACTCCTTTGCAGGTCAGTTCTTACACCCATCTCCTGTACAAAGCTCAAGATCCATTTAGCGTATGCAGACAGTCCCAGGTCCAAAACAATTTTCTATCTGGAGCAATTTTGATAAAGGACCAGTCTTTGCTTCACAGATCAAGAAACTCAGTAAAAGATTTACCGGGTGGAACCAACTCCTTTGCAGGTCAGCTCTTACATCCATCTCCTGTACAAAGCTTAAGATCCACTCAGCGCATGCAGACAGTCCCAGGTCCAAAACAGTTTTCTTTCTGAAGCAATTTTGATAAAGGACCAGTCTTTGCTTCACAGATCAAGAAACTCAGAAAGAGATTTAACGGGTGGAACCAACTCCTTTGCAGGTCAGCTCTTACACCCATCTCCTATACAAAGCTCAAGATCCATTCAGTGCATGCAGACAGTCCCCGGTCCAAAACAGTTTTCTTTCTGAAGCAATTTTGATGAAGGACCAGTCTTTGTTTCACAGATCAAGAAACTCAGGAAGAGATTTAGTGGGTGGAACCAACTCCTTTGCAGGTCAGTTCTTACACCCATCTCCTGTACAAAGCTCAAGATCCATTCAGCGCATGCAGACAGTCCCAGGTCCAAAACAATTTTCTATCTGGAGCAATTTTGATGAAGGACCAGTCTTTGCTTCACAGGTCAAGAAACTCAGAAAGAGATTTACCGGGTGGAACCAACTCCTTTGTAGGTCAGCTCTTACACCCATCTCCTGTACAAAGCTCAAGATCCATTCAGCGCATGCAGACAGTCCCAGGTCCAAAACAGTTTTCTATCTGACGAAATTTTCATGAAGGACCAGTCTTTGCTTCACAGATCAAGAAACTCAGGAAGAGATTTAGCGGGTGGAACCAACTCCTTTGCAGGTCAGTTCTTACACCCATCTCCTGTACAAAGCTCAAGATCCATTTAGCGTATGCAGACAGTCCCAGGTCCAAAACAATTTTCTATCTGGAGCAATTTTGATAAAGGACCAGTCTTTGCTTCACAGATCAAGAAACTCAGTAAAAGATTTACCGGGTGGAACCAACTCCTTTGCAGGTCAGCTCTTACATCCATCTCCTGTACAAAGCTTAAGATCCACTCAGCGCATGCAGACAGTCCCAGGTCCAAAACAGTTTTCTATCTGACGAAATTTTCATGAAGGACCAGTCTTTGCTTCACAGATCAAGAAACTCAGGAAGAGATTTAGTGAGTGGAACCAACTCCTTTGCAGGTCAGCTCTTACACCCATCTCCTGTACAAAGCTCAAGATCCATTTAGCGCATGCAGACAGTCCCAGGTCCAAAACAGTTTTCTATCTGGAGCAATTTTGATGAAGGACCATGCAGTCTTTGCTTCACAGATCAAGAAACTCAGAAAGAGATTTACCGGGTGGAACCAACTCCTTTGCAGGTCAGTTCTTACACCCATCTCCTGTACAAAGCTCAAGATCCATTCAGCGCATGCAGACAGTCCCAGGTCCAAAACAGTTTTCTATCTGAAGCAATTTTGATGAAGGACCAGTCTTTGCTTCACAGATCAAGAAACTCAGAAAGAGATTTACCGGGTGGAACCAACTCCTTTGCAGGTCAGCTCTTACACCCATCTCCTGTACAAAGCTCAATATCCATTCAGCACATGCAGACAGTCCCAGGTCAAAAACAATTTTTCATCTGAAGCAATTTGGTGAAGGACCAGTCTTTGTTTCACAGATTTTGGCCATCTTTTTCATTGGGCACTATGTATGAGAATGTGCCTGGATTGAAAACTACAAGGGGTTAAGGAGTTTGTTCCATCCACAATAGGTTAGCCTGTGTTTCAGACAAACTAAACCCCAGTATAGTCTTTAGTGCATTGTGATTGGTCAAGTGGATCTCATGAAACATTGTTTACGCTTTTGACAAATACCAGTTACAAAATATATATACCGCTGTTCACAGCAGATCAATCAATCCGTAAACCATTATTTGCCCCAAGCGATGACTATTTTTTAAAAGCCTGCTGTTGTTCCTAACATACATCAACGACCTGTCAAACAGTCTAACCTCTACAGTTAAGCTGTTTGCCAATGACACCCTTTTGTACAGAGTGGTGGTTGAAGACTCAGATTGTGACAATCTCCAAGACGACCTCAATAAACTAGAAACCTGGCAACATAAGTGGCAGAGGCAATTTAACCCTTCTAAATGCAACATCATCTGCATTTCAAATAAGCAAAGTCCTCCTCAACGGACATATTTTTTCTGTGGGTCCAAACTTGAGCAAGAAGTTTCTGCATCGTACCTAGGAATTACTGTTAATTTAGGGAAGCATGTGAAATAAGTAAAGTAAATTGGAATTAAAGTGCCCCTGTGATCAAATTTTCGATTTGCATTTTTTTACATGTTCGTGTACAACTAGACGTCCTTATTCATCTTGCCAAATTTCAATCCAGTACGAACATCAGAAGTCATTTTATTTTAACATTTAATTCCGAAAATTTACGGCCGCCATTACAAAACCCTGTTCCAAGGTTTGGTTGCAAATGAGAGAAAGTGACGTCAAAGGCTCAAACATACCTCTCGGGTTGAAATTTTAATAACAATCAGCATAGAAAATTGCACGAAGAACACGTCCAAAGTTTTTGTTCCTTTTCGCGTGATTTTGAACACTTATTGTTATTCTCATTTCAACCCGTGAGGTATTTTTGAGCCTTTGACGTCACTTTCTCTCATTTGCAACCAAGGCTTGGAACAAGGTTGATTAATGGCGGCCGTAAATTCTCTGAATTAAATGTTAAAACAAAATGACTTCTGATGTTCATAATGGATTGAAATTTGGCAAGGTGAGTAAGAAAGTCTAATAGGACACGAAAATGTAAAAAAATGAAACTCAAAAATTTGATCACAGGGGCACTTTAAGAAATACGTAATTGTAATTAAGAATTGTAATTAAGAATCACTTTTATCTGATTTATGCATATGTACATCTTTTATATCTATTTTGGCTAGTTGATGTGATGTCTTTCAAGATTTTATCAACTTAATAAATGTAGATGTAGATGTAGATGTCTTACGGAACAGGAGCCCTCAACTAACTCTCCTGGGCTTAACTAAGAGAGCCCCTGTTACATTGTGGCTATATAAATGTAACAATGTGTAAATATCTATTTTATTAGTTATTACATTTTTCTTAACTTAATTGAAAAAATGAGTTATCCTTATGGATAATTTAGCGGTGAGAAAGCACTTTGAAGTATCTGACATCCTTCCCGAGCAACGGATATCTATCAATAATATTAAGTTCGGATGCCTGCAATATAAGTCAGCATGCCTGCAATATAAGTCAGGATGCCTGCAATATAAGTCCGGATGCCTGCAATATAAGTCAGGATGCATATGCCTGCAATATTATTGAAAGCTTTAATTTTTCTGAGGGCAAAGATGTTCGGTTTTGAAAAATCTTTAATCCTTGAATGCCTTCCAATTGTCACGGCTACTGTTTATTCTAAGCCTCATGGTTCTTGTTTTTGTCATCTTACTTTACGATCACAGATGGACTGACCATGTCTTATAGTGGAACAATATGGGTATACCACCAATAGCTAATACGGATATGAGAGACCCAAAAACAATTTAGCAGGTTTTGAATGGCAATTTTAACGGCATCGTGTTCGATTCTCCTGAGTGTTTGTTGTCAACTTTTGCTATCGTTGAAGCCCACTGTTTACAAACACAATGGTATGTTTATTTTTACGCCTGTTTTTGCGTATGCAAAACGGGAGTTACGGATTGAGTGGCGATTTGAAGCCATCCTTCCTTCACTCCTTCAGTCGATCAGATGTAAACAAAAGGCCGTTGACAGATGGTTGGCAGACCTACATGTAACGCCACTCTCAGTTTGATGTTGCAGTTTATTAAGACCGATGACAGACCACTGTACTTTACGCGCTAATGGTTTTGTTTTGATGGGTATGTGATAATTTGAAAATCGATTGTGAACATATTTTTTTTTTTATTTTACCTTAAATCAAGTGTATGTTGTTTCTGCCCTATAGAAAAATCAACAGAATTTTCTTAAGTTTGCATGTGACGGTGAAAGCGAAATTGAAAGTGAAGTTTGCGTAATCGCTAGCTGACAGAAGATTATCAGTGTCACGCGACAAAGGTCAACCTAGCCGATTTCAAAATAAATTTTATGCCACGCTTAATCTTCACAGCAATCAAGGAATGCAAGAGAATGCTCATGGCACTATCAAAACACATTCCGGAAATTGAACGTCAATCGTACACGCTGTACAGGGAAAAGAGTGTACACACGCTAGCACGAAAACACGCAAACTTGAATTTGTCTGCTTGGAGCTTGCTTCTTTTACTCCCAATGCAAATCACAATGAAAAACAGCGTAAATCCGTATAGATCTTTACAAGTGATGCACGTTCGACTTCGACGATTTAATTCATCACTTGTTAAATAGAAGCTACAAGAAGGAACAATTGAATGGCTTGGTGCAACACAAGCGTAAGTGACTTTTTCGGGTGAATTTTTTTCCCCTCCAAAGTGCCTGAATTTTTGCATGTGGTTTTCAATTAAGTAGTAAAACATTGCCCGATATTTTTTTTGGCTGGTTTACGTTTTATTTCTGAGAAAAAAAACTTGAAAATTTACATAATGGTTTTCGCTTGTTCCGCCTCGTTGCGTTCATTGTGCACGCTTCGATATTTTCTCCTCGTTTTTCTCAGAAATAAAACGCAAACCAGCCAAAAAAAAAATCGGGCAATGTTTTACTACTTAATTGAAAACCACATGCAAAAATTCAGGCACTTTGGAGGGAAACAAAATTTCACCCGAAAAAGTCACTTACGCTTGTGTTGCACCAAGCCATTCAATTGCATCGTGTGCTTCACAGCGACAACCTAAATCAACGCATTTCAAACACCTTTTATAGGCCTCGGAGTTAAGAAGTACCCTTGCTGAGTTTTATAACCCACAACAGATAAATGTTCATCACATGTAAGCAAAATCATCAGCACAGGTCGCAGCGGAGAACACTCGAGTTTCAACGACGAGATAAAATCTGGAGCGAGATTTATTCCTAGTAGAAGACTACCTATCCCAAAAGCCAGAGGACCCTACCACAAGTAAAGAAGGAACAACAAAACTCACACTACAAGCAACCAAAATAGCGGTCGCAGAAGACAGGCAAAGTCATATTATAAAAGCATATTAAAATAAAAGACGATGCGCGGATCGTTAAAAGTGATCATATGTTTTCAAACACAAATAGAAAAATACATAGAAGAAAACAACTTGCCCCCAAAGTTATCCAGATATACACGCAATCGAATTCCACCAAAAAGTCGTTCCACGTACCATTGAGTTCACCACAAAATCAGACTTGAAAGCGAAGTTTGTGTAATCGCTAGCTGACAGAGAGATTATCAGTGTCACGCGACAAAGGTTTACGCAGCCCATTTCAAAATAAATTTTATGCGACGTTAATCTTCACAGCAATCGAAGAATGCAAGATCATGCTCATGGCACTATCAAAACACATTCCGGAAATTAAACGTCAATCGTACACGCTGTACAGGGAAAAGAGTGTACACACGCTAGCACGAAAACACGCAAACTTGAATTTGTCTGCTTGGCGCTTGCTTCTTTTACAACCAATGCAAAACAAAATGAAAAACAACGTAAATCCATATAGATCTTTACAAGTGATGCACGTTCGACTTCGACGATTTAATTCGTCACTTGTTAAATAAAAGTGACAAGAACTCGCACAACACATTAAACGATGACGTCATCGCTTAAAAAAAACAGTCGTGGCCCAATAGGGCCTTTTGATCTCTTCTGCTTTGCATGCCACAAGATGTTATATATACATGTAGGTTCCTGTTGCTCGTTTCTGCGACAGTCGGAAGGCATTGAAGGATAAAAGATTTTTGGAAACCGATGGGGATTATAATAAAAACATATCTTTGACCTTTGTTCTTCATATAAAAGTAACTAAATATACGCCACGTTTTACGAAGTGCACACACAGTCAGGTACACTGTACTCCTCACCCCTTACCCCCTTCACAAGAATAATTTATTAATTGGTTATCAAAGTTTGCACAGTAGCACTTTAGCAGTTGACAGCCCACAACCATCACAAAATTGCATTCTGCACTAAAAAGGAAAATAAAAAATATGAAAAAACGTGCTAACTTATGTTTTTTAAGAGCTCTGAACCCTATCAACAGAATTTTTAAAAAAACTTTACATTGTAAAAATAATGTTTCTTTCAATTGGTTGATTAAACAAAATCAAAAACAAAAACTTTCGCCAAGTAATTTTAGAGTTATTAGCCTGAAAAGGGCAAATTTAGGGTGTCTTTGACCGCTTTTGATGTTGCCATAAATATCGATATCATGTTCATCCGATTCTATTTACTGATATTGCTTTACAAGATAACGATAAATGTTTTTCATCCGCATCATTGCCTAGCTGTAATAGTATGCTAAGATTTCCATATAACCCCAGGCCTGACCAATATGATGAAACCAATAATCAATGATAATCAATATCAATCGATGTCAATTAATCGATTGAAGTTGAAAATCGATGTCCAATTGCATGATGACTTAAAATTAATCAAATCAATCCATAAACCTGTATTTACCCCAATAGATAACTATTTTAACAAAAGTACCTCTTCTACTGTAGTTACCGGTATGTCTTACGAGGCATGAGCCCTCAACAAACTCTCCTGGAGAGTCCTTGTTAACCGTGCGGCCATGGGCCAAGCGCGGTTCTTGCTCTGCACGGGATTTATCAGACGTTTTTTTGTCGGTGACATGACCCAAACCTCCACTCGGCCAAATCTTGATGGGGACTTTGAATCACGCAATGTGATGTTTATTCGCCAAAAGCTGTTGAAACACTAATGTACGGAAAATGTGACATTGTGTTCTTTATTGTGTATAAAATATTTTTAACCGTGCGGCCATGGGCCGAGCACGGTTCTTGCTCTGCACGGGATTTATTATTATTATTATTTTTTTGTCGGTGACCAGACGCAAACCTCCACTCGGCCAAATCGTGATCGGGACTGAATCACGCAACCTGTGATGTTTATTCGCCAAAAGCTGTTGAAACATGAATGTACGGAAAATGTTGCGGATATTGTTTTCTTTATTGTGTATAAAGTATATTTCCTTTTGGTTTTATCGAAGCGTTCGATTCAAAGCGAATGTTGAATACACTGAAAAAGGTATTACGTCAGCCATGGAATGCGCTGATGTTGCAGGTTTCACTTTTGTTACGTGACAAATAACATTGTGTTTTATTTGCATGTTTATGTCGGCAGAAGTGACGGTCATTAATTTAATTTGTTTCCTCTTCTGCGAGTATTTCTTGTGGGTTTATTAGGGCAATCGAAGTGAATTCTTTGGCTATTTCATCGAAGTGAGTTCAAAGATTATATTTGAAAGGAAATAAAATATTTGCTTAAGTAAACATTTGAGCGTGCCCAGATGTGCAGGGGTTACGTTATTAGAAGGGAAAAACCCCCAAGCTAAAGATAGCGGGGGACAACGTAAACCTTGGATTGTGTGACTAACGTGACTACTTTGCTAGTCCTTTACTCATAATGCAAACAGATTAAATTTAACCGTGACTTTTGAGAAAGAAAGCTGTTAATTAGCCAAAAATATAAGCGCGGTTTTAAGTTGCTGGCAACTTCTTGTTTCTTTTCGTCTTACTGAAGCGTTGGATTTAAAGGGAATATTAAATACCCTAAAAAAAGGTATTATGTCAGCCATGGAATGCGCTGACGTTGCAGCTTTCACTTTCGCTACGTGACAAGTTTACGTTGCAAGTTTATTTCACCAGAAGCGATGGTCATAAATTTATTTACTATTTTACGAGTATTTCTTGTCAGTTTAGGTATTGGAAGTGAATGCTTTGGCTGTTTTAATCGAAGCGAGTCTAGGGATTTGAACTTGAAGAATTATATATTTACTGAGGTAAACAATTGAACGTGCCCGTACTTACAGGTGTTACGTCATTGGTAGGGAAAAAACCACCTAGCTAAGATAGCTGAAGATAACGTAAGCCACGGATTGTGTGACTCGCATGACTACTTTACTAGTCCTTAACTCATAGTACAAAGAAGAGGAAGATTGCTGTTAATTAGCAATCAAAAGCACTATGTGCAACGACTGTTTTTTTGGAAGTGGCAATGAGCTACTGAACTCGGAAAATGAATTATTAATAAATGAGGATTTATCAAATCGCAACGCGGTCTAGCGTGCATCGCTTTAAACAAATCATACGTCACACCTGACAACGTTGGAGTTCGGGGTCCAGATTAGAGAAAATAACTCTAGTAAAAACTTCTACACCGATCCATTAGTAGCAAGCACAATAATATCAACCTATTTGGTACATAAAATAAAGACACGGCAACTGGTTGTCCTTTGTGGTTCGTTGCGCAACAAATGAGTGGCCTGTAATCTCCAGCAAAGTGAACATTATGGGTGTCAAATACTGTATGCTACAAACGACAACAAAGGTCAAACAAAATGAACAGAATTAAAAATAAATTTTATTAAACGCTAATTTTGTACTTGAATTTTGTACTTGGACAGTTTGATAAAAGCGATTGCGCTATACAAAACGTCTACATTCGCACCCTAGACTGTTACAAGCCGGAACACAAAATTGTCATGCCAAAAGACCCGAAACTACAGGAGTTGAGTTACGTCTGTCAACCATCTGTCAAACCCTTTTGTATTCTCGATTAAAATAGATCTTTCGCAATGCGTTGATTACAGTCAGTACAGTAAACTCTGCAGTCACAGCGAGAATCTTAGCTTTTTGAGCGCAGCTCCCAGTGGCTTTGCTGAGTTGTACAACGTTTGTACGCCGCCGATGATTGTAAATTTGAGCCGCGAAGTCTGATTTTGTGATGGAGTCGGTGACACGTGGAACGAGTTTTTGGTTGAATTCAATTGCGTGGACATCTGCATAACTTTGGAGGCAAGTTGTTTTCTTCTCTGTATTTTTATGCGTGCTTGGAAATATATGATCGCTTTTATCGATCCGCGCATCTGTCGTTCTGCAACTTTGAGCTTTGATCGCTCGAGTAGCTAATAGCGGCTGCCGGCCGTTATACATGCATGACTTGTAAAGATCTATACGGATTTACGTTGTTTTTACTCGTTTGACTCTCTTTTCAGTGGAATCTCAAGGATTGTAAAGGTTGAAATATTTAGTGTGATTTCTAGAACGCGAAATCGATTGTACACCCACACTGAAACATGTCGATGACTACTTCAGAGCGGGTAGGTGCATGAACTTTAATACGAGAGAACTTTACGAGCGAACTCTTCCGAGTGAAACCTTTATCAGAAGCCTAGATTTTATAGTGAGCTATCTATATAATGGAGTTTGAAACGCTAAGAGAATCATCAATACTTGCGGGAACTGACGCTGTTGAGCACTCAAGCATTGCGAAAAACTGGACTACAGACATGCAACAGAGTTTTCCTTATCAACACAAGAATCTTCTCGAAGATGCAATGGACACCATATTTAAGCTTAGTTGGCTCTAAAAGAAGAAACGAAAAACGAAATGAGTACTTCAAGCAGCTTTTGGGTAACTATATTCTTTCTTTCAATTTTTGCTTTTATAGTATTGGTTTCATTGGGTTTATCTTCCTTTGTTTTTATCGTTTCAATTATTGTAACAGCATATGCTCTTGTCCAGCACTTCATGCCGTATGTAGATGGCTATGTAGAGAATGTTGTTATTTCGGCATTTGATGATTGTGATATCTTAGACAACGCTATTTACTCAACCGGAAATGTAAACAATTATTCAATGGTGACAATAAAAGCGAGAAAAGACATGAGATCTCGCAATGTGAAGTATGTTTACTATAATTATTGTCGTGTAAGGTTATGTAAACAGCGTGATCCAAGTTAATTTTTTAAAGAGAAGCCCGAGTACACACGTACGCAGTTAAGCGTCTAGTTCATTTTGATTTGCATTGGGAGTAAAAGAAGCAAGTTCCAAGCAGACAAATTCAAGTTTGCGTGTTGTTTGCGTGTTTTCATGCTAGCGTGTGTACACTCTTTTCTCTGTACAGCGTTTACGATTGACGTTCAATTTCCGGAATGTGTTTTGATAGTGCCATGAGCAGGTTTGATTGCTGTGAAGATTAAGTGTCGCATAAAATTTATTTTGAAATCGGCTAGGTTGACCTTTGCCGCGTGACACTGATAATCTTCTGTCAGCTAGCGATTACACAAACTTCGCTTTCAATTTCGCTTTCACCATCACATGCAAACTTAAGAAAATTCCGTTGATTTTTCTATAGGGCAGAAACAACATACACCTGATTCAAGGTAAAATAAAAATAAAATATGTTCACAATCGATTTTCAAATTATCATCACATACCCATCGAAATAAAACACAAAACCATCAGCGCCTAAAGTACAATGGTCTGTCATCGGTCTTAATAAACCGCAACGTCAAACTGAGAGTGGCATTACATGTAGGTCTGCCAACCACCTGTCAACGGCCTTTTGTTTACGTCTGATCGACTGAAGCAGTGAAGGAAGGAAGGAAGGAAGGAAGGAAGGAAGGATGGCTTCAAATCGCCCCTCAATCCGTAACTCCCGTTTTACGTACGCAAAAACAGTCGTAAAAATGGGGTTAAGTTTTAAAAGCGAGGTTATCGAAGCGCTGGATTCAAAGGGAATATTGATTAATCTAAAAAAAGGTTGTACCTCAGCCTTGGAATGCGCTGACGTTGCAGCTTTCACTTTCGCTACGTGACAGATAAGATTAAACTTTCTTTGCAAGATTATTTCGCCAGAAGCAACGGTCATTAATTTATGTGCAATTTTGCGAGTGTTTCTTGTGGTTTTAGGGAACTGAAGTGAATTCTTTGGCTATTTTAATCAAAGCGAGTTCAGAAATTTGAAGGAAAATTAAATATTTGCTAAGGTAAACAATTAAGGGTGCCCGAACGTGCAGGGGTTACGTCATTAGTAGGGGAAAAACCACCAAGCTAAAGATAGCCTTGGATAACATAACCCTCAGATTGTGTGACTCGCGTGACTACTTTGCTGGTCTTTTACTCATAGTGCAAACAGATTAAATTAAACCGTGACGTTTGAGGAAAAAAAGGTGTTAATTAGCAAAAAATATAATGTGTGTGTGTAAATATCTATTTTATTAGTTATTACATTTTCCTTAACTTAATTGAAAAAATGACTTAAAGTTTATGACTCTTAACATAATCGATTTTCATCAATCGTTTTTTATTTGGTTTGACTCAATATGCATGTTATTACATCAACCCAGTGACTCTTAAAAGCAATCAATACCTCATTTATTCATTCTTGTGATTCAATGTCACATCTGTCATGCAGCAAAAACAACATTATTAGGAAAAGGGGCAAGGTTAACACTAGAGGATAGGGTACTTGAGAAATACAACCGCAAAAGTTCTGTTATGTGCATGTACAATATGATGTAAGCTAAACCAGCCAAAGAAATATGTACTTGAATCAGCAGCAACGGGAAAATAACTTGGAAAATAAGTGGCTTGGTCTAGGTAGATTCCTATCATCTCTTATCTTCGAGGCTGAAGTCACAGGCATGGTAGCCTTTGACAACGCATTTTATAATGAGTGTCACATCTCTTTCTTCAGCCTGATCTTCAGACATCATGCGCTCGTGATCAGTCCTTTCAGGATTGTGTATAGATTCCATTTTACCACATAAATGATAGATAAAATTAATGCGGGGTAAGAACAAAAAAGTGGCACACAAGCTGCTAGGTGAGTGCGTCACTGATGTTCTTACCACATTTTGATGTCTTCTGTGATCTATAACTCAAACTGAACAGATGCATGGCAAAATGGAATCTATTTGTTTTATACAATAACAGAAGACTTCTGTACATCTCAGTATTGCTAAAGTAATGCCGCTAACAGTGAGCTGAAGTTGTTTTCAATTCGGGATAAAGTTCTCTGTAATCATGAAGCACTGTTTAAACCAATTAACACATAGTATGAAGGAAAATTAAAACGGCAACAAAAAAGCTAACCTTTATTCCATTTGTACATTCAACTCTGTAAGCTTTAAGTAAAGCATTCAACTGCCATTCATGGATTTCCTGTAGCGCCGACAAACTACTCAAGCATCAGATATGATCAGACAAACAGTTACAGCTTTCGATAATTTTTCTAATCAGTCACTCACTATCAACTTCAAGCTTATTTAGCCCAGTTAAATGTCTTGAAAGGTGAGCAACATTTGATAGACTTTTCCTCAATGTAGATTTACAATACAGCTGAGATTTCTCTAGTTGTTTTGGCTGCAAATTTTGAAAAACTTTGTGATAAGACTGACTTGGACTACATGTATGAACTCTGATCACGTATGCGAGTCACACCACACAGTGACGTCATCTGTGTGTCTGTACTCCAATGGATGATAGGCATCAACCAATCACAATGCGTGCAGTATCTCGTTATTGTAGAAATCCAGATATCCTGGGGATGCCCATGTATGCTGCGAGATATTGATGACAATTGATAACAATCCACGCAATTAAGGAAATTTCGAAGAAGAATTGTTTATCCGGATGCTAGAAACCGGAAGGTCAGTTATTGTTGTATATGTAAGCTAAGATAAATAAAGCAGCTCTTAAACAGAGCAGAGTCACGCAATCTCCCTTGTGCAAGCTAAATACTCACAGTGTTTGTAATCCAAATTAACTGTAAACAAAGACAAAATAAAGGCTGCAATAGCTCCATTAGTTAACTCTATTTAACAAGTAAAATATACATTTGTGACTATTGATTGGCCATCAATTGGCTGATGCCAATTGATATCAATTAACTAACCATCATTGATTGATATGGATTGTTTTCCAATCATCGATTTTTATCAGTTGGTCAGGCCAGGATAACCCCATACTTTTTTAAACAAATTGTATTAATTACCGGTATGCATACAATTTGTTTGATATCATCCTTCACACATGAGAGGCAGCAGATGGAGTCATTAGAACAAGACTCATAATATTGTATATGTTGTGGTTCAATTTTAACCTTAATTGGTTCAAATTTTATTTTCCTTTGTTTGTTGGTATGGTAATGTATGATAATGAGTTTAAAACAAAGGAAAATATAATTTGAACCAAGGATAAAATTGAACCACAACATTTACATACATGTATATTGTAAGCTGGGGTTATATGGAAAACATTTCTTTTCTTTTTATAAGCTACAAATTAACCAAAGATTATTCTCCGACATTTTCGTTCAAAACAGCGACGCACGTGCACGATACAAGACTTTGAATTTCCTGCTGAAGCGTGCGTACTTAATAAAATTATGGCTAAACTTCAGAATACCTGGCAACTTTTTTGTGTCTTCTATTAAGCTTATTTTGTGCAAATCTTCGTGAAGTCTTACATGTATATTAAATCAAGTTGAATGCCAAACTTTATCCAGTGATAAGAAATAAAGCACAAGTATAGAAATAATAATATAATATAACAGCTTTTGAGCTTAAGCATACCTCTAATAGTTTTGACATTTTCTTGGAATGCGCTGTTGTCAGATGATTTCAATGCACGTGGTCTCCATGTTAGTGTTTTTCAGCCGCCGTAGCCATTTTCCTGGCACCCAAATAAAACTAAACGACGGAAAAAATGTTTCAAAGGCGAGCGATACCAAAGACGGCCTCTTCGTCAATAGTTTGTCGTCAAAATGGGTCCATATTCCATCGTAAACAAAACTTCAAGCTTCCCGCCGCCATTTTTAATTCTCTTTCATTCCCAGTCTGTCTTGCGCCGGAAAGGCGGCACTGACGAAAACAAAGGGACAACAACGCAATTTTCCGCGTAAACTTCTCTGTATCAGCTCTGAGTTAGGAGCCATAATCGAGCTGACAACCTTGGTTCTCATTATTTTTATACTCAGCTAGCGTTTATACCCAGTTTATATTCTTAGCCCGTATTTTATACCCTAGACCGTATTTAATACCAAACCGTGTTTTATACCTTAGTCCATGTTTTATACCAAATGTCAGACAAGTCGCCCCAAAGAGTCCAAAGACAATTAGCCCCGGACGATTGTGTAAGGTTTTTATTAAACTCGGTAGATCCTAGGTGGTTTTTACGGGTTGCCCTAAAAACTAGGACACAAAATCGCATTATCTACAGTTTAACTTTAAGAGCTTGTAACATCACACTCAACGGGCTGTGATCTGCCAGTAAAAGAACAATTATCATGCAATTCCATCATTACCGAAAATCTTTTAATAAATTTTAGGGGAATCGATGTTCAAAATTCAGAGAATTACAGCTTTACAAGAAAACACCCCTTCAAGAAATTTTGCTAATAGTCTCAATGATTCTCAATGATTGTCCTGACGCCCCTTTGTCTGCCTTCTTTCTGTGGTGCACTGTTAACAATAACCAATTGCAGCAACTGTTCCTTGTCATTTCCCAAGTCTTTGAAGTTCATCATTGGAATGGAATCACTTGGGCGTACAGTCGTTGGAATGGAATCGAATATGTTGTTACCTATTAGCACACGCATGTCTGCTTGTGTTACCTTGTAAACCATCAACACTAGAGAGCTTGCAAATCCTTAACGGAACACCCCGGTACATAAGGCATTTTATCCTACACCTCATGGCTTATGACAGATCGCAATCCCGTTGCTTGATCGTCAATTCAGTTGTCCAGTATTTTATAGACAGGACAAAGTTGAAAAGCGAAAAGTGCGGAGATAACAACTCGATAAGTCATCAGTATGATTTCCTTATTTTGTGCTATGATTTAGTCTTAATATTATGATAGATAGTATCAGTATCAACATATTTGTATTACTTTTACAGGTTTCACCACCATGTATCTACTTGCACAATGTACTTCACTTGGTTTCATCGACCATTTCCTGTGCACGGGTTCATTCAAAACTGTGAGATGCCAAACAGCGAAGATGGATTACCAACACGGTCAAAATACTATGAACATCAAACACGCATTCTAGTCTCTAAAGAATCGGCTCTTCTTTACTACCATAATATGTACATTCATTGTACGCCAAATCTGTCAATACAGCTTTTTTAATATACCATGCCATATAAAAAAAAAGCCAATCAGAATACAGAAAAGCCGTGCGCTGCGTTCTTATTCCCGACGAAATTTTGGTAAGCGTATTTTCTATGGCATGGTATAAAATAGTTATGCAACACTTTCTCGTGGTATACCACGGAATCTCCCACTTGTCACTTATACTTTCTTGGTATACACACGAGCCTTAAAATACAAGCGACTCGTGGGATATTCCATAGTTTACCACTCGATCGAAAGCGTTGCATAACTAGTATATATAACACGACATGTAACTGTACATTTTAGTACCATCAACTATGTCACACCTATAAGTTTAGCCTGCGTAGCTGGCGGGATTTCGCGAGAGAGTGCTTTTTTTAGCGGCCTCATGCTTTGGTCTTGGCCGCCAAGCAGCGAGGGGCTTGGTGAGGAGTCGAGTTGAGATGCGCAGGCTACTATAAGTTGAGCATGTCATCTGCTATTCACTCGGCATTGGCCAGCAAGCAGTGCATACGTGATGCCCACGTGTACAGAGGCGCATATTAAATATTGTGGGACTTAAATCAATACTCGAGCACTGAGTCAAAATTCATGTACCTGGATATTGATAAAAAAGTTGACTACCCAACACACCAACATTCTGAAATGGTTAACTGAAGATATGGTATGTGGCATCAGCATATTATAAAAATATACACGACAGTAACTGTGAGAGATCTTCATGAACATGAACAAAATAGTTTTTTTGCATTACAAACATCATAATTTTGTCAGATGAACACTATAATGATAAACAATCAGACGTTCTTTTGGCTCGTCATGCAATCTTTTCTCGCCAACGTGGGGGAGGAATGCGTGACGAGCCAAAAGATTATCTGTGTAGGTGGCTGACTCGTTCGCTGCGCTATCGGGGTGAACACTCCAAGAGAAATTCCACATCTACGCGTGCCCATGTATTATGATTCTGTGTGTATCAGCCGAAAGACTGTCCTTATCGATGTCCTTATAATGATATCACACTCAGCATCGACACTCAGTATATCTATAATAAGAAAAGTTTGCATCTTGATCTTTATAACATTTTATTTAACAACATTCCACAACACAGTTTGCAGTGAACTAACATACCTTAACGTTGTATAGAATAATATTACAATAGAGTTATATTACAGTGATTTCAGGGTTATTAGTTCGTCAAGAGAAGTATTTTATATGTAATACGCTTCTTACAATTTTTTAGCTACATACAGTACAGTATTCAGTACGTTACTTACGATAGAACTGCATTACATTGATAATAATAATATTGATATATGCCAATGGTGGATCCAGACCTTTAGCTAAGGAGGGGCCCGCTTGACTATGAATGTTGAATTCTGCGAAGATAATTCTGGCACTTCAAAGACAATGCGCTATTTTCGAAAAAATCAGGTGGGGCCCGCCGGGGTGGGGACCTCCCCTGGATCCGCCACTGTATGCAATACGCTACTTACAATGAATTACATACAGTACAATTACATTAGAATTACATAACATTGATTATAATAAATTAACAGTATAAATTAAGAAGAAGGGGGCAAAAGTGAAAGCAATAAAGTTTTGCATCACTGTATCAGTCAAAAACGTCAGGTATGCATACAAAAACAAATTGTTGCAAAATAAACTGAGCAGTTCCATGTAATGATTATACAACAAAGAAACTAAGATCTGTGATTATTATACTTTTGGGGGGTACAAGGGAACATGGAAACCTTCCCCCTCCTCCTTGGTAGGGGCTCATAAGGCCACACATAATGACAACTAGTACCAGTATTAATTTACTTATCAAATGGCTCCTTTAACCCCATTCAGACCGGGTTTTTACTGCTCTAGCCAGATATTCAGATATTCTTACTTGCACTATCGTGGTAATTGCCATCTCTGAAACAGTTTTGTTTAAGTTTCAGCTTAACTCAATGTTTTTCGCCTGCGAACAAGCAGGTAATTAATTTTTGGCCGCTCCCCTCCCCTCACAGTCTATATTGGCGCCAAAGTGAGACTTTATTCGTCAGCTCTGGAAACAAAACCATTCAAAATTGATATTGTTAAGTTGTCCTATTTACCAACGTACAGTCCAGCGATGTAACGGACAACATCCATCGAACAACTTCAACCTTTCTAAAAGTGATAAATGATCATCGCAGTGAATTTCCAATTTTAAGCAAATGGAAAAAAGAAGCCTGAAAAAAAATCAGGGCTTCTCCCGTTGAAGCCCTGTTTGTACAAGTTTGTACAATGTCAATTTAACCTTTTTTAATGCTAGGCTGGTAGGTTTTTCAATGCCAATTTCATATTTCTTTATTTTACCATTTCTGTACTGCCAATTTACAGTGCCAATTCAGTTCCACATTTCTTTAATGCCAATTGCACAGTTCTGCAGTGTCAATTTTACGTTTCTCCACGGCCATCACAATTTCAGGTTTCTGCAATGCTAATTTCACATTTTTTAATGTCAATTTAACGTTTCTTCAATGCCAATTCCACTTTCCTTCTAACTGCCACTTTCACGTCAATGTATGTATGCCAATTGCACAGTTCTGCACTGCCAATTTCACGATTTCACGTTTCTACAATGCCAGTTTTAGTTTTCTTCAATGCCAATTTCACGTTTCTACAATGCCAGTTTTAGTTTTCTTCAATGCCAATTTCACGTTTCTACAATGACAGTTTTCTCCCTTTCATGCCAAGTTAAGGAACAAACAGCGATCAAAATCAGCTGGTTATGTCCAGGCGACGCTGGATAAAGAATGCCAGATACCAAGATTAGCTGGGACGTGGCTAAACACCTGAAATATAATCCTTTGCCGGTATATAAAAGATTATCATTATCGCAGTACATGTAACCGTAGATCTCGCTCTTTAGTGAGTTATATTTAGGCAGGGTTTTGTCTTTGTTTAGGTCACAAAAACAAGTGTATGATTGTGCTCGACTCGATATCAAGACCACATTTCTATCGAACTCCTCCAAGAGTTGTAGAGGTGCTTCGCAAGATCTAACACGATCTTTATATCACGACCCCATTCAGAGACCAACATTACAATATGTGCCCCGATTTATTTTCTGAAATATTTTACATGTAAAAATTTGCCAGATGAAAGATGAAATGAATTGTAAGCTCAGCTCTTTCCCCCGCAGAGGCCTCTTATTTTTCGTTCAGGTTTGGAAATGGGAAGAGGTGGGAGGGGGGGGGGGGGGGGGAGGAACCTTTGATAGAAATCGTTAATAGGAACGTTACTAGCCAGACATACAAGATTCACGACAGAAGAAACTTTGAATTCTTAACTACCTACCCCACGGAAGAAGCTACGAGAATGCTAAAGAGTTATTTTAAGTTCGTGTTTGTTTGAGAGTCTTTTGACCAGCTCTTTCCGCTTACTTACACCCAATGCCAATTTCATATTTCTTCATTTTACCATTTCTGCACTGCCAATTTACAGTGCCAATTTAAATTCCACATTTCGTCAATGCCAATTGCACAGTTCTGCACGGTAAATTTACCGTTTTTGCACGGCCAGGCCAATTTCAGCTTTCTGCAATGCTAATCTAACGTTTTTCATTGCCAGTTTAACGTTTCTACAATGCCAATTCCGCTTTCCTTCTTACTGCCAAATTCATGTCAATGTAGGTATGCCAATTGCACAGTTCTACACTACCAATATTAGGTTTCTACAGTCAAGTGAAATTTAGCTCTTCAATGCCATTTCATGTTTCTCCACAAATTGCACAATTCCATGTTTCTTTAATGTTAATTCAGTTTAACCTTTTTTCAATGCTAGTCGCACGTTTTTCAATGCCAATTTCATATTTCTTCAATAACAATTTTTACCATTTCTGCACTGCCAATTACAGTGCCAATTTCATTTCCACATTTCTTCAATGCCAATTGCACAGTTCTGCACTGTTAATTTTACTTTTCTGCACGGCCATGCCATTTTCACGTTTCATTGTCAATTTAACGTTTCTACAATGCTAATTCCACTTTCCTTCTGACTGCTAATTTCATGTCAATGTATGTATGCCAATTGCACAGTTCTACACTACCAATTTCACGATTTCACGTTTCTATAATGCCAGTTTTAGTTTTCTTCAATGCCAATTTCACGTTTCTACAATGACAGTTTTCTCCCTTCAATGCCAATTTATGCAATACCAATTTTACTTTTCTTCAATGCCAATTTCACGTTTTTTCAATGCCAATTTTACTTTTCTTCAATGCCAATTTCACGTTTTTTCAATGCCAATTTTACTTTTCTTCAATGCCAATTTCACGTTTCTACAATGACAGTTTTCTCCCTTCAATGCCAATTTATGCAATACCAATTTTACTTTTCTTCAATGCTAATTTCACGTTTTTTCAATGCCAATTTTACTTTTCTTCAATGCCAATTACACCTTCATGCACTGCCAATTTGATGACTAAAATTCCAAGCTCACTTTTCTGTACTGTCCCCCGGGATTCAGAGATCAACATTTCAATATGTGCCCAATTTATTTCGGAAATGTTTTACATGTAAAACTTTTCATCAGATGAATGATAAAATGAATCATACGGTGCTTCAATGGAATGAAACGTCAAGACTTTTATGCCGGCAAGCTTGATAAGGCACCGGCTTTAAATTCAAACTTGCCTTCAGAAACAAAAGAGACATGTGAAAGATAAGTGCTTCAATGGAATGGCACTTCAAGAAGTTTACCCCTGCGGGAAGAAAAGACAAATGTGAAAGACTGACCAGAAATAAAAATTCATAACATTCCCAGTTAAGGAACAAACAGCGATCAAAATCAGCTGGTTATATCCAGGCGACGCTGGATAAAGAATGCCAGATACCGAGATTAGCTGGGACGTGGCTAAAGACCTGAAATATGATCCTTTGCCGGTATAAGAAATATATTGTAGTACATGTAACGTTTTCAACCAAGACTGCGATTACTTTGTTGATGCTCATCTTCACCATGCATGGAATCCTGGCTTGGAGCTGTAGTAATGGCCACAGACAAACTTGATGAATTCCTCCCTGGTCCGGTCAGACAAACCAGATAACTCAATTTTACGTTTCTGCACGGCCATCACAATTTCAGGTTTCTGCAATGCTAATTTCACATTTTTCACTGTCAATTTAACGTTTCTGCACTGCCAATTTCAGGTTTCTTTTGTCGTGTCAAATTTAGCTCTTCAACGCCATTTCATGTTTTTGCACTGTTTATCTCACATTGCTGCTCCACCAATTGTACAATTCCATGTTTCTATAATGTTAATTTGACCTTTTTCCAATGCTAGTCGCATTTCTGCACTGCTAATTTCGAATTTACTATTTTACAGTGCCAATTTCAATTCCACATTTCTTCAATACCAATTGCACAGTTCTGCACTACCAATTTCACGTTTCTTCAATGCCAGTTGTACTTTTCTTCAATGCCAATTTCACGGTTCTACAATGCCAATTACACCTTTCTGCACTGCCAATTCCACATTTTTACAATGTCAATGATACTAGACCTTCATTCTTGTTTAATCAAATCTTAGCCCGATTATCTAACACCATGTTAGTGCCGGACGAAGGTCAATTTTGGCTATTTTTGACTTTAACTTAATTTAAATTTAGGCTCACGTTTATATGATTGAAACAACTGCTTATAACAGTCTTATTCTGTTACAAGTAACATTAGTTACCCATTTCTATATATATTTTTACACAGTCAACTGTACTGTTATTCACTGCCAATTCCACGTTTTTACAATGTCAATGATACTAGACCTTACAAGTACTGTAATTATTTTCACTTAGGCTTTTAAGTGTTTCTCCTGGAAAAGTCTCTCGCCTTCTCCTCCCCACACTCCTCCCCTAGGATTTTTTATCACTCGCCGTTTATCGCGCTCCTCCCAAACAAACCAAACGCCTGGAATAGGCCAGTAGCCTATCTCGCCATAAGTCACAACCCAAGCCAAACCATTGCTTTTGCCTTGACCACCCCATTCAGAGACCAACATTTCAATATCAGCCCCAATTTATTTTCTGAAATGTTTTACATGTAAAACTTTTCGCCAGATGAATCGTAAGTGCTTCAGTGGAATGACACTTCAAGAAGTTTACTCCGCCGAGCTTGTTAAGGCACCGGCTTTAAATTCTAACTTGCCTGCAGAAACAAAAGAGAAATGTGACGGATGGGTGCTTCAATGGAATGTTACTTCAAGAAGTTTACGCCGACAAGTTTGTTAAGGCACTGGCATTAAATCCTAAAATTGCCTGCAGGAACAAAAGAGAAATGTGAAAGATTGACCAGAAATGAGAATTCGTATCTTTCTCATCTTCACCATGCATGGAATCCTGGCTTGGAGCTGTAGTAATGGCCACAGACAAACTTCCTCCCTGGTCCGGTCAGACAAACCAGATGGACATACACGACGTATAGTACTGAGAAAGGCACTGAGACTCGCATTAACAGCGATTATGAAGAATCACGTGTTCACATTTGTTAACGAGATCAGGAAGCAAACCAAAGGCGGCCTGACTGGCTTGAAGTTAACCGCCACTGAGGATAACAGAAAGTCCACAGCTAAGTCCTCGACAAACGCTAGTGCCTCAGGTGTAGCAGGGAATACAGTGGATGGGAATGCTAATGTTGGACACTTTTCACCATCACAGCAAAACGATCCCAGCTGGTGGCGAGTAGACCTGGGATCTTCTGGTCTTGTGCCAGTATCTGAAATATACATGGTCAACGGGTTTGGTGGAAGCTCATCAGTACCAAGAAGTAACCATAAAATGGCTTGGAATCCTGGCTCGGAGCTGTAAGAATGGCCACAGAAAAACTTGATGAATCCTTGCCTGGTCCAGTGAGACAAACCAGATGGGCATACAAGACGTATAATACTGAGAAAGGCACTGAGAGCCGCATTAGCAGGTATTACGAAGAATCACGTGTTCACATTCGTTAACGAGATCAGGAAGCAAACCAAAGGCGGCCTGACTGGCTTGAAGTTAACCGCCACTGAGGATAACAGAAAGTCCACAGCTAAGTCCTCGACAAACGCTAGTGCCTCAGGTGTAGCAGGGAATACAGTGGATGGGAATGCTAATGTTGGACACTTTTCACCATCACAGCAAAACGATCCCAGCTGGTGGCGAGTAGACCTGGGATCTTCTGGTCTTGTGCCAGTATCTGAAATATACATGGTCAACGGGTTTGGTGGAAGCTCATCAGTACCAAGAAGTAACCATAAAATGGCTTGGAATCCTGGCTCGGAGCTGTAAGAATGGCCACAGAAAAACTTGATGAATCCTTGCCTGGTCCAGTGAGACAAACCAGATGGGCATACAAGACGTATAATACTGAGAAAGGCACTGAGAGCCGCATTAGCAGGTATTACGAAGAATCACGTGTTCACATTCGTTAACGAGATCAGGAAGCAAACCAAAGGCGGCCTGACTGGCTTGAAGTTAACCGCCACTGAGGATAACAGAAAGTCCACAGCTAAGTCCTCGACAAACGCTAGTGCCTCAGGTGTAGCAGGGAATACAGTGGATGGGAATGCTAATGTTGGACACTTTTCACCATCACAGCAAAACGATCCCAGCTGGTGGCGAGTAGACCTGGGATCTTCTGGTCTTGTGCCAGTATCTGAAATATACATGGTCAACGGGTTTGGTGGAAGCTCATCAGTACCAAGAAGTAACCATAAAATGGCTTGGAATCCTGGCTCGGAGCTGTAAGAATGGCCACAGAAAAACTTGATGAATCCTTGCCTGGTCCAGTGAGACAAACCAGATGGGCATACAAGACGTATAATACTGAGAAAGGCACTGAGAGCCGCATTAGCAGGTATTACGAAGAATCACGTGTTCACATTCGTTAACGAGATCAGGAAGCAAACCAAAGGCGGCCTGACTGGCTTGAAGTTAACCGCCACTGAGGATAACAGAAAGTCCACAGCTAAGTCCTCGACAAACGCTAGTGCCTCAGGTGTAGCAGGGAATACAGTGGATGGGAATGCTAATGTTGGGCACTTTTCACCATCACAGCAAAACGATCCCAGCTGGTGGCGAGTAGACCTGGGATCTTCTGGTCTTGTGCCAGTATCTGAAATATACATGGTCAACGGGTTTGGTGGAAGCTCATCAGTACCAAGAAGTAACCATAAAATGGCTTGGAATCCTGGCTCGGAGCTGTAAGAATGGCCACAGAAAAACTTGATGAATCCTTGCCTGGTCCAGTGAGACAAACCAGATGGGCATACAAGACGTATAATACTGAGAAAGGCACTGAGAGCCGCATTAGCAGGTATTACGAAGAATCACGTGTTCACATTCGTTAACGAGATCAGGAAGCAAACCAAAGGCGGCCTGACTGGCTTGAAGTTAACCGCCACTGAGGATAACAGAAAGTCCACAGCTAAGTCCTCGACAAACGCTAGTGCCTCAGGTGTAGCAGGGAATACAGTGGATGGGAATGCTAATGTTGGACACTTTTCACCATCACAGCAAAACGATCCCAGCTGGTGGCGAGTAGACCTGGGATCTTCTGGTCTTGTGCCAGTATCTGAAATATACATGGTCAACGGGTTTGGTGGAAGCTCATCAGTACCAAGAAGTAACCATAAAATGGCTTGGAATCCTGGCTCGGAGCTGTAAGAATGGCCACAGAAAAACTTGATGAATCCTTGCCTGGTCCAGTGAGACAAACCAGATGGGCATACAAGACGTATAATACTGAGAAAGGCACTGAGAGCCGCATTAGCAGGTATTACGAAGAATCACGTGTTCACATTCGTTAACGAGATCAGGAAGCAAACCAAAGGCGGCCTGACTGGCTTGAAGTTAACCGCCACTGAGGATAACAGAAAGTCCACAGCTAAGTCCTCGACAAACGCTAGTGCCTCAGGTGTAGCAGGGAATACAGTGGATGGGAATGCTAATGTTGGGCACTTTTCACCATCACAGCAAAACGATCCCAGCTGGTGGCGAGTAGACCTGGGATCTTCTGGTCTTGTGCCAGTATCTGAAATATACATGGTCAACGGGTTTGGTGGAAGCTCATCAGTACCAAGAAGTAACCATAAAATGGCTTGGAATCCTGGCTCGGAGCTGTAAGAATGGCCACAGAAAAACTTGATGAATCCTTGCCTGGTCCAGTGAGACAAACCAGATGGGCATACAAGACGTATAATACTGAGAAAGGCACTGAGAGCCGCATTAGCAGGTATTACGAAGAATCACGTGTTCACATTCGTTAACGAGATCAGGAAGCAAACCAAAGGCGGCCTGACTGGCTTGAAGTTAGCAGAGTATTGGCCCAGATCTTCATGACTTGATGGGATAATGAATTTGCCGCGAGGCTGGATGAAATGGCCATCGTTCTGAAAATGAACAAACAGAATGTGGATGATATCAATATGACTAGCGCTGTACCAGCCATCACCCCTTGCAATGATGCTGAAGGATGGTCAAAGCTATGTGGATGAGTGTTCCGCTGCTGAGGATAACGAAGGGAAAATGGTGCTGATAAAACAAATAGGAAAAAACATCCACCCATCAATACAACTTGAAGTGGATTATCCGTCTAAACAGCAGAACGGAAAGCTGCCTATCCTTGATTTAAAGGTGTGGATATAAACAAGGAAAAAGAAAGCGGAGAAACGAGACAAGAAGACGTATGAGCTCCACTCCAAGTGCGTGGTTTGTAATGCAGTTATAAATGCTACTTGTAGATCTGCCTTAAACTGGAGCATCAAAAGAACAGTGCTTACCCAAGAATTTCTTAGACTCCTACTTAACTGTAGCAGGTTATTACTATGGGAAATCGTGGAAAATGTTATTGAGATGGTCATGAGAATGCAGTACTCGGGGTACAGCAAGAAACTCAGATATGGGGTTGTCGACTCGGCCGGCCTTCAAGGCACACAAGGCGAGAAATAAAGTTGATCAAGAAGGAGAAAGACCATTACATTAACTGACCCAAAGAGTGGACGAAGGACGAACGAGAACAGGAAAAGATTAGAAAAAAAAGCAACTGGTACGAACGAGGTGGAAACGAGGCGGTCATCTTTGTGCCGGCTACACTGAATTCACAGCTACAGAGAAAGTATCTAAAGGCCTCAAGGTCACAGTGGTAAAGAAGGCGGGTTTGATCCGTTTAAACCGTGACAATGTGAAAGAGAGGACTGCCTGGTGTAGAACAGATAGGAAAGGGCCGTGGTATAGAGAAAGCGTGACGTATTTAATTAAATGACCATCTCATGACAGTGCTAAGGATCTTGCTGAATTTTTCATCAACAAAGTGCAACTCATTCGTAATACCATGTTCCATTACTGAATGCCACAGAACCAAGCATGTGTATTTACCTCGGTATCTGCTGATGAACTGTTATCCGTTTTAAAGCTTATGTGTAAGAAGTCCTGTACCTTGGATCCAATTCCAGGTCCTCTCGTGAAAGACTGCCTTGAGGATCTGCTGCCTGTTATTGCTCGGATTATCAACCTGTCTTTCCAAAATGCCATGGTTCTTGCGGGCTTTAAAGAAGCTGTTCTTGATCCAATAGCTACGAAGGACCTTCTCGACAATGAGATTTAAAAGAACATCAGACGAAATTTCAAATTTGCGATTTGTTTTCAAGGCAACTGAGAAGGTGTGGTTGCTGTACAACTTACGCAACATGTTGAGGTCAATGGTCTTCATGAACAATTTCAGTCTTCCTACAAAACTGGGCATATTACTGAAAAACACACATTCACAACCACATTCTTCGCGGAATTAACAGCGAGTGTGTTATTCTTGTACTTTTAAATTTATCAGCTGCATTTTGATACGGCGGTTCATACTATACTCCTCGACAGACGAAAACATGGTATCAGGGGCAAGGCGTTGTCATGGTTACGTTCGTACTTATCAGATCGTTGCCAGTTAGTTCAGAATCTCAAATGAGCGGTCATCAGTACTAGGTCGTATTTCATACTCTATGTACACTGCACCCCTTGCGGGGAATGAGATTCCATTTCTACGCCGATGATATGACTCAGTTGTATGTCCCGTTGAAGCCACCGGACCGCGGTGATCTAGCACGAGCCAAGTCTCGAATTGAGTAATGTATTATCGACCAGTGGATGACTGCTGACAAGTTAACGCTCGTCATCGCCCGTAACTTGTTTTGGACTCCATCCTTGTCGGAACAGATGAAATCTACCCTTCAATTTTCTTATTCTAGCAATATTACGTAGATGGTAAACGCAGATTTACATATGCAAGTTATTGATAACAGATCATCCAACCTGACATCAATGTTCTTTGCTGACTTTGACTTCCTCGACCATCTTTTAATCAGGCTGCCATCAAGATCCAAAACCAGGTTGAAGTCACCGCCTATTGTTATATCTTCGCACTGAAAGTCACGTAAACGGTAAGAAAAGGATATTGGAAAAAGCTGGGCGCGTCATCGTTGAGGGCGTACAGGGTCCCAAGTTAATACATTGTCCTTCAGATTTACTGGCACAGATAATTAATCTACCATTTGCGTCGGAATATCTCCGAAGAATTTGGACTGAAACAAAAGTTGTCGTTAAAGAGAATGGCCACTCCACCATTTGTAGTTGAATCTAATCAAAGTTGATTTTAAATCCCATGAAGGGAAGGACATCTTTGCCTCAATTGTAAGACGTTTGTTACCAAAAAATTTCTAGATCGAAAAGCAAAATACAAGGTGCGGCAAAAGGAAAGAACGTGCTCGCGCCCGGTGCGAAGAAAGGAACAATTTGTAAGACCAACGTTAGTACTCGCAGCCGCATTTGCTTTCCTCCGCCCCCGTCTCCGGTCTGAATCGGGGTATGATTTCAATCAATGTTGACTGTTTTATAATATATACTGGCTATATTGTCCAATGTGTAAAACTTAAGTTATCTCTGTACACTAAGTCTGTAAAAAAGATGCTCCAATTTTTCAACGTTTTCAGGCCATTGGAAATAGGATGATTCGATTCTACATAATAAGGCGCCTATTGTTTTAGTTGCAGAACATACAGAAAAATACTTATAATACAAATGATAAACTACTTATATATAGTACACTTACTACACTACTTACAATAAGGTTGCTTTCACGACACTTAATATGTCACTTTCACTACTTACAAGCAACGAAAATGATACTACTAACCAGAAATAATAGTTAGCGCACCTACTTTATGCTACAAAATTAAACTCGTCTTTTAAACTTAATCACTTATTTCAAGATCGACACACCTCCACCGTAATATCATTTCTTTATGGGAAGTAACCAAACAGAAGCGTCCGTTTTGGTCTCGTGACCTAAATGGACGCTTCTGATTAGTTATTTCCCGAAGGGTCTCCTCTTACTATCCTAAATAGTGTGTTGAGCTAAGTTTCACTATATAAAGCGAACCGTTCTTGCTATTCGTTAATTTCTCGTGACATAGGATAAAATTGGCATATAAAAATGACTTTTGTAACAACTACCTGTGTTCGGGTCTATCTGTACGTGCCAGATTCAAAATTCCATTGGTTTACCTTTGTTAATGATTCTTTTTATTTTGACAGAATTGTTTCTTGTCTGGTTTTACTTCATCTGTGTACGGCCGGTATCTGCAGAAGCTAGGAACCCCGTGTTCACAAGCCAGCAATCCTGATCTGAAAAAGGTTAATGTGCATCGCACCTCAGTCTGAAGATTCACCTGAAAAATAAAATTACTCGCTAAAATGGCGGATAGCAACCGTTGCCATGGCCAGTGTCACGTGAGTTAAAACCAAGAATTCTGGTTTTCACCGCTACTACTACTACTACTACTACTACTACTACTACTACTACTACTACTACTACTACTACTACTACTACTACTACTACTACTACTACTACTACTACTACTACTACTACTACTACTACTACTACTACTACTAAAGCTCCTGGGAGCTATCTGGAATATAAGTAAATTATAAGTAAATGAAAACACCTATCCTTTTTTGTTTTATGGCCTGACTTTTATTTTAGCTTTTATTTTTTTTAATGTTATACAGGAGCCCATTGAAAACCACCTCGTTGATATGGACTCCCAAGTTGTTTAAACATCATTATCTTTATTATTATTAGTGGTGGTGGTGGTGGTGGTGGTAGTAGTAGTAGCAGTAGTAGGAGTAGTAGTAGTAGCAGTAGCAGTGGCAGTAGCAGTAGTAGTTACAGCAACAGCAGTAGTGGTGTTGTAATTGGTTAGCTAAACTCTGCTGGAGTCTTAGGTCTTTCTCCTTTCTGTTTTGTTTTATAAGCTTCTCTGACTTCTTAGGATATCGAAAACAATATATTATAACTGCTAATGAAATTTAGAATTCAATGATTTCGTCACACGAACTAAGTTTGAATGTATGCTCTTCTCAATAGTGAGAAGTATGCTTACCTTTTTAAACCTTCAGGCTATTTGTGACTTATTCTTCTTTTGATCCCTCGCCAAACCAGTGATGATATTCCCTGTAAAGTTGTACATTTCGCCTGTTCTCACTCCAGTTACATCAAATTCAGGCCTTTATTGACTGACTCATTTCACCATTTCCAACCAAGTACTGAGTCACCTTCACTCAAAAGTCTTTGATTGACCATGAAATGTATTATTGGTGTTTCGTTTTCACCATGTTTACTCCTTCTCTAGTTTAGTTTATTTTCACTCTTCTCACGTGGAAGGTAAGTGAATTCCACTGGCATTTTGCCTGTTTCCACTCCAGTTACATCAAATTCAAGTATTATTGGTGGTCCATTTTCACCAGGCGTACTCTTCTTCAAGTTTAGTTTGTTTTCACTTTTCTCACTTGGAAGGTCACTGAATTCCACTGGCATGGAAAACTCTGGGTAAACAACGACCACAACTAAATAAGAAACAAAAAAAGGAATCGAAAATGATATTCATTTCTAGAAATGAATAATTTTATGTAGCTTGTGACGTATTCACCTCCCAGCATCCGGTTGGGGAACTTCCTCTCATCCGGCAATTTGCTTCATGCGTTCTTACATAGAATCGAGGCAAGTATTTGTAATCTTCTCTCGCTGAAGTCTTAAAGACGTTTAGACAAACGTCCCCCTCCCTCCGCACCCTGATTTCTGTTATTTTTAGCAGTGGTATGGCTGGTTCCCCCTCACCTTTGATGGGATAATATGTTGTATGTCTTTGTAATGTTCTCTTTCATTGGAATATGCTGTGGTTATACACCTTTATTCACCATATGTAAGCTAGCATGAAGTTCTGAACAAATAGGTTCGGACCACCTAAATGCAAGTGGGTGAACTTTAAGGGTGGGCGACAGTCAGAGCGATGTTGGTCTAATCAACAGTTTTTTTGGCAGCTAAATGGAATTTAATCGACTCTTTCAAGGAATGCTCGGCTTAATAGAGATTTTAAACAAAAAAAATGACCAAAATAAAATTCATCTTAATGCCCGCATCCAATTAATATTAACCTAGACTTTAGACGTTTCACCGTATATCGTAAGCTGTTTGTTGTATCGGTGTCATCTCGTTTCAACTATAAAGTCCTTTTGCTTAATATTCCACTCTCGCGTTTTTTAAATTTTATATTAGTAAACTACATTTGGGCTGAATGCAGGTACGTTCTTTAGCGAGATAACAGTGGACATTTCGGTCGTTCGATTCACAGTAAATGTTTGTTCCATGCCATTATGTTTATCGACGTCTGGTGTTATAAATGGTATAGCTGCTTAAGCGTGCGAAATTAAACTGTATGTAATTAGTGGGTGTAAGGATTTCATTTTATGAAAGAGATAAATGATCATCGCAGAAATCGTAGCTCGAAAGTTTTCTATAAAAGCAAAAGATCCCCTGGGAAACGAGTCTCTCCAGACCATTTCCAAGCCTTTGTGCGAATGCTGGCTCCTGATTGAGCAAAATAAATCCTTTGTATTATTTTGCCCAATCGGCGAACAGTAACTTCAGAGTCACTTCGTGTGTTCTTACACGGCATTTTATTTCAATTTACATTAGAGAACCACAAAAAAGTCGGGGAATCATTTCGGATGTCAGAAAGAAATATATTTCAAGATCTACCCGGATATTTTCACTTGGACTGATCAGAGGAATCGAAAATAGTGGCTTGTTTACCTGTATGCGACGCATTGGCGGCCGTTCGGCACACTCGTCTAATATCGTCTGGCACGTGCGGTAAAACAATGTACGCAGCGCGGAAAATTGCAGTCGACCGAAAAATATTGAGATAAAGTTAGAAAAACGTAAAATCAAATGTACAAGCCAGTACTTTCAATCCTTTTAACCCCAGATAAAAGTTTCAGAAAATTGAGGCCTAGAAGCTTACATCAATTACTCATTTCATTTTTATATATTTTTTATTTTCGGTTATTTCGGCCAACTGGAATATTCCCGTGCTGCAAAGAGATGCACGCACGCAAAGAAATGCATAGACTGTTCACAGCCCTATATTTTTTCGTGTTTTTTCGATCAATGAGCGCACGGTGAGAATGACGAGAAAACTTTTTTGCGTTGAAAAATCGAGAGGCTGTGAACAGTCTAAGAAATGCACAGACGAGTATGCCGAACCGCCCTCAATGCATTGCAGAGGTAAACAAGACGCAATTTATATTTACGATACCTCTGATCGGTCCAAACAAAAATTACCGGTGGATGTTGAGATATCTTTCTTTCTGACATCCGAAATGACATTCGACTTTTTTCGGCTATCTAATGTTAATTACAATAAAATATGGCCGATACAATAACCGCCGTGTAAGAACACACGAAAGTGACTCTGAAGTTAATGTTCGCCGATTGGGCAAAATAATACAAAGGATTTATTTTGCTCAATCAGGAGCCAGCATTCGCACAAAGGCTTGGAAATGGTCTGGAGAGACTCGTTTCCCAGGGGATCTTTTGCTTTTATAGAAAACTTTCGCGCTACGATTTCTGCCCGGTTTACTTCGGTTCGCCCCGACTAACTGCCCCTGGGTCTCCGAGGATGCAAAAATAGAAGCGTGAAAAAGCATGATAAGCGCGTATTAAACAAAACGTTTCGCGCGAATAGAGTCCGCTTGAGTGTTCAGTTTCGGTCTTTTCTTTCGAATGAATAGCATTTCGAAAATTAAGCACTCAAGCTTACTTCGGCATTTCTTAAGAATGGTGAAGTTGTCACGGAGGTTGGAGGGTTTAACACTGTGTTCGTCCTTTAGGTGTTTTCCAATTACAGAATGTTTGTGCTCCTCGACACGTTGATGTAGATGGCGGCGTGTGTACCCAATTTAGTAGGGGGCGTTAGCGACAAGTGAGGAATAAATCGTCCCAAAACCCCACAAAAGCTCACAAAAACAGACAATCAACATTAGGTAAGTGATCTTTATTTATCTGGCTTACAGTTTATTGAAATTTAGGAACAAAAGATCTCAAATTCAGCGGTTTATGGGGCATTTTATTTGATTGATCGTTTGAGTCAAACCGAGAACGACCGTTGCATATCATTAACAAGGCCATCGCTTGGTCTGCCTGTGCAACAATCAAAGTTTGACGTTGCGGTTTATTAGGCGATGACGTCAGTCTTCGCCTAATGCTGGCAGGCGATGGGGGTTTAATGTGATGATTACTCCATGAATCAAACCGAAGAGTACTGGGAACTGAGCGTTTTTGCTGTTTACTTTCGGTTCGCCATCTTGACTGCTGTGAGTAATGAATCGTCTTCCGGTTTAGAGCATTGGTAAAACGCGTTTGGTTTTGGGTCAGGCGAGACTGATGTACTCTATCTGATGTCGGATAAACTCGAGTCCGCTTACATAAGTTTTTGATCGTTATACATGTACACAAAATCTACATAGCATACCGATAGCTTGAATTTAAAAAGTGAAGAAGGCCGTTTGGGTCGTAACGTTTGAGACGGCAGTTCGAGGCAAACCGATAGCAGTTTGTTGATCAGATTGCAATTGAAAAGGTCAGCTACCTGAAATTTTTGTTTGCTTTAGGGGGCATTGTTATCAATAATGGATGCATATGTTTTCTTTCTTTCCTTCGTGACTCGTCATGTTGAGTTGTGGCAAGTGAGAATTCTCTCAGTTGCAACTTCTGCTTATAGCATCGGCAAAGTGCTTTTGATTTCTAGCTGTTTAACGGAGGTTTCGCGCTGTAGTAAATGTTGTCAGAAGTCCATAACTAGAAGTCTACATCTGGGGTTGGGGCGCGTGCTATGTCTTTCGCGTGTACGCTATTTTTAGAACAAGCCTTGCGCGCTTTGCGCGCGAGAAAATGACGTATTTACGTGTTAGTCTCGTGATCTGAAACTGTCGCAAAACAAGCAGGTCGACTTTTTATAATTTACGAGAGAATGATGAGCAGAAGTACCCCAAACTTTTAGTAGGAAAGTGTCATTATTTTGTACAGGATATCCTCGTGTTAAAATACTGAACAACGTACACAACACGATAGCTGTTGCGAAGTGCCCGAGAAGCACAACTTGAATTAAACTTTTGACGGCTGTGAATGAAATCATCATTGTTCGATGAATTAAACTTGTATTTCTATTCATATTAAAACGTACATTACATTAGTACATTACCTCAGTCAGTCTTTTGTTGTCATGCCGTCTTTATAATTCCAAAAACATGCGAAACTCGCCACACTTGTCGTTTTCTCTGAATGTTGTTCTCAAACGAATCAAACTTCATTCTGTTCATTCCGCGCTCGATTTTGAGCGCTTCAGGGACGACGGTTTTGTTTTTCAAAACAGCAACGAACCTGTGCCAAAATGAACTTGCTCTCTTAATGCCTGTCTTCATCTTGAGAGTACCATTTATCTTTAGTGTCTTCGCATTTTGAATTTGACTCGGAATTAGTCTCTCTTGCTCGCTTCCATTTCCTATTCTGACTCCAAAAGACTGAGGTACTCTTGCTTATTTTGGATGCTTCGAATTTTTACAACTTCGATGCTATCATCATCGATGAAAGATGGCCTGATGATTCTTGTCCGGACGATTTAATCCTCACAAAACGGAAATTATGATGACTAACAAAGAGTTATTTCGTAATGCCGTTCGCTCGTCCTGCTTTTCATCCACGAAGCGCACAGTTCGGCCTTTTTGTCAGCTAATTTTATTTCTTTCTGGCGATAAATGGTAAGACATTGCTTGTGAAACGCTTGCAGCATACGAGTGTGAAGTTGAGAAAATTCAGCAGAATTCACGAGGATCTTTCCCATTTGAAATAACTTTGCTCCCATCTTTTCCAAACTGGCAAGTAATTGTTTACATAGTTCTCCCACATCTGGAGTAGTGGCAGTCTTGAGAATTGATGTAAATTCGCTGTCTTGCAACAACTTTTTCCCGCTCGCTGATCGCGGCTTCTTCTTAGAAGATTGCTTTCTCTGGGCAGCAGACACAACAGGCTTTCCTCTGGATGGACATGGTTCTTCGTCGTCTTCCGAGTCATCTTTATCAAACTCAGATTCTGAGTCTGAATCGGATTCGCTGTATATATCTGCGTGAGTGAGAAAGAAAATATTAAGCTTTACGAAGTTAAAATGCGTAGAAATTTGAATGACATCACCAACAAATACCAACCTGCTCTGACGCTTTCGCGTTTCGTCTTTGCACACTTAAGTTGTACATCGCGGTCGTCGACGAAGACAATCTTCACGCAGCTCGCCATTTTTTTTCGGCCAAGGCAGAATCAGCAGGTTCGAGGAATCAAAAGCCGCGCCAATCAAAATACGTCATTTTCTCGCGCGCAAAGCGCGCGAGGCTTTTTTTACACGCGAAAGACATATCTCCAGCCATATTACCGAAGATGTAGACTTCTAGTTATGGACTTCTGATGTTGTACGTTATCAGGTATCGAGTAAATCTGAGCTCACACAAGTCGAGTAGGATAGTGTTAGAGTCCTGTACCGGAGGGTAAACCGATATCAGTTTCCTCTCTTTGGTGAAAAAACATTGAAAAAGTGGACTTCCTAAAATCCTTGTTTTGCTTGAACGTGCACTGACAATGTTTATTTCAAAGCGTTATTGACTTGATTCAGAGTAATTCACACAACCCTTATACTCGCAGAAAGGTCACACAATCTTGCTTGCCAATGATGTGGAAATTAATCCTATGCCTTTCTGTTGCATTGCTAAATGATGAAGGTCATTACTTGTACTTATTACATCATATTGTATGTATGCAACGTATTTAAGCAAATTTAAGCAAATAAAAAATTCAAAAAAGTTGCAATTTCTTGGATCGTTGTTACATGTAAACGTCATCGCCTCTGCATGCATGCCTGCATGCGTGCCGTTTATTAAGACCGATGACAGACTTTAGGCGCTATTAAATGGTTTTGTTTTGATGGGTATGTGATGATAATTTGAAAATCGATTGTGAACATATTCTATTTTTATTTTATCGTAAATCCGGTGTGTGTTGTTTCTGCCCTATGGAAAAATCAACAGAATCGTCTTAAGTTTGCATGTGACGGTCAAAGCGAAATTGAAAGCGAAGTTTGTGTAATCGCTAGCTGCCAGAAGATTATCAGTGTCACGCTGTGCGCCACAAAGGTCAACGCAGCCGATTTCAAAAGAATTTTTATGCGACGCTTAATCTTTACAACAATCAAAGAAGGCAAGATCAGGTGTATGTTGTTGAAAGCGAAGTTTATGTAATCGCTAGATGACAGAAGTTTATCAGTGTCACGCTTTGCACGACAAAGGTGAAATATTATGCAGCCGATTTGAAAATAAATTTGATGCAACGCTTAAATTAACAACAATTAAAGAAGGCAAGATCAAACTTATCATGCTCAATTCAAAAAACCAAGCAGACAAAAGGGCCCCTTTGATTGAGATAGAAATGTGTGACGTCCTTTTCCAGCTCATCAGAGCCGGAGGTCTCTCTAAGGAAATTAGAAATATCGCAACATCATCTAAACATTTGCCTGTAAACTACTCTTTCGAAGCGTTCTGGAAGGCGCGACTGGCACTGTGTTGCCGCAATATCGCGCTAGATTAATAACTCAAAAAGTGTTTTATAAAAGAACGAAAAACTAGGTTTATTCTCGGTAGACACATTAAACTGAAAAAAAAAACACTAAAAACGTGAATAGTCTTTTGCAAACAAGTTAAAGCACAAATCGTTCTTTTTTTCAATGAATATTTTCTAAGGCCGGCATTGTCATTTTGATGGAAGTTTTTGTCATTTTGATGGATTTTCCAGGCCCGGTAAATTGTTTGTTTACACTTTATTCCTGAGTTCATCATGTGTTGCACGCGACATTGCATACACCTCCCCTAGAAAGACCGTTTTCGGGCCCGAGAAGTTTTTGGGTCTCTTCAGAAACGCACACCTGAACCGTAACCCCAAACAAGTTTTATTTTTCAAAGCATCTAAGTATGTATGTCATGTTATTTGCGAGATTTAAAATTGTTAATTAAATCGTTTTAAATACAATCATGGCTGGGTACGAGTTTCATCAACCCCTCCTAAAAACGCCCTTGGCAAAATGTTTCTACATAAAAGATCCACAAGAAAACTTCTAATACAAAAAATCCCCAAAATATCTTTGCACCCCCCTGTCACTGACATACCTGAGAACCTCCCTGGTGGCTGTACACATATTGCAAAAGTCGCCTCTGGTCTAAAATGAAAATATTACATTGTCACGTACGGTTTTCAATTTAAGGGGGGAGACTCTTAACTACAGATCTGGAGCAGTTGCTAAGGAATGGCTGAAGACTGTATTTTGAAGCAAGCGATTTTGAAGCTTTTTGTAACGCTAAATGGTGAATTTTGTTTGGGGGTACACCTGCTTTGAAAAATATAACATTGTGCGTGCGAAACTAGTGCCAGTCCCAAACCGCGCGTTAGAATTTAAAATCCCTAAAACTCCACGGAAACAAGGTAAAGTTCCGATTTCTCTTACGAATCAGAGATAACGTAGCCGTCTTTATTATCTGACGTATGCTTTTACCGTTTACACGAAAAAAGGAAACGCTACTGATGAAAGTCTGTAAATATGAGTGTATATTAGGCCATAACTCTTATGATGATGCGAATTTCACAAAAACGATACGTCACATTACGCATGTGGACATTCTTTACCTATTGACGCTCATTTAAATTTTAAAATCTATCCGCCGTTTCAGTTTTAGGGTTTTTCTATTCTGGTCACCTGACGCGTTAAATATGACCGTGACTTGAAACTCTTGGAGGAATCTTCAATAGAACAAACTCGTGCAAAAAGCTTATCTGTATGAGGTTTTGTTTCCAAAATATAGCAATAAGAAACCTGCCTTAGAAACAAATTGGTAGTTAAGAGTCACCCCCCTTAATAATTAGACTATAAGCCCGTTTTTTGCATACCGTAATTCACTTTCCGGGTTTCAGTTATTTAGCAAAAGAAAAGAGTTCATGTTTAACCACCCGGTTATAAGCTTCTAAGCTTCTTGTTAAATAAAAGCGACAAGAACTCGCACGAACACATTAAACGATGACGTCATCGCTTAAAGAAACAGTCGTGGCCTCATAGGGCCCTTTGATTTTTAACGTTGTATACCCACATATCACCCATAGAAAACGAGCATCGCGCGAGCGATTGTGTTTTAACAGCGAATACAAAACAGTGACAATGGAACACGACTGAGTTTCTACTAAAATAGATACAGGAGCCATCACATGTCTTTACACCGTCCTTACATTTGGCTGACTATGTTCTTTATTCCCAGGTTTATAATCTTTGGGCCGCATAAAATTTTCTCGACTATATTTAGCAGGCATTACCGTTGAATTGTTCCACGTGGGATTTTCTATGCAAGGTCTAGGTTGAAAGTTATATTTTGCCTCAAATACGCGGTGGTCAAATCTTGTCGTTCTACAATAACGTGAGAAGTCAGGTGTAGCCATCGCAGGTTTCTCACCATCATTATCTCTCTGGCCGAATTCTCTCATCTGTTTCTCGTAGGTGCCGTGCAGCCCAACATACGAGTCACACACATTTGGCATGTTCTTAAATTTTGGCATAAACGAAGCCGGCGGGTTATGATGCAGCCTAGGGTCGTGGAAATACCTTTTAGTCAAGTTCTTCATCCACAGTCCTATCTGTTGATCAGCGAACGGGTGACATAACATCTTGTTCTCGTCTTGCGTAAGAAATTTGTGGATCACATCTCCTGTAAAAATCACGAAACTTTCGTCAACCCAGGTTATGCCTGCTTCGCAGTGGAAACGTCCCCAGACTAAATTGCTGGTCGGTCGCGAAGGAAGCTCGGCTATAATTCTCTTTAAACACACGAAGTAATCGTCGTCGAGCTTGAGAAGATACTGGAAGTCAAAATTAGCTTTAGCCCATTTGATTTGATTTAGAAAGCGCAGTCCGAATTCCATTCCTCCACGGAGTGGTTGAAATTCAAGGTCCTGAAACTGATTTCTTTCTTGAACTAAACTGATGCGTTTATCACGATCGTTAATGAGACCATCAGTAACGAAGACGCATTTGACCTGTTTGAGATAAATAAATCAACTGCGATTAGGCAAAGCAATTTTCTCCCGACTGTCATTAGCACAGCCCAGTGACCGATTATTGGAAAATTCGTAATCTGATTGGCCACACATTCACCTACTCTCCACGACAGTAGACTCTCGGAGCGCGCACAGCATTGTGGTTGGTATTAAGGTCAACAAAGTTTAAACAAAACGTCAAAAAATATAGTGAAGATGTTGTAAATACATGGTGTAGATTGTGGCTTATGCAAAGAAACTTGTGTAAATGCCACTTTTCAAAGTGACCATATGCTGTTCTATCAAACAGTAAATGCCAATAGGCAACAAAACGAGAGGCTGTTTGTGACCTAACACATTTCTACCTAATCACTAGCGTTACAAACCAACTTATTTAATTCAAAGGATGATCACTGTGCTGTAATCATAACTTATAATTATGATGTGTGTATTTAGCTGAATTATACCCCATTCACACCAAAGCTTAAACATGTTTAAATGTTGTTAGTTAAACACGGTTTAAAATTGTTTTCTTCATGGAAGCTGCTGAATGATGTTTATCGACTTCAAATTTGGCACAATGAAAGCACAAGTTAGAGCATACTTGAACCCTATGTAAAATTTAGTCTGTCAGTTGTCTGTTGCTGATTTTCATTTTCTTAAACCTGGTTTAACTAAACATGTTTTGTCGGTGTGAATCAGGTATTGGTTAATAAATGCCTTTTTTCTGACCTGTGTATATTTTAAATTAATAAATGTAGGCCACCCAACTAGTTTAGGTTTTAAGTCATTTTGGGTGACCAGTTACTGTTTGTATTTTTAATTTATATTTGTAATCATGTCATGTAATTGTGCAGTACAAGTGAACGGTTTTGTTGTTGTAGAAGCGCTTTAATTAATAATTAGACAGCGAGTTCGTGATTTCTATCAGCTGATAGTTGGCAAGGGGTGAAGCCCCACGCCAACTATTAAAGTCGATAGAAAGCGAAAGCAATCAGTCTAAATGTATAACCCCGTGAACGTTCCATTAAATATAGAATGTCGATAAATATCTAGGTACAGCTATCTACACAACATACAGTAGGTATCAGTTATCTGCACCATAAACAGTAGACATGTCATGTAAATAGGAACTTATGTGATTTGACATAATAACACAGCTTACATACATAGAAATTTTAAAGTGACTATATGCCAGGTGTTTTCCATGCAGTACATAAAGAATTTTCCGTATTGTCCTGACGCCCCCTTCCATGACTCCTCTAGGATTAATAGCCCATACCTCTCGCTCTGCAAAATTGGTGCCCTACCAAATCTCAACATACCTTATAAAATAAATATTTTATTTACCTGACTGTGTGTACAGTGTCTCCACCATGTGGACCTTATTGCCTGCCTTCTTTCAAACTTATGTGGTGCACTGTTTACAAAAACCAATAGCAGCAATCGTACCTTGTCATTTCCCAAGTCTTTGAAGTTCATCATTGGAATGGAATCAATTGGACGAACAGTCGTTGGAATCGAATCGAATCGAGAGATGAATGTGTTGTTACCTAGTAACATGCTCATGTCTTGTCGTGTTACCTTGTAGACCATCAACACTAGAGAGCTTGCAAATCCTAAACTGAGCACTAGACACGTAAGGTATTTTATCCTATACCTCATGACGCGTGACGGATCGCAATCCAATTGCTTAAATTGTGCACAGTATTTTATAGACAGGACAAAGTTGACATCTAAGAGAAAAGTAAGGAGAAAACACCTCGATTAGTCGTAAGAATGATCTCCTTATTTTTTGCTATGGTTTAATTTTAATGTTAGGATGCATAGTATCACTAGTTGATGGGCTTTTGATTCTCATTAACTGTCTGATAAAGTTTATAATGCGAGGACAAATTACGCATTGATCATTTCAAAAATAACAGTGTTGAAAATTGTGGTAGATATTTTGAAGTGCGGACAAACTTGACTCCTCTGTGTCCTGTGGTAAGGACAGACGGTAACGTATTTTTATAATTTGGTGGACATGCAAAGGCTGGCTTCTGAGAATATTGCTTAAGTGCCTTTGACTGGTGATAAACAACTCATATATACATACTAGGGATAGTTAACACTAAAGCTGCCCCCGCTGTTATCCTTTTTTTCTCAGCGTATCCGTTACTACAGTCAATTATTTCGCTTGATATTTTGATTATTCTATTTTCTAAATTGATTGAAAATCAGTTTTCTGCTTGGAACAGTCTTGCGATAATTCAGAAGAAAGTACAAATTTTTCTCGTGTTCTGCTCACAAAGCATCAATTGTTTCTGGCCTTCTCTTTTTCAAGATCTTGGGACGAGGACGTGACATTTAAAACAAACTTTCAGTATGAATTGTTGAAGCCAAGTAGATAAGTAAAACAAAGCCAAATTATGCAAAAATTCTGAAGAATTACATGTAATAATCACGTAAATTTAATTACACTAACGCGTCCCCATATTCCTGAGATCATTTTGCTTTTTTGCTGTTATGAGCAATCTCAGCGAGGATAAACTTTGGTAATAGCCAAACGTTTTAAAACTACCATTCGATACCAGCTGTTTTCAGATTTTTTGTTTCAATATATTAGGGCTGGGAACTCAAGCAACAATGACTAACTTGACAGCTGAGCTCGAAACGGATGCCAAAGATTTCTCACCTCTGTCGATGTAAACGCCTGCCGTGAGTTTTGATTATCTCAAGAACTCTTTTGAATTCTCTTTCCTTCTTGACAAGTCTCAGTAACAAATCTTACTTAAATGCCTAAACACTGATCGAGTCTTTTATCTTTTATTTCTACCACTTGAGTTTTTTTCAACGTTAAGATGGTGGCAAACAAGGACACAATGTTGCGGACACATTGTTGCTCATGATTGTTTCTATGCTGCGCAAAACGGGAAACATTTGTTGCGGACACAAAATGTTTCTGAAAGAAATCAGAAACATTTTTGTGTCTCGGACACAAATTTTGTGTCCGCAACAAATGTTGCGCGCTCGGGCAAACGGGGAAACATTTGTGTCCGCAACAATGTGTCCGCAACATTGTGTCTTCGTTTGCCACCGCCTTTATGATGTTCCAGCTAAGAGCCGAAAGCACCGGATTGATAGCTGGCTAGTTATACATGTGTCTCAAGTGAAAACTTTCTCACTTCTCTGCGAGTTTCAACGCTCGTGGTATCTTTTAAAAACTTTCCTTCGGTAACTCTTCTTGAACTTATCGCAGCTGGTAACTTAATATCTTGGTTGTGGCCTGAGTCTTTCAAACCCCTCGTGTAAAGTGTGATTTGTGTCTAACAAATCTCGATTTAGGATTTGAGTCTGTCAATCCTGCGAGCGAACGAGAGCTGCTCGCAACGCGCAAACAAGAGAAATTTCTAGACCAATACGTACTATTCGCTTGGTTTTGATCATATCAATTGCGTAAGTTTCGGCTTCTAGACATTGGGCAATCAAGAAAGCTGGGAGAAAACTGCAGCAACCCAACTGCAATCAACGTTTGCAAGCGTCGTTTGTTGACTTGTTGTCATTTGTGCACGTGCTCACGCTTTGGTTTGTCATTATCACCCAATCATCGTTTATCTTGCGTCATCATTGAGCAATCACTGTACAGGAAATTTATCACACCTACCGATACTACTTGCGGGCACACTTTGGGCAAATCGAGATTTTGTCTGGTATATTATATATATACTGTATATACGCGCGGACTACAATGATGCCTCCTCGGGTTTTGGCCTCTGGGCCAAAACCCTGCGGGGGCAATCACGAGGAGCCGCAAGCAGCTATTTTTTTGTCCTGAAGATAATTAGATTTATTTCGCGGATCACGCAGAGAATTCTTCGCTGTGGTTGCAGAAGGTGTTGTTATGTGTCAAACAAAGTGTGGATCAATTGATCGTCACGTACGAAGATCGATTTTCATTTTAGGCGGAGAATAAATTATAATGTTTTGCGGGGAACGTGCTTGGCGGCAAAACATGAGGTCTTGTAAGATATGATTTCAAGCTACTCGATGTCGTAGAAAAATTTCGATTTCGTAAGAGGAACTGCTGTCCATGTGGGAGTTTCACGTACAACAAAAAACCTGTTCTGTGTTCTGGCGAAGTCGAAATGGCGAGTTACAGGGGTTACAGCGACTTGATCGGGGACTTGATATGCCGTCCATCGAGAACGGCTTTGCCTTTCAAGATTTCAAATTGCTTAAGATCTTTCAGATGGAATAGATTTTATTTGCTCACCGAAAATGAAATGTTCTGTCGTCGATCGGTGGTGAAGGTCCGTTTTGATTTGTAATGCAAAAGCATGTGCTCCTGAAAGCTGCTTTGCATGCAACCAGAGAAATATTACATGTCGAGTCTGTTTGTTTGGGTCAAGTTCTCATCTCGGTCCATTCATTGCTTAAATCAATCATAAGTAAGGAGGATTCTAGGTAAGTCTGTTCCATACATTGTTTTAAAGAGATGTAATTTAGAAGAGAAATGTTTTCCGGTCATCCATGACGCCAAAATGAAACAAAATAATGTCCTGTAAACAAGGCTTAAATTTATTACTTTTCATTGAATTCATAAATAGTAGAGGCGGGCCCTCTACCGGCAAGCTTTCTTATAATTTTTTATAACATATAATGCATTGAATGTTATTAATCCCGCACTATCGTGGGTAGTGTATACCTGATGAGTACAGGTAACTATGCAAAAATATCGCTTTAATCATACCTGTACTGTCCTGGGTAGCGTATACCTGATGAGTACAAATAACTTTACAAAAATATCGCTTTAATCAGACCTGTGCTGTCCTGGGTAGCATATACCTGATGAGTACAAATAACTTTGCAAAAATATCGCTTTAATCAGACCTGTACTGGCCTGGGTAGCGTATACCTGATGAGTACAAATAACGTTGCAAAAAATATCGCTTTAATCAGACCTGTACTGTCCTGGGTAGCATATACCTGATGAGTACAAATAACTTTGCAAAAAATGTCGCTTTAATCAGACCTGTACTGTCCTGGGTAGCGTATACCTGATGAGTACAACTAACTTTGCAAAAATATTGCTTCAATTAGACCAGTGTACTATCCTGGGTAGCGTATACCTGATGAGTACAAATAACGTTGCAAAAATATCGCTTTAATCAGACCTGTACTGTCCTGGGTAGCGTATACCTGATGAGTACAAATAACGTTGCAAAAATATCGCTTTAATCAGACCTGTACTGTCCTGGGTAACATATACCTGATGAGTACAAATAACGTTGCAAAAATATCGCTTTAATCAGACCTGTACTGTCCTGGGTAGCGTATACCTGATGAGTACAACTAACTTTGCAAAAATATTCTGAATATTGCTTTAATTAGACCAGTGTACTGTCCTGGGTAGGGTATACCTGATGAGTACAAATAACGTTGCGAAAATATCGCTTTAATTAGACCTGTACTGTCCTGGGTAGCGTATACCTGATGAGTACAAATAACGTTGCAAAAATATCGCTTTAATCAGACCTGTACTGTCCTGGGTAGCATATACCTGATGATTACAAATAACGTTGCAAAAATATCGCTTTAATCAGACCTGTACTGTCCTGGGTAGCGTATACCTGATGAGTACAAATAACATTGCAAAAACAACTAACTTTGCAAAAATATCGCTTTAATCAGACCTGTACTTCACCCCGTAATATTTGATTCTGGTAAAAGTGTTTTCCGATAGTTACATTGCGCCGGAACTTTCTTTTATAAGCGATATATACGCGCTGGCATTTCTTTTCACATTTTCGGAACGTTCTTGCTACGAAGAACTCTTTAGTAACATTACTCGTCGGAGAACGACCGACAATCCAAAAACTAAAAGCGGCATTAAAAATCTAAAGAAAAGGCGTAAGGCAGAGCTAAAAGGTATTTATCCAAAAGTCGAAAGAACGGAGAAGACGGCTAACAATTCAGACTAAGACTTTTCTAAAGCTCAAGCGTTTGCGTCCATTTTTTGTTTAATCTGTTGTAATAAGCCTTTATCAAAGCGCATATCGATTTAGGGAAAGGGAAGAGTGTTATATTAATTGACATGTGGTTTTGGATCCCGTGGATCTTAACACCTTCGGTTCAACTCACCAGATAAAATATTCTAGGAATTTGCCATTCAATTCCAAATTCTTTGATGTGCCGCTCACAGCCGTGCAAAAAAAATAGCGCTTGCGGCTCCTCGTGACTTGCCTAGGCTGAATTGCTTTCAGACCTTTCAAAATATAACAAACAAAGTATGCTAAATAATCACACAGTTTTGCACATATTTTATATATTTTATAAATCTTTGGCCTCTTTGGTGAAGCATTGGATATTTTGGCTGCTTTGGTAGAGTTTTTGTTAAAAAGCCTTATGAACAACCAGGTTTTCACTATGGAGAATAGGACCGCTTACTTAACTGAAAGTAAAGTAAATGAAATGTAAAGTAGAGACAAATTTTTGCCTCTGGGGTGGTGCAAGCAATGATGTGTATAGGCTTCTCTTTGCTGTCTTTTCAATGGTTGCCAACTCTAGTGAATTCGAAATCCAAATTCTAGTTTTTATTTAATAGTTCAGAGCTATACCTATTATCAGAAGTCCATGGACTTCGACGCACTCAACAAGAGACGACAGCACGACCGCTAACTTCAATCGATGTTATTTGACGATCTAATGTTTCAGTTTGCATGTCGTTCAAAAGGTTTGAAGAAAAGATTACAGCAATTCAAGAACTCGTGACTATACGGTCTGATGAACGCCATGAGTTATTCATAGCAGTGACTAATTTCTCCAAGTTCAAGAAACGAGGAGAACGGAGTAAGTAATCGATGCAAGTTTCTCCCTTTGTATTTGTTACATCAACGACTGCCCACGTTTAATCCTTTTTGCTTGGCATTTTCAAATAACGAGAAATAAGCACACGTCTCTTTCGGCTTCTCTTTACACGCTTCGATAAATTCGTGAGTAATTATTGAGTCTGTATTCAGCATCTAAGCTGTTTGTATGCAAATTGGGACGACAGTGGAATTGCCGGGGGCAGTTTTTGAAGTTGAATATTAAGTGCCCCAAGTATTTTGAAATCTACTCCAAAGGTTTCAAAACATATAAAGATATTTTAAGGTAACAGATGAAATACAAACTGAATGAGGAAAATTCACGAGTGCGGGCAAAAGTATGATATCGAAAAAAAAAATTAACTAGGTAAAACTGTTCAGGTAGCCTTCTCTTCTATAGTACTGGCAAATAATAACATATTCTAATTGGCAATGTTTTTCTCACGATTCGCCACCCACTCTAAATCACAGTTCTACTTTTAAAGTCACTGAGTACTCGAATAGCTTTTGTTTTAAAATTGGACCGCAGATAGATTCCATCCAATTCCTTCTGGTATTATAACAAGCGAGCGAGACACATCAGGTATTAGTGCACATGGATTAGTAAACACGAAAACTACCCCACGGCCATGTAATGAAACTGGAAGAAATCAGTAATTTTACAATGCCGAAAAGTTTGAACAACCTTAAGTGTAAAGAACCGTTACTTCCATCTTCATTAAAAAACGACACATAGAAAAGCGCGATTAATCCATCCAGGCCGGCGATAAATATTTTCCTGGCGGTCTTATATGCCGCAATATCTCACAAATGTCTTACCAAGATCTCTTAATTATACAGGATTTGGCAACGACTAGGTCCAAGGTCCTTTTTTTGGTTGAGGCTATTTCAACAAATTTCGGAATAAGTGTCGAACAGTTGCCCTAAAAAACATCGTTGTACGGTGCTTTGTACTGCACGAAATTCAACCATGTATATTCAGATCTCTTTTGTCTTGACAACGATGTTCACGAAGATTTAACGGAGTTGTTAAAACCGCCGACATTATCATACAAGACGCTGGCCTGTCCCCCTGCAAATTTCAAAACCACATGAAGCTTGTTATGAAGCTTCATGAAGAATCAATTTCTGTATTATAATTTTACATAATTTTTTATATATTAACCTTCTCATTAATTAAAAACACGGCGGCTAAATAGAACGTTCTAATCGACATAATATTGAAGACGTCAATCGCTCTACTTAGAGTAAATTGCACCTTCTCTGTGCGTGCAAGTCGATGGCTGAACTTAGGACTGATGTGGCTACCTGATGTGGCTATTCTCATTATTATTATTATTATTATTATTACTATGTTTGTAAAATGTAAAATGTAAAAAATGTAAATGTTGTTTTTACTGGTCATGCACTTAGCTTCGAGATAGCTAGTTTAGGCATGCCACTTAAACATAGGAAACAAATAACTTTAAATGAACATAACATGGTTAAAAATCCCAATTGGCTGGAGGCAGACCAGTTGGCTATATACAAAGCGTGACCGAGGATTTGAACTCGGGACGACCGTGAAACAAATCCAGCTAGTGGCAGGGTGGAAGGACCTCCGGATTACAAGACCAGTGCCCTAAACCGCTCGGCCACGCTGCCTCCGAACAGCGGAAACAAATGTTTCTTGCTGTTTAAAAAATTTCAAAGATATGGAATATTATAGCTCTTAAATTATGTAGCAATAATATTTCGTAAAACGTTTACAGTAGGCTCGGACCTGGACTGACAAGAAATCCTTTGATCCGCCATGTTGGCTCTCCTTCGGAGCCGACCAAATCTTTAATAACAGTTTCAAAGGAAAAAGTAAATGAGACTTTTGAACATCCATTTTGTAGTGAAGACCCTTAACATACAAAATTTTGGCCAAACCGGACTGTTAACTTTGCCATTTACAATTTTGACAATATCTTGCCGATCATGAATAAACTACATTTATGCTTCATCATGATGGAACAAAGAGCGTATGGATATCGATGGCTATGCATGTCGGTCCTTCGATTTGCAGTAAATAAAAGGGGTTATTTGTTTTTCCTAAACTTCTTGTTAAAATCGGATGTTATAAATGAAAAGGACTTATGTAGCAGTAGTTTTTGTAGAACGTTTGCAGGAGCCAGTCCTTTTGATCCGCCATGTTGGCTCGCCTTCAGAGTCGAGGAAAACTTTCATAATTTCCAAAGAAAACTATAAAGGTTGAATCCTAAACCAAGATTAAACACAATATTTCGGCGAGTTATTCTAATAATTTCGTCCCTTTTCACCCTTTTTTACTATTGATATTTAACTATTATGAATAAACTTCATTTATTCTGAATGGAACGTTACGATAATAGTAAGGATACATGCAGAATTATAGTCGATGCAAATCGGTGATGTACCGTGGCTGCCATTTCTTAGTATTGCACGATTCTTACAGAGTATTTCTCTAAGTAGCTGAACAGAGTTTTGTTTAAAATAGCTCGACCAGGTGCAGAAGGTACAAGGCAAATTGAATTTTCTGTTTTTGCGGTCGATTCACTTCGCATACCTCATGTGAATAATGCGAAGAATTTACACAAGAAGTCGCTACACACAAACGTATTGAAAACACTCTTTCAGATCCTTATAATTTTTAAATTACCTGATGTACGTACTCTTGTTTGAACCTTTTACTTCCCGTATCTTCTAACCACGGAGAATAGCCTCGCTTGCTTGACTCTTAATTTTCCTCCAACATATACATGAAACAGCTTCGTTCATCGCGTGCTGGTAGCTCACGATAGGTTGCGTCACTTGCGTGATGCAAGCCAATAGGGAGCTTAAGCAAACTACGACGGCAACGGCAACGAGAACGTCACCAAACAAAAGGTTTAATGAGCAGAACAATAGCTCTGCACGTGCGTTTGAAATCTTGATACATTTCCTAGCCGTTCTCTGCAAAAGAACAACGTGAAATGACCCAATTCTGCGTATTCTGGACAACGTGAACCACGACGGCAAATTTTTGATTTTTCTATTTGGAGTAGAACGCTCTCTTTACTCATTTAGCTTGAGCCAGTTCTTAAACCGACAGATACGCTGAATACATCTGAAAAATCGCGAGATTCTAGAGTAAAATATAAATTCATTTTTCACCAGGCGTTGTCCTCGGCGTCGCCGTCGTCATTGCTTAAGCTCCCTAATGATGTGTGTAGGACCCCCGCGTTAGGACCGCTACCGGAAGTAAATTTACACAAGCAGGCATGCGCACGAGAACTCTCGTCGACAGAACGTGAGTATTTTACGCTTGTTTTTGCTTGACAAATGTTCTAATCGACGTTATTTTCAGTTATGCTAACGAGAATGTTTATTAGGCTCGCATTTTTCGTGATTGTAGCGTAGAAATACGTTGAAATTCGGAAAAATATGAAAATATTCCTTGTCTGTTCGTCTGTCACAGTTTCAGTTGCTGTCACGAATGTTCTAGCGGATCGAAAGCGAAGCAAAGATAATAAATAAGTGTAAGTACAGCTGCGGAAATTATGTCAAAACGAGTGTCTTGAAAGCATCTATGGAGCAAATTAAGTAAATGCACATAAATAAATCGATCTTTAGTTGTGTTTTTTATAATTCCCGGAACTTGATGTATGTTGTTTTATTATAAATTCTTGTTTATACTGTTGCTGAGGGAATTGAAACATTCATCACGAAGAATCTGTTCACCATCGTTTAGGCTTGATAAAATATGATTTCTACAGTCTAGAATGGGATGTCATTGGTTTTGTAAAGTGCTTTTATAAAGGTCCAAGTATTGACGTCGCCGTCCTATACGAAAATACACATCTTAAGGACGTTCGCGCGAAAATCTTCGAACATTGACTTTTTTCGAAAACTTTCACCACTGTGAGTTTATAAGTTACTCATGTCAGAAATGTAAACAAATGGGGGGTCACCGAATTCGTTTCAGAGATAAGATGCCCGAAAGATCACCTTGAGATCTTAACAATCGGCCTCCACTTCTGACAAAGGCGATAGTGTCCGTTTGTCCAAAAATATTGCGAATAAATGCATGAAATGCAATTTTCTCGTCTAAATATTGTTTAAGTAGATCAATTTTAATTTTTTGGAAAGTCACTGCGAAGATCACATATCACCTTCATATATATCCGCAGTTCACATATGAGTCATTTCATATACATTACATCATTTCACTCCTTTCACGGGAAAATATGAAAAAAAAAAAAAATATATATATATATATGAACTCACAATTGACCTCGCTCCCAATGTGTGGCTTCATAGCTCAGTTGGTAGAGCATCGCACCGGTATCGCGGAGGTCACGGGTTCGAATCCCGTTGAAGCCCTGATTTTTTTCAGGCTTCTTTATTCCAATTGCTTAAATTGGAAAGTCACTGCGAAGATCACATATCACCTTCATATATATCCGCAGTTCACATATGAGTCATTTCATATACATTACATCAGTATCAGCCCCAATTAGGTAAAACTGTGTAGCGCATGTATGACATGAAGAAAGCTAAATAAACGTTTTGTTAATGCGCTAAAAACGAAAATTGTTTACGGACGTTTCGAGACTACTGTCTCTTCATCAGCGTAAAAATGCCGTTTTTACGCTAATGAAGAGACAGTAGTTTCAGCACGCGCGCTCGTGCATGACGTGGTGTGATGTTGCGACATTAATTACGTACGCAGTAAGGAATGCGAACGCCCTTAAGCATTTTGTTTTTGGCGACACGACGGGACTCGTGCGAGTTTCCCGCGTCCACTGCCGCTGCCGTCCTGGCCTTCCCGTCCTCGTATCTTAAGGTTGGGGTATACCCGATTTTGAGTGAAATTTTAAGAGGTTTAAGGAAGGGATAGAAGAAAGAAAATTATTTTTGAAACACCAACAGACAGTTGACCCCGACGCAAGAGCACCCCAGGTTGTCAGGGGACTGTTTGGGTGTCCATATACTAATTTTTAACTTCAAATTCTAATTTTAAAATCACATTAAATCTTTAATATTTCTTATTTCTCCAAATTTTACTAATCCTTTGAGAAAAACTATCTCTTTCCAAACATCCCCAAAAATCACCAAAAAATTTACAAAACACCGCTTAACATAGCTTTGTGAAATGAGCATAGAGCTTCTGGATTACTTGAGACGCGGACGAGATATTCGCATTAAACCAAGTTTAGCGGTGGAAAAACAGGCTTCAGGTGTACCCCCGCCTTAAGGTCCCTAATAATGACGCCAACGAAGTTTCAATAATAATAGCAACACCCAATCCAATGCAATATATATGTTTAGAATAAAGTCACTGTATGCGCTTGCGATGGAACTTGTGCGGGCATTATTTTATTTTAGAATATACCACACAAGTGAAATTGCTTTTCGCGCGCTCTGATCGGAGGTGATTAGGAACCTCTGAGCACCTCGAAAAGAACAAAATGGCTTCCTGTGTCGCTTTGGTTACCGAAAGTAATGTTTTTGTTCGCTAGTTATTCAGCTTGTCGCTTTATATTCTTGAAAGTTTGGTTCCATCGATGGTTCGGATAGCATACGGCATATTCAAGAAGTAGCCAATCAGCGACCGTTTTCTACAAGGAACAAATGTTATCCAATCAGGGGCTTGCTTTTGAAGGAAAGTTTAATGGCGTCTCAAACACTGAATTAAGGACGATGTTTATCTCCACTTGCAAATAACAAACGCATTTTTGGAGTTCAAAATGGAAAGAAATAACCCTAAAGAACACTCAACCCGCTTAAAAATAGGACATCACGGTCTTTTAAGACCTAAACAGCGATGAAGCAGAACAGCTCTCTTTGCATTTGGCAGGAAGCCTTTTATGGCCTCCAACTCTCAGGACACAACTCTGTTGGTGCTGCTATTCAATCTACCGCTTCCGAATGGATAAGTTCTTTAACTGATAACCTCACACAGGTTATTGGGTTATTGAATCTCGTCTCAGTCGAGTCTCAGCGATTTCGCAAAGCGATTTTCTGAGCAAAACAGCTCGTCCGTTGAACAAGCAGTCAAGAAAGCTCCTCGCGAAAAATATACCTGCAAGAGAAAAGGACATCAGCAACAGCTAGACCATTCTCTCCAGGTTCTGGATAAACTGTACGATGCATCTATTAATGCTCTCAAACACAAATCGTACGAAAAAGTAAAAGTCGCCCTTGAATCAGGTACTGAATTGGTCTCATTAGCCAACAAGAGCGAGTTTGGATGGGCGACCGTCAACGAATTGTTAAATCTAAGTCTAAGGAATATTTTCATGCAACTAAAGGAGCTTCGTATTCTACTCTTAGGTAGGAGTTTTGTAGATGATATTACTAATTATGGCACACATAGTATCAAGTCTGGCGCCGCGTCGAATCCTGCGTGTATAGGAGTGTTTCTGGTGATCTTTTAGACATACATGCCGGCTCGAAGTGATCCATTGTTAGTGATCGCTTGAAAGTTGCTAAATCTACTGCTCTTTAGTGTCGCTTATCGTTTGTTTACAATATATTTGTCAGTTAGTAGCCTTGGCGGGAGACTTAAGTCGTGCCTGGCCCGCCCCAGATTTCCTATCCGTTTTTCCCACAGAGTTTTTAGGGTAGGTTTTTTTCTGGCCACCCTGACATGGCTTACTCTAGTTTGTATTCTCGTCAGTTTTCTCATTGTGTAGAAGTTTATTGTATTGCTTCAAATGCATTATATCACACTCAACTTGAGTGTCCATTGTTACAAGATGGCCTGGAAAAACTTTGACATGTAACATGTACACAAACTGGGCAAAGAAAAGTATTACCAGTTCCGTCCCAGTAACAAAGTAGAACGGCCTCGTATGAACACCTCGTCTGGTCCACTTTTACGATGTACTGTGCGTTGACACGTCACCGACTGCTCCAGTCTGGTTAGTAGACTTTCAATAAAGTCCTTCGTCTTATTTTTTATTCAGAGGACCCTCCTGAAAACCACCTCTAGGTGATTGGAGGCCTCCTCTTAAAATATTATGTATTATTATTATTATTATTATTATTATTATTATTATTATTATTATTATTATTATTATTATTATTATTATTATGGCTTATGGCCCGCCGACTTCGTCTCGATTGGTCGCTCGCTCCTAGAGATCGCTTCGCTCGGGGCGTGAAGCTTGCTTCTCTCGCTTACTCGTGAGTTCCACTTGAATTGTAGCAAGTGTAATGTATGTACTGCATGGAAAACAAGTTATAGTCACTTTGCACGAATTTCTCTGCATATAAGCTATATTATTGTTCAATGAAAATATTTCTCCGTTTCGGATTGGCTTACACCAAAACGGTGACGGTACACCGATTGACGTCAAATGCCAATAATACAAAAATTATTGGACGATCGACGTCACAATGAATCAACCATGGCAGAGCTAGAAACTGCAAAAATCGCCGCTAGGTTTGAAAATTACGACGAAAAAAATTTCCAAATTTATTAGATGATATAGATAAGAAAAGCACAGAAAAGCTACGAAGGGAAGTCACTTGATTTTTAAAGCTTATCTTCAAGAGGAAAACATCCAAAATCAAGGAACCGCGGAGGAAAGGTCGAGGAATTGGCTACGGTTTTCTTCAACCTCGTTCCCAGGGCTTTTCCCTTTTTCGTGGGGGCGGTCGGGAAGAAGGGAAAAGCCCTGGGAACGAGGTTGGGTTTTGTTAGATGCATCACTTGTGTTTTTAAAGCGCTGGAAATATTTTGAATGAATGATAAAATAAAACAATTGTTGTGTCACCGAAGTGTCCCATATACATGTCGTTTCTATTGCTTATGTTATAGATAACTGATACCTACTGCCAGTGTATGGTGTAGATAGCCGTATCGAGCTATACCTAGTGAAGATATTGTGAATGCTGACTTATACAAAGAAACTTGTAACCATATGACATAATATGCTTTTCTACTATGCAGTAAATGTCATCTCTTCGTGACCCTTTTGCAATAGGCAATAAAACGAGGGGCTATTTGTGTCCAAACATATTTCGATCTAAACCACAGGGCACCCATACAAGCGGTGTGACTGTTTGTATGTTCGAAATATAAAGAAATGTATCAGAATATCGAAAGGGTCTTATTATAGTGAAATATTGCGAGCAATGTCTAAATGTAAGGCTATAATAAACGTAAATCTACCTCAATTGCTTTATTTTGTCGTCTCTGCGGTTTAACCGATTTGAAGGGTTTTGCGTTGACTGCGTTATCAGAGGACTCAATTCGAAGAAGGGTGGAAAGATCATTTTCGACCAGTCCATCGCGCGCAATAAAAAACCACTGGTGCCCAAGGTAGGATCTGCTGTTCCCGCGAAAATGCCTCCTGTACTAACTTGTTTGTCTTGTTTAAGTCGGGGCACACCCGATTTTGAGTGAAATTTTAAGAGGTTTAAAGAAGGGATACAGGAAAGAAAATTATTTTTGGAACACCACCAGACAGTTGACCCCCACGCAAGCGCACCCCAAGTTGTTCGGGGACTGTTTTGGTGCCCATCTACTAATTTTTAACTTCAAATTCTAATTTTAAAATCACGTTTAATTTAAAATGTTTCTTAATTATTTCTCCAAATTTTACAAATCCTTTGAGAAAAACTATCTCTTCCCAATTATCCCCCAAAATCCCCCCAAAATTTACAAAACAGGGGTTTTTGCTGTTGGATTAAACTTTGAGCTCTTGTGTCGTGGATTTTCTCCGGAATTACTTTCGTCTCTTATTTTATGACGAAGAGAACCTCGTCGAGTTTAACCTACAATCAGGCGTTATTTTCGTGAGCTTTCGTGTTATTTTTGTTCGCAGCGCGAGGAAAGAACGCCTGATGTTACCTCGAGTTGCACGTTTTCCACCCTTCCCCCCTCCCCCTCCCACCCCTCACTACCCCCAGCCCACAACACCGCTGGTCCAAGTGTGGTTACATCGGTTACGCCATGTTGACCTGTTGCACGTGTGGAATCGAAAGAAAATATGTTTGAAAATTGAGTTTATGCTGCATTTAGCGAAGGTTTGTTCTTTATTTAAAGTCGCCTGAACCAATGAAATAACTTATGTGAAAATAAACCAACTTGTTTAGCTTTGTTTGCAGTTTGGAGCCACAAGACAAAAGTGTCACACAACGCGGAGCTGGTTGTGCAGCAAGTTTTGTAATCTTGTACCACACGAAGATTCAAGAAGGTGAGATTTACAACTTAAGGAGCGATTGCAGTATACCCGGCCCACTTATTTACATTTGTCGAGATGCAAAACAGAACAGCGGGCCGGGTATTCTGCAAGCCCAACTTAATTTTTATTTTGTAACTATTTAGCGAGATAGTTGAATCTATTCTGCATGTGCCATGATGTGGGGCTTTTAGCAGCTCATAAGCGGGGCGCCCACTACCTCTCGGAACGAGTTACTTCATTGGTTCGTACAACAATAGATCACAGCTCTTAACAATGCCCCTAGCCCTGAATAACAATAGAGGTAGTGTTTACAGCAGGCGAATGAAAATAGAGGTTCCAGAGAGATAGTGTCTTACTGCATAAGCCCTAGACTGTGAGCAGTCTCTCTTTTGCTGAGAAATCGACAAACGGTAAGCGGCGAAGCCGCGATTGGCAAACAGCGGGGGCACCAGCCACAGCGAAAAGAGACTGCGCTGTTTGCCGATCGCGGGTTCGCCGCTCTCTCATCGCGGCTTCGCCGCTTACCGTTCGTCGGTTTCTCAGCAAAAGAGAGACTGCTCGCAGTCTACATAAGCCCCGGCGTTACCAATCGATAAAATCGATGATCGATTAATAATCGATTGATATTGATAATCAAAGAAGATTTTTGTGACCTTATTGATTGTCATCGATTGCTATCGATGATCACAATGCAGTTTTTGTACTCTTTAAATTATCTTAAGCCCAGTTTAAAGTTTTATGATTCAGTGTTCTTTCCAAAATACAAGAAGGCAATTACTAAGCCAGATTCAACAATTTTAAAGACTGCATTTTTTCGACTATTTTGATTGTTAAGAGCGGGCTTCCGCAAATATCGCCTGGAGGAGGAGTGCAATTTGAAAAAAATCAAACTTGGCCAGAATGTACAGTGTAGGTCTAGTGGAACTACATGTATTTATAAAAAATACTTACAGTTCAATCAAATCTTTCTTTTACTCGAATGACGACGATGACGGTTTGAAAGCTCTCACAAGGGGTTCATACAACATGACTTAAAAATTTACCAAAAATGAACAAAAAGGCACAGTCAAACAATTAATACATCATTGAAAAGAGGACATACTGTTTAGCAATTTAAATGGGTAAATGAACAATTTGACTCAAATTAACATAATATTTTCAAGATTTTTAATTTTTCGGCTAATTTTGCTGATTTCAGCACGACAAAAAATGACAAAATTGAGAGCGAAAAATCTCAACTTGGTACACGAGCCGGTGCTATAAAAATTTATCCCAACAAAAGAGCAACGTTTCTTCTTCCAATATGTGCAATAAAATTTTTGGGCTACTCAAACAACAAAATTTGACAGCGCGAAATGCAAGTGGTACCGAGCTCAAAAATTGCTATAAAATGTCAAAATTGACAGTTAAGGTCGCACTTTAGTTCGTCATCTAGGTGTTATGAAAATATAACCCAACGAAAGAGTAATGTTTCTTCTTCAAGTAAATGTAAAAATAGTTTTGGGCTACTTAAACAAGGAATTTTGAGAGCGCTGTACTCAAGTGTTACTGAGCTCAAAAATCCTTACATTTGAATTTGCATGACACATCTTCCAAACGATGGCCCAGAAACTGAGCTCCAAAGCACTTGCGTATAGCGCTCTCAAAATTCGTGTTTTAAGTAGTCCAAAAATATTTTTACATTTACTTGAAGAAGAAATGTTGCTCTTTCGTTGGGTTATTATTTCCATAACACTATTTAACCATTTAAATTGTTAAGCAGTATGTCTTCTTTTCAATGATGTATTAATTGTTTGACTGTACCTTCTTGTTCATTTTTGGTAAATTTTTAAGTGTTGTGTTGTATAAACCCCTTGTGAGAGTTTACAAACCGTCATCGTCGCCATTTGCGCAAAAGAAAAATCTGATTGACCTTAACCCATTGGCGCCCGTGCCGCCCATAACCACCCGTGCGAAAACCACTCCCGAAATGCCTGTGCTGCCCGTAACTTCCCGAAAAAAGCACATTGTACTAAATGTCTAATGTTTCTGGATTGTCTTTTCCCTGTCTTGTCCACTCCATCTCCCCTTTCCGGGCCGCCCTTTAGATCCACCACAGTACGTAGCTCCTATAATGCCCAGGTGTCACAGTACTAGAGGAAGAACAGTAAATTAACAAACAGCATACATCAAACATGTCATTTGGCCAGAAAGAAATTACAATGCATAAGTGATTTACTCGCCAGAAAGGTTTTCTCAGTTTCCTCTTGCTTCTAAACTCAAGTTAAAGTGAGTTGTGAAGCGGTGAAAAGTGAGACGGGGCGAAAACTCGCCCTTCGTCGCGCATTTGTCACTGCTTTGCAGCTTAATTTCACTTGGTAATGCTGAGATAACCACAAAACAGAGGCCTACCATCCTATGTTTGTGTTTGTGTGGTCACAGCTTGCCAGTATTAGGCCAGGAAATGGCACGACTTTGAGTACAGTTTGTGATAATATTACAAGTGATATTTGAAAGTAATTTGAGAACTTTCATGAATTGTACAAGATTGCCGTGCGATTTTTTATTTATTACTTTCTGTGCTTCAGAACAGTATGCATTATAACTCCGTGGTTTGTCTTCAGACTACATTGGGTAAACTTCAGAAACCTCCGTAAGTCTTTGGACCAACATTGGTAATCTTCAGAAGACTTTGAGTCAACTTCGGAAATCTTCGAAAGTTGTCGGGTTAACTTTGGAAATCTTTGGAAGTCTGCTTTTACTCTGAAAACAAAAAATGTAGGGCATCAAATGTACCATTACCTTGAGTGTTAAGACTTTATAGCTGTGTTACCTGCTGTATTTGGCAAAAGCTTGTTTTTCTGAAGAAATTAAAAAGGCAAGGGTTGAATTAGGATATATATAAGCCAAAAGCCTCAAAATTTCCATAATTTTGTATTTTATCTACCGGTAGTTTCTGTAATTTCTACATGTATATTGGCCATAAATTGTAAATTGCTACTCCACCTGTATGGATACTCCAGTACTCTAACCATTGGGCCACTGTGCCGCCAACAGTTAGGACTAAAGGAGTTGATTGATTTTATTTTCTAGATGAGATGCCAACAGGGAAATCAAGCATACTGGAGTGTTGATAATCAGCTCATAGTTCTCAAAAACAGAAGCACTTTCTCTCGGTGTACATGACCCAAAAAATTCGATAGCCGAATTAGGAATCTCAAAAATCGAAACTCCTATTAAAATCCTCGGTATTCATTGGACCTACAATCAACAGCAAAGGGATAAATTAAACTTCTATAATTTATTGGAGTCGATCAAAAAACAGCTGACATTTTGGAAATGGAGACATCTAACAATTATAGGCAAAATCCAAATTCTCAAAACTTTTATTATCCCGAAATTGACCTATCGTGCCTCAATTATTCACTATTCCAAAGATACTTTAAAGCAATGTAAAAAAATTCTGTATGATTTTGTTTGGAACGGTCGCGACAAGGTGAAAAGAATGGCTATAATAAACGAGATCGAAAACGGTGGTTTAAAAATGCCTCACCTGGAATCTATCTTCATGACACAGCGCATCTCATGTCTAAAAAAATTTTCGGAAGAATACCACAGCTCGTGGAAACACATTTTGAAATTCTTCTTGAAAAAAGTTGGTGGTGTCTTTGTACTGTGCTGTAACTTCGATCCTAAACTTTTGTGTACAAAATCCATCCCGCCTTTCTATAATCAATGTCTCTCAGATTTTGCCTCGGTACAGAAGTTTTCTCCCAGTACGATCGAAGAAGTGTTACTGCAGCCTATTTGGAACAATGTAAATATCTTAAAGAACGGCAAATCCATTTTCGACCAAAAACTATACAATCTTGGCTTAGTTCGCTTAGTCGATATAATTTCCGAGGAAGGTAAATTATTAACTTATGATAAGATGAAGGAAACATTTCCTAACATGTCGGGCACGGATTACTTTCAACTAATAAGCATCTTTTACTCGCTGCCATCTGAATGGAAACGTATGATAACAAATACTACTAACGCCCTAAATACCTCGGTAAGAAAAAAACGCTTGGTTTTTGAACACTTTAACAAACTGATAAATCTAAGCTCGAAAGCAATATATCAGCTGACAAAAGAACGTGTCACTTTATCACCTTCAGCTCAATCAAAATGGAACCAAATATTTTTTGATCGTACCTTGATTTGGAAAGATCTCTACGTTATACCATATCAATGTACACTGGATACTAAACTAAGAGAATTTCAATTCAAAATTCTGCACAGAATTCTAACCACAAATTATAGTTTATACAAGATGTCTCTCGTACCTTCTCCAGTATGTAGTTTCTGTGACAATAATGACGAATCCCTCCGGCATTTGTTTGTTCATTGTTCTTTTGTATCAACATTTTGGGATCAAATTCTAAATTGGAACTCTATTTGTAGGAATAATTTTGATAACCTTGACGATAGTGCAATATTATTTGGCATTCCATCAACTAGGCAAATAAAGAGTAATTATTGTATTCTCAACACTATTATTTTAGTAGGTAAACAGACTATCTATCAATGTCGCAAAAAACTTATTAAGCCATCATTCGCTCTTTTTCTTGCCAAAATTGATCACCTTAAGTCCTTGGAGTACCAAATGGCCAAAAAAAGAGGAAAACTAGTCACTTTTTTTGATAAGTGGAAAAATATTTCATAATTATAAATATTAGATCGTATTTTGTATGGTATGCTAAATTAGAATTCAAATGAAATGTAATGTAATCGTAGTGTAGTGTTTATTGTAATGTAAGTAATGTAAGAGTGTTATTGTTAGACTTTAGGATTCTAGTGGATTATTATTGTAGCCGTATAAATTCTAAATTCTAATGAAATGTAATGTAATCGTAATGTAGTGTATATTGTAATGTAAGTAATGTAAAAGTGTTATTGTTAGACTTTAGGACCCTTGTGGATTATTATCGTAGTATTGTACAAATTATTTATTTGTGTCGTCATTAAGGTAGTAATGTATTGTATTGTTGTCTGTAATTGAACTGCATTAATAAAAAATAAAAAAAAAATAAAAAAAAAAGCTCATAGTTCTCAAGGAAAGCAGTGAGTAACTCTTGATTAACAGTCTATGCCACAGTGGTTAAAGGCCACAAATAATTCTTTTCTTAAAAAGATTACCAGTATGTCTGTCATTTTGGTCTGAAAAAATAACAAAATGATGGTGAGATGCTTTTATACACTTCAGTGCTACAGCATAAAGTGCCTATGAAGTAAAAAATAATTTTGCTTAATTTGCTTGTTTATATCTTAATTAACACAAATACGTGGGTTTAAGAGATCAAAAGTGCTTTTTTGAGTGTTTTTTGAGCCTTGAAATTTGGGTTTCGCAATTTGAAGTGGTTCCTTTTCGCACTCAGCCAAACGCTCAAATTACACCAGAAATGACGTACTTGGTGGTTCTAAAGACATGAGGATCATGGCGGACTGGCAAACAAGAGAGAAAAGAGGGCTGGCAAAAACTTCTTCTCAGCTTGTGAGTCAAACAAAGGCAATTGCACAAACAAAACTGGAACAGTGGTAATTTCAATGCACAAGATAGCTTTGCGGAGTAAATGGAAACGATATTTTCACACAGAAGAAATCGCAAGAAGGAAGGAATGTGTTCCATCGGCAATTCAAGGATTGCTGTTCTCAACGTAGGCTCGTCCTTGCCACAAATGAAAACGGTCAAGTCATGGAATGAAGAGGAAATTAATTAAAGGCTATATCTGCACAAAGGATACGGTGGTACGTCCCTTTATCATTATCCTCTGACTACCCGAAAGCAACTTCAAAGTAACTGCAGATCGCCAATATGCGTCTTATTGTTTTATTATACCACTTCGCACCCCAAAATTTGATTTGTACGGGTAGCGGATCATTTTATCACTTGTAAGGTAGAATTTCTTTCCTTTCTCAAACACTAGAAACGAACTATCGTCAAACGCGAATGAAAGCATCTGGGGAAGAAGCAAAATATGACATACATGTATACATTCAACTTGACTGAGTAGAAATGGTTGTTTGTTTACATGTAGGACGCTTCAAATGTTGTCATTCACGTCTGCAGGATCTATGGAAATTTCCAACATTTTAATAATGGCGAATGTGCTCTTAAAAAATACATTTAGAGCTCGCAAAATGTTGGACAAATTTTACTGGTCCTGCAGTTCTAACCCTGTATATTTTGCGGCCTGTCAGTCAATCACTGACCTGCACTGTAATCACGAATTATATAGGCATTGTATTGCTCCGGATAAAGGCTGGTTAAACACACCATAGGGCTTACTTGCAATAAGGAGAAATGCCTCTGAGAGGTAATTTTCGGTTTCGTGCAGTAAAAAAGTCTAAAAGTACTAGTCTTGGGTTTGTAGAATCATCTCACCGTCTAAAAAGTTTAAATATGTCATGTTATACTCTCATGCTTCGGAAAATATTACCACATTCCCCACAAGAACAGCTTCAAAATGAAAGCAAGCTACTGATCGCTACTAGTATTGAAACCACCAAATCATGACATAATCATGAATAACTATCAGTATAAGCGTAAACGGAAATTACACAAGCTACCAGCGCTCGGGTTTTGAAGCTTATTGTGGATGACTATATATGTGCCTTTGGAATTGCTGTTTTCAGCGCAAACTCATCCTTCACTAGTAATTCATTTCAGGGAATTTCTCATTTGAATCTGCTTTACCGAACTTCGATCGTCCTCGTCGAGCCAACATTTGTATGACAGAGCGTTATCGGCCTTCAGTTGGACAGGTCCAACTACACTTCCATTAGTGCCATTGGTTTTTATCGGATGTTCCATTGTGAGATTCTTGTCTGCTTGAAACACGCTCTACCAAGTCCACAGATGACTACATAAAATTGTCCTTTTTACGACTGTTTTGCGTATGCAAAAAAAGGAGTTAAGAAGTTAAAAGGGGAAATTTTGAGGCGGTGGGTCGGTTGGCTGTAAACAAAAGGCCATTGACAGATGGTTGGCAGACCTAACGCGACTCTCAGTTGGACGTTGCAGTTTATAAAGACCGATGACTGACCACTGTACTTCAGGCGCTTATGTTTTGTTTTGATGGGTATGTGATGATAATTTGAAAATCGATTGTGAACATATTCTATTTTTATTTTACCTTAAATCAGGTGTATGTTGTTTCTGCCCTATAGAAAAATCAACAGAATTGTCTTAAGTTTGCATGTGACGGTCAAAGCGAAATTGAAAGCGAAGTTTGTGTAATCGCTAGCTGACAGAAGATTAAGTGTCATTCTGTGCACCACAAAGGTCAAAGACAACGCAGCCGATTTCAAAATAAATTTTATGTAATGTTTAATAAATGAGCAGCAGTAGAATAACAGCAGGGGCAGCTGTAGTGTTAACTATCCCTAGTGGTATAGTATTTATTAAGTGCTCACGTCACATGCACTGTGTATTCTGTGTTGTATGTGTGTGAACCAACCTAAACTTGTATTTATGTTTGTTAACCCTTTAAGCCCCAATATCAACATACAAATTCTCCTGACTGATCTCAGTACATTTCTTATTGTTTAATTTGGGAGAATTTGTTAAAAGATCAAAACAATTTCCCTTTAGTGATCATTTTATTAATTCTCATAACCTGTTCCCTTAACGAAGTATTAATTTTGTGAGGAGAAATTTGATGTTGGTCACTCGTGTTAATCTGGCTACCTGCCCTTCTAAGCTCTCTGGTTATTTCAGGTACTCAGGCCCCTTTCTCTATCTCCATTAAGGTTACACAATACCTTCAGAGGTCTACTTTTGTCGAAAAAATTTTTTTGGGACTAAAATAAAAGTTTACTTTAAATCTAACTTTTCCCCAAAAATGAAAGTACAATCTTAAAACGCGCCTGACCAATATGATGAAACCAATAATCAATGATAATCAATATCAATCAGTGTCAATTAATCGATTGATGTTGAAAATCGACGACCAATTGATGACTTAAAATTAATCAAATCAATCCATAAACCTGTATTTACCCCAATAGATAACTATTTTAACAAAAGTGCCTCTTCTACTGTAGTTACCGGTATGTCTTACGAGGCATGAGCCCTCAACAAACTCTCCCGGAGAGCCCTTGTTAACTGTGCGGCCATGGGCTGAGCGCGCTTCTTGCTCTGCACAGGATTTATCAGTCGTTTTTTTGTCGGTGACCAGACCCAAACCTCCACTCGGCCAAATCTTGATGGGGACTTTGAATCGCGCAATGTGATGTTTATTCACCAAAAGCTGTTGAAACACTAATGTACGGAAAATGTTATGATATTGTGTTCTTTAGTGTGTATAAAATATTTTTTCTTTTCGTCTTACCAAAGCGTTGGATTCAAAGGGAATATTAAATACCCTAAAAAAAGGTATTACATCAGCCATGGAATGCGCTGACATTGCAGCTTTCACTTTCGCTACGTGACAAGTTTACGTTGCAAGTTTATTTCGCCAGAAGCGATGGTCATAAATTTATTTGCTATTTTATGAGTATTTCTTGTCGGTTTAGGTATTGGAAGTGAATTCTTTGGCTGTTTTAATCGAAGCGAGTCTAGGGATTTGAACTTGAAGAATTATATATTTACTGAGGTAAACAATTGAGCGTGCCCGTACTTACAGGTGTTACGTCATTGGTAGGGAAAAAAACACTTAGCTAAAGATAGCTGAAGATAACGTAAGCCACGGATTGTGTGACTCGCATGACTACTTTACTAGTCCTTAACTCATAGTACAAAGAAGAGGAAGATTGTTGTTAATTAGCAAAAATGGGGTTAAGTTTTAAAAGCGAGGTTACCGAAGCGCTGGATTCAAACGGAATATTGATTACACTAAAAAAAGGTTGTACCTCAGCCATGGAATGCGCTGACGTTGCAGCTTTCACTTTCGCTACGTGACAGATAAGATTAAACTTTCTTTGCAAGATTATTTCGCCAGAAGCAACGGTCATTAATTTATTTGCAATTTTGCGAGTGTTTCTTGTGGGTTTAGGGAACTGAAGTGAATTCTTTGGCTATTTTAATCAAAGCGAGTTCAGAAATTTGAAGGAAAATTAAATATTTGCTAAGGTAAACAATTAAGCGTGCCCGAACATGCAGGGGTGACGTCATTAGTAGAGGAAAAAACACCAAGCTAAAGATAGCCTTGGATAACGTAACCCTCAGATTGTGTGACTCGCATGACTACTTTGCTAGTCTTTTACTCATAGTGCAAACAGTTTAAATTAAACCGTGACGTTTGAGAAAAAAAAGGTGTTAATTAGCAAAAAATATAAGCGCGGTTTTAAGTTGCTAGCAACTTCTTGTTACATTGTGGTTGTATAAATGTAACAATGTGTAAATATCTATTTATTTTTTGATTTCGGGCCAAGGCCAGCAGAATTAAAGAATTCCGAGGAAGAGCGCTGAGCTCGGCCAAAGTCAGTGCCTTGGGATCCAAGCTGATGGATCGGTTACGGCGGTTCGATGGGCGAGGAGGCATAATCAAGCGAAACGAGTGAGAAAATAGAGAACTCATGCATAGTAAACTACAGTTGAGCTCTATACTGCATGAGCACGCAATGTGAAACAAAATAGACCTTAATGGATACAAGCATAACTTGGTTTCGATTACGGTTGCTAACAATGAAGAATTGTTTATCCGGATGCTAGAAACCAGAAGGTCAGTTATTGTTGTAAGCTAAGATAAATAAAGCAGCTCTTAAACAGAGCAGAGTCACGCAATGTCCCTTGTGCAAGCTAAATATTCACAGTGTTTGTAATCCAAATTAACTGTAAAAAAGACAAAATAAAGGCTGCAATAGCTCCATTAGTTAACTCTATTTAACAAGTAAAATATACATTGTGACTATCGATTGGCCATCAATTGGCGGATGCCAATCGATATCAATTAACTAACCATCATTGATTGATATGGATTGTTTTCCAATCATCGATTTTTATCAGTTGGTCAGGCCAGGATAACCCCATACTTTTTTAAACAAATTGTATTAATTACCGGTATGCATACAATTTGTTTGATATCATCCTTCACACATGAGAGGCAGCAGATGGAGTCATTAGAACAAGACTCATAATATTGTATATGTTGTGGTTCAATTTTAACCTTAATTGGTTCAAATTTTATTTTCCTTTGTTTGTTGGTATGGTAATGTATGATAATGAGTTTAAAACAAAGGAAAATATAATTTGAACCAAGGATAAAATTGAACCACAACATATACATACAATGTATATTGTAAGCTGGGGTTATATGGAAAACATTTCTTTTCTTTTTATAGGCTACAAATTAACCAAAGATTATTCTCCGACATTTTCGTTCAAAACAACGTCGTACGTGCGCGATACAAGACTTTGAATTTCCTGCTGAAGCATGCATACTTAATCAGTCTTAATTAAATTATATAAGCTTACAATACATGAGCTTATTTTGTGCAAGTCTTACATGTATATTAAATCAAGTTGAATGCCAAATTTTATCCAATGATAAGAAAGAAAGGACAAGTATAGAAATAATAATATAATATAACAGCTTTTGAGCTTAAGCTTACCTCTGAAAGTTTTGACATTTTCTTGGAATAGGCTGTTGTCAGATGATTTCAATGCACGTGGTCTCCATGTTAGTGTTTTGCACCCGCCGTAGCCATTTTCCTGGCACCCAAATAAAACCAAACGACAGAAAATATGTTTCAAAGGCGAGCAATACCAAAGACGGCCTCTTCGTCGATAGTTTGTCGTCAAAATGGGTCCATATTCCATCGTAAACAAACCTCAAGCTTCCCGCCGCCATTTTTAATTCTCTTTCATTCCCAGTCTCTCTTGCGCTTGAAAGGCGGACAGCGGCACCGACGAAAACAAAGGGACAATAACGCAATTTTCCGCGGTAAACTTCCCTGTATCAGCTCTGAGTTAGGAGCCATAATCGAGCTGACAACCTTGGTTCTCATTATTTTTATACTCAGCTAGCACTTATACCCAGTTTATATGCTTAGCCCATATTTTTTACCAAGGTTTTTATTCAACTCTGTAGATCCTATAAGTGGTTTTTTTACGGGTTGTCCTCAAAACTAGGACACAAAATCGCATTATCTGCAGTTTAGCTTTAAGAGCTTGTAACATGGTAACATCACACTTAACGGTGATTTGCCAGTAAAACGACAATTATCATGCCGAAAATCTTTAATAAATTTTAGGGGAATCGATGTTCAAAATTCAGAGAATTACAGCTTTACAAGAAAACACCCCTTCAAGAAATTGTGCTGATGGTCTCAATGATTGTCCGGACGCCCCTTTGTCTGCCTTCTTTCAAACTTGTGTGGTGTACTGTTAACAATAACGTCAATAATCAATAGCAGCAATCGTTCCTTTTCGTTTCCCAAATCTCTGAAGTTCATCATTGGAATGGAATCATTTGGACGTACAGTCGTTGGAATGGAATCGAATATGTTGCTACCTAGTAGCACACGCATGTCTGCTTGTGTTACCTTGTAAACCATCAACACTAGAGAGCTTGAAAATCCTTAACGGAACACCCCGATACATAAGGCATTTTGTCCTACACCTCATGGCTTGTGACAGATCGCAATCCCATTGGTTGATCGTGAATTCAGTTGTCCAGTATTTTATAGACAGGACAAAGTTGAAAAGCGAAAAGTGCGGAGATAACAACTCGATAAGTCATCAGTATGATTTCCTTATTTTGTGCTATGATTTAGTCTTAATATTATGATAGATAGTATCAGTATCAACATATTTGTATTATTTTTACAGGTTCGACCACCATGTATCTACTTGCACAATGTACTTCACTTGGTTTCATCGACCATTTCCTGTGCACGGATTCATTCAAAACTGTGAGATGCCGAAACAGCGAAGATGGATTACCAACACGGTCAAAATACTATGAACATCAAACACGCATTCTAGTCTCTAAAGGATCGGCTCTTCTTTACTACCATAATATGCACATTCATTGTACGCCAAAACTATCACTACAGCTTTTTTAATATACCATGCCATATAAAAAACAGCCAATCAGAATACAGAAAAGCCGTGCGCTGCGTTCTTATTCTCGAAGAAATTTTGGTAAGCGTATTTTCTATGGCATGGTATAAAATAGTTATGCAACACTTTCTCGTGGTATACCACGGAATCTCCCACTTGTCACTTATATTTTCTTGGTATACACACGAGCCTTAAAATACAAGCGACTCGGCTTTTTTAATATATTCCTTTTTTAATATATTTTTTAATATATTCTTTTTTAATATATTCCATAGTTTACCACTCGATCGAAAGCGTTGCATAACAAGTATATATAACACGACATGTAACTGTGCATTTTAGCACCATCAACTATGTCACACCTATAAGTTAAGCATGTCATCTGTTATTCACTCGGCATTGGCTAGCAAGCAGTGCATACGTGATGCCCATGTGTACAGAGGCGCATATTAAATATTGTGGGACTTAAATCAACACTCGAGCACTGAGTCAAAATTCATGTACCTGGATATTGATAAAAAAAAGTTGAATACCTAACACACCAACATCCTGAAATGGTTAACTGAAGATATGGTATGTGGCATCAGCATATTATAAAAATATACATGACAGTAACTGTGAGAGATCTTCATGAACATGAACAAAATAGTTTTTTTGCATTACAAACATCATAATTTTGTCAGTCAGATAAACACTATAATGGTAAACAATCAGACGTTCTTTTGGCTCGTCACGCAATCTTTTCTCGCCAAACGTGGGGGAGAAATGCGTGACGAGCCAAAAGATTGTCTGTGTAGGTGGCTGACTCGTTCGCTGCGCTATCGAGGTGAACACTCCAAGAGAAATTCCACATCTACGCGTGCCCGTGTATCATGATTCTGTGTGTATCAGCCGAAAGACTGTCCTTATCGATGTCCTTATAATGATATCACACTCAGTATCGACACTCAGTATATCTATAATAAGAAAAGTTTGCATCTTTATAACATTTTATTTAACAACATTCCACAACACAGTTTACAGTGAACTAACATACCTTAACGTTGTATCGAATAATATTACAATAGAATTATATTACAATGATTTCAGGGTTATTGGTTCGTCAAGAGAAGTATTTTATATGAAATACGCTTCTTACAATGAGCTGACCAATGAGCTACATACAGTACAGTATTCAGTACGTTACTTACAATAGAACTGCATTACATTGATAATAATAATATTGATATATGCCAGTGGTGGATCCAGACCTTAAGCTAAGGAGGAAACCGCTTGACTATGAATGTTGAATTCTGCGAAGATAATTCAGGCACTTCAAAGACAATGCGCTATTTTCGAAAAAAAATAAGGTGCCCCCCTCCCGGGGGGAAGCCCTCCCCTGGATCCGCCACTGTATGCAATACGCTACTTACAATGAATTACATACAGTACAATTACATTAGAATTACATAACATTGATTATAATAAATTAACAGTATAAATTAAGAAGAAGGGGGCAAAAGTGAAAGCAATAAAGTTTGCATCACTGTATCAATCAAAAAATTCAGGTATGCATACAAAAACAAATTGTTGCAAAATAAACTGAGCAGTTACATGTAATGATTTTACAACAAAGAAACTAAGAGCTGTGATTATTATACTTTTTTTTTGGGGGGGGGGTACAAGGGAACATGGAAACCTTCCCCCTCCTCCCTGGGAGGGGCTCATAAGGCCACACATAATGACAACTGGTTCCAGTATTAATTTACTTATCAAATGGCCCCTTTAACCCCATTCAGACCGGGTTTTTACTGCTCTAGCCAGATATTCAGATATTCCTACTTGCACTATCGTGGTAATTGCCATCTCTAAAACAGTTTTGTTTAATTTTCAGCTTAACTCAATGTTTTTCGCCTGCGAACAAGCATGTAATTAATTTTTGGCCGCTCCCCTCCCCTCACAGTCTATATTGGCGCCAAAGTGAGACTTCATTCGTCAGCTCTGGAAACAAAGCCATTCAAAATTGATATTGTTAAGTTGTGCTATTTACCAACGTACCGTCCAGCGATGTAACGGACAACATCCATCGAACAACTTCAACCTTTCTAAAAGTGATAAATGATCATGCAGTGAATTTCCAATTTTAAGCAAATGGAAAAAAGAAGCCTGAAAAAAAATCATGGTTTCTCCCGTTGAAGTCCTGTTTGTACAAGTTTGTACAATGTCAATTTAACCTTTTTTAATGCTAGGCTGGTAGTTTTTTCAATGCCAGTTTCATATTTCTTTATTTTACCATTTCTGTACTGCCAATTTACAGTGCCAATTCAGTTCCACATTTCTTTAATGCCAATTGCACAGTTCTGCAGTGTCAATTTTACGTTTCTCCACGGCCATCACAATTTCAGGTTTCTGCAATGCTAACTTCACATTTTTCAATGTCAATTTAACGTTTCTTCAATGCCAATTCCACTTTCCTTCTGACTGCTAATTTCATGTCAATGTATGTATGCCAATTGCACAGTTCTGCACTGCCAATTTCACGATTTCACGTTTCTACAATGCCAGTTTTAGTTTTCTTCAATGCCAATTTCACGTTTCTACAATGCCAGTTTTACTTTTCTTCAATGCCAATTTCACGTTTCTACAATGACAGTTTTCTCCCTTCCATGCCAATTTATGCAATACCAGTTTTACTTTTCTTCAATGCCAATTTTACTTTTCTTCAATGCCAATTTCACGTTTCTATAATGCCAGTTTTCTCCCTTCCATGCCAATTTATGCAATACTAATTCTACTTTTGTTCAATGCCAATTTCACGTTTTTTCAATGCCAATTTTACTTTTGTTCAATGCCAATTTCACGTTTTTTCAATACCAATTTTACTTTTCTTCAATGCCAATTTCACGTTTCTACAATGACAGTTTTCTCCCTTCCATGCCAATTTATGCAATACCAGTTTTACTTTTCTTCAATGCCAATTTCACGTTTCTACAATGCCAATTACACCTTCCTGCACTGCCAATTTCATGACTAAAATTCCAAGCTAACTTTTCTGTACTGTCAATTTTATTCCCCCCCCCCCCCCCCGGATTCAGAGATCAACATTTCAATATGTGCCCAATTTATTTCGGAAATGTTTTACATGTAAAACTTTTCATCAGATGAATGATAAAATGAATCATACGGTGCTTCAATGGAATGAAACGTCAAGACTTTTATGCCGGCAAGCTTGATAAGGCACCGGCTTTAAATTCAAACTTGCCTTCAGAAACAAAAGAGACGTGAAAGATATGTGCTTCAATGGAATGGCACTTCAAGAAGTTAACCCCTGCGGGAAGAAAAGACAAATGTGAAAGACTGACCAGAAATAAAAATTCATAACATTCCCAGTTAAGGAACAAACAGCGATCAAAATCAGCTGGTTATATCCAGGCGACGCTGGATAAAGAATGCCAGATACCAAGATTAGCTGGGACGTGGCTAAACACCTGAAATATAATCCTTTGCCGGTATATAAAAGATTATCATTATCGCAGTATATGTAACCGTAGATCTCACTCTTTAGTGAGTTATATTTAGGCAGGGTTTTTTCTTTGTTCAGGTCACAAAAACAAGTGTATGATTGTGCTCGACTCGATATCAAGACCCCATTTCTATCGAACTCCTCCAAGAATTGCAGAGGTGCTTCGCAAGATCTAACACGATCTTTATATCACGACCCCAATCAGAGACCAACATTACAATATGTGCCCCAATTTATTTTCTGAAATATTTTACATGTAAAAATTTGCCAGATGAATGATGAAATGAATCGTAAGCTCAGCCCCCGCAGAGGCCTCTAATTTTTCGTTCAGGTTTGGAAATGGGAAGAGGTTAAAAGTAAGCGCGAGGAACCTGGGAAGAAGATAAAGGAAAGCGCGCGGGGGTGGGGGGGCGGGGGGAGGAACCTTTGATAGAAATCGTTAATAGCAACGTTACTAGCCAGACAGGCAAGATTCACGACAGAAGAAACTTTGAATTCTTAACTGCCTACCCCACGGAAGAAGCTACGAGAATGCTAAAGAGTTATTTTAAGTTCGTGTTTGTTTGAGAGCCTTTTGACCGGCTCCTTTCCGCTTACTTAGAACCCATGCCAATTTCATATTTCTTCATTTTACCATTTCTGCACTGTCAATTTACAGTGCCAATTTAAATTCCACATTTCGTCAATGCCAATTACACAGTTCTGCACTGTAAATTTAACGTTTTTGCACGGCCAGGCCAATTTCAGCTTTCTGCAATGCTAATCTAACGTTTTTCATTGCCAGTTTAACGTTTCTACAATGCCAATTCCGCTTTCCTTCTTACTGCCAAATTCATGTCAATGTAGGTATGCCAATTGCACAGTTCTGCACTACCAATATTAGGTTTCTACAGTCAAGTGAAATTTAGCTCTTCAATGCCATTTCATGTTTCTCCACAAATTGCACAATTCCATGTTTCTTTAATGTTCATTCAGTTTAACCTTTTTTCAATGCTAGTCGCACGTTTTTCAATGCCAATTTCATATTTCTTCAATAACAATTTTTACCATTTCTACACTGCCAATTACAGTGCCAATTTCAATTCCACATTTCTTCAATGCCAATTACACAGTTCTGCACTGTTAATTTTACTTTTCTGCACGGCCATGCGAATTTCACGTTTCATTGTCAATTTAACGTTTCTACAATGCTAATTCCACTTTCCTTCTGACTGCTAATTTCATGTCAATGTATGTATGCCAATTGCACAGTTCTGCACCGCCAATTTCACGATTTCACGTTTCTACAATGCCAGTTTTAGTTTTCTTCAATGCCAATTTCACGTGTCTACAAAGACAGTTTTCTCCCTTCCATGCCAATTTATGCAATACCAATTTTGCTTTTCTTCAATGCCAATTTCACGTTTCTTCAATGCCAATTTTACTTTTCTTCCAAGCCAAGTTCACGTTTCTACAATGCCAGTTTTAGTTTTCTTCAATGCCAATTTCACGTTTCTACAATGCCAATTTTACTTTTCTTCCAAGCCAAGTTCACGTTTCTACAATACCAGTTTAACTTTTCTTCAATGCCAATTTCACGTTTCTACAATGCCAGTTTTAGTTTTCTTCAATGCCAATTTCACGTGTCTACAAAGACAGTTTTCTCCCTTCCATGCCAATTTATGCAATACCAATTTTACTTTTCTTCAATGCCAATTTTACTTTTCTTCCAAGCCAAGTTCACGTTTCTACAGTACCAGTTTAACTTTTCTTCAATGCCAATTTCACGTTTCTACAATGCCAATTACACCTTCCTGCACTGCCAATTTCATGACTAAAATTCCAAGCTCACTTTTCTGTACTTTCAATTTTATATTTTTACACAGTCAACTGTACTGTTTATTCACTGCCAATTCCTTGTTTTTACAAAGTCAATGATACTAGACCTTACAAGTACTGTAATTATTTTCACTTAGGCTTCTAAGTGTTTTTACTGGAAAAGTCTTTCGCCTTCTTCTCCCCACACTCCTCCCCTAGGATTTTTTAACGCTCGCCGTTTTTCGTGCTTCTCCCGAACAAACGTAACGCCTGGAATAGGCCAGCAGCCTATCTTCCCACAAGTCACAACCCAAGTTAAGCCATTGCTTTTGCCTGGACCACCCCATTCAGAGATCAACATTTCAATATGTGCCCAATTTATTTCGGAAATGTTTTACATGTAAAACTTTTCATCAGATGAATGATAAAATGAATCATACGGTGCTTCAATGGAATGAAACGTCAAGACTTTTATGCCGGCAAGCTTGATAAGGCACCGGCTTTAAATTCAAACTTGCCTTCAGAAACAAAAGAGACATGTGAAAGATAAGTGCTTCAATGGAATGGCACTTCAAGAAGTTTACCCCTGCGGGAAGAAAAGACAAATATGAAAGACTGACCAGAAATAAAAATTCACAACATTCCCTGTTAATGAACAAACAGCGATCAAAATCAGCTGGTTATATCCAGGCGACGCTGGATAAAGAATGCCAGATACCAAGATTAGCTGGGACGTGGCTAAACACCTGAAATATAATCCTTTGCCGGTATATAAAAGATTATCATTATCGCAGTACATCTCGCTCTTTAGTGAGTTATATTTAGGCAGGGTTTTTTCTTTGTTCAGGTCACAAAAACAAGTGTATGATTGTGCTCGACTCGATATCAAGACCCCATTTCTATCGAACTCCTCCAAGAATTGCAGAGGTGCTTCGCAAGATCTAACACGATCTTTATATCACGACCCCATTCAGAGACCAACATTACAATATGTGCCCCAATTTATTTTCTGAAATATTTTACATGTAAACATTTGCCAGATGAATGATGAAATGAATCGTAAGCTCAGCTCTTTCCCCCGCAGAGGCCTCTAATTTTTCGTTCAGGTTTGGAAATGGGAAGAGGTTAAAAGTAAGCGCGAGGAACCTGGGAAGAAGATAAAGGAAAGCGCGCGGGGGTGGGGGGCGGGGGGAGGAACCTTTGATAGAAATCGTTAATAGCAACGTTACTAGCCAGACAGGCAAGATTCACGACAGAAGAAACTTGGTTTGATTCAATATTGGTGTTATTACATCAACTCAGTGGCTCTACCTCATTTATTCATTTCCGTGATGTACTATTATGTCTGTTATGCAGCAAAAACAACGTTATTAAGAAAAGGGGCAAGGTTTACACTAGCGTATAGGTTACTTGTGAAATACAACAGCAAAAGTTCTGTTATGTGCAGGCACAAGATGACGTAAGCTAAACAAGCCAAAGAAATATATACTTGAACAAGCAGCAACAGGAAAATAGCTTGGAGATAAGTGGCTTGGCCTATAGGTAGATTCCTATGATCTCTAAAAGGAAAACCAAGTGAAAGAGCAAATACCACAGTCGATCTTTCTTCGCATCGAAGTAATAAACGGGATAGCGAAAAACGAATCCACTGATATTTTCTGTAGTATGTTCATTGCCGGGTCTATTTGTCGAGTAGGGCCGACCTCCGTCGTCAACTACGGCTTCGGTGGCTCTGTTGTTGTTGCTGTTAATGGTAGCTTTTCTTAGCCACAAACTCCTCACCGACTTCAACGGTGAAGTCGCAGGCATGGTAGCCTTTGACCAAGCACTTAACAACAAGTGTGACGTCTTTTGGTTTATCCGCTTCTTCAGACATTGTGCTAGTTCACGCGCGATCAGTCGTTTTAGGATTGCGAAAATCTATTTCCGGATATCCTGGAGACTTGTCATGGGGATGCCCATGTACGCCGCGTGATATCGATAACAATCGATGACAATCGATGCCAATCAAGGAAATTTTATTTGTGACTATCGATTGGTCATCGATTGGCCGATGCCAATCGATATCAATTAACTAACCATCATCGATTGATATCGATTGATTGATTGATTGATTTCCGATCATCGACTTTCATCGATTGGTTAGGCCGGGAACTTTACAAAAGTAAATTTGCAAGTTTTAAGTTGACTTCCTATGCCGCATCCAGACCAGTTTTTAATCTGATGGCCTGACAAAAATGTTTGCCCACAAAGGGTGGTAGTGGGCGTTGGGGGCTCTATTGTCTCTATTAGGCATCCACCACTGTCTTTTTTTTTTTTATTCTATGAAAGACACATACCACATACAACAAAAGAAATTTGCAAAAATACAACAAAAGAAATTTACAAAAAATAAGTAAATAAATAAAAAACAAAATAGTACTAGTTCACATAAATAGCTCCCATAAATTATACTACATTTCTGTTTATCGTTTATCTGCTTATATAATTAAATCATTACTACCTACTTACATTTAGTTACTTTCTACATAAATCATATTACTATTATTGTTAAGTTGCATCAATCACATTATTAATACAATAAAGGAGATTAATTAAGGAAGAGCACATTTCTCAATTTGCCACTGCAGTAAAACTCTACTTTGAAATTCGTTTTGAGACGGGTTGTTTCCGAGGCATTTGCTGGCGTAAATATATTGTTTTAGTAAAATGACGAATAAGTGTAGTCTGCGTCTTTGGTAATCGGTTAATTGTTTTAAATCAGGTATGTCATTGAAGGCTATTTGCTTATTAGGAAGACCGATATCAGTATTATTTAAATGGTTAAACCACAATAAAGCTTCAGAGTAAAAAGATGTTGTCACAGCGCAGTCTATAAAAGCATGTTCTATAGAATCCGGATTGGGGCAGAAATTACATGTTTCGTCACTTGCTAAACGATATTTGACAAGTTCTTTTTTTGTTGTTAATATTCTATGTAATAACCTGAACGAAAACTGTCTTAATTTTTTATCTCTTGTTGATTGATAAATGAAAGAGAATTTGGTATGCCATCCACCACTGTCTTATAAACTTCAAAATTCACAAAAATCATCAAAATAATTGTCAACTTCATATGTATATCTTGTGTTCACTCAGTATTTGATCTGTTATTGATGGTTTGCAACCAATACCGATACACAGACACAGCAGCCATGTTGGTACTAACAATAGTCATCGGTTTCTCTATAGTGTTATAAAGTTCCGGGTTGTTAATGCAAGCATTAAGTAAACTTTGATGGTGGAAGACAATCATGGCGATGTCGGTCTAATCGAAAGGTTTTTGGCAGCTAAATGTAAGGAATTATCGCTATTCGATCGACTCTTCAATAACTCTTACAAGGACTTATCCAATATTACATTGTAAATTTCGTCCGGCGTCCGCTTTACCAGAATAATTTACCAGAATAAAATTAATTTTGGTGTCCGCATCCACTTAATAGAGATTTCACTTGATTTCAGGAGGTTCGTAAGCTGTTTGTTGTATCGGTTTCATCTCGTTTCGACTATGAACTCCTTTTGCTTAATATTCCACTTTCACGTTTTTTTTTTTAATTTTATCTTATCAAACTATATTTGGGCTGAATGCAACGAGATAAATCAAAATCTGTCTGACAGATTATTTTTAAATTTTGGCTGTGGACGTGATTCACCCTGAATATTAATTGTGAAAGTTTCATCAATGGTTGTACGGTAGGTTTTCGAGATATTTAGGGTCAAAAATAAGCTTTTACCACCTCGGACGAGAATCCAATTGCGCACGCACTTTTATTTTGAGCACGCGCTCATATGACGCCATGCGTCACGTGCGATGAAGAAAGGCAAAATTAGAACTCTTCTGTCGGTTTTTTATCTACCTTTCTTGCTGCACTTTTTCCGTCCTAGGTTTAAAGATATGTCTGAAAGCATTCTGAAATTTTTTTCTGTTATAACAATCTGGTTTGACGCGATTAAACATGAGCCCAAACTCGGTTTCGTTTCTGTAGTTTTGTGTGGATTAAGGCCGCGCTGGACCCTTGCTCATTAATAAATTCATTGGCAATTTATTTTGACGGGGTGTCATGTTGTAAATGTTTAATTCTTCGAATTTTGAACACCGATTCCTTCAAAACTTATCAAGGATAATAGGGGTTGATGGAATTTCATCATGATTGTCGTTTTACTGAGAGATGACCGTTTACTTTGATGTTACAAGCTCTTAAGTGTTAATCTGCAGATAATGCGATTTTGTGTCCAAGTTTCCAGCTAGAATAGCGCACCAAATTAAACGACTATATAACCTAGTGGTAGATCACAGCCTCTTTTGTGTTCTGGTCAGAACAAAATTCTCGAATTCAATAATTACTAGGAGTTATTGGCTCCTAAGAGGGTAAAAATGTGAAATCTAAACTTTGAAACGTGCTATCTTCTTTTTGAAAAGGGATTTTAAAAATCCGTTTTGACCAGAACACAATAGAGTACACCAAGTTTATGTTCCCTGCAAATCAAGTCATGAAATTCTGTATCGGTGGAGAAAACTTGGACACAAAATTGCAGGTTTTGCCGCTTCCGAAGACCTACCGAGTCAGTGTTTACAACAACGTGCGCTTTATTCGAAGCTTCGAATCTAATTATGCTGAATTATGATAATTCCCTACGTTCCAGCGCACAGGACACAAAGCGGAGAACAATAACATGTAATTACTTATACAAAGAACTTTAAGAAATATATTCTCATGAATATTTCGATTGTTGTCGGCTTCAGTCGTCGCAGTTCGTGCATACTCTTAAAATAAATGCATACATAATTATAGCAAGGGTCCAGCGCGACCTTAAGAAATCTTTTGTTTCCATAAAAATATTATAGAATTTTAAAACATCCAGTTTGTAGTTAGCACCCTCAACCATAACCATAATACCCATTTTCGGAGGAGTCACGTGATGACGCCACGCGGGTAAGACGGCGAGTTCGAGCTCTCCACTTTGAAGCTCATCAATTTTCGTTATCTTGATAAATGTCGATCGCCTAAGCTTGGTAAACGCTCTATATGAATCAGAGAACAAGGTCTAAAACCTTTAAAATGACTGGTACAGATTCAACTTCGGATAAGCTGGATACAGTACTCGCCAAAATGGACGACTTGCTCAGGTCCAGGGACTTACAAGAAACAAAGTTAAACAGTATCCTTGAGAAATTAGCTAGTCTAGAGAGCTCCCAGCAAAAAGCCGCCGATGATGTCAATGCCCTGAAAGACAGCTACAGCGCACTGGATGAGCAAATGAGTGAAGTAAACAACGAACTGTCTCTCAAAGCGAGCCGTGAAGAATTAACATCACTTGACAAGAAAATGGAGGACCTGGAAAATCGATCTAAGAGAAATAACATCGTAATCTGGGGCCTGAAGGAAGGTACAGAGGCCGCACACAACTCTTTCGAGTCTTTCCTGGAAGTCGAATTCTTCGAGAAACACATGCAACTTGAAAACATTGAGGTGATGAGAGCTCATCGAACGAATGTCAGTCAACGAGCCACGAATGAAGACATCCCACCGGCTAGACCGATTCACGTTTACCTTTTGAGGTATTCTGATAAAGTTCAAATTCTTAAAGTCGCCGCAAGGGCGTTGAAGGATAACCCCTTCCTGGAAAGTCAAATATTTATTTCTGATGATGTCTCAAAGAACGTCCGCAAAGATCGTGCAAAGCTCCGCAAGTTTCATCTCAGTGGGATTAAAGAAAGAGAGGATGTGGAATTTGCTTTCATACCCTGGTCGGTACCTGCTCAAATTTTATTCAAGGAAAGAGACTGCTCAAAATTAAAATCTTTCAAGCCTCCGGACGAGTAGTAGGACTGAACTTCTTATGTTGTTATTGAGCTGAAGAACACTTTAAATTATGACAACATCACGTTAAAATATCATCGATTTTTTTTCTTTTATTTCCTTATTATTATGCCGTTTACATTCGGTATTGGACTGAAAAAAAAAATTTGTACGCTAGTTGTCATCTCTAGTTAGATTTAACATCTGTTGTATATTTAGCACAAGAACACTACCAAGCTATTACCATATCAACTTTGACAGCTAGAGTATTTCTCATCAACAGTTTGTTATTCTCTTTTGGGTATATAAGCATGCTAGTTGTTATTTGGCATTATTATCGCCTTTATGTGGAGATCCCGACGGGGGTGCATTGCAACCACAGAATGGTAAGTGCGCTTTCGTTTATATGTGTTTGTGTTTCTGTCATTGTGTTTGTGTTTGTGTTTGTTCTTGCTTACAGGGCGCTAAAAACTCTACTCATGGATGCAATCCTTACTTTTTCTAAACAAAGTCTATGTTTAAAAGAAGCCTGCTTTCGCTATACAGAGATGTTATATACATGGAAGAAAACTCTTTCGAATAATTTTTTAATTGGAACGGCACTTTTCCCTCGCAATGGAATAATCGTTCATTTAAATATGCAAAATGCTGAGTAAACAAAATCTGAAGCCTGGTACTATCAAATTATTATCTTTAAACGTGAGGGGCCTAAGCAATTTTAAAAAGCGACGAGCGATATTCTCCTGGTGTAGAAAGCAAAAGGCCGATTTGATATTTTTACAAGAAACGCACTCCTGCAAAGAGAGGGAGAATCAGTGGAAAAAAGAATGGGGTGCGGAAATATTATTTTCTCATGGATGTACAAATGCCAGAGGTGTAGCGGTGCTCATAAAGAATGGTTTTGATATTGATATACAGCTGACTCAGACAGATTCGTTTGGAAGACTTATATTGCTAAAAGCTGTGATCAAAGAGGAAAATTATACAATCGCAAACATCTACGGGCCGAACAAAGATGCCGACGCTGTTAAATTTTACCACAACCTGTCGAATATATTAAGAACCAATGACTTCGGGAATGAAGAAAACATAATTATGGGAGGCGATTTCAATTGTCCATTGAATATTAACTTGGACAAAAAAGGTGGAATTCCAATTCCCCGAAGACACGTTGTGAAATCTATTGAAGAAATTCAAGATGAATTCAGTCTCCATGACATTTGGCGTATAAAAAAATCCAAATCAACAAAGCTTTACCTGGGGCCGTTGTTCTCCTTTCATTTTCTGTAGACTGGATTATTGGTTGATCTCGGATAATCTGCATGATCTAGTCTCAAATGTGGATATCTTGCCCTCAATTAAATCGGACCACTCTGCAATATTTTTAGAACTCGAAGAAATCAAGGAAAGTAACAGAGGTCCTGGTTATTGGAAATTGAATACGGCGCTACTTGCGAACGAGGAATATAAAAATATGATAAATGATAAATTGCCGATTTGGCTTGAAGAAGCCAAGGATCTTCAAGACCCTCGATCGATTTGGGACTGGATCAAATTTAATGTAAGAGCTGATTCTATAAGTTTTTCAAAACGATTATCAAAAATTCGACAAAAACGTGAAGAGGAATTAACTTGCAAATATAACGAATCACTAGCCGCTTTTCAAGATAATCCCTGCGACAATACGCGAATAACAATGGAAAGTTGTAAGAACGAACTTGAATCGATGTATGACAAAAAAGTTGAAGGTATAATCATTCGGGCAAGGGCACGATGGCATGAACATGGAGAAAAGAATAGTAAATACTTCTTAAATCTGGAAAAACGTAACCACATTAAGAAACACATTCGAAAATTGCACGTTAGTGGAGTCATCTCTTGTGATCCTCTCTCGATAATGAACTCGCAAAAACAATTTTACACTAAAATGTACAGCAGTTCCAAAACAAAGTTAGATACTCCAGATGCACAAAACTTTTTTGAAAATCCAAATTTACCAAAGCTCTCGAGTGAAGCGAGTAAGAGTTGCGAAGGAAAAATAACGATTGACGAATGCCAAAACATAATTAAAACATTCCCATTAGGTAAGACTCCAGGAGATGATGGTTTGCCCATTGAATTTTACAGTGCTTTTTGGTCTTCAATTGCTGAAATCCTAATTAAATGTTTTAATGAATCTCATGAAAGAAAGGAAATGTCCAATTCGCAACGCCGGGGTGTTATCACACTTATTGAAAAAACAGGTAAAGACAGGACTCATCTTGAAAATTGGAGACCAATTTCACTCACAAATGTTGATGCCAAAATAGCATCTAAAGTGATAGCAACACGAATTGTTAAAATTTTACCAGAGATAATTCACGGCAATCAGACAGGATATGTTCCAGGTCGATACATCGGGGAGGCGGCTAGATCAATTTTAGATGTGATGGAGTACACCAAAACAGTCAATATTCCGGGCATTCTATTATTTATAGATTTCGAAAAAGCTTTCGACAGTCTTGAGTGGAATTTTATGTTTAAATGCCTAGAAATTTTCGGCTTTGGTCACAGTCTCATAAGATGGGTTGAAACATTTTACAGTAATATATCCAGCTGTATAATAAATAATGGATCTTTCTCAGAGAATTTTGAGTTAGGCAGAGGTGTCAGGCAAGGAGACCCTCTATCGCCATATCTATTTATAATTGCAATTGAGATTTTAGCTGCCGCAATTCGAACAAGTACTGAGATTAAAGGAATTAAATTAGAATCAGAGGAATGGAAAATTGTTCAATACGCAGATGATCTTACTGCTTTCTTATCTGACTTACGCTCCGTACGAATCCTTTTTAAACTACTTGACCGGTTTGAAAAACTATCTGGATTAAAAGTTAATTATACCAAAACAGAGGCAATGTGGATTGGTTCGTGTCGTGACAACGCTGAAACACCTCTTTCTCTAAAATGGTGCAAAACTGTTAAAGCTCTTGGTGTATATTTTAGTTATAATAGAGAAGAGTCGCTTCAAAAAAATTTTTACGACAAGATTTCCAATATTAAAAAACAAATACATCTCTGGAGTTGGAGAGGTCTTTCTTTATTGGGCAAAGTATCCATTATTAAAAGCCTTCTTCTTCCTAAGTTGATATACATATTTTCTATCCTCCAACCTCCGCCGGAATTCGTTGCGTTGATACAAACAACAATATATAAATTCTTGTGGAAAGGGCCCGATAAAATAGCAAGAAAAGCTGCAGTTAACAGTCTCGACAATGGCGGGTTAAACCTTACTGATCTGGAAACGTCAATTAAGTCTCTAAGATTAGCATGGATTTCGAAAATTTTTACGTCTGAATCACTTCCATGGAAAAGCTATCTTAAATATCTGCTTAAACCATTTGGTGGATTTTTCTTTCTTCACTGCAACTATAACATTAATGACTATGAGATCAAGTCGATTTTTTATTCGGAAATGCTGCAGTGGTGGTCTGAATTTCGCTCAAAATTTGCATCGGATACTACATTGTTCGACTCGATTATTTGGAATAACTGCAATATAAGAATAGACGGTAAGCCGATCTGTTATCTTAACTATGTGAATGCTGGGGTGATTCTTGTCGGTGATTTAATGTTTTCTCTGAACAATATCGATTCTTTTAACGCAATAAAGAACAAGGGACTAAGAGATACAAATTACTTGACTTGGACTGGAGTTCGATGTTCTGTACCTAAGCATTTAAGGAATCTCAATGTTGATAGAAACGTTCTAAGAATGCTGGAATTTAAATATGGTGACAAAGGCTTTGATCCCATTTCGAGCAAGAGTAGAAATTTTTACGCCCTTCTCATTCAAGACAAAGCCAAACACTCTAGAGGTTTCTGCAAAATTATGTCAAACTTTAGCCTTAGTGAGGAAGAGACTCGCAAGGCATTTTTATTACCAAAGACTGTTGCTTTTGAAACATTTGTACAATGTTTTCAATTCAAGATTCTGAACGACATTCTATTCTTAAATTCCCGATTAGCAAAAATCGGGAGGATTCCCAGTGACCTATGTACGTTCTGCCAAGCCTATCAAGAAACATTAGAACATTTCTTTTATCAGTGTCCTTACTCAATAGACTTTTGGACTAAGTTTGAAAACTTTTGGTTAAGAATAACTGAAGAGCAAATAAAACTTGATTATAACAATATAATATTAGGAATTTTGGATCAGAAATTTAGCTTACTCAATTATTTTATTATTCTGGGTAAACTTTATTTATGGAAGTGTCGTAAGAATAATCAAATCCCTTTTTTCTTACCTTTTGAAGAAATAATCACGGAAAAATATAAAACTGAAAAACTTATAGCCTCTCAAAACAACTTGGCCTTAAAAAAATTCCAGGCTAAATGGGACCCTGTATTGAACAGCAATCTAGACGTCTTTGTTAAGGATTAAGTGCTGTATGTATTTATCAACTTATATTTATTTATTTAAATATAGATATGACCTTTATAGTATCTCTTCTTTTCTTCCAAGTAATGTATCTGAAAGTAATTATTTAAGAAAAGTGTACCTAAAACACTATGTTAAAATCTATTCTTTAAGTACTGTTTAAGTTATCTCTTTGCGACATAGAAAGTATATAAGTGGTGATTAGAGTTTTTACATTGTAATTTGTTCAAGTATTGTATTGTCTTTAGAGTAAGGAAGCGTAGTGTACTATCGTAAGTTGTGTAAGTATTGTAATTCTTGTACTGTAGAGTGGTGTAGTGTCCGCAATAAAAAAACAAAACAAAAAAACAAACAAACAAAAAACAAAAAAACAAAATAAGTTACTGTCCATGTATAGAAAACACGTTCTTGCCGCTGTGGTTGCATGGTTGTTTGAATCTGAGAGGCTTCCAAAGCTAAGTAGACTTCGTAATCTTCGTTCTTCGCGTAATGGACGCCAAGGTTGCACTGAATTGCAGTTCGAGTTACAATATTCCGAGGACGTCTATGAATGTTAAGCTTCAGAGTAAAAGGCAAGTTGTTTGTCTCACTTACAACTGTTCATTATCTCTCTCATTCGGTCATTTTTGTTATGCGTTAAGTCTGAGAAATAAATAAAAATATTGTCGCCATTATCAATGTCTTTACGAGCTGGGCTCTTAGTAATTTTCAGAGTGCTTTGTATAGTTATCAGGCTGAAAAAAGCAAAACAAACTCATAGCCTTAACTTCCATTGATGTGAACTAATGCAGCGCCGCAATATTCGGCCTCATACAGTTATATTTTGCATGTCGCTAACTCACTCGGTGTGAATACTAACATCGTCGCCGGAGGGCAGGACACGCAAACTTCAGTAAACCAATAACAAACCAAGTTTTTTTTCCTGCGCTGTCTTTTAACAATAGATGTTACGCTTCGTACTCCTATTATGGACTGAATGAGCACGTGACATAACTGTCTCCACAACAGCTAGCATTATCGCCGGCTAAACTTAACAACAAAAAGCTTAATCATTCTAGAATTTTCTTTGTTCAACTGCTCTCATCGAAAACCAGCGAAGCATGATTCCTGCACGACTAAAGTGATTGGTTTATTCTATAAGGTGTATATATATTGCATTGAAATGAATGCTGGCGTTACAAGTGGGGGGTCTATCACACGTCATTGGCTTGTATCACGCAAGCTATCATAAGCTTCCAGCAGGTGATTAACGAAGCTCTTTCTCTCTATTTTGGAGGAAAATTAAGAGTCAAACAAGTGAGGCTATTCTCTATGGTAAGAAGATGCGGGAAGTAAAGGGTTCGAACAAGCCTACGTACATCAGGTACTTTTAAATGTATAAGGAAGAGTGTTTTCAACATGTTCATAGCGAACATGTTAACTTCTTCAGATTAGAGCTGCGCAAAGTGGATCGACTGCAAACGCAGAAACAAAATTTGCTTTGTACGTTCTCTTTTTTACCGTTGCTACCTTTTACATGCAAAACGCTGTTCCGTAAGAATCGATCGTGCAGTATTAAGGAAATGACAGCGACAGTACATCAACGAAGGTGATATGTGATCTTCGCAGTGAATTTCCAATTTAAGCAATTGGAAAAAAGAAGCCTGAAAAAAAAAAAATCAGGGCTTCAACGGGATTCGAACCCGTGACCTCCGCAATACCGGTGCGATACTCTACCAACTGAGCTATGAAGCCACACATTGGGAGCGAGGTCAATTGTGAGTTCATATTTTCCCGTGAAAGGAGTGAAATGATGTATATGAAATGATTCATATAAGAGCTGCGGATATATATGAAGGTGATATGTGATCTTCGCAGTGAATTTCCAATTTAAGCAATTGGAATTGGCAATTTAAGCAATAAGCAATTTCCAATTTAAGCAATTCACTGCGAAGATCACATGTCACCTTCATATATATCCGCAGTTCTTATATGAATCATTTCATATACATTACATCAGTACATCAACGATTTGCATTGGCTAAAATTCCGTTTGGGTGCTAACTATTATCGCAACGTTCCATCCAGCATAACTAAGTCTATTCATGATAGTTACTATCAATATTAAAAGGGGACAAAATTATTAGTATTATTGGCCGAAATGTTCCACGAAATGGATGTTTTAAAAGTCCATTATATTTTTCTTTGGAAATTATGAATCCGTTGGCGAGTCAACATGGCGGATCGATGGACTGCCTACCGTAAACATTTTTCAAAAACTACTGTTAAAGATGGCCTATCCGCTTTATAAAGTCTGGCATCGATGAGATTGTTTAAATAACAAGTTCAGGTAAGAACCAAACAAACAATAACCTCAAATTTACTTCAAGTCGACCGACCGTTATCTAGGGCGTAGAATGGTCCACACAAAATTCATAACGGTCTCGGCAAAATTTAGCGAAGTCTCGAAATGTCGGAGTCTCAAAATGATATCTCGGCATCTCGGAATTTCACAATTTAAGGGCATCATGGAATCTCGAATTTGGAAACTTGGGTCTTGGAGAGGTTATGGAGCTTGGTGACCGGTTTAATTTCACAATGTGGATCGAAGCCTAGATGAATCAAACAAGCCGTTGTAAAAAGTTGATCATCGTCGTAGCCGAGAAGCGAAGGTCTAGAATACATTGCTCCGATTCAGTCAGCGATTTTCCAGCGTAAATCACTTATAACCACAGCTAGAATTGGCTCCTTGTCAGACAGGCAGCTGAAGGAAACCATAAAAAGGCTACAGTTTACCTAACAATATCTGTTTCGGCAAATGCGCCTAACCCACGGGTTGACTAAATAAGCGAGTAAGAGGCCTTCCAAGATAGGTACCCCTGTCGCAATCTCGCATTTCTTCTGAGGACCGCAGTCGCCTAACCAACGGCTGTAGATGTCGCTGTCGTTTTCCGCAGTGTAGGCCAAAATGCCGCCGAATCTTCAAGTTTTCCCAATGCTTCTACATCCTCTAAAACAGCGGAACGATAGTTATGATTGTCTTTCCTTTCCATTCTAAGTTCGTTTTCACAGCATCTTAGTAGACGATTTCGTCATGGTTTAGTAATCGAGGATATAAACATCATTGGCGTTTATGCTTTTGCAAGAAACTTTTGTCAAAGCGCCAGAGCTTCATCAGGCTAGGCAAAAATAAACTAAGAGCGGTGAATCCGTACGCTGTTAGGGGACATGGGAATCACCTGGATGGCGAATGGTACCTAGAAAATGGTGGGTCTCTGAACCTTTTGAGCCGATCTAAAAATCTCGGAAGCCTTTGGAATGAGTCACGATGTCAGTTTTTTCCGTCTCGGAGTTTCGGTATATTTTTTGGGCCGAGGTTCGCGGTTTGAATAATAAGAGAAAATCGAGTTTGGGAAATGCGTTCCTTCCAATTTCTAACAATACAGATCTTTCTTGGAGCGACACAGCCAAAGATGATACGCTTCTCGCTAAAGCGAGGACTTCGTGAATCACTTCAAATATCCCCATCCCTTGAGTTCTAACTAAACTAACAGGAAGACAAGTATTTTAATAAATATACACCTAATTGCAATAACGTTGTCATATTGAAAAGAAAAATGAAAAAAGTCAAATAGGAATTAATTAACTTAATCGGTATAGCTGGCAGCATTTACTGGAAGCTCACGAGTTTATATCCGTAGAAATGTTGATCGTTTTATAAAACAAATTGATTTACGTGCATTTTGAGGCGTTTTGAGGCCGTTTCGTCAGGAGAATTTCAAACATATCTTGGTAATGCCTAATTAATTCCTATTTGCCTTTTTTGTTTTTGCTTTTTTCTATGACAACGTTATTGCAATTAGGTGTATATTTCATGAATAAATTTTATGCTTCAGCGTTCCCTTAATTAAAGCGAGTTTGGATCAAGCAACTTAACTGCGAACATTTGATACAAGCTGATAAATGCTCAAGTAATTTGAAATTTCAAAACTTAAGCAAGCCCAAAATTCTAAACTACACAATTCCATTTGCGTGTTTTCGAAACGCTGCACAGCTTTGAAGGTATTGTCAGCTTTGAATCCAATCCTTAAAAGGTAACAGCTAATTAAAAAAGACGAATTGCCCAAGGGGTTTTTCAATCCAGTGAACAAACCAATAGGGAACTAAGCTGGGTGCTTAAGTTTGATGTTATCTCATTGCTAAATATGTTCAAGTGTTTTCACGCGGCGTGACAGGTTTGTTTTTCTTTCAGGGAAGATTATGTGTATTTCAAATTTGCAGCCATTATAGATTCAAATATAAAGTGAGGCTGATATAATAGCTATTCGATGTATCCAATTTTCAACTAATTTATATGTTCGCCTAATGAATAGCCATTCTTTTCCTCTATTTTAGTTTCGAAAATCGTCAATATATATGTTAAATATATTCCATCGGTCTTGATAACAGCAGACACGTAAAGATTTTAAGGAAAACGACCAATTTTTTAAGTTTACAAAACATGTTTCGACAGAGCTTCTGTCATCTTCAGTTGAATGGTTTACAAAGCATGGAAAGTTGAATAATTGAGCACTCAATGGCGGCGCCAATATCTCAAGTCGCGGAAAACCAGCCATTAATTTAGACATCAACAAGTTGTGAAAATTACTTTGTTATCTTTAATAAGTTTCGGCTTTCGACGTCCCTAACAAATGATAGATATAAATGCTCAAGTAATTTAAAATTTCAAAGCTAAAAACAAACCAAAATTCGGTACCTTGAAACTAACCTTCATTCAATTTGCGTGTTTTCTGAACGGTACACAGCTTTGAAAGTATTAGTCATACATCGCAAGCCTTCAAAGTAACCAGTCAATAATAATAATAATAATAATAATAATAATAATAATAATAATAATAATAATTTTATTGAGCTTATATAAATGTATATAACGATTTTCACTTTCTAGCTAATGGCTCTATAGAACAATTGTTAATGCTTCTACCAAATAAAGAATTTAGATATTGATTCTGCATCAACCTGCTTGTATATAAACTAATCAGGATTGACATTGTGCTTGATTTTTACCAGGTAGCTGAAAGAGAATTACCTTTCGCACTTGCTATTGCTTTTGTTATAGCAATGTCCTGCTTCAGTCACATTGCTGTGATGGCTGAAAACTGTGATGCTGTAGAATTTACATCCGCAAGTGAAGAAGAGAGGGATACATCAGCGTTTTGGGTCAAAAAGTAGACAAGGGCGAAGAGAAGAGGATAAAACTGCCGGGTAACTTGGAAAAACAAATCCGATGGTATTCCTGATAATCAGAAGAGCGAACCGCGAGGAACACACCAGCAAATCAGGTATGGGTCAAATACCAAACAGATGGTTCTATTCGGTGGGGCGTTAGGCGACTACTTTAGGCGACTTAGGCCTGCTTTAAACGTCGCATTTTACATGCGCCAAATACAATACTAACGTCGCATTTGATTGTGTCGTATTTAATTGCTGAGCGTTCAATTCTAAATATAAAAACCCAAAATTATCCGTCGTGGTTCAGGTTGTCCACAATACGCAGAATCTGGTCATTTCACGTTGTTGTTCCGCAAAGAACGGCTATGAACGGCAATGAAACTGGAACAGTCGAATATTCGACTGAACTCGCATTTAATTCAAATCTGCCGAATTTAACGTCGCATTTTACATGAACTTAATTCGGCAATTTGATTCAGCGCATGTAAAATGCAACGTTTAAACCGGGCCTAAAGAACTTTGAATGACTTGAATTTAAAGTTTGGCAGTGATTTTCCTATCCATAAACGAAAAAGCAAAAGAACAGTCAACTTTTACCTCTGGGTGGGAGGGGGAATAATTTCTCATGCTGACATATACATGAGGCTTCATCTCGTACCAATTTATTCTTGTGTTACATGAAGGCTGTCTTACAGAATCGTGTTACATTTCGTGAATAGTTAGCCAAACCATTTTTCTTCGAACTACAAGAAAATAAATCAAAGTTTCTGTTTAGATTCCGAGGAAATTAGCCTTCATAACTGAAAATAAAAACGTTCCTCTGGTTTAAAAATGTAAAATGTTAGTAACATTTCGTAAAAGTACCAACGTTTCGGCTAAAACTTTAGCCTTCATCAGGGGAAAGTGACAAGGAATTTGTAAAAAGCACGTTCTTATACTATACAAATTGGAGCTAATAATGTTCTGTCCCTCAAGGCTAAATTTAAAAACTCGTACGGCAAATGCATGCCATCATCATGGTTCAGCGGATTCCTGCAAGTGTTGATTTCCCATGCTTCTAAAATACGCCTGATGCGCCAATTTGTGCTTGTGCGTGGGATCTTTGAAGATTACCAGGAGATGGTGTGGCCAGAATGTAAACAATGTTCCGCTAAAGCTGTCTTGTGTGAGTGTTTATTTTCAACCACTTTTTGATGCTCTTTGAGTCGGGTGGAAATTTTTCGTTTCGTTTCCCCGATGTAGCTTATCTCACAAACTTGGCAGGGAATTGAATAAATTGCGCCACGAGTCTGATCTTTCGGGGCTGGGTCTTTAGGTTTGGGAAAGAAATTGCCGATGGTATGGTGTGGTTTCAAAGCAACTTTGATATTGTAATTGCTTAAAATTCGCTTGATCTTCTTCTCCTTCTTCTTCTTCTTCTTCTTCTTCTTCTTCTTCTTCTTCTTCTTCTTCTTCTTCCTCTTCTTCTGCGCTTTTGCTTTTGGTCGTGTTTGTGTCCGGTGAAAACCAGAATTTAGCGAGTAAGTTTCTTTTTCAGGTAAATCTCCACGCTGAGGTGCGATGCACATGCATCTTGTTTGGATCAGGATCGCTGGCTTGGGAACACGAGGTTCCTAGCTTCTGCAAGTACCGGCCGTACACAGATGAAGTAAAACCAGACAAGAAACAACTCGGTCCCAAAATACAAAGAACCAAATCTGGTACGTACAGATAGACCCGAATAACGAATACCGAATACCAAGAACGGTTCGCTTTATATAGAGAAACTTAGCTCAACACACTATTTAGGATAGTAAGAGGAGGCCCTTCGGGAAATGACTAATCAGAAGCATCCATTTAGGTCACGTGACCAAAATGGACGCTTCTATTTGGTTATTTTCTAATGGGTCCCCTCACTACTGTTAAGTACATTGAAAATGCATGAAATACTCTACTTTTTTTAATAAGTGATTTCTATTACGGTGGAGGTGTGTCGATCTTGAATTAGGTAATTGGGTATAAAAAGATGTGTAATTTTAAGTAATTTTGTAATTTTGTAATTTTAAGTAGGTGCGCTAATTAACTTTGTGTTATTTCTAGTTAGTAGTATCATTTTCGTTGCTTGTAAGTAGTGAAAGTGACATATTACGTGTCGTGAAAGCAACCGTATTTTAAGAAGTGTAGTAAGTGCAATATACGTATTGCATCAATTGTATTATAAGTAGTTTTCTGTGTGTTCTGCAACTAAAAAAAAAGCGCCTTATTATCATAGGCGTACGGGCCGGGGGGGCTGGGGGGGCTGCAGCCCCCCCAAATTTTGGGCAACTCAGATTTTTTGGGCAGCAAAAGAAATTTGGGCAAAGCCAGTTTTAAAAGAAGTTTCCATGTTTTTGTTTTTTGAAGAGATAGATATTTTCTGTTTTAACCTGAAGTCGGCGTGGTAGAGCCAGTTTAATTCACACGAGACAGTGGTTGCCCAGCACGTGATGAGTTTCTGGTTATTAATGTAGTACATATCCTTGCAGTGATACCTGTTACACCGTGTTCAGCAGAACGATCATTCAGTGCGTTGCGCAGATTGAGAACTTGCCTGCGCAACACCATGGGGCAACAACGTGTCAGTAATGTTCATCGCACTTATTAACATTGAAAGGGCATATGCCAACTCTGTGACATGGATCGTATCATTGATCGATATCTTTGGCCGTCGAAATGGCCGAGACAGCTATTTCTTTTAACGTGTTTTATGAGCTCATATGATAGATTCATAATTTGTAAGAATATTTTCACTTCGTAAGTAGGCCTATGTTAGAGCATCGTATATGACCCTCGTTTCGTTTCGACTTTTTCATAAAAATTTGGGCAACTTGCGAGAATTTTTTGGGCAAATGGTTCACCGCCCCCCCTGGTAAAAAATTGCCCGTACGCCTATGCTTATTATCAAATCAAATCATTCTTTTTCTTTTGGCCTGAAAACATTGAAAAATTGTAGCATCTTTATTACAGACTTAGTGTACAGAGATAAAGAGCGAGCGAGAATCGTAGTAACTTAAGTTTTACGCATTGGGCAGTATAGCCAGTATATATTACAGTACAGTCAACATTGATTGACATCATAACCCGATTCAGACCGGAGACGTGGGGTGAAGGCTAATGTGGCTGCGAGCACTAACGTTCACCTCACAAATTGTTCCTTTCTTCGCCCGGGCGCGAGCACGTTCTTTCCTTTTGCCGCACCTAATATTTTGCTTTTTGATCGAGAAGTGTTACAATTGAGGAAGCGATGTCCTTCCCTTTGTGGGATTTAAATTCAATTTTTATTAGATCCAACTACAAAAGGTGGAGTGGCCATTCTCTCTAACAACATTTCTTTCAGTCCAAATTCTTCGGAGATATCCCGACATAAACGGGTAGATTTATTATCTGTGACAGTAAATCTGAAGGACAATGTATTAACTTGGCCACCCTGTATGCCCTCAACGATGACGGGCCTAGCTTTTTCCAATATTTTCAATATTTTGCCATTTACGTGACTTTCAGTGCGAAGATATAACAATAGGCGGTGATTTCAACCTGGTTTTGGATCTTGATGACAGGCTGATTAAAATATGGACGAGGAAGTCAAAGTCAGCAAAGAACATTAGTGACTGTTTCAATGATCTGTTATTAAAAAATAACTTGCATATGAAAATCTGCATTTACCTTCTTGATCAGCTTTCTTTCTCGCTTAATATGTCTTGCAGGCCGAGTTGACAGCCTCATATCTGAATTTTTTGCTGTACCCCGAGTACTGCATTACAGGACCATTTACATTTTCCACTATTTCCCATGGTAACAACCTGCTACAGTTAAGTAGGACTCTCAGGACGTCTTGAGTAAGCATTGTTCTTTGGGTGCTCCAATTTAAGGCAGATCTAGCATTTATAACTGCAATACAAACCACGCACTTGGAGTGGTGCTCAAACGCCTTCTCTTCTCGTTTCTTAGCTTTCTTCTCCCTTGTTTATATCCACACCTTTATATCAGGGATAGGCAGCTTTCCGTTCTGGTGCTTAATTAGAGGGATAATCCATTTCAAGTTGTATTGATGGGTGTATGTCGATATTTGTTTTATCAGCACCATTGTATTTTCCTCATGGCTGATTCTGTTATCCTCAGTAGCGGAACACTCATCCGCAGAGGCTTGACCATCCCTCGACCCCATTGCAAGGGGTGTTGGTTGTACAGCCATGTTGATATCATTCACATGCCGTTTGTTCTTTTTCATAACGATGGCCATTTCATCCAGCCTTGTTGCAAATTCATTAATCCTGTAAATTTCAAGCCAATCAGGAGGCCTTTGGTGTCCTTTCTGTTCTTGTTAACAAATGTGAACACGTGATTCTTCATAAACGCTGTTACTGCGACTCTTAGTGCTTTTTTAGTATTATACATCTTGTATGTCCATCTGGTTTGTCTGACCGGACCAGACAGGAATTCATCAAGTTTGTCTGTGGCCATTACTGCAGCTCCAGGCCAGGATTCCAAGCCATTTTATAGTCACTTTTTGTTACTGATGAGCTTCCACCAAACCTTTTGACCATGTTACTTCCCACCAGCTGGGATCGTTTTGCTGTGTTTGTGAACAGTGTCCAGCATTAGCATTCCCATCCACTGCATTCCCTGCTACACTTGAGGCACTAGTGTTTGTCGAGGACTGAGCTGTGGACTTTCTGTTATCCTCAGAAGCGTAACTCTCATCCACGAAGGTTTGACCATCCTTGCACGTCATTGCAAGGGGTGTTGATTGTACAGCCACCTTGATATCATCCACATACCGTTTGTTCATTTTCATAACGATGGCCATTTCATCCAGCCTTGCGGCAAATTCATTACGCCTGCATGTTAATTTCAAGCCAATCAGGGCGCCTTTGGTATCCTTCCTGATCTCGTTAACAAATGTGAACACGTGATTCTTCATAATCGCTGTCACTGGGACTCTCAGTATAAATACGTCTTGTATGTCCATCTGGTTTGTCTGACCGGACCAGGGAGGAATTCGTCAAGTTTGTCTGTGGCCATTACTACAGCTCCAAGCCAGGATTCCACGTATGGCGAAGATGAGCATCAACAAAATAATCACAGTCTTGGTTGAAAATGTACATTTGTTTAATGGGTTTATTGCCAATAAAGACAATTTATGCTGCTTGCCAGGGTAAGGTTATGAAAGGTCATGAAACTACTTGCCATTTTTTTCCGTTTTTAAGAAAACATTTCTGGGAATGCCAAATGATATTTTTTGCTCCATTCATTCTTTGAAATTATCTCCACCTCTCTTTAAATTCTGAAACACCATTCATGCTTTCTTAATATTATTTTCAAGGTCCGTAAGTGTAGTTTCCAAAAGTCACAAAAGTAAAGGATTTTGATACAAGATCTGGCGGGCCATTTTTTTAATTAAGAGTCCCTAAAATCACCTGCACGCTAAAATGGATCTGTGCAGCTAAACCTCAATGGTCTTTGCTATTTGACTGGTCTTATTGTCTTCTTCCTTTATCCAAACCTTGCTTTGGAAAAGTTCAAAGTCCATGGCTGTGGCGGCCTTGATGTAAAGATCCTGTTAGCGAAGCACCTCTACAACTCTTGGAGGAATTCGATAGAAATGTGGTCTCGATATAGAGTCGAGCACAATCAAACACTTGTTTTTGTGGCCTGAACAAAATAGACACTGACTGAATATAACTCACTAAAGAGTGAGATCTACGGTTACATGTACTGCAATAATTTTTTATACCGGCAAAGGATCATATTTCAGGTCTTTAGCCACGTCCCAGCTAATCTTGGTATCTAGCACTCTTTATCCAGAATCGTACTTACTTGTAAAGATGAGCAAGTATGAAATTTTCACCTCCGCATCGATCGATTCAAAATATGAAAGGACAGCTGCAAGACGAGGTCACACTTTACCTTGACGAAAATAAATTTGGGCATATATTGAAATGTTGATCTCTGAATGGGGTGGTCCAGGCAAAAGCAATGGCTTAATTTGGGTTGTGACTTGTGGGAAGATAGGCTACTGGCCTATTCCAGGCGTTTAGTTTGTTTGGGAGGAGCGCGAAAAACGGCGAGCGATAAAAAATCCTAGGGGAGGAGTGTGGGGAGGAGAAGGCGAAAGACTTTTCCAGTAAAAACACTTAGAAGCCTAAGTGAACATAATTACAGTGCTTGTAAGGTCTAGTATCATTGACATTGTAAAAACGTGGAATTGGCAGTGAATAACAGTGCAGTTGACTGTGTAAAAATATAAAATTGACAGTACAGAAAAGTGAGCTTGGAATTTCAGTCATGAAATTGGCAGTGCAGGAAGGTGTAATTGGCATTGTAGAAACGTGAAATTGGCATTGAAGAAAAGTAAAACTGGCATTGTAGAAACGTGAAATTGGCATTGAAGAAAAGTAAAACTGGCATTGTAGAAACGTGAAATCGTGAAATTGGCAGTGCAGAACTGTGCAATTGGCATACTTACATTGACATGAAATTAGCAGTCAGAAGGAAAGTGGAATTGGCATTGTAGAAACATTAAATTGACAATGAAAAATATGAGACTGGCATTACAGAAACGTGAAATTGGCATGGCCGTGCAGAAAAGTAAAATTAACAGTACAGAACTGTGCAATTGTCATTGAAGAAATGTGGAATTGAAATCGGCACTGTAAATTGCCAGTGCAGAAATGGTAAAAATTGTTATTGAAGAAATATGAAATTGGCATTTAAAAACGTGCGACTAGCACTGAAAAAAGGTTAAACTGAATTAACATTATAGAAACATGGAATTGTACAATTTGTGGAGCAGCAACGTGAGATAAGCAGTGCAGAAACATGAAATGGTATTGAAGAGCTAAATTTCACTTGACTGTAGAAACCTAATATTGGTAGTGCAGAACTGGCATACCTACATTGACATGAATTTGGCAGTAAGAAGGAAAGCGGAATTGGCATTGTAGAAACATTAAACCGGCAATGAAAAACGTTAGATTAGCATTGCAGAAACCTGAAATTGGCCTGGCCGAGCAAAAACGTGAAATTTACAGTGCAGAACTGTGCAATTGGCATTGACGAAATGTGGAATTTAAATTGGCACTGTACATTGGCAGTGCAGAAATGGTAAAATGAAGAAATACGAAATTGGCATGGGGTCTAAGTAAGCGGAAAGGAGCCGGTCAAAAGGCTCTCGAACAAACACGAACTTAAAATAACTCTTTAGCATTCTCGTAGCTTCTTCCGTGGGGTAGGCAGTTAAGAATTCAAAGTTTCTTCTGTCGTGAATCTTGTCTGTCTGGCTAGTAACGTTCCTATTAACGATTTCTATCAAAGGTTCCTCCCCCCGCCCTCCACCCCCGCGCGCTTTCCTTTTTCTTCTTCCCAGGTTCCTCGCGCTTACTTTTAACCTCTTCCCATTTCCAAACCTGAACGAAAAATTAAGAGGCCTCTGCGGGGGAGAGAGCTGAGCTTACGATTCATTTCATCATTCATCTGGCAAATTTTTACATGTAAAATATTTCAAAAAATAAATTGGGACACATATTGTAATGTTGGTCTCTGAATGGGTCGTGATATAAAGATCGTGTTAGATCTTGCGAAGCACCTCTACAACTCTTAGAGGAGTTCGATAGAAATGTGGTCTCGATATCGAGTCGAGCACAATCATACACTTGTTTTTGTGACCTAAACAAAGACAAAACCCTGCCTAAATATAACTAACTAAAGAGCGAGATCTACGGTTACATGTACTGCGATAATGATAATCTTTTATATACCGGCAAAGGATCATATTTCAGGTGTTTAGCCACGTCCCAGCTAATCTTGGTATCTGGCATTCTTTATCCAGCGTCGTCTGAATATAACCAGCTGATTTTGATCGCTGCTTGTTCCTTAACTGGGAATGTTATGAATTTTTATTTTTGGTCAGTCTTTCACATTTCTCTTTTCTTCCCGCAGGGGTAAACTTCTTGAAGTGCCATTCCATTGAAGCACTTATCTTTCACATGTCTCTTTTGTTTCTGAAGGCAAGTTAGAATTTAAAGCCGGTGCCTTATGAAGCTTGCCGGCATAAAAGTCTTGGCGTTTTATTCCATTGAAGCACCGTATGATTCATTTTATCATTCATCCGATGAAAAGTTTTTTCCGGCCCTATCCCCCACCTGGGGGCAAGGAACTAAGAGAGAGATGAAAAGTTTTACATGTAAAACAATTCCGAAATAAATTGGGCACATATTGAAATGTTGATCTCTGAATGGGGTGGTCCAGGCAAAAGCAATGGCTTAATTTGGGTTGTGACTTGTGGGAAGATAGGCTACTGGCCTATTCCTTTCCTTTTTCTTCTCCCCAGGTTCCGCGCGCTTACTTTTAACCTCTTCCCATTTCCAAACCAGAACTGAGAAAGAGACAGAGAGAGAGCCGAGTTTCCCAGTGCCAAGCACCAGAAAGTTTAAAGTTGTTCGACGGATGTTGTCTGTTAGATCGCTGGACGGTACGCTGGTAAATCGGTCAACTTGACAACATCAATTTTGATACTCATCTTTGATGAAATGGTTTTGTGTTTCCTTCTAATAAAAGCTCCTACAATATAAGCTTGGCCGCCAAAAAGTCCTTTGAGCGAAAATAATCCCAGGAAATAATGTTGGAATTTTACCGTATTTCTAGTCCAAAGCTGACGAATGAAGTCTTACTTTGGCGCCAATATAGACTTAGCCTGTTCCAGGCTCTCGGTAGTTGGGGGCGAGCGAAAAAAGCGGGCAAAGGAAAAAACGAGGTGGAGACTAAGGCTCGCTCGCCTTAGTCTCCCCCTCGGTTTTCCTCGCACGCCCGCTTTTTTCGCTCCCCAGCTACCGAGAGCCTAGTCTCCCCCTCGGTTTTCCTCGCTCGCCCGCTTTTTTCGCTCGCCCCCAGCTACCGAGAGCCTGGAACAGGCTAATATAGACTGTGAGTGGAGGGGAGCGGCCAAAAATTAATTACATGCTTGTTCGCAGGCGAACAACATTGAGTTAAGCTGATAATTAAACAAAACTGTTTTCAGAGATGGCAATAACCACGATAGTGCATGTAGGAATATCTGGCTAGAGCAATAAAAACCCGGTCTGAATGGGGTTAAAGGAGCCATTTGATAAGTAAATTAATACTGGAACTAGTTGTCATTATGTGTGGCCTTATGAGCCCCTACCAGGGAGGAGGGGGAAGGTTTCCATGTTCCCTTGTACCCCCCCCCCCCCAAAAGTATAATAATCACAGCTCTTAGTTTCTTTGTTGTAAAATCATTACATGTAACTGCTCAGTTTATTTTGCAACAATTTGTTTTTGTATGCATACCTGAATTTTTTGATTGATACAATGATGCAAACTTTATTGCTTTCACTTTTGCCCCCTTCTTCTTAATTTATACTGTTAATTTATTATAATCAATGTTATGTAATTCTAATGTAATTGTACTGTATGTAATTCATTGTAAGTAGCGTATTGCATACAGTGGCGGATCCAGGGGAGGGCCCCCCGGGGGGGGGGGCGGATCCCCACCTTATTTTTTTCGAAAATAGCGCATTGTCTTTAAAGTGCCTGAATTATCTTTGCAGAATTCAACATTCATAGTCAAGCGGGCCCCTCCTTAGCTAAAGGTCTGGATCCACCACTGGCATATATCAATATTATTATTATCAATGTAATGCAGTTTTGTTGTAAGTAACGTACTGAATACTGTACTGTATGTAGTTCATTGTAAGAAGCGTATTACATATAAAATTTTTCTCTTGACGAACCAATAACCCTGAAATCATTGTAATATAATTCTATTGGAATATTATTCTATACAACGTTAAGGTATGTTAGTTCACTGTAAACTGTGTTGTGGAATGTTGTTAAATAAAATGTTAAAAAGATGCAAACTTTTCTTATTATAGATATACTGAGTGTCGATACTGAGTGTGATATCATTATAAGGACATCGATAAGGACAGTCTTTCGGCTGATACACACAGAATCATAATACATGGGCACGCGTAGATGTGGAATTTCTCTTGGAGTGTTCACCTCGATAGCGCAGCGAACGAGTCAGCCACCTACACAGACAATCTTTTGGCTCGTCACGCATTCCTCCCCCACGTTTGGCGAGAAAAGATTGCGTGACGAGCCAAAAGAACGTCTGCTGCATAGGAGGCTACGAACGAGTGAGATATCGAGATGAACACGAGAAGAGAAATTCCATATCTACAAGCAACCGTGTATTAGCGGAGCTCTCCAGGGGCCCGAAGGGGCGCAGAGCGGAGCCCCATAACTATCCTGCGAGGATAGAAATTGAGAAAACCATGCGTTTGAGTTTTCATGGTCATCGTGGCTAGCGGCATGGCGACGACGTCGCCCAAAATGGCGGCCATACCCCAGAAAAAGCTTAAGTGTTTGATATTGACCATCCACCTTTCGTTAAAAGTTACCTATCGTAGAAGTTTGTAGGACACTGCACATTTTTTTAAATCATGTTGAAAATCGACTAGGGATATTTCATTTCGCCTACACGAATCGATTGCGTGAAAAGGCGACAAAATCTTTGGCGGTTGCTCAACCGCGGGAATAAAAACTTGTGAAGAAAGTGAGCAGCAGAAAATATTTCTTCGTTATTATTTTTCACCCCATCACTTCAGAGGTTTTTTCTCACATCAAAAAAATGATCTGGACATTTCACATCAACTTAAACGAAGCCATTGCATGAAAAGGCGCCAAAATCTTTGGCACGCTGTTCACGTTTAAAGCTGAATGAAACACGCGAAGAAAGCTGCTGAAGAACATAGATTTTCGTGGATATTTCTCGCTCTATTTACCCATCTACATCATGGAAACGTATTCCAAATCATTTAGGACAACCTTGTAACGGGAAGATCCGAAGTAATTGCGGACTTGAACATGATATATCGGACAACAAGTCAAATAAGCGATGTCCAGGGCTCGACCTGCGGCTGAGCAAGGCTGAAAATCACTGAATTGAGCTCAAATAAAAGTGAACTCATAACCGATCAAGTTCCCTGAAGTGAAGGACAAAAGACTGTTAAAGGCTACACCGATGGAAAGAGAGAAATTGATCTTCGTTGATAATTCATATAATGTATATGTCGGCGGTGTTGGAGAAAGCTTACAACGAAATTGCCGTGTTCGTCTCTGATATTATTGGGCTGGTTTGAAAGCTTTGCCGTGCAGAATATACAAGCCTTCTTCAATAATGAGGTAACAAACGTTAATGTATGCACTAAGCATAAGCCTAATTTTATATTGACAGAATTTACTTTATTTATGAACAAATTTGAAGTTGTGTCGCTTTTCACGTCTTCTCGTAAATATTTATCAAACCTGTAAACAAAATAACTCACGCCACGGCAAACTGAGAAAATCGCGGCGGCAATTAACCAAAACAAACTCTGAAAATTGATGGTGCCGGTTATGTAAGTCATTTCAAAACAGTTTTTGTGTAAGAATTGTGGCAGTTTGTGATTTGGAAAGTGGTGCACGCTAACTTAGAATGAGCTTACAATGTTGTTTTGACTGTTTGAACCATCTTCTTTTCGTTGCGGTTTAGTGGGATGATTAACTAATTCTGTTTTATCGTACGCATTGCTAAGTACCTAAGAGAATTTTATGTAGAGAACTGAATGAATTTTCTTCATTTCTGGTAAGTATAAATATGCGGTAGGTAAAGTCTGAACTCACTCAGCCAAGCACAGGTAACTCGCAACGAAACCGGCGAAATATTCGTTTACGCATCGAAGAAGCAGGGACAAGAGAAACAAAACAAATGCAAGCGAGCCGAAATTGTGATTTTGATCCGTGAAGGCAGCGTGGCCTAGTGGTTAGGGCGCTGGACTTGTAATCCGGAGGTCCCGGGTTCAAATCCTCCTCCCTGCCACTAGATGGATTTGTCTTCGGTGGTCCCGAATTCAACTCCTCCACGCTTTGTATATAGCCAACTGGTCAGCCTCCTGCCAGTTGGGATTTTTAACAAGTTTCTGTTTCATTTATAATATTTGTTTCACTATTTACAGTGTCCTCAATTAGTACAGCCGTGCTAAACACATTGACACTTAAATAAAGTGATTTATTATTATTATTATTATTATCCGTGAAGCTAAATAATTTGTTTTCAAAATCCAATAGTGAACATCACTAGTCTAAACGAAATATTTAATAAACAATGTCTGTCTATAAATGATCAGCCTGTGGAACAGGTATCGTCCAAAAAATATCTTAGAGTATACCATATTTCTTTGAATAATAGTGGAGCTCCTCCGCACGCGCAACCGTGGGCCGACGACGCTCGGCTTCCGGGGATGGAACCGGCGCGCAACTCGCGGAGGTTCTAGTCGAAAGTAAAAATTCCAGTATAAATTCCAGAAAATTCACGACAGCTTTACGAGAGGCATTTTCGCGAGACCACCAGATTCTAGTCTTTATCATTTATAGCAGAATCCTTTGTCAAACTTTTTCATTGTTCAATAACCTTTAGCTTTTGATTGTTTATCTCATCTGGACACAGGCAACAACCAGCCCGTAAGTTAATCCTAATATTCTAGTCTTTCGGCCGGTTACTGCGTTCCATCGCGTCGTTGCCCTCACAGAAATGCACATTGTAAAGATATTATTAGAAACAGTCCTAGCCCTCCTTGCTTGCGCGATCTAATACAACTGAAAAGCTCGTCATACAACTTAAGAGGACAAAACATTCTCAATCTACTTAAAGTGCATACTACTAAGCACAGGCTTAAAATCTTGGCGATATTTCGCCCCTAAACTATGGAACAGCCTCCAAGACTCCATCAGATCTTCACTTCACTATAAAACCTTTAGAAAGTCACTGTATGCTGCATAGATATTAGTCATCATTTGTAAATAATCGTATATATTTTATAACATTTCGCTCATTTTTAAACATTTTTTTCCCTTTATTGTTAAATTAAAATTTACAGGACAATTACATGCGGTAGAATTACTTATAGTAGAGTTACTTACATAACAGTACATTAAGTTACAATGCAATTAAATTAAAAAAGGGAAGCGTAATTGTAGAATGAGCGTGTGAATGCGTGCGTGTGGAATGTGTGTGGAATGTGAGTGTCATTATGTAATAGACTTAATATATGCTGGTAACGTTCATTCAAGGCGGTTCGAATAAATTGTACACGTTGGTTGGAGTTCGGCTCTCGAAATCGTCATGGTGTCAGGAGAGGGAACAGCGGATCATGATGCCAACCTTAAGGAAATTTTACAAAGGGCACGAGAGATCGACATGAAACTTTCCCCAAAGAAATGCAAGTTCCGGCTTGATCAAGTGTCTTACGTTGGCCATCAGTTCACAAAGGGTGGTCTCAAGCCTGATGAAGCCAAAGTTAAAGCTATCAGAGAGATGCCAACTCCTAATGACCCAGAGGCACTCCGGCGATTTCTTGGCATGGCCAATTATCTTCACAAGTTCATTAGCAACTTCAGTGAGAAAACAGCGCCACTACGCGAATGGCTGCGGAATGACACACATTGGAGCTGGGAGCAAGTACAGCAACGAGCCTTCGAAGCCCTCAAGGCAGATATCTCTCAGCCACCTGTTCTGAGGTACTTCGACCCCTCAAAGTCTGTCACACTGTCTGTTGATGCCTCAAAGAGTGGTCTTGGTGCTGCATGCTTGCAAGATGGTTGCCCTGTGGCCTATGCTTCACGTGCCTTAACGGAAGCCGAAACACGATATGCCCAAATCGAGAAGGAGCTTCTCGCAGCTACATTTGCATGCAAGAAATTTCACGATTTCATCTATGGTCGACAAGCTACCATCGAGACGGATCACAAGCCTCTAACAACAAGCCTCTTCACTCAGCTCCTGCCCGTCTTCAACGTATGCTCTTGTTGCTTCAGAAGTACAACTTGAAGTTCGTTTTCAAAAAGGGAACTGAGCTTTATGTAGCGGACACATTGTCACGCGCCTACACTGATGAGGAGCCAGTTTTTGAGGCTGATGAGCAGATGGACATCCTGTCTCTCACGTCAATTTCCCCTGCACGTATGGCCGAACTTCAGAGACATACTCTTGCAGATCCTGTTATGCAGAAAGTTGCTCATTTTATCTGTAATGGCTGGCCAGCAAAGTCCAAGAGTATAGCCCCAGAGGTACAACCATTCTTTCCAATACGAGATGAGATGATCGTGGATGATGGAATCATCTTGAAAGGCCTGAGAGTGGTGGTTCCAGAAACGTTGCGCAAAGAATACGTTCAGCAACTCCACAAGGGGCATCCTGGGATAGATGCTACGAAGAGAAGAGCAAGGGAAATCGTGTATTGGCCTTCTATGATGCTCGACATTGATTCTGCCGTAGCGTCCTGCCAGCCTTGCAACAGTACCAAACCTCATCAGCAGAAAGAACCGCTTCTTATGCACCCGGTCCCAGACCTCCCTTGGTCCCTTGTAAGCGCGGACATATTTGATTGGAATGGTTTGCAGTACCTGATACTCGTTGACTCCTACTCTGGTTGGTTCGAAATGAACACCCTCAGTGATTTGTCGTCCAGAACCGTGATCCAGAAGATGAAGCGACACTTCGCTGTCCACGGCATTCCAACCAGGCTGCTAACGGATAATGGTCCTCAATTTTCAAGCAGAGAATTTGAGAAGTTCGCCAGTGAATGGAGCTTCGAACATGTTACCAGCAGCCCTTATTTTCCTCAGTCCAATGGTCTGGTTGAAAATTCAGTTAAGCAAGCCAAGAACCTGCTTGACAAATGCAAGAAGGATGGCTCTGACCCGTTGCTTGGCCTTCTCAACCTCAGGAACGTTCCAAGAGATCAAATCCTAGGTTCTCCTGCTCAGCGATTGATGTCCAGGCGCACAAGGTGCGTTCTTCCAGTTGCTAAAAAACTTCTCACTCCCAAAACACTCAACAGCAGGGACGTGTCCTCGCGTTTGAAGTTGAAACGTCAACAGCAGAAGTATTATTACGATCAGCATGCCAAACCTCTCCCACCTCTCAGTCCACAGCAGGTTGTGCGACTTCAGACCAATAAAGGATACCAGAAATTGGGCGTCGTTAAGCAACCCGCCGCACAGCCACGGTCGTACATTGTTCAAGCTGAAGGAAAGGAGTACCGCCGAAACCGAAGACATCTACTGTCTGTTCCGGAACCAGTGACAGACCACGATGTACCTCCTCCTTCCTCACCTGTTGTATCATCCGACCATAATGTACCTCCTTCCCCGACTGTTGCGTTTCCAACACCCGAGACGCCTGCCAAATCTGCAGTCACACAGCAGTCTTCGGCAAATACACCCGTCAGACCCCAGGTCCCAGCTCGTGGCCCAGAAGGTTATGCTACCAGATCCGGGAGGATTTCAAGACCGAATCCGAAGTTTCAGGACTATGTTACTTGACTGGAAACATTGAACTTCTATGAGCTTGCTCAGTCACTAGGATTGTTAATGACACTGTTTTGACTGTTTTGCCTTCTGATTTATTCCGCCTGTTATTTTGTTTTCATAAGCTTTGCTATAATGTGCTTATTTGCAAAGGGGGATGTAGAATGAGCGTGTGAATGCGTGCGTGTGGAATGTGTGTGGAATGTGAGTGTCATTATGTAATAGACTTAATATATGCTGGTAACGTTCATTCAAGGCGGTTCGAATAAATTGTACACGTTGGTTGGAGTTCGGCTCTCGAAATCGTCAGTAATCTTAAAAGTACACGTTGCTAGCAATATTACAAAACACATAATAGGTTTCAATTTTTTTTTGTCGCAACTTAGATTGACATTGCAATACGCAGTTGACAGTGCAATACTTACGTAAACAAGAAACACGAACACACATACTAACTACTAAATAAAAGCTGCCCAAGTTTCTTTAAATTGTTTTAGCTGGTTGTTTTTCACAGCTAAAGTGCGAAGAATGACGAGTTTGTCCTTTAGGCGCGAAAGAAAGATGCCAACGCTTGCATTTGTGGAGAAAATATGGTATCTTGCAATTATTATACAGTAGGTGAGGGCAAACCCGTTGTTTGAGTCGCGATCCTGATGCCAGCGTATAGGAACAAATTTTAAAACAAATTTCAAACAAAACATCACAACATTTGTAAACCTTTCACTTATAGTAATTTATATACTTATATTTCCTCATTCATGTGTCGCATATATTCTAAAGAAAACAGTAACAGAACCAATTAAATTCGCGGATTTCCAATGGAAGACGACTGAGTTTCTACTAAAATAGACACAGGAGCCATCACACGTCTTTACACCGTCCTTACATTTGGCTGACTATGTTCTTTACTCCCGGGTTTATAATCTTTGGGCCGCATAAAATTTTCTCGGCTATATTTAGCAGGCATTACCGTTGAATTGTTCCACGTGGGATTTTCTATGCAAGGTCTAGGTTGAAAGTTATATTTTGCCCCAAACACGCGGTGGTCAAATCTTGTCGTTCTACAATAACGTGAGAAGTCAGGTGTAGCCATCGCAGGTTTCTCACCATCATTATCTCTCTGGCCGAATTTTCTCATCTGGTTCTCGTAGGTGCCGTGCACCCCAACATACGAGTCACACACATTTGACATGTTCTTAAATTTTGGCATAAACGAAGCCGGCGGGTCATGATGCAGTCTAGGGTCGTGGAAATACCTTTTAGTCAAGTTCTTCATCCACAGTCCTATCTGTTGATCAGCGAACGGGTGACATAACATCTTATTCTCGTCTTGCGCCAGAAATTTGTGGATGACATCTCCTGTAAAAATCACGAATCCTTCATCAACCCAGGTTATGCCTGCTTCGCAGTGGAAATGTCCCCAGACTAAATTGCTGGTCGGTCGCGAAGGAAGCTCGGCTATAATTCTCTTTAAACACACGAAGTAATCGTCGTCGAGCTTGAGAAGATACTGGAAGTCAAAATTAGCTTTAGCCCATTCGATTTGATTTAGAAAGCGCAGTCCGAATTCCATTCCTCCACGAAGTGGTTGAAATTCCAGGTCCTGAAACTGATTTCTTTCTTGAACTAAATTGATGCGTTTATCACGATCGTTAATGAGACCATCAGTAACGAAGACGCATTTGACCTGTTTGAGATAAATAAATCAACTGCGATTAGGCAAAGCAAATTTCTCCTGACTGTCATTAGCACAGCCCAGTGACCGATTATTAGAAAATTCGTAATCTGATTGGCCACACATTCACCTACTCTCGACGACAGTAGACTCTCGGAGCGCGCGCAGCATTGTGAATGTAACTTTATTTCAACACAGTAAAATCATCAGGACTTAAAATACATAATACTTATTTAAAATTACTTAATAATTATTTTACATAATAAATTTAAGTTGCATTAATGAACTTACTTCAAGAAAAAATCACACCTCTTCAGTAAAAGAGATTAAGTTTGACAACAACAGCATTAGTGATTCTCATGAGCTGTCGTCTGCTTTCAATAATCATTTTTCTAGTGTTGGACTGAAACTTATTGATGATATTCAACAAAGTGGAAATATTCCATCCTATTTTGATTACCTTGAGGAGACCGAGCATAGATTTGAACTCAACACGATAGAATGCTCAAAAGTATTCTCTCTATTGTCTAAACTCTGTAAATCTAAAGCGACGGGCCTGGATAAAATCTCCGCACGTCTTCTTCGCGAGTGTGCTGATTTGGTCGCCAGCTCTCTTTGCTGTATCTTTAATAGATCTATTACATCTGGTATATTTCCCACAGAATGGAAATTCACTAAAGTCGTTCCACTTTTCAAACAGGGTGAACGTTCAGATTTAAATAACTGTCGTCCTATTTCTATAATTCCTGTTGTCGCTAAAGTCTTTGAGAGAATCGTTTACAATCAATTTTATGAATATTTAACTGAAAACAATCTAATTTCCAGTAGTCAATCAGGGTTTCGTTCATTTCACTCCACTGCTACCGCCCTGCTTGAAGCCACAGATAGCTGGGCTTTTAATATTGACAAGGGCAACGTTAATGCTGTTGTTTTTCTAGATTTGAAGAAGGCCTTTGACACCGTCGATCACACAATCTTGCTATCAAAATTGAAAGCCTTTGGTGTCACAGGTGTCACGTATAACTGGTTTAATTCCTATTTGGATGATCGAAAACAAAAGTGTTTTGTGAACGGTTGTCTCTCGGACATTAAACCGCTATTGTGCGGCATCCCCCAGGGTACAATCCTAGGTCCACTTCTCTTTTTACTCTATATAAACGACTTGCCCAACTGTCTCTCTATTTTTGGTATTAAGGCCAACAAAGTTTAAACAGAACGTCAAAAAATATAGATATTTATCGACATTCTATATTTAATGGAACATTCACGGGGTTATACATTTAGACTGATTGCTTTCGCTTTCTATCGACTTTAATAGTTGGCGTGGGGCTTCACCCCTTGCCAACTATCAGCTGATAGAAATCACGAACTCGCCGTCGAATTATTAATTAAAGCACTTCTACAACAACAACAACGTTCACTTGTACTGCACAATTACATGACATGATTACAAATATAAATTAAAAATACAAACAGTAACTGGTCACCCAACATAACTTAAAACCTAAACTAGTTGGGTGGCCTACATTTATTAATTTAAAATATACACAGGTCAGAATCTACACCATGTATTTACAACATTTTCACTTGGTACAGCTATCTACACAACATATAGTAGGTATCAGTTATCTGCACCATAAACAGTAGACACGTCATGTAAATAGGAACTTATGTGATTTGACATAATAACACAGCTTACATACATAGAAATTTCAAAGTGACTATATGCCAGGTGTTTTCCATGCAGTACATAAAGAATTTTCCGTATTCTCCTGACGCCCCTTTCCATGACTCCTCCAGGTGTAATAGCCCATACCTCTCGCTCTGCAAAATTGGTGCCCTACCAAATCTCAACATACCTTATAAAATAAATATTTTATTTACCTGACTGTGTGTACAGTGTCTCCACCATGTGGACCTTATTGCCTGCCTTCTTTCAAACTTATGTGGTGCACTGTTTACAAAAACCAATAGCAGCAATTGTTCCTTGTCATTTCCCAAATCTTTGAAGTTCATCATTGGAATGGAATCATTTGGGCGTACAGTAGCTGGAATGGAATCATTTGGACGTACAGTCGTTGCAATCCAATGGAATTGAGAGATGAATGTGTTGTTACCTAGTAACACATACATGTCTTGTTGTGTTACCTTGTAAACCATCAACACTAGAGAGCTTGCAAATCCTAAACTGAACAGTAGGTAAAAAAGGTATTTTACCCTACACTTCATGACGTGTGACGGATCGCAATCCAATTGCTTAAATTGTGCACAGTATTTTATAGACAGGACAAAGTTGCCATCTAAGAGAAAAGTAAGGAGAAAACACCTCGATTAGTCGTAAGAATGATCTCCTTATTTTTTGCTATGGTTTAATTTTAATGTTAGGATGCATAGTATCACTAGTTGATGGGCTTTTGATTCTCCTTAACTGTCTGATAACGTTTATATTGCGAGGACAAATTACGCATTGATCATTTCAAAAATAACAGTGTTGAAAATTGTGGTAGATATTTTGAAGTGCGGACAAACTTGACTCCTCTGTGTCCTGTGGTAAGGGCAGACGGTGACGTATTTTTATAATTTGGTGGACATGCAAAGGCTGGCTTCTGATAATATTGCTTAAGTGCCTTTGACTGGTGATAAACAACTCATATATACATACTAGGGATAGTTAACACTAAAGCTGCCCCCGCTGTTATCTTTTTTTTTCTCAGCGTATCCGTTACTACAGTCAATTATTTCGCTTGATATTTTGATTATTCTATTTTCTAAATTGATTGAAAATCAGTTTTCTGCTTGGAACAGTCTTTCGATAATTCAGAAGAAAGTACAAATTTTTCTCGTGTTCTGCTCACAAAGCATCAATTGTTTCTGGCCTTCTCTTTTTCAAGATCTTGGGACGAGGACGTGACATTTAAAACAAACTTTCAGTATGAATTGTTGAAGCCAAGTAGATAAGTAAAACAAAGCCAAATTATGCAAAAATTCTGAAGAATTACATGTAATAATCACGTAAATTTAATTACACTAACGCGTCCCCATATTCCTGAGATCATTTTGCTTTTTTGCTGTTATGAGCAATCTCAGCGAGGATAAACTTTGGTAATAGCCAAACGTTTTAAAACTACCATTCGATACCAGCTGTTTTCAGATTTTTTGTTTCAATACATTAGGGCTGGGAGCTCAAGCAACAATGACTAACTTGACAGCTGAGCTCGAAACGGATGCCAAAGATTTCTCACCTCTGTCGATGTAAACGCCTGCCGTGAGTTTTGATTATCTCAAGAACTCTTTTGAATTCTCTTTCCTTCTTGACAAGTCTCAGTAACAAATCTTACTTAAATGCCTAAAGACTGATCGAGTCTTTTATCTTTTATTTCTACCACTTGAGTTTTTTTCAACGTTAAGATGGTGGCAAACAAGGACACAATGTTGCGGACACATTGTTGCTCATGATTGTTTCTATGTTGCGCAAAACGGGAAACATTTGTTGCAGACACAAAATGTTTCTGAAAGAAATCAGAAGCATTTTTGTGTCTCGGACACAAATTCTGTGTCCGCAACAAATGTTGCGCGCTCGGGCAAACGGGGAAACATTTGTGTCCGCAACAATGTGTCCGCAACATTGTGTCTTCGTTTGCCACCGCCTTTATGATGTTCCAGCTAAGAGCCGAAAGCACCGGATTGATAGCTGGCTAGTTATACATGTGTCTCAAGTGAAAACTTTCTCACTTCTCTGCGAGTTTCAAAGCTCGTGGTATCTTTTAAAAACTTTCCTTCGTTAACTCTTCTTGAACTTATCGCAGCTGGTAACTTAATATCTTGGTTGTGGCCTGAGTCTTTCAAACCCCTCGTGTAAAGTGTGATTTGTGTCTGACAAATCTCGATTTAGGATTTGAGTCTGTCAATCCTGCGAGCGAACGAGAGCTGCTCGCAACGCGCAAACAAGAGAAATTTCTAGACCAATACGTACTATTCGCTTGGTTTTGATCATATCAATTGCGTAAGTTTCGGCTTCTAGACATTGGGCAATCAAGAAAGCTCGGAGAAAACTGCAGCAACCCAACTGCAATCAACGTTTGCAAGCGTCGTTTGTTGACTTGTTGTCATTTGTGCACGTGCTCACGCTTTGGTTTGTCATTATCACTCAATCATCGTTTATCTTGCGTCATCATTGACCAATCACTGTACAGGAAATTTATCACACCTACCGATACTACTTGCGGGCACACTTTGGGCAAATCGAGATTTTGTCTGGTATACTATATATATATATATATATATATATATATATATATATATATATATATATATATATATATATATATATATATATATATATATATATATATATATATATATATATATATATATATTTCAAATTTTCTTGAGTGGAACGGTTTTCATAGAGCGCTCAACTTTTAAGGAGCGGTGCTAAATTATTCAAAAAGGTTCCAGGCTTCAATAGTATCTCATCGATTTATTGCTACAGCTCTGTTTCGTATGGTCAAAAGATGACCACACTCTTCAGGCAATTTTTTTCGAATGACCGTTAATTTGAATGCTGGCGGTTTTAAATACAAGATACAAAGTATACAAAATATGGTTGCTAGGTAGCAGTTGTTTAGATTACGTTACTCTAAAGTTCTTGAGGACAAATCTATTTCTATGGGGGCATGAACTCGCTAATTCGTTGCGTTTGTTTAAGCTGCAAAGATCTTTTTTACAGATAATAATGAACTTTTCGTGCAGACATAGATTACATTTTTTGCTAATATTGTTGTAGGGTTGGCACTTTTTTAGCACTTTCCATTTAATTTGAAAGGCTTTTTTCGCGTCTTTTAGGGTCCAAATGTGCTTTGACAGTTCAGTCTCATTTCGTTTGTTGGCGTGTCTGAAGGATGCGTTGTGGTTTCTGTAGCGTTCCTTAAAGTTTGTTGCTAGTCCGACATATGATTCGGTGGAAGTTTCGCTCGTGACTGTTGCTTGATAGACAACATTGCTTTGGAGGCATTGACCTTCTAGTGGACATTCGTTCTTTTTCCCCAAGATCCACCCGCTACACAAGATTTTCAACAGACATACTCTTAAGCTCAGCTACTCATGCATGCCAAACATGAAATCCACTATCGCATCGCACAACAAAAGCATTCTCTCAAATGTCACGCCAGCACTACAACAATCACGCGATGGATGTAACTGCAGGAAAAAGAACGAATGTCCACTAGAAGGTCAATGCCTCCAAAGCAATGTTGTCTATCAAGCAACAGTCACGAGCGAAACTTCCACCGAATCATATGTCGGACTAGCAACAAACTTTAAGGAACGCTACAGAAACCACAACGCATCCTTCAGACACGCCAACAAACGAAATGAGACTGAACTGTCAAAGCACATTTGGACCCTAAAAGACGCGAAAAAAGCCTTTCAAATTAAATGGAAAGTGCTAAAAAAGTGCCAACCCTACAACAATATTAGCAAAAAATGTAATCTATGTCTGCACGAAAAGTTCATTATTATCTGTAAAAAAGATCTTTGCAGCTTAAACAAACGCAACGAATTAGCGAGTTCATGCCCCCATAGAAATAGATTTGTCCTCAAGAACTTTAGAGTAACGTAATCTAAACAACTGCTACCTAGCAACCATATTTTGTATACTTTGTATCTTGTATTTAACCGCCAGCATTCAAATTAACGGTCATTCGAAAAAAATTGCCTGAAGAGTGTGGTCATCTTTTGACCATACGAAACAGAGCTGTAGCAATAAATCGATGAGATACTATTGAAGCCTGGAACCTCTTTGAATAATTTATATATATACAGATGTTTGTGAAGAGTATATATATATATATATATATATATATATATATATATATATATATATATATATATATATATATATATATATATTGCGGGGGCAATAACTTGCCTAGGCTGAATTGCTTTCAGACCTTTCAAAATATAACAAACAAAGTATGCTAAATAATCACACAGTTTTGCACATATTTTAGATATTTTATAAATCTTTGGCCTCTTTGGTGAAGCATTGGATATTTTGGCTGCTTTGGTAGAGTTTTTGTTAAAAAGCCTTATGAACAACCAGGCTTTCACTATGGAGAATAGGACCGCTTACTTAACTGAAAGTAAAGTAAATGAAATGTAAAGTAGAGACAAATTTTTGCCTCTGGGGTGGTGCAAGCAATGATGTGTATAGGCTTTTCTTTGCTGTCTTTTCAATGGTTGCCAACTGCAGTGAATTCGAAATCCAAATTCTAGTTTTTATTTAATAGTTCAGAGCTATACCTATTATCAGAAGTCCATGGACTTCGACGCACTCAACAAGAGACGACAGCACGACCGCTAACTTCAATCGATGTTATTTGACGATCTAATGTTTCAGTTTGCATGTCGTTCAAAAGGTTTGAAGAAAAGATTACAGCAATTCAAGAACTCGTGACTATACGGTCTGATGAACGCCATGAGTTATTCATAGCAGTGACTAATTTCTCCAAGTTCAAGAAACGAGGAGAACGGAGTAAGTAATCGATGCAAGTTTCTCCCTTTGTATTTGTTACATCAACGACTGCCCACGTTTAATCCTTTTTGCTTGGCATTTTCAAATAACGAGAAATAAGCACACGTCTCTTTCGGCTTCTCTTTACACGCTTCGATAAATTCGTGAGTAATTATTGAGTCTGTATTCAGCATCTAAGCTGTTTGTATGCAAATTGGGACGACAGTGGAATTGCCGGGGGCAGTTTTTGAAGTTGAATATTAAGTGCGCCAAGTATTTTGAAATCTACTCCAAAGGTTTCAAAACAGATGAAATACAAACTGAATGAGGAAAATTCACGAGTGCGGGCAAAAGTATGATATCGAAAAAAAAAATTAACTAGGTAAAACTGTTCAGGTAGCCTTCTCTTCTATAGTACTGGCAAATAATAACTTATATTCTAATTGGCAATGTTTTTCTCACGATTCGCCACCCACTCTAAATCACAGTTCTACTTTAAAGTCACTGAGTACTCGAATAGCTTTTGTTTTAAAATTGGACCGCAGATAGATTCCATCCAATTCCTTCTGGCATTATAACAAGCGAGCGAGACACATCAGGTATTAGTGCACATGGATTAGTAAACACGAAAACTACCCTACGGCCATGTAATGAAACTGGAAGAAAATCAGTAATATTACAATGCCAAAAAGTTTGAACACTCTTAAGTGTAAAGAACCGTTACTTTCATCTTCATTAAAAAACGACACATAGAAAAGCGCGATTAATCCATCCAGGGCGGCGATAAATATTTTCCTGGCGGTCTTATATGCCACAATATCCCACAAATGTCTTACCAAGATCTCTTAATTATACAGGATTTGGCAACGACTAGGTCCAAGGTCCGTTTTTTGATTGAGGCTATTTCAACAAATTTCGGAATAAGTGACGAACAGTCGCCCTAAAAAACATCGATGTACAGTGCTTTGTACTGCACGAAATTCAACCATATATATTCAGATCTCTTTTGATCCCCACCTCTTTTGTCTTGACACCGACATGTCTTGACATCATACAAGACATTCGGTGTATAAACCGACCTGTCCCGCTGCAAATTTCAAAACCACATGAAGCTCGTTATGAAGCTTCATGAAGAATCAATTCCTGTACTATAATTTTACATACTTTTTATATATTAACCTACTCATTAACTAAAAACACGGCGGCTAAATAGAACGTTCTAATCGACATAACATTGAAGACGTCAATCGCTCTACTTAGAGTAAATTGCACCTTCTCTGTGCGTGCAAGTCGATGGCTGAACTTAGGACTGATGTGGCTACCCTGTATAAATATTCTCATTACTGTTATTCTCATTACTTGTATGTTTCTTGCTGTTTAAAAAATTTCACAGATATGGAATATTATAGCTCTTAAATTATGTAGCAATAATATTTCGTAAAACGTTTACAGTAGGCTCGGACCTGAACTGACTCTCCTTCGGAGCCGACCAAATCTTTAATAACAGTTTTAAAGGAAAAAGTAAATGAGACTTTTGAACATCCATTTTGTAGTGAAGACCCTTAACATAGAAAAATTTCGGCCAAACCGTACTGTTAACTTCGTTTGCCATTTTCAATTTTGACAATATCTTGCCGATCATGAATAAACTACATTTATGCTTCATGGAACAAAGAGCGTATGGATATCGATGGCTATGCATGTCGGTCCTTCGATTTGCAGTAAATAAAAGGGGTTATTTGTTTTTCCTAAACTTCTTGTTAAAATCGGATGTTATAAATGAAAAGGACTTATGTAGCAGTAGTTTTTGTAGAACTTTTGCAGTAGGCAGTCCTTTGATCCGCCATATTGGCTCGCCTTCAGAGTCGACGAAAACTTTCATAATTTCCAAAGAAAACTATAAAGGTTGAATCCTAAACCAAGATTAAACACAATATTTCGGCGAGTCATTCTAATAATTTCGTCCCTTTTCACCCTTTTTTACTATTGATATTTAACTATTATGAATAAACTTGATTTATGCTGAATGGAACGTTACGATAATAGTAATAAGGATACCTGCAGAATTATAGTCAATGCAAATCGGTGATGTACCGTGGCTGCCATTTCTTAATATTGCACGATTCTTACAGAGTATTTCTCTAAGTAGCTGAACAGAGTTTTGTTTAAAATAGCTCGACCAGGTGCAGAAGGTACAAGGCAAATTGAATTTTCTGTTTTTGCGGTCGATTCACTTCGCGTACCTCATGTGAATAATGCGAAGAATTTACAAAAGAAGCCGCTACACATAAACGTATTGAAAACACTCTTTCAGATCCTTATAATTTTTAAATTACCTGATGTACGTACTCTTGTTTGAACCTTTTACTTCCCGTATCTTCTAACCACGGAGAATAGCCTCGCTTGCTTGACTCTTAATTTTCCTCCAAAATAGATTGAAACAGCTTCGTTCATCGCGTGCTGGTAGCTCACGATAGGTTGCGTGATACAAGCCGATGATGTGTGTAGGACCCCCGCCTTAGGACCGCTACCTGAAGTAAATTTACACAAGCAGGCATGCGCAGGAGAACTCTCGACTCATCTCTCTGCCTTCCTCGTCTCGTCGAGGACGTCATTTCACCCGATTTGCCGTCGTACAGAGAACGTGAGTATTTTACGCTTGTTTTTGCTTGACAAATGTTCTAATCGACGTTATTTTCAGTTATAATAACGAGAATGTTTATTAGGCTCGCATTTTTCGTGATTGTAGCGTAGAAATACGTTGAAATTCGGAACAAATATGAAAATATTCCTTGCCTGTTCGTCTGTCACAGTTTCAGTTGCTGTCACGAGTGTTCAAGCGGATCGAAAGCGAAGCAAAGATAATAAATAAGTGTAAGTACAGCTGCGGAAATTATGTGAAAATGAGTGTCTTGAAAGCATCTATGGAGCAAATAAAGTAAATGCACATAAATTAATCGATCTTTAGTTGTGTTTTTTATAATTCGTGGAACTTGATGTATGTTGTTTTATTATAAATTCTTGTTTATACTGTTGCTGAGGGAATTGAAACATTCACATGAAGTCAGGATTCTCGACAAGATTCTTAAGCGCTCCAGTAGCGAAAAGCAAAGCCACTGCTTCTTCACGAATGAGATTTTACCTTTTTTCTGCGTCACCTATCTAAACCAGGTCAGATAGTCCATGGGCCCGAGCAGATTTCGGTACCATTTAAAGGGACAAATTGTGAGTGGTATCAGATTAAAGTTCATCTGAAGGAGTTTCAAAATTGAGCTGATAGCAATCACAAAAGAGTAGCTTAGTAGGATTTTTTAAGGGTATAAAATTCTCCTTCTGCATGATAACGAGGCTAAAATTGAGATAGAATTTACAACTCCTATTATGGTCTATTTTTGCTCAATTTCATCTTGCAGTATTGGAAACATGATTGTTAACTAGTTCACTCAATAAAATGGTAAGAGTTTGAATTAATCACTAAAACAGAACAATATACTGTTTGAGGGTCCTGCCTGAATTGCATTCTGGGTAAATCCAAGATGGCGGCCGTACTAAGGTGTACGGTTATTTTGGTCTTAATTATTAATTTAAATCCCTAACAAAGGACAAAGAAATCTCTAAAAAAGATTAAGATTGTATTAAAAACTTTAGGAAACTATTTTTTGCAATTTTGACGGAATCTAAAAGAGAATATTAAATAATTAACTTACAATATCAGTCCAGAAATATTTTCTCGAGGCGCAAAGGGTATCAATATTGTTCTGATTTTTGAAATAAACATTTGTTTCCATGACGTTATTTAGCTCGGTACTGGTTTCCCGATTGTGCACTGCTGCCTTTTTACAGAAAAGCTAACAACTATGTTGGAAAACACAGTTTGTTCTCTACAGTCGTACGCAAATAATTCAAAAAAGTTTGCGCGCGCCAAGATGGCACGTGCGCGTGTTGAACAGAAAGATGACAGAAAAAAGGAATTGTGGTTGTTGCCAAGAGAAACAAGTGTTCTAAATTAAAAGATATTGCATTGTGCTGTCCGGAAATACTTCATTACTAAACCTGATTGCACCATGGAACATTGAATTGGCTGAGGCATTCATTGTCATTGAAATGTTGCATCAGATGTACATGGAGTCACTGTTGTGGTATCGCACCTCGAGGGGATGTTTCCTAAAGGATTCAGTCAATATGTCTCCAGCATTATTCGTGAAAACGTCTTTGGGGCATTTACGGCAGAAGATGTAATATATAGATGATATTTCCCGTAACATTCAGCTTCAGTTGGGTAAAAAATCAACCCCTTTCATGTCCTTTATTGCAGTGATGACAACAGCGACGCTTTAAAAGGACCACAATAGATGGAGAATTGAAATCAGTCCTCAACATTGCTGGAGAAAGCGAAATTCCGTCTATGTTTTATCACCGCAAATGTTGCCATTAAGGCGGGAATTAAATATTGCTCCGAAATAGACACGAGGTGGTTAAAACCCCGCCAAAAAGATCTTCAAATGCAAAAACACAATCTACGATTTGAAAAAAAAAATTGTAATTAGAAAAGCATGTATATGAAATGTTCCAAAAAAATATAGAGCCATTCAAATTTTCGAGCAGACGAAACAATCGACATTATTACAACATTATCTGTCCTTTTCGCGCTTGGCGACGCAAAAGGCCTCAAACTCTCCTCGAATTGTTTGTAATTGACTACAGCTGGCCAGAAATACAACGTATTCTTTAACATCAGTCATCACAATAAGGGAGCAGCACGTAATGCAACAGTATTGATGAATTTAAGGAAGCTAGTTAATACATTTGATACTCAATTATTTCACAAGAAGCTGTTCAGATAACATGACCACACAGCCTATTCACTAGCATTCTCAGCTCATTAGCAGTGATACCTTTAAAGAACGCCTGGTGACAAGGTTGGTGGTCACCCTAGCCGTGAGAGCTGTGCAAAAATGCAGCAAATGTTTCAAAGGAACTTGAGTTACATTGTGGTAATAAGAAGTGTAAACCGCCCAGGAGGGAGCTATAAGTCCTTCTCGCAATTAGGAAACTAAAACGGAACTTTGTCTATACAAATCCGGTCCTGTTCGACCCCAAAAAAATGAAAAACCACTACCTCAGAGTAACACCTCCCTTGCCTTTCTGAAATGTCCCACAGGGTCAGTGGTATCGCTGTCCAAGCCTGACACTTCGGAACCCGACTCCCCCCAGCGACAGTGGCTAAATTAGCAAGAACAAAACAGGGTCAAAACAAAGCATCGTTGACACTTTAACAATGCTGGTTAAGAGCTGTAATCCTCGAGCAAGAATATTATGGAATAATATTTGAACAGACGGTAGAGCACGCATAGAAGAAAAAGTTGCTTTGAATTTAACTGCAAAAGTGCAAAACGTAAGTAGTTGGACTGGGTTGACTAATATATCAGTCCGCAAGGAGGAAGTGTCCAAAAACAATGTGGTCAATGTGCCGCCGCTGATTGGCCACAATTTTCGAAGTTCCTGTTCTTCGCGAGCTCTTCGGAAGATTTCTTTTAAAAGACGTCAATTTATTTATTTATTTTAAGAACGGAATGAAGTTGAGTACGAACAGACTAGACAGCTTTAAGTTCTATGGTGTTCTTATTTTTCAGAAAGAGAACAATGACTATTTCTCAGTCAAAACCGTTAATTAGCATTCAAGTCTAAATGCCGTCTCGTTCCGAATATTTTATGGGTTACACTACCACATTTCACAGGTTTCGAAAGTTTGACAAACTCGCTGTAAGTTGCTCGTGTCGACTTGTGGTGTTTTCTTCTGAGTTGAGTTGTTCTCTTCTGTCTAAAGAACTTCGAAATTTATTTAATAATGATCTCGAGTTGTATCCAGTTTCCTTGCTTTCACTGAAAACAACTTTTATCACTTCTCGTAGAACTAATAGATCCGTCATAACATGGTCATAACATTTGTTCGTATGAAAAACGTCCTTGAAAACTATGGGTTTATGGTAAGTAGGAAAGGTTCGTGTTTGAGCCAAGTGACTCATCAGGCCGGAGCTTATCCCGGTATCTGTAGCATTAAGCGACTAGCACTATTGCTCATTGCTAATCCCCCTGGATAACTTCGCCAGTACCATTTATACACCTGGGTGTAGAGAGGAATTGGTTAATAGAGTAGGCCAAAGTAAAGCTCTGTGGCATTCTTTACAACCGAGTTCTTAAGAAAATAATTATGAGACAAAACAGTGTTGAGTATGGAGCCACAATGTTTGTTTCCCTCTTTAATTTGCGGCACAAATAGGGCGGCCAAAGAAATGTATAATCAGTCGAGAGAACTCTTCCATTAATATTATTCATCTTCACTTAACATTATTTTAGATGCTACTTTGTAATTGATGTCGCATCTGTAATTGAACAACACAATGAAGCCGGAATACACGTTTTTGTGACAATTAAGAAACACGTTCATCCGGGACATCGCAAATGTCAAAATGCTTTATCCTCTAAACAAAGCACTGATTCGATATCAAATTTGCAAGATTTTTATGTTCTTTATGGTAAGAATATGTAAAAAGAAAAAGTTTATAAGATACACTGGCAAGATTTGTAATTTCAATGACGTTAGATAAAACCTCCACGCGCTTTAGTCAAATGAGGCCGCCTCCCGCGCGCATCTGTTGGCTCGAAATGCTTTCTTTTTCATAAGAAAGAGAGATCAGTATAACTCTTATTAACCTCAAATAGTCGGTCCGTATTGTAAAATACAAATCCTTGTTTTTTCTACCTGATTCATTTAAAAACTCGGGCCATATTTTGAAATTCTAACATCAGTCTCGATATATAACAGGTCTGTATTGCGATCCGGCTTTGTTGCCATGGAAACTATACAGAGAATAACCCTTAAGTGCGGCAAAAGCCCTTGGCAAGCATTAGCTGCCTTTCCTGTACTTTGTCAGGCCTCTCTCACAACATTTACGTGTTTGAAGTTTCGATAAAGTGATTTTTCATTACCCTTCGAGCATTAAAATGCAACATTGATTTTGGAAAGATGACGTCAGAAATCACGTGATTTAAGCAAGAAAGCTACTCGACCCTACTCTTTTGGAATTGCTATCACATACCAAAATGAACTAGAATTTTCAAGGATTCGAAAAATATATGATAGCATTTGTCCCTCCGAATGGTACCAAATGCCTAATTTTGGGGTCTGGGCCCTTGGACTAAGATTGTTTCGAAGAAAAGCAAGGCTGATTGAACAGTTGGGAACTATATATATTTCCAATATTTCGGAAGGCACGGCCTTCCTTCTTCAGGGTGTTACAAAGAATGACTCTAAAAGTTAAACGTTACAAATTTAAAATATAGGAAATACGATATAACAACAAAAATTTTGTGGAACCAACTCCTTTGCAGGTCAGCTCTTACACCCATCTCCTGTACAAAGCTCAAGATCCATTCAGCGCATGCAGACAGTCCCAGGTCCAAAACAATTTTCTATCTAAAGCAATTTTGATGAAGGACCAGTCTTTGCTTCACAGATCAAGAAACTCAGGAAGAGATTTACCGGGTGGAACCAACTCCTTTGCAGGTCAGCTCTTACACCCATCTCCTGTACAAAGCTCAAGATCCAATCAGTGCATGCAAACAGTCCCAGGTCTAAAACAATTTTCTATCTGAAGCAATTTTGATGAAGGACCTGTCTTTGCTTCACAGATCAAGAAACTCAGGAAGAGATTTAACGAGTGGAACCAACTCCTTTGCAGGTCAGCTCTTACACCCATCTCCTGTACAAAGCTCAAGATCCATTCAGCGCATGCAGACAGTCCCAGGTCCAAAACAATTTTCTATCTGAAGCAATTTTGATGAAGGACCTGTCTTTGCTTCACAGATCAAGAAACTCAGGAAGAGATTTAACGAGTGGAACCAACTCCTTTGCAGGTCAGCTCTTACATCCATCTCCTGTACCAAGCTCAAGATCCATTCAGTGCATGCAGACAGTCCCAGGTCCAAAACAATTTTCTATCTGAAGCAATTTTGATGAAGGACCTGTCTTGTGGAACCAACTGCTTTGCAGGTCAGCTCTTACACCCATCTCCTGTACAAAGCTCAAGATCCATTCAGCGCATGCAGACAGTCCCAGGTCCAAAACAATTTTCTATCTGAAGCAATTTTGATGAAGGAGCAGTCTTTGCTTCACAGATCAAGGAACTCAGGAAGAGATTTAACCGGTGGAACCAACTCCTTTGCAGGTCAGCTCTTACACCCATCTCCTGTACAAAGCTCAAGATCCATTCAGCACATGCAGACAGTCCCAGGTCCAAAACAATTTTCTATCTGAAGCAATTTTGATGAAGGAGCAGTCTTTGCTTCACAGATCAAGGAACTCAGGAAGAGATTTAACCGGTGGAACCAACTCCTTTGCAGGTCAGCTCTTACACCTATCTCCTGTACAAAGCTCAAGATCCATTCAGCGCATGCAGACAGTCCCAGGTCCAAAACAATTTTCTATCTGAAGCAATTTTGGTGAAGGGCCAGTCTTTGCTTCACAGATCAAGAAACTCAGGAAGAGATTTACCGGGTGGAACCAACTCCTTTGCAGGTCAGCTCTTACACCTATCTCCTGTACAAAGCTCAAGATCCATTCAGCGCATGCAGACAGTCCCAGGTCCAAAACAATTTTCTATCTGAAGCAATTTTGATGAAGGAGCAGTCTTTGCTTCACAGATCAAGAAACTCAGGAAGAGATTTAACCGGTGGAACCAACTCCTTTGCAGGTCAGCTCTTACACCCATCTCCTGTACAAAGCTCAAGATCCATTCAGCACATGCAGACAGTCCCAGGTCCAAAACAATTTTCTATCTGAAGCAATTTTGATGAAGGATCCGGACCAGTCTTTGCTTCACAGATCAAGAAACTCAGGAAGAGATTTAACGGGTGGAACCAACTCCTTTGCAGGTCAGCTCTTACACCTATCTCCTGTACAAAGCTCAAGATCCATTCAGCACATGCAGACAGTCCCAGGTCCAAAACAATTTTCTATCTGAAGCAATTTTGATGAAGGAGCAGTCTTTGCTTCACAGATCAAGGAACTCAGGAAGAGATTTAATGGGTGGAACCAACTCCTTTGCAGGTCAGCTCTTACACCCATCTCCTGTACAAAGCTCAAGATCCATTCAGTGCATGCAGACAGTCCCAGGTCCAAAACAATTTTCTATCTGAAGCAATTTTGATGAAGGAGCAGTCTTTGCTTCACAGATCAAGAAACTCAGGAAGAGATTTAACGGGTGGAGGATGATAAGATACCTTAACGGACAAAACAATTTCATAAGCTTATTGATGCAAAATCATGCATTAAAAAGTTCTGCTTAATTGAATAAATCAGTAATGAGGTATTTAAGTCTTGTATTTTTTGGGTTGGAAATTTTGATGCCAGGTATTTTTTGGGTCTAAAATTTCAGGCTTATGTATTTTTTTTGGGTTTGCAATATGAAGCTCCGTCGGACCCCACCCCCATCATGTATACTTCCAGTACCCCCCTGGGCCAACATGACTTTGAAGCAAGAAAAGAGTGCAAAAAGGCGAAAAACATAACATGACAGTGAAACACAATCAAAAATATTTTGAAATATACCAGTATATACATGGAGTCATGTACATGTATTGTGAGCCTTTCACAGCGATCAAATGCAAAATCCAACACCACTTCTGGTTTTCACTGCCTTGAACTTTGTAAGAGTTTGAAGTGAAAGTGTGTAAGACTTTTGTTGAAAAATGTTATAAAAATAGCACTGTGAAAGAAAATAGCAAAAGATTTAAAGTGCTATTATGATCAAATTTTCACCCCTTGCAGTTTCATGCGTATCGTAAATTTCACGAAACATTTTAAATGCCGTTTTCTGTTTTGAAATATCTGTATTAGTTCCCGAGATATTTAAGCTTTAAAAATATGTAAAATATGCAAATTAGTGGACTGGTGACGTCATTTACTCAACTCAATTCTAAGTCATGTGTAAAAATAGAATTATCTTGGGCAGTTTGCTGTGCACAGAGACCCAGGAAAATTGGCAGACTAATAGTTCTTCAGATGACACACTTACAGTTACAATAAAATTATGTTACCATGGCAACTCACTCTTTTCCAGTCCCCACCAATCTGTTTTCAAGATTTTAGTAATTTTTAGCTCAGAAAAATGAAACCAGGCCAAGACATCTACCAAACCCATTTATATGTTTGACAGAATAAATTCATCCTTTGAGGCATCATTGGCAAATATCAAAACAGAAGGCCAAAATTGGCCAGAAAAGCTTTTAGTATCGGGGGTCTGGTACCCAGTATGTTGCCATGGTAACAAAATTGTTTCACTCATATTGTGGAACACAACTAGTAGAGTATTACTACAGAGAATCAAACATTTCTGATACAAAATGGCTGAGATATCTCTTTCTTCATATTTGAACAAAATTTCATACAGACTTCTTGTTCTTGTTTAAAAACTGCTTAGAAAGGAAAGGTGTTAATTTGATCATAGTAGCACTTTAAGATGCTTGTATGGAGTCAGGAACTGTGTATGTGCAAGATGTTTGACCGTTGTGTGTTGCGAGCCTACTTTTTGGTGGGACTCACATACGAAAGGGGTGGGAATGCTTGTCAGAAAAATAATTTGGATCAAACCCCTGAAGGAGACCAATGTGAGTGTGGCTCAAACATGTTTGACCCCTTAAAATAAAAAAAATAAAAAAATAGGCGGTTACAGCATTTTTTTATGTGCAACCCTAAACTTTTAAGACCTTGAATGCTAAAAATAATAATTGGTGTTCTGTCCTGACGTCCCAAAAAAAATTTCTGGCCCAAAAAGTGATCCATAAAGCTCTCAAAAATGCTTGTTCATGTTTCTCAAAACACTCAAGAATCTCAGGCCCATAATAATCATGTCACTTTTTCATTTTATTTTCACGAACTCTTCAGCTCCTGAAAAATGACATTTGCCAAAGAACTTTTTAAAAAAAAAAGAGAGCGAAGGCCTTACATGGGAAGGACAACAGTAGAGAGGGTTGTACAGAGGGGGGAGTCTCTGATACAGTTCACAGGTAGAAAAAAATAACGAATCACGGATCACGGATATCAAAATTTCATTTTCCCAAATCACGAAAATAAGAAACTAACGGTACTCTTTATATCCTGCTCTAACACAAAGAAAACTGGCAAAGAAGGAGTGTTTGAATAAGGCAAAATCGAGAAAGGCAAAAGAAAAGCTGTATATTGCAAATTGCATACCTTTACTGCCATCTTACCCCTTCTTCATGTTTTCAGTCTTCATAAATCTTCTGGATGTCTCGCGATTCAAATCACGTGGAATAGAGTGCTGAAATCACGAATATCGATTTTTAATTCAAGTTCTTCATGGGTCACACAAAACCTTTGGGTTGTGGATCACAAAGAATAATATATAAAATTCACGTTTCATGGAAAATAAATTCAGCTTACCATGAATCATGAGAATACCCCTGTATGACCCTCAGTAGAGGATGTGAGAGAGTTTGGGCATCTGGACGAATTCAGTGGTTTAATTGAAAAATTTCAAAACAAACTCAGGTGCACCAAGAACTCAACTTGAGAAAGGTACTTGAATGTACTTGATGGTTGGCTTTTTCTGCCTGAAATTGTCAAAATTCATTCAGTGTTCAGTGAATGTACAACAAGTTGAGTGGCAATGATGAAGAATTCGACCAAAATTAACTTTATCGAACCAAACTTTAAGGATCAAAAACAAGATTACGAAAGTTAATTAGCCTGTGCTTCGTAAAATACAACCTGGAAAACTTAAATACACAAAAACCCACTTTAAACACTTCAAGCTACACGTCAAGTTACCGGTATATTAGATAGCCCAGAGAGGTGAATCAATGTGGAAAAACAATGTTGCTGGAACTGTGCAAATCACTAGCGATAAAAAGTTTGCTGATGATTCAACAAATTGATGCATACATGTACATGTATACATGTGTATATTACAGCGATTATCAATCGCACATGCCCTTCAGAGCAAAAAGTCTAGACGCAAGTTTGAGTTTTAAAGGGACACTGTCACGAGCATAACTTCAAAAATTCAACAGCTCAAAAACATGTTTACACCATTGGAAACCTATTAACAGTGGTCAAGTTTTCTTAAAATTACTATACCGGTGTACTGAAGCTAAATTTTGAGCGATATCACTGTGATACCATCGGGAGCTTTTGATCTCAACTTGAAAAAGTCAGCCTGACTTTTTCAAGTTCTGTCCTTGTGGTTTAGAAAAAACTAATATAAACTATTTTCCTGTCACCCTCGTCTTTAAACAATTTGCTAGATATCCTTCCCTCTATGTTCCAGGAGCATTTCCTGCATGGTTGAAAGTACTTAATCGTAATTTTGGTGCCGTTTTACTAAAAAAGCCAAAAAATGTCCGTGACAGTGCCCCTTTAATGGACGTCAATCATCTCTGCCTCCGGGTTAACTGATATCAAAATCTCAAGAATATTTAAAATCCTGCATTCAAAACTTGAAAAAATTGTTGTTTAGTTAACAAAATAATTTACTTATACTAATAGTTCTGTTTTCCGTAACCAGAAATAAAAAATAATAAAAAAATAAAAATGTGCAGGTTTAGTACATATTTTTTGGCCATTCATGCATGCGAATGATCATTGATTATGGCTGATGGAATTTCTCTTGGAGCCCAGAATAAGTGAGGTTTTTTTTGGAGGTAAATGAAGTTTTATTTTTGTGTGATCAAAAACACTGATTGAAATTTGAGCCATTGGGAAAATTGCCAAAATAAACATTATCTGCTCACTGAAGAAGACATGCCGTTTAAATAGAACATGATTTCCGAAAAATTATTTGATCTCATTCTGACTTGTCGAATGTGTTCACATGGTAACCTAGAGTGTATTCTAACATATGATGTTAAATATAAAAGTGATGTTTCCCTGAATTTTGAGACTACTGAGTTAAGTTTCATGTAATTCAGCAAAGAGGCAGAGATGATTGACATCCATCGATACTCAACTTTTCATCTGGACTATTGTGCCCTGAAGGTTGTGCATGATTGATAATCTCTGTAAACCCCGTACTTAATTTTGCTTACAATTTGTTTCATATAAAGCTCAATCTTTCTCATAGAAAAGGCAGTAATGCCATTAGAACGAGGCTCACAAAAATGTGTGCATAATTTGAATTAGTATGGGGTTATATGAAAAATCTTTCCTTTTCCTTTTCTAAGCTACAAATTAACACAAAGATCTGAAAGATTAATATTGGTCTTCGACATTTTCATTCAAAACAACTGACTCACGTGCGCGATGAAAGATTTTGAATTTCCCGCTGAAGCGCGCAACATACAACTGCAAGTCTCGCATGTAAAATAAACCAAGTTAATTGAAATGAGGGACAAATAGAAATAATGAAACAATATTTATATATAACAGCTTTTGAGCTTAAGCTTACCTCTGATAGTTTTGACATTTTCTTGGAATAGGGTTATAGGCTGTTGTCTGTTTAATGCACGTGGTCTCCATGTTAGTGTTTTGCAGCCGCCGTAGCCATTTTCCTGGCACCCAAATAAAACCAAACGAGAGAAAATATGTTTCAAAAAGCGAGTGATACCAAAGACGGCCTCTTCGACGATATTTTGACGTCAAAATGGGTCCATATTCCATCATAAACAAAACCTCAAGCTTCCGCCGCCATTTTGAATTCTCTTTCATTCCCAGTCCCTCTTGCGCCAGAAAACCGACACGTCACGAAACTACGGTTATTCCGCAGTAAGATTCCTCTGTAGTTGTTTTCAGAGCCCCATATTTTACTTTTAAAAGAATAACCTTTTTCTTCTCCTCTAACATTTCTCGAGCTCATTCTTTTATACTGCCGATATAAACGCGAGCCTATTTCGAAACGTCGCATCACGCAATTGTCACACAATTAAGTCTTCCAGCCGGGAGGTTAGCCTGCGAATACAGGCGCCTCTCATTCGCTCCTGCTACGTGCAAAACGCGTTTCGCACGTAGTAATCGGGGCGAATGAGAGGCAACTGTATTCGCAGGCTACTGGGAGATAGAAAACGAGCTGGTCGAGTCACGGAGATAGGATCAAAAAAGAATGCACAGGTGGGGGTGGGGGTGGGGGTGGGGGTGGGGGAGAAAGGTTACTTCCATGCAAAAGCGTGCGCGTGTAAATGCTGGTACATGACCTTCTAGGTGGCTTTCCAGTTTTGCTACTAAGAGAATTGAAACAGGCCATTTCCGAGTTACCTTTTGCCTCTGTTTCAATACGAGTCTTTGTGTGAAACCATTCATATGAAAATGAGTTTCACTTGCACGTCCATTTTCATGCAAATCAAACTCATTTTCATTTGAATGGTTTCGCACGAGGACTCGTTTTGAAAATGAGGCAAAGGGCAACTCATTAATGGCGTATTATGTGGAATTTAGTAGTGGTCAGTGTAAGAGATGAAACCAGGCGCTCATAGGCTCGTGATGAAACTCAGTTCATCTCTGATTTTGGGGTAAAATAAACCAAAGCTTTTGGAAATATTTCGGGTCTCAGAAAGAGGAGGCTCATACATCCCTGCAGAGTGCCCCATTTGCTTTGCTTGCTGATTCTGCGGCTGTACTCTAGTCTCTTGCGTTTATTCTCCAGTCTCTTGGGAGACTGGGCCTAGCTTTTCTGAGACGATCATCGACCAATCATAACCCACGTGCCAAATGCTTTTTAAGTTTTAAATCAATCAATCAATCAATCAATCAATCAATCAATCAATCAATCAATCAATCAATCAATCAGTCAATCAATCAACTAACCAATCAATCAATCAATCAATCAAGCAAGCAAGCAAGCAAGCAATCAATCAAATCAGACAATGACCTTTTGAAAGAAATATACATTTATTAATTTACAGACTATATTGAATTCTTGTTAGATAAAGGACCACTAAGTTATCAGAAGCTGTCAAGTGTTAGCCTCTGAAAAAGAAGCCTTTACTCACTTACTTTACTAGTCACGATTAAATCAGGTAAAGTGCTAGTTTATTATTAGTATTAGTATATTAGTATTCAGAAAATGACCTTTTAGAGTTAACTTGTCTGTACTGCACACGTAGAAATGTTTACTAGCCTTGCAAAACAGTAACGAATAGAACTCGACTTTATTCCAAACTGAAAGTAAAAAGACGTCATTGTGCAAATCTGCCCACACAATGACGTCATCCAATGGATGCGTCCCTGCGTGCAGGCGTAAACTACTTGATGATTTTATTGGATGCAACATACAGGAAAAGAGCAAAACTATTGAAAACAGGGGTTTGTTTTGTTCAGGTGAACATCAAGAAATAGGTTTGATAACTAACAACTATTAAAACGTATATGTTGCAGTTAGTTTTTTTCTTCAGTTAAATTTTATTCTTCTTTTGTTTTTTGGTATGGTAATGTATGATAATGAGTTTAAAACAAAGCAAGAATAAAAAGTAACTGAAGAAAAAAGTTAACTGCAACAGATACGCATTCCTGTATGTTAATCAAACTCGAGATTGAGTCTAGACACTAACAGCTGTTTAAGTTTTTTGCTCTGTTCTCACCACTTTTAAAGATCCCGGAACCGCTTGTCACGTAATAAACCCATAAACGGACGTCCTTTGATTCGCACCCCCACCCCACCCCTCCTCATTATATATCGTAGCTCCTATAACAGCACACGCACACTACCCCCACCCACCTCATGACAAATGTCTGAGATTTCGAGCCGAAAAATTCCTGACTGATTACGTAGTACAATGTGCTTTCTCTGACTGGCTGCTACTTGTTCAAGAAGGATTGTAACATAGTAAATGGTTTGAACTCAGGAGCATCAGTAGCTCGTGTAGTGTGATCTTCCGCGTGAGAGTAGTTCTGAAAAGAACTGTTTTTGGTGACTGACGTTTCGACAGCCTACGCAGAACTCATCTTCATAGTCAGGTGAAACGCCAGACACCAACAACAGTTCTTTTCAGAACCACTCTTCTTTACAGAAATTAAAATTACCTTAGAGTTAATTCTCTACTTTCCAGCTTCTACTCAGTGCTTCGTTCCCAGGGTGCCTCTACATTTTGGGAACGAGGTTACACACTGCCTCGTGGGTTTGGCCAGAGAAGAAACTTTAAGACAGTCCGTTTCAATCGGGAAGCAAAAAGCTGAGGATAAAGGAAAGACTATACGCCGTCCAAAAAATGCCTAAAAGTATATAAAAATTGCTAACCTAAATATATTTAATATATCCTAGAGTTAATTTTGACTACAGCTGTTACTTTAAGCATGTTTAGGTTGGTGTGAACGCAATATTTCCAACATGAGCCTGATGTTTAAGCAGTAACGTCACAGCAAGTAAGTGATACTCAAAATAACAGCTATGTGACGACTTAAACATTACGTTGTGTGACGGAAGTTATGTTGTCCATAATAACGGTACGTGACCACTCCAACGTTACATTGTGTGATGTAGCGTTACGTGACCCAAAGACTAGCCTTCCAAGCTACAGTCATGTTGATTTCTCCCCGTTAACTAATTTCTCCATATCGTACAACACATCTAACAAGCAGCTTACAGACCATGCCTGTGCAGGACAGCCATCATGGCATGGTATCCCCCCGGCATTAGTGAGTTCCGGTAAGCTACGCCAGGGGGAGGTGGTTATTTCCACTTTGTGTCTTGCAAGGATGCTCTTCACACGCACTATTGCCCGTTCCAGTCCCTGTGCACCATGAAGTTTCTTGGCGAAATAAAGCTGGGCTCTGAGATAGGGGCCTATGCACCAAAGCCACTCCTACAAAATAGCAAAGAAAAGACTGTGTTTGATTTGTTCTGTTCTGTATTGATTGGTTTAAAAAAATCGCGCCACTTTCTCAGCCAATCAGAAGCAAAACCAAAGCCAATCGTGACTCGCTTACGCACATTTTCCCGCGCTTCGCGCCGGCTACATGTAACTGCTTCGAGTTTTGATTGGTTCACTGGATTGTCTGTGTCCTTTCTGACTGGCCACAGCGATTACTCTGGTTTTGGTTGTACAACATTTAATTGAAAGCTGCTCTATCATCTGAACTAAATTATAAAATTAGACTAACCGGTCCTTGATGGTAAGCGAATCCCTTTGCACTCTTGTATGAGGTTGAATCTTGTGAGTTGTCATAAATTCCTTCATATGCCCAATCACTGCGTCAAACAGCGAACAAACAACAGAAAGAAAATATTTAGTCATTAGCAAGAACGTACAAGGCCAAATCAAAACGAATGAAGAAAGCATGATTATTCTGACGGTATTTATTATAAAATGTAGAAAAAGCTCTAAAAATAAGCATACTTTCCACTGTATATACGTTATTTTGACTTGAGTCCCATTCCCTTACCCTTCCATGCAGACATTTTCTTTGCTGGTCACACAATCTTTCTTCACTTAAGACATTATTTTCCTCGTCACGCAATCTTCCTTGCTTTGCTCATTGTACAATTTTTCTTACCCAAAGAATGCGTGACGATCGTGACGAGACAAAAGAATGTGGGTGCAAGAAGATAGTAAAGATTCTAAAGGCTAGACCTTGTGGAGAGTGGTGCTAACCGGAAATCAAAGACTGCGTCAGTTGACTTCTACATATTTCCTGTCAAGCAATTTAGTCAGGTACAAAAATATGCGTGTCCGCGTTACCTGGGATCTAGTGTAGCCACGCCAAGTGGACCAAGCAGAACTTTCTCCACCATGTCAAGACACTTCCACGCATGCTCAGGTTTGAACATCTCTGGGGCCTGGAATTCAAATGGACCACTTGACAATCAAACCCAGAATGCCACATTAATGAAAACTAACCTGACTTAGGCCTCTAAGGCACCTAACGCAGAAAGCCTGCAGAGTAATTCAGGTGAACTAGTATCAATTCACTGTCGTTTTTTCGCAAAAGAAAAACAGAAAGCAAGGTTTTCGTACTGTCACTAGATTAAAAGCAACTTTCAGAAGTTTCTGCAGGCTTGCTCACTAGTTCGTTTGTTCGTTCGTTCGTTTGTTTGTTCGTTCTCTCGTTCGTTCGTTCGTTCGTTCGTTCGTTCGTTCGTTCGTTCGTTCGTTCGTTCGTTCGTTCGTTCGTTCGTTCGTTCGTTCGTTCGTTCGTTCGTTCGTTCGTTCGTTCGTTCGTTCGCTCGTTCTTTCGTTCGTTCGTTCGAGTCAGGTTTTTTTTCTGAAATGTACTATGCAGAGAGAAATACAAAATAAGACAGTTTCATTATCCACACTAATTCGTTCAAAACTGCAGAAAAGTTTTCATTCGCTTATACACTGCCTTAGATTGTGCTGTTCCGTTGGTTTTTAAATTACGAGCTGGAAAACTGCTCGGCGATGCCCTTACCACAGTCATGGCAACACACAAGTTTGGCCTAAACTGGTAGTCAGCGAATCTGTGACTTGCGCCAACAGTGTCTTTATAAATGCCCCTTCTGTGGATGAGTTTTGCCTCTTCACTTTGTTGTTGTTTGGCTTTAGGATCCTCGGGTATCCAAAAGTTATCCTCAAACGCAGTTTGAATCTTCATGCTCCACTCTTTGTATGACAACTCCACTGGGAAACCTTTCAGGGCAAAATATAGTGAACTAAACTCTCAAGTTATCTCCATTAGATTTCTCATCTGACTTCTTGGGGAAACACTCCCTGGGGGTATTCCCATATGAAAGAGAAAGGGGATGCTCGTTGTCTCGTTTAGGGGTGTAAATTTGGGATTTTGGTCTCACTTAGGGCGTTTCGGGAAAAACGCCGATACTTTTAGCCGTCTAGCTTGTGAAGCCGCGAAGCCGCGAGGACATTGGTGAGGAGTCGCGAGAAAAAGTTCACTCGTGACCGCTAATCCCGCCGGCTACACAGGCTATTAGCCGTCATGGTCTCCATTGGGGTGGCACGTGAGGAAATATAGAAATAAATGTTTTAAAATGGTACCTTTTAGGGGTTAAAGAAGCTCGAGCCACGCCTACACTGGTCTCCTTAAGGGGTGTAATTTAAAATTTCCGACGAGCATCCCCGTCTGTTTTACATGAGGGTCGCAACCCCCTCCCCCCTCACCCCTGCAGAAAATGACACTGCATTTAACCAACGAACAGATATGGGAATTGAGACGATATAATTATATGCATGCTATTTTCCTTTCCCTGCATACGTTTTGACTGATATGCGCCGATGCCGATGTTTGTAGAATTAAGCGCCTTGGAATATCTCTCCCCGCCCCCCCCCCCCCCCCCCCCCCCCACCTCTGGATAGGATGCTGGTCCATCGCAGGGTTACCCCAAGCATAAAATTCGTCGGTAGCCATTTATACACCTGGGTGGAGAGAGGCACTATGAGAGTAAAGTGTCTTGCCCAAGAACACAACACAGTGACCTTGGGCTTGAACCCAGACCGCACGGTTTTTGACTACAGCATACTAACCATTGGGCCACTGCGCCTCCCATGATGTCAATAATGAGTTCGGGTACTTGGAGTTTTTAGCGAAAGGAAAGCCGAATGAAATTAATTAAAAACGTACCATCTTGAAGCTTGGATACGCCAGCATAAGGGAACTTCTTTTGGTCACACAGTTCAGCTAACCAGCGCACAGTTGATTTGCAAAGACCGACAATCTCCACAGCGCTTCCGTCCCTAGGATATGCAGCATTTTACGGCATCATTAAATACTTGGTTATTAACCTAGCGGGAGGACCGTCGCCCGAGATCTTTCTGGTACAGACCGAGCCCCGAGCTATTTATGGCATGGCTCTCAGAAAATAACTCTACAGAATGCACAGGTAGTGAGATGCTTAAAAGTGGGTGTCAGAAGGGATGACAAAGGAACACTTTGAATTCTGTTTGGATAAAACGTTTTAAGTGAATGAACGAAGAACAGTGGCGCTTTGTCAAAGCGTTTGCTTTTTTTAGTATTTAAAATCACAAACTCTGGCCAAGATAAATTTGTCCTTAACGCCTATACAAGTACGTTATGTTTACCGTGGTGTAGCAGGCACCCCAAAGTTTCCCGCCATATGAGATTCGCCAACTTTGTCCATCCATGTCCCGGCATTCCACTGATTCCCACCAAATACGAACCCAGTACTCTCCCGAACACCAACAGTGACGTTAAATCCAGCACTGTGCATGTGACTGTCTAAATCAGGTCCAGCTCCCCGCTCACGGAAACTGATGCCGATGAAATGACGTTGCATTACTTCCTGTATAACGTCATACAGCGGTTGATCCTGGAACAAGGAAGGATGTAAACATATCTGCTTCCGGTTACTAGAAAGTCTATATGACACTAATTATTTGAAGTCAGTTTTTAACTCGGAAAATGGCAAAGCCATTTCCAAGTTTTGGCGAGGGAAGGTCAGTTTCACTCCTCCCCTCGTCACTACCCATAAATCATTAAATTAATTAATTAATTAATCAATTAATCTTGTGAAGGGTGTAGGGGAAAAAATCGCTCTATGAATCAAACACGATGGTTATAAAAAGGTTACTCAATTACAGCTTTTCCTGGCGGCTGTGGATTAGAACAATCTGAGGGGAAGATTCTAGAGACTGGATCCGACAGCATCTTAAGACCATCCGGGACAATGGAGCAATAATCCTGAATACACTGGAGCCACCACCAGGATGCGTCCCTGCAGTTATATCGCGGTTTACGTCCACCGTCCAGCAGGTTCGGTACCAGTCCGTGTCGGACACAAGCTGCATAAGCCAGGATATGATGTCTATAAAATCAAGAAAGAAAAAAACCGTACTTGTGTTATACCGAACAGATAGCATTTAATCTTTTTTTTCGTTTAATTTTCACGAAATTCACAAAACTGTGAAGCTCGTCTTGGCGTCTTTCTCTATTTTCTTTATCGTAAATCAAGTTGTTGTAAATGTTAGATGTGTGCTTCGCAGTTTTGAAAATAGTACTGCCCTTACTAAGGACGCGTTCGTTTGGGAATATTCTGGAATATATTCCGGCTATTCTGCTCCTGGGAGCAGAATAGCCGGAATGGAAATCCAAGTATTCCGGAATAGGAAGAGCAGCCAAACGAACGCTAACTTGCATTATTCCAATTATTCTTATTCCGGATTGATCCCAAACGAACGCGCCCTAACTAATAAAAGCTAATCGTGAAGGAGGTTTGGATACCCGGTCTTAATTAGCATACATTTTTACGATTTTATTTCTCCGTTTACTCCTTAGTTTTTGTTTCAATTGATAAAACATATCTTTTTTTGTGTGTGTCCTTTGTTTATTTTTTTTCCACTTTCTATTTCAATCTTATGAAGCTCTGTTACGCCCTGTACAGCATAATAAACAGTACCACATGAAAGTAATGCTCAATAACTTTTTTCATTTGTATGTTCACACACTAGGGTTTCATCCACAGACTTAAAAGTTAGAACCACCTTGTACAGCATAATAAACAGTACCACATGAAAGTACTGCTCAATAGCTTTCATTTGAATGGTCACACACTAGGGTTTGGTCCACAGACTTAAAAGTTAGAACCACTTTGTACAGCATAATAAACAGTACCACATGAAAGCGCGTTACATACCGCTGTTAATAACACCTATCATGACCGGAATTACCAATTTTGTGTCCTGTTATCATAATCAAATAAATGCACTAAAGCTTAAGTGAATTTAAGTTACTAACGTACTGTTTAAATAAGGCTGCAATCTAGCCAGAAACTTACATTCTGTATTATATTTCAACGGTAAACCTTTCTCAGTTCTGAATTTTACCCTGACGATAAAACATATCTAACACTCGAGACAGTGCGTACCATATCATCAACAACTTTCTCGGTGTTTGGATATCGCGGTGAAACACTGTCTCTCGTGTTTGACATAGTAAACGAAACAAACCTGGCATCTTGATATCTGCCAGTTACAAGCAGTAAACCTCTGAGCGCGATGAACGTGTCTCTTCCCCAACAGCGCATGAAACCGGTAGAGAAATGAGGTAAGCCTGCTGCCAGTGACGTCAGAGTTGGCATATCCGCCCCAGACGACGGCCCATGAAACAGTTTGGGCGAAAGACTTGGAAGCGAGGCTGACCGAGACAATCCAACAAACTGGAGCGAGCCAAGTGAAAGAGCCTTGAGAAATGATGAGCCGTTCTTCACGAAACTGGATGTCAAACAAAAAATAATTCAACTACACAAAACAAGCAATTGGTGTTTTTATTTACATGAAAAGCAGCGGAAAGCTATCAGATTATAAAGCAGGCAGTTAGAAACTTTTTGCCCAAATTATAGCTTCGCAGTGTTTTTCACAACCGAGTTATAACGAAAATTAGTTTGAAAAAATGGTTTATGTTTTCTTTTACGTGTAAAGTATGTGAAAAGCATAACTTTGTAGGATTAACAGTTTAGTTAGTTAACTGACTTGAACATGGTCTCCTTTGCAGACATTTATATTTGGATCAACATGCAACGGGCCTCTCCACTAGCAAAAGTTTCATTCATATTCTTGTAGTTAGAGCCACCTTGTTAAGTGCCACATGAATGTACTACTCAATAGCTTTCATTTGAATGGTCACACACTAGGGTTTGGTCCACAGACCTAAACGTTAGAACCACCATGTACAGCATAATAAACAGTACCACATGAATGTACTACTCAATAGCTTTCATTTGAATGGTCACACACTAGGGTTTGGTCCACAGACCTAAACGTTAGAACCACCATGTATAGGATAATAAACAGTACCACATGAAAGCGCTCCAAACTAAGCGTTTTACTGGAAGAGAAGAATTCCATTATCGGCTGATTCAAGACTTGACTCTCGGAGAGAAAGATAACCTTGGTTTCTAATGAAATGGAATTGATCCTGAAGAAATTACGATTATTGAGACAGCCTCTATGGTGACGGATGAGGGGTCGTTTCGCCTACAAGATGATTCGCCTACAAGTTGATTTGCCTAAGACTACTAAGAATACGAACAAAACTGTAAACTTCATTATGAGCTGAATAAAATTATTATTATTATTATTATTATTATTATTATTATTATTATTATTATTATTATTATTATTATTATTATTATTATTATTATTATTATTTCTAAACTATCACGCTTTTAGAATGAGGAACATACATTGTGTTTAGCGTGTTTGGGCTCTCACGTTTTCAGAACGAAGAATATACATTGTATTAAGACTTCAGGTAGGTGATCAAGTTGTTTGTAAAAACAAGAAAATACGAATGATGCAGGTTTCGCTCCCAACCGAGTTCGCACCCACTGAGTTCGCCCCCACCAATCTCTAACGTAGTCACGCTTTTCTCACGCTTAAAGAACGAGAAATATTCTAGATAGTAAGCGTACTTGGGAGTGAACGCGGTAAGTGTACTCTGAAGTTGGGTGCGAACTCGGTGGGTGCGAACTCGGTTGGGAGCGAAACCTCCTGCTACCGAAAATACAAACCTGGACATCTGACTCCAAGCACGATCCAACAACTTAAGATAAAGTGGGGTAATAATGGCATCAAAATAACAAGGCACCAGATATCTTGGGCATTCCTTGATCAGACTAAATGTCTTGTCAAGCCACACACCGAGCTGCAAAACATAAAGGTACATGTAGGTAAGGTAAAGTCTGCATTCGAGCCTAGTGGCCCATCAGGCCGGAGCTTATCCCGGTTTCAGTGGTATGAAGTGACTAGGAGTATTGCTACTCCCCCCTGGATGGGATGCTAGTCCATTGCAGGGTTACCCCCAGCAGTAAATTCGCCGGTACCCATATATACATCTAGGTGGAGAGAGGCACTATGGGAGTAAAGTGTCTTGCCAAAGAACACATCGCACTGCCTCGGCCAGTCCTCGAACCCGGACCGCCCGATCTGAAGTCCCGCACACTAACCATAAGGCCACCACACCTCCAATGGAGAACATTAAAGAAGCCATTAAATACATAATGGTGGGTGCAGTTGTGATAGCAGAACTGGACTCAGGATCCATCGGTCCTGGTTCGAGCCCTAGATGGGGTCACTGTGACACTTTGTCACATGAGGTCACTGTGGGCAAGAAACTCAACTTCTGCAGTGCCTCTCTCCACTCGGTAGTGGCAAAATGTCAGGGCAACTTGACAATACTGGGGGTTACAAAGCCCGGAGGGGGGAACTCCCCTATAAAAATGACAGGGGTGCTTGTCATTGCTATTTGGGGTCAAAATTTGACGCCTGGTACCGCTTGGGGTGTTAAAATATAAAATGGCCACCGTTAGAGTTATCGTGGTACCATTTAGGGTGGTGAGCCAAAATGTTTCTCCAGAAGAACTGCTGGTACCTCTTAGGGGTGAAAATTATTTGGGGCCACGCCCACTAATAGAGATTCTGGTACCTTTTAGGGCTTCTTTTCAATACTTTTGACGAGCACCCCCATAATTTTTAGGGGGAGTACCCCCCCTGGAGTACTATGATGTAGCATCCCATCCAGGGAGGAGTAACAATAATAACAATTTAAATAGTGCCGCACACTAAAGTGCAGTTGCTAAAGGTCTCAGCTCGTTAGAGTAATGTATGCATACATGATCATAAAACATAAAAATAAATGAAAAAAAAGGTAACAGCAACAATCTAAGTCACCTCATGCTACGGAATGTGCCTGCACTGACAAGCTATTTGCTCCTCTAATACACTGGACTGGAGTTCAAAAAAGCTTACACTTAAACTTTTTTTTAACACATAATTATTTGGAAGATCAGATCAGAGGGGAGGTGAAAAGTTCACAATGTCAGGAAATGGAGAGATAATGAAAACAGCACCTGTGTAAAGAGGATATAACTACCATTGATCTTAGCTTGGTTGGAAAAACTTATGAAGTACACTCTAAAATACAATATGATTTTTGCTGACCTGCCATGAAGTCCGGCCAGAACAGTTATTTCCCTGTACTTAGCAAAGGCCTGCTATTCTGACACTTTTGATAAATGGCACGCAATGCATGCAGAAGCGATGACGTTTCACAAGGGGTCTTTAAGACTTTTCAGGAAATTTGACAGAAAATTTCAAGAAAGTTAATAAAAATAGCTGACAACTTCTGTGTTGAATGATTGTTCGACAAAAGTTGCGTTATGTTGCAGGGAGATATCTGATACTGATGACATATTATACAAGGTCAAACGCTGTCTTGAAATTGTTGAGCCCTTTTGTTTTAAAAAAAATTAAAGATTTCTGTTTACTAAATCTTATAAAACACATCAAATATAATTAGTCTCTTTCACTTATACTTAGAATTAGTCCTTTCTAACTGTCCGGGAGTATTTTGCTTTAAGTTCTATGCAGTGCTTTCTTGTTGAGTTAAACATGATTTCTTTTCTACTGACGTTTATTCCTGAACAACTTCTGTGTTGAATGACTGTTTGACAAAAGCTGTGTTATCTTGTAGCGCGACATCCGATACTGACGACATACGATACAAGGTCAAACGCTGTCTTGAAAATGTTTAGCCCTTTTCTTTTAAAAAATGTAAAGATTTCTGTTTACTAAATCTAATAAAACACATCAAATATAATTTATGTTTTTCGTTTATACATAGAATCAGTCCTTTCTAACTGCCCGGGAGTATTTTGCTTTGAGTTCTACGCCGTGATTTCTTGTTGAGTTTTACTTGAATTCTTTTCTACTGACGTTTATCCCTGAAGTTAGTTCCAAATTCTATTCGGTTCTAGAAAGATCGGTCGATTGCAACAGGCAACAGATCCCGTCCGTCCACTCGCACGACGACAAGAACAAGAACACAAACCATGCACCTAGTTCCCAATGCTCTTCGGTTCAATTCAGGGAGTAATCGCACTCACACCGTAACACCAAAAATTCCATAAATTCCATCGCTTTTTCGCTTTACAGCATTAACCGATGACGTCATTATGTGACGTCATCGCTTAAAAAACTAAATAATGCTTAATGAAAAACAAATAGAACAAGGCTTACTTGTCTTGTGCCAACACAAGGAAGAAGTCTTGCTACAACATAGTCCATCATCCAATTGCCATCTCTTAGATTTCTACACAAAGGATGTGCTAGATCATTGAACTGACGAACATTGGCCAACACTGATATTACACCTGTTTGACAATTAATGGAAAACAAATCATCAAGTTGGTTCTGAAATGATTCTCTGGAGGAAATAAATCACCATTCACACTGTTGCACCTAACAAATAACTGAAAATGCTACACTATAAATACTGACCAGTGAAAAAATTCAGTGGCTCAATCAGATCAATCAGTCTGGGTTCGAGCCCTGGCTGGGGTCAATGCAATGCGTTCTTGGGCAAGACACTTTACTTTCACAATGCCTCTCTCCACCCAGGTGTATAAATGGGTACTGGGGAATTTAATGCTGGGGGTAACCCTGCGATGGACAAGCATCCCATCGATCCAGGGGGAGAAGAAATAAATCTAGTCGCTTCATACTGCTGAAACCGGGATAAGCCTAAGCCTGATAGGCAACTAAGTATGCAGACTTTACTTAACCTATATACATGCACACTGTTATTTGAGCCGTGTTTGTAGTAAAGAAAATGGCAAGTATTTGTATTCAATTTATCTCGGAAAGAAAAAACGTGAGCCCGTGAGTCCGTGGACACTATTACCATTTTCAAATTGTTTCACTGTCCACACTGAAACACTGCTTCAACAGAAACTCTTGCATGCACACTAGAGCAAGTACATGTTAGCTATCATGTCTAACAAATATAACACCTTTTTGAGAAGTGGTCTAATTTCATAAACTAATGTGTAGTCATTGCTTTATTTTGTTAATTTTCATTTTTTTTTTTCTGTAGTTTACCCTTTTTAGCAACGTCTCGTTTCGTATAGCAGTTTTTGTGAATATATAGCTTTATTGTGAGAATAAGTGTAATGTGTTGTATTGTAAATAACGCTTGTAAGTAATTGTACATGTAGTTGTGGTAATTGTAGCAGCTCCAGTAGTATTAAAGCAAATGTAAAGTAATGTCTCTAAGTAATAATTGTTATGTACAGTACATTGTAACTAAATTTAAATTCAAAAAAAGTACATGTTACTTGAACCCGAGGTAATTCAACTGTTTTGACATCAGCATTTTCAAAAAGTTCCTTTTTTGCCATCCACACTAACACACCTGCAGCGTAGCTGGCATTTTCAAATTGATCCACTCTGGAGAGCACTTTCAAAAAGTTCTGCTGTCGGGGCCGAAAACACTGTGTCTTAGTGTGGACGGAAGGCCAATCCAGAGAAAAAAGTTGCGTTTTCAAATTTATCTGGCTTAGTGTGGACATAGCCTAAATCACTTCTTAATTGAACTCTATAGAGTTAAAGTAGAGCTGTAGATGTGACAATGTCAGTACTGACCTTGTAAACCACAATACACTAGTGGTCCCGTTTCAGGTAGAACATAAACTCCTCCTCCATTGCCATCATCTTGTTCTTCAGGATCTGATCTGAACAGCACCCGGTTGAGATCCGACAGTGACAGATTTGCAATAATTGCATCTAACTCGTCAATCTTCTTATAACTCTCCTGATTCCCTGATCTTTTCTCATACAAATCCACACCAAGCTGTCTAGAGTCAGATAACGCATTCAGTTTTACAATCAGGTAACTCCCAATCAGCATGTACCGGTACTTGTAGTAAGTAATGTAAAAGGTTTATTAAAGTGCATACAAAGTGAAATTTGTTTATGCATATTCACCAAATTTATTGTCATTCTCGTTCCCAGAGGCCACGATCCTTCTGGTCTGCGCCAGGAATCGAGACCTCTGGCTGCTCCCAAAACCAGAAGTCCGCGATTCACGGACTCATTGTCAAATATGACAAATCTGATTGGCTGAAAAACACAGAACGAGTACTCTGCGCATACTCAGAAATTGGGAGCGGCCAGAGGTCTCGATTCCTGGCGCAGACCAGAAGGATCGCAGCCTCTGGGAACGAGAATGATTTATTGTTTGACATGCATTATTGAATTTTCTAATGTTTTAGTGTAGTAACTTATTTTCACAAAAAGCATGCAATTGCTCTTACTGGACTAATCAGTGAAAACAATACAATGACTTGTTTTGTTCACACATGAACACCATCCTCGTAGCCAGAGGTGCCTGAAGATCTGACATACCAGTAAGTCCTGTATATTGCCAGTATCAACAATGTAAAGTGCTACTATCATCAAAAAATCACTAACTTTTTTCTTTACATGCAGATTGAAAAGTATGTTCAAATGCTAAGTACCTACCATGCCAAATGTTGTCTTAACTTCAACAAAAAGTCTAATTATTTCAACCACAAATTCTCGATTCAGCTGTCCATTATTACTGGATTTGGAAATGGCCAAGTACTGAAGAGAGAGTTAGGTCCAGGGTGGGATGTGACATCATCCAATCAAGACAAAACAGAGACAAATCAAGAATCCACAGTTAAAATAATCGGCCTTTTCTTTGTAGTTAAGACTTTTGTTCATAGAAAATGTACTTTTGAAATGTAAAGAGAAAAATTAAGTGATTTTTGATCAGAGTAGCACTTTGTTCCAATTAACAGGTCCATAACTCAGGGTATTTACTTGGTGATATGGAAATCACTTTGGCCAGCAATTGCGTCTCAATTTTTTTAATCCCTTGTTTCACATCACTGGAGATCACTTGCCAAGAAATTGCTTAACTCAAGGCATCATATGAGCTGAGATTAGGCATACCTTAATTTTCCTAAAGCTGTCTTGACGTTAGTTTCCATGGTGATGTCAAATGCAACCACACTACCAGGAGCAAAGTTATCAAAATGCACTTCAAATGTGTTATTGCCTTTCTGTTCTGCACGACATGTCTAACAGCAAAGAAAATAATGTTTTGCTGACGGAAAATGTCTCAACAATATAGAGTTACAGTATACAGTACAATACAGTAGTCCTCACAAAAGGAAGTTATCATAAAAGCTCTCTTAAGTCTCCAGGTGGGGGGGGGGGGGGGTGCTATTTCTTTTTAGGACCTTTTGAGGGAAGGGGGTGTAATAAAGAGGGAAGCTTATTAGAGATGGGGGATGGGAGAGGGTAAAGTTTTAGTGCTGTTTAGTACGGCATCTAAAATAGCAACAGTATTAGGCAAATGTCGGGATGAATTTTACAGTGCTACAGGCTGCATCATTGCCACTTGATAAAAGTTTTTGTCAACTTTTTGACATCTGTTTGACAACTTTCTGAAGTGATGATTTCTGTTTTAACTGGCCAATAAAAATGCGTGAAATGAGAAAGGGGAGTTGTAAATTGTCATGGAATGAACATGGAACTTGACAACCCCACCTCTCACAGTTCTTGCACTTTTATTGGCCAGCTCAAACGAAAGCTGTTAGACAGTTATGAAAAAGGTGTCAAAAACTTGTCAAAAATTAATAATCAAAAACTTTATCAAGTGGCAACGGCACAGCACACATCACCGTAAAAGTGTTAAGTTTCCTTCTTTTTTCTTCATAAATTGGCCACTCTGTTTCAAAGTGAGTTAATGTGCGAAAATCATTTATATGAAAATGTGTTCCACCTTCATGTCCATTTTCATGCAAATCAAAGTCATTTTCATTTGAATGCTTTCACATGAAGACTCATTTTGAAACTGAGGCAAAAGGTGACTCCGAAATGGCCTATTGTCATAATTAAGCATCTAGTGGAAGGGGGGGGGGGGGGGGGGGGGGGTTAATAGAGAAATTGTACTTCTAGGTTGGGAGCAGAGGGGGCTTGTTAGAGAGGGGAGCTTTAAAGAGAGGGGGCCTTAGAGCCTTAACCATTCCAGTGCATGGCTTACGAGTGCAACAATTTGCTTTATTTGTCAATCACACACAAGCCATGGTTCTTACCTTGGCATAATTTAATGGAACATGCCGCTGTAGCAATGCCTCATGGGACTGCACACCATTAATGAACTCGGCATCCTTAGTAAAAGCATTTGTGTCCAATGTCTTCACTAACATGGCTTCAAATATGATTTCATTGATCTCACCTATCAAGTAGAAAATTTATTTTACTGAGTGAAACTCTTCCCAAGATATCAGTTAAATAGCTGATAGGCATGCAATGTGTGAAAACAACCACTGCATGCACTTTTGATCATACATGCCTGGAATTAATACAAACAAAGCTCCTCTTGTGACCACCTTAATAAGCAAGCAGCTCTTGTTACAACCACCATTGTAAAACTCTTTTTGAATAAGTTACAATTATTGTAACCTACTCTGTAATTAAAATCTCTCTTAAAGGACTGCTCCCATAGGCGACCACGACCACTTTTGGGAATTACCAACTGGCCTTTTCCTTTGCTTTTTAGCTCTCATAAGCAATCAGGCAAAGATTCTGATTTGTATTAAACATCACAATATACAGTAACAATCCTGGCAAAGTGTTGAAAAATGTTAACCTCTGATGGACTAGCATCCTCAATATGGGGTAGTAATATTCCTCGTTGCTTCATGCTGGGGAAACTGATAAGTTTAGGTCACTTGTCCCAAGTGCTCAAGTTATTGCGCTATTTTACTGTATTTACTGGATTAAGCACTGCAGCACTCTTTAAATTTTGAGCATTTCAGTTGCCGCACTTATTCAGGGACGGCGCTTATTTGAGGGTGGCACTCTTTAAAAATATCATAACACTTTGAACTGAGAAGCATTTTATTCCAGGAGAATGAATTTTTGAGGCTGGTTTAGGTTGAGTTCTACTGCACTTTATTGCCCGAGGAGGCAATCGTTGAAGGTTGCACATATAATTTTATATAAAGAATGTACTTACAGTCAGAATATACAGTTTGTATACCAGATAAAATCTTGTTCTGCTAGAACAAGGCTGCATGGAATCGTTGGGTAATGATGACGTTTCCTCACTGAACGTCCGCAAGTGTGTTGCGGGTAATGATGACGTAAAAGCAGAAAATGCCCGAAGAAGGTATGGGTATTGTGAGGTCACAATAACAGTGGGTTACGTGCATGCGTATGAACTTCAAATGTTTTCTGAAAGATTTCTTTAGCTTTTACAGCGATGAAGTAGTGTGTTCGGGAATCGTCACAGCATCCCCCCAAAAAAAGATTTTCAATCAATTTAACAAGTAGAAGAGCCAAAATATCAAGCAAAAGAATTGACTGTAGTAATGGATATGCTTAAAAAATTATTAATAGCAGGGGCAGCAGTAGTAGCAACTATTCCTAGTCTTTATTGGGAGAAGGACCTTTATGCATACCAGAGGAAGTGACTGGAACTTGCTCCCCATAGGATACATCAAATACTTTTCAAAGCCTACCAAAATAAAGGGCCCATGCACACAATCCAATTGTGACGCCGTCATAAGGCCGTAACTTTAATTGCAACAATCTCATTGCAAGTGCATGCAATCATTGCACCTGCACACCATAAAACATCATATTCTTGCACAAAATGTTTTTTCTAAAAATAGCCCACTTGCAAAAGACATAGCACGCACCCCAACTCTAGATGTAGACATCTACCTTATGAACTCCTGGTGTCACTCATTTGAGGGTAGAGCTATTTAATATTAATTTTTTTGCACTCTGATGCAGTGTTTAATCAAGTAAATGCGGCAATTCAACTGACAGCCAGACTGACCTGGAATAGTAAGTGGTGGAATACCGCTCATGTGAATCTTCTGTCTGTGCAAGGTTGGTTGAAGGTCCTCAGAGGGGTTGTGAAAGGCAGAATGTGCTACTAATACAACTGTTTTTCTCTTGTCAGGGCAGTGCCTAGTGATGGCGTGAACATCGTGATGAATCTGATCCACATACACCTAGTACACAATGGCAAAATCTAACTTGAGCTTAAAATATTAATCCTCATTACTGGTTCTTTTAGCGTACATGCAGGTCCTGTATACAAAACCTGTTTACTTGGAACAGTATTTACAAGTATTTCTTTCACTTGCAGCTGATATAGAGAGTTGAGATATATAATTCTCTACTTTGCTATCCTCTCATATTTGAAGGATAGTTGCCACAGACATCATTTTTCAAAATTCCCCGACTTTTTCCTAATAAAAATCAAATTTTCCTGACCAATTAACTGCAAATTGTCAGATATAATAGTGACCTTCAGCCTCCAGTTCCAAAAGAAAAATCATTGTGGAGATCACATGACCTAAAATGTTACTCAATTTTCCCTGACTTTTCGTCAAAATAAAAATAAAATTCAGTGACTTTTCCCTGACCTTCAAGAATTTTATTCTTCCCTGACCATTTCCTGACATGCGGCAACCCTGTGAAGTCTTGATAACAGGATCACATTCACTGACTAATCACAGCCACACTGCTCGACACCCATTTGGCCTAACACTTATCCTTTCTTAATACCTGTGTATAGCCTTCTTCCCCAAGCCATCTGTGTAGCTCATTGATGGCTTTTTTGGCTGATAGAATACCATCACTCTCCTTAACAAATGCAGTGTCTTTAAGCTTAGAGTTCTTATTTGGCCATGACAGGTAAAGGCGATCTTCTTTGACCACATGGATCTAGAACAGAAAACCAGTTTCAGAAGGAAAATAGGCAAGAAAGTATAGTTGGGCAGGTGTGTTACAAAGAGATTGATAGGCCAAGGCTGTGCTCTAAGAAAAATTACAAGGAGCCCAAAGGTTCCAAACTGTGAGGTCCAGGGTGCCCAGCAGAAAGCTTATAATATGAAAGAAATAAGATTATCTGGTCGCCCAAAGGCAGAAGTTAGTCGCCTGAGGCACCCGGGCGCCCTTAGAGCACAGCACTGATAGCAGAATTGTGTTCTATTCTGTCACGTTTTAGGGTTTTTTCTGTTCTGGTCAAGTGACTATGATTTGAAAATCTTGTATGACTCTTCAGTGGAACAAAATTTAATGTGAGCAAAAAGATTCTGTGTGAGGCCTGATTTTCAAAACAAAATATGGTGGTAAGAAATCTTCCTTAGCAACAAATTGTTAGTTAAGAAAGAGCCCCCTTAAGCCCTGCAGTCACAAGATAGTCGACTTACATGATGAGGCACCAGTTCATCATATCCTCTGGAACTTCCAGTTGCACAGCATGCCATTGATACTAATGCTGCGCTGGCAATAGAGTCATACACAGATCGCACCTACAACAAAAGACCAGTATGTTCACAGTGAGATTATTTTCAATGCTCAGGTCAATAGAAATGGCACCAAATGTTGAGCTGCTTAAAGAACAGAGTTAATGGACAGAATTACACTGTTGACAAATAAATTTGCAGATTAGTACACCTTTTAAAAAAACATCATTTGAATGCTCATCTTAGGCACTTTAAGAATTCATTTCATCATTATAAAATTGGTAAATTACCAATGAATGTGGTCTTTTACCTGAAATGGACCGGGGTTGTCATGTGTAACATCCATGAAGAGTGCGTGCGCAATGCTCGGCACAAGGGGCTTCACATCTGAGGGATGCATGAAGGCACCGACAGGTTCACCTCCATAGCGGTAAATCAAACGTCCTTCCTCATGAGGATCATGGGCATTCAGAGCCTCTGTTTACAAATCAACAAAGCAGAAAGTTAAAGCAAAATGTTACAAAGGTATATTAAACATAACATAATCCTGCAGTGTACATGTACTTGAAATCCTTAAAATTTTGCAATGGGGCTCTACTTTGCAATCATTTTAAAACTAGTATTTAACATACGAGCCTAGTGGCCCATCAAGCTGGAGCTTATCCCGGTTTCCTTTGCATGAAGCGACTAGGAGTATTGCTACTCCCCCCTGGATGGGATGCTAGTCCATCACAGGGTTACTCCCAGAAGTAAATTTGCCAGTACCCATTTATACACCTGGGTGGAGAGAGGCACTATGAGAGTAAAGTATCTTGCCCAAGAACACAACGCAGTGCCCCGGCCAGGGCTCGAACCTAGACCGCCTGATCCGGAGTCCAGTGCACTAGCAATCAGGCCACCATGCTTCCCATATTTAACTTTACATTCAATTAAAACATTTTGTTCAAACATGGGAAAAGACAACAAAACAAAATAATCAACTTTTTCCATGTTTGTTTTTCAATTTCTACTTCTGAGTGTAGAAAGAACATACTAGGGACATGGGACTAAAAGAGAATTGATGGTTTTGATTGAAAGCGTTTACCTCTTATAAGTGACGTGATTCCCAGTCGATTAACAAAAATGTTGTCAGTAGCCTCAGATCCAGTAAACAATTCTGCTGTAACATACAAGTCTGGTTTCACTTGCCTTGCTGCATCCACAAAGTACTGGAATTGAAATGAACAGTTTGAATTACAATGTTCTTCTCAAGGCTGCTTTGATTAATAGCTAACGCAAGCAATGTGGATGAATACATGAAAGCGTCTTCAATATTGTGAGAGATCTAAAAGAAATTGCCGTCCCGTTGTCTTGCAAATCTAGCAGGTAGATTATTCTACCAGGTTCATGCTCACTTGTTCAGTGGGCAAGGACCCATACAGATAATTAAGTCTTCTGCTAACTAAAAAAGTCATTACAAAGTAAACTAAAACAAATACAACTGCCCAGGCAAGCTGGGAATTAATTATTTCAAGCTCTGATGGTCATTTACTTTTTAAGAGCAATTACTGAAGGTGCAATTGCTTTCTAAAACATTTTGGAACTTAACTTAGGGAGAGAACCATCTTTGATGTTTAAAAGCAGTTCATCTAAATAACAATTAAACTCAAGAAATAAATCAATGTTCTGACCTCTGCAACATGAAGTGGTGTGCTGTGGCAGTTGTCAAGGCGAATGCCATCAAATAACCTGAAATAAAGACAATGAGAGAACTCCACTATAAACTAGGCCAGTCACACCACTAATACCAGTTTCTGTTTACATGTACATGTTATAATAAATTATGGTTCAAAACATATCTAGCCAGAAAGAATAACACTTCACACCATAGATTGAATAATTTCAGGGCATACAATGATACATACACACAGCCATACAGAAATGAAGCCTGATGCAAATACTTACATATAATGGGAAATTTTAAGAGGTTTAAAAAAACGGAAAACGTTTACATTGTACCTACGACTCAGGTTTACATACCACACTTTTCATTTCTCTCAATTGTCTCTCATATTTTTGTCAGGCTACAATGTATACATGTGCTATTTTTATTTCTCAACAACATGCATATGATTTGGGTCAAAGAAGTTAAGAGAGGTATAAAGGGAAACTAGGGAGGAATAGCCTATTTACCATCATCTTACCTGGCACAAATCTTAGTATACTGTAGCATGTGATCCCATAGAAAAGGTGCATCTTCTGGTTTCTGTCCATATCGAAGTTTGACACTGTCACCCCATGCAATGAGCTCACGTCGGAGATATACTAATGATCCAGGCGCAGCAAAGTCATTAAGTGGGTTTCCTCCGAATATCCATCCTTGATGTGCCATGCAAAATCTTGCCTTATCAGAAAACATGAGCTTCTCTTCTTCTTCCACAGTATCACAGTCGCCAGGTGATATGAAGTAACTATTAATCATTAATCAAAAATTAATAAATAATAAAATTGAACAATGGTTTGCAGTCCCCATGACAGAATACATGTATTTCTTGTGGTTTATTTTTTATCCTTGGTTCAAATTTTACTTTCCTTTGTTTTTTGGTATAAAATGGTAATGTATGATAATGAGTTAAAAACAAAGGAAGCTAAAATTTGAACCAAGGATAAAATTGAACCACAACATATTCAAGTATAAAATAAGCAGAATAAACTGATGGAAATAGTTTGCTGAAGATTAACACAATAAATAACTACTTATGCAATGTGATGCAAATAGTTTTGCTGAAATTGAGTCCAATTGGACACTGAGAGATGTTGTCAATTCTCTAATTAGCAACAATCAGTGCACTAAATAATTAACAATTAGACCCATAGCCCGCAAGGGCTACGAAACAATAGCCCATGAGGTGAAGCCAAATGGGCTATTGACCCGTGGCCCTTGAGGGCGAAGGGTCTAATTGTTTTAGTATCACCCAACTAGTCGGACAGAAAAAGCAGTATTAAAGTTAGCAAATGCAAGTTGAAGAAAGATTTATTTGGGGATAAAATGAAAGAAAGCGTCACGAATTTTGCTACTCGATGACTACTGTAGCCAATCAAAATGTAGGATTTGCATAAGTCCACTGGTTGGGTGATACTAATCAAAGTTATTCTTGCACTTCTTGACGATGGAAAACTGTTTGTCAAATAATTAAAGTCTTTGGTGACAATACGGTGTTTTTCTCTATGTGCTTGCCAATGGAAGATGATGGTTTCTACATGTATGTTCATCCTTGTTTTGGTGTAAAGGCCTATTTAGTGAACACCCTGTAGAACAGGCATTTAATGTTGTGGTTCAATTTTATCCTTGGTTCAAGCCTTACTTTCCTTTGTTTTTGGGTATGGTAATGTATGATAATAAGTTTAAAACAACAGAAAATAAAATTTGAACCAAGGATTAAATTGAACCACAACATTTACACCAGGAGAACTTTACATCTCATTCAGCATGAGGATGAATATAGGAACCCATACAGAACCCTTGCCTGCCAAACCAGCTACAGTACCTCTCGCAAGACAAGCATCTTATCTCATGAGACAAGATTCTCATATCAGGAGATGAGATTCTCATATTGAGAGACAAGACTTTCATATCAAGAGATGTGACACTCATTCCATCAAGAAGCTTTTTAAAGAAACAGCAAGTACGGTGGTTTGATCTTTTCGCAAGATTTAATTGCCTATTGTAAAACATAATGAACGGTAGGATAACGATTTGTCTGAAAGCTCCATCCAGTGCTCAGTTATAATAGATACTCACTTTGTTGCCAAAGGACATTTTTTAGTAACCTTTGGATGCTTTGGTCCTTTAGCATCTAGACGCTCATACCGGGCACCATTTTGAACACTTTTAATAGCAGATTCAATGTGATCAGCAATTTCATTGTTCTTGATGGCTTCATTAAGGCTGATAAGATGTGCCTTTAAATCATCACAGCACAGCTGCAGTCGCTCCCGTTCATCCGTAGCATCCGAGCTGAAATGAAGCATAATTTCATGGAGTGAAATTGGCCCTGCCTCCCATAACTCAGAAATGACTTTTTTTCTAAGTTAATCCTTTTGCCACAGGAGAGCACTTATGTGCTTATGACGTCACTGTTTGGTTCACATCTGGCCTATTTTGATGAAATGTTCACACCAAAATGGTCTTGTAAAGATCTACTTATTGAAAGCATTAAATGATGACCCCCCCCCCCCCCCCCCTACACATGATATGGTTCACCACCCCTTGAAGTTTTGCAACTTACTTCTAAAATAATTATACGGTCTTAAATGCATTTTTTATCAACCTGAGAGGTATAAAATAACATATAGTTTAGGGGCATACCTAATAATTATATATGAAGATAACATTTTAAACTATCATTTGTCAAATCTATTACTTTTTTCGTGTTTGTTGATACGATTTTTAGAATACACAGGTCAAAAGCTTTCAAATGGTATATCATACATAGGTATAGGGTGTCTATTAATTAAATCGGAAACAATCTCGGTAATTTAGTGCTGAAAGGGTTAAAAGAGATAGGTCACCATGCTTGTTTATGAGAAAATGATGATTTAGTCTCTCTGGTATGGAAAGAGAAAGCTGCCATTTTTAATGTCCGCATGCTAATCATGTATGAAGTTATGCACAGCAAGGATACGCAAAAATGAACGCAAAAAAAGATTTGTTCAGGAATCTGACAAATGGACAGGTATCTCAAGCTATGGGCCATGAATGGTCCCTCAAAATTTTGCAGTGCTTGCAAAATTAGGCTCATGCTCAAAATCCTCGCAAAATTTTAGTGAGTGTACACTTGTTTTCTCCTGCTCGCATATGACTGTGTTTGCACGCTCAGTTTTTAGCAGGAGGTAGTTTTTTGAAAAGTGCTTGTTGCTCACAGGCTAAGTCTTGTCCAAAGCTCATGTTTGCAAAGAAAAACTTAGTTCACATGCCCGCAAAGACCGCTTGATACCCCTCATGCAGGAGGATGAGATCGACATTGAATTTTACTTAATAAGCTCAGTATTTTACCGTTCTTTGTTGAACTTTTCAAGAGCCTTAGCCATGTCTATAGTTGCTGAGAAGCGTTGGTAAGATGTACCAGTTGTCACCTTCAGTGCCGGCCCATCAAGTTTAGACGGACCAGTGGCTGGTCTTTTTGCCTTCAACATGGCATTACGGAACTGATCTACTGTCTTCTTTACATCCACAGAGAAAAACTCCCACAACTGCAGTTTTGGCAACACTTTATGTCTGAAATGTTCAAAACAAAAAAAAAATTAATGCGTCAATATTGTAGTGTCCACTTTGGAAAATTACAAGGACTACCAATTCACCGTCTGTTGACCCACCGTAAGATTTCACCAAGCTTGTGAATATGGTCTTCACTGTTCACTTTTGCTGGAAGGCCATCAGCAGCCCATAACCCTTCAGATACTTGACAAGAGAAATGCCAGAGAGCGCGATCCAACAGAAATGCAGGTCTGAGATGAGGCGAGTTCTCCAAGTTGTACGCACACTCTGGATGATTCCATAACCAAGGAGAATTGTTAGCTGTGTGGTTCAGTACTACGTCCACCACTGACAGTACCTTCCACTCATCACGTATCTTGTCAAGAAGTTCCTAGCACATTTACAAGACAATTGTTAGCATTGTCAGCTGACAATAAAAAATAAGTTAGTGCTTAGCACGCATTTATTGAGTTTTCAATGCAAGCAGGATGAATTTGGAGAGCACAACAGATGCATGAAAGTTGCTCAAGGTATAGCTGAGAGAAACTACAACCACATTCACAAGTGATAGAAAAAAATAGTTTCACCCATTTTGCCCCCCTCTTCCCCTATGCAATGTTGATAAAAAGCATCCATCCTACACAAGAGAGCGTCTTACCATTTTCCAGCATTAAAAGGGGAAAGGGGGCAGTGACATGTCTTAAACAGATATTGTGGACATAATTTCATGCTTTTGCAAGTTTTCCAACAAAAAATGTCCACAGTTGTAGCTTGTTCCGGACTTACTTAAATAAGTGCCACCACCAAATAAGCTTCGCCCTCAAATAAGCGCCATATTTAGGACAAAAAAGTTAATAAGCGCCGATCCCCAAATAAGCCCCATGGTCCTGCTGCGGTGCTACAAAGCAACTAAAATACAGCATTGGAAATTCTTTATCAAAAGAGATATTCTTCAGTTCAAAGTGATTATATTTCACTGCTTGTCCATTAAGTTCTCTATCCTGAAAGTGCCAGAGGAGATGAATAGAAAGAAACTTCTGTTAGTTACTGTAAAATGTTCATATAGGTAGAAAATAACTATACCATAAATTAAAAGAAAAAATTCCTTTGTCATGTCCAGTTCTTAAAGAAGCACCACCCTCAAATATGCGCCACATCTGAGGCACAAAAAATTAACTATGTGCGGCAGGGCTTATTCAAGTTAATATGGTGATATGGAAATTAGAATAGAGAACTTTCGATAATCAGCAGAGACACAGCCCCTTTAACTTCCATGAATTGTTATTACCTTAACGCCATCAAATGAAGCGTTCTTTCCAGCAGGTGAATGAAATGTAGGATTGATGCTCAGCTGATCTGACAGGGAATATGAAGAGTTTGACTTTCCAAGTTGCTGTATCGGTGTAAAGTGAATCATGTTGTAGCCAGTTTCTTTGGTTACCTGAGAAATCCAATGAGGGAAAATACCACTTCAAAAACTCATTAACAAATCAAGAAAATGCAAAAGAAATTTATGTTTTAATGAGAGTCTATATCTGATAAAGAAATGGCTAAACTTTACATCCAATTTTTTAGGCCAAAATAACCCGAATTCTAAATGTTAGTGCAAGAATGAGTTGATCTATATCAGAAGATTTTAAAGCCGTTCAATAAATTCACAGTTCATGTTTTATCAAGTCTAAAATACTCAGTTGTGCCTCATGTTTTAAATTTGATAGAACACTGACTGCTGCTCATTTATTAAACAATACATAATTTATATAATGGTACCCATGGACCCAAAGACCAAATACAATAATAATATTATTTCATTTGAGAGGCATTGTTTGTGGTATGTCACAAATTATACTAACAGGTATAGAGAAAGTCAATTCAAAAGCATCCAAAATGAAAAAACATTAAAATTATCTCATTCCTCGCATGATTTGGGTATACCCCTAAAACAAAAGCTTAATTTGCAGCTCTTAATGTGCGGGTTGTTGTCAGATATTATCTTGACCTTAAAAGTGATCTAATGCCTTGTTACTAAGCTATGAACGTCCCATGAACACATCTTGTCATCATGCAAAAATCTATGGAAAAACTGTTAAATGAGGAAATACATCATGATGTGCTGCAAACTGACCCTAAGTCTATCACTCCATTCCGCAAGGGGTCCAAGACTCTTAGACAGTACAGTCTGTAAGCTCACACACTCTAATGGTATAGCTTCTGTGCTGTTTACTCTTAGCACTGGATCCACTGTAAAATAACCTGATGTTGTTCTTTTCTCTCTAAATTAGAACCAAAACATAACATTGAACAAGTTAAGGTTGGTACCAGTGCCAGCCAGTGCTGCAAGCAAGCATGTACTGCTATGTCGGAAAATGAAAATTTAATTAAGACTTCAGCAAAGAGCCTATAGAATGGTTACTTGGTTCATAAAGTCATGTAATGTGAAAGATGACATAATTATATCAATGAGCTATGCAGTTAAATGCAATTTAACAGAGTTAACAGCAAAGAGCACCAGCCTTCCCTTGTAGTCAGCAGTGTTCTGGCATGTGCATGCAGGCAGTGTGATGGGTGCCTGTCATCCCTTCTGTGTGGGGGTTCATGACTGGGCTGCCAGGATTTGCCAGCTGCCAATAGTGGAAGCACCTGGATGTCACAGGCACCCAACCTCCATTTTGCAATGTATTAATGTTAACATTACATGTAAGAACAATGCGTGTGTAAATTCAACTCGAGGGGCTGGGTCTGCATCCACTATTGAATATGGAAGCAGATTTGTATAGCATGACTACAAGTGAAGGAACTAAGCAGTTAAACAAAAACGATTTGCTTACTCTGCCTCTAGCTGTCCATCATCTTTGTAAGTAACATAGAAATGAAATGATCCTGCTGTACGTGCAGTAATGTCTGCAAATCTGTCAGTGTCATCACACTGCTGCCCAGGCAGACATGTCCATGTCAACTCAGTGTACTTTTCTCTATCAAATGGCTGCTGGTCAGATACTGGATGGTTGCAAAATAAGTGCACACTGTAAGGATGTAATGAAGGGCCCAGAGTGAAACGCAGTGTCCATCCTACATAAAACAACGCAATGAATTATAATTATAATCAGCCTACATGTGTATATGTTTATTAATGAATATTCTATGATAAAGATAAGTTACACACTCATGACAAAAGAACATTTTATCTTTAACATTTATTCACTGAGCTTAAAATTCACCATCTTTCATTATTTATCACATACATGATGCTTTCGACATTGCAGATCCTAGCAGTATGCAGGACACATGCCAGTCGCATATGAACCCAGCAAATGGCCTCGCTCGCCAAGAGTCACTCCGCAGCTCAGTGGTTAGAGCGCCCAACTGGTAATGGATTTGAATCCTGTCTGGGACTCAGATTTTACCTTTGTCTCACCCTCATGGCAAATGAACATATATTTTCATCTTCATCAAGGCGGGTAAAGTTTTCTGGAAAAGGAAAAGGCTGGGGAGAAGGAGGACCAGGACGAGGAGTCAAGCCCTGGCCGGGGCATTGTGTTGTGTTCTTGGGCAAGACACTTTACTCTCTTAGTGCCTCTCTCCACCCAGGTGTATAAATGGGTACCGGCAAATTTACTGCTGGGGGTAACCCTGTGATGGACTAGCATCCCATCCAGGGGGGAGTAGAAATACTCCTAGTCACTTCATGCTACAGAAACCAAGAAATTGATGAATTACATAACTATACAGTGCTCAACTCAAGCACAACTTAAGCTATTTACATGAATAGAAGCAATGGGAAGCGATATTGGCTATTTATATAAAGTATACATGTCACGATAATAGAAATGTTTATAAACTCTGTTATTTCGACACTAACCCTGATTTGACATTTAAACCACATTCTCCTTAATTTTATCTTAACTAGTTTACAAAATTTTCCCACAGCTTAACGATAAATCTACTCTCGTTCCCAGAATCTGTTAAACTTGTGTTCACTGATGTATAACATGCAGTTTGGCAAAAACACTTGACTTTGTGATATGGTAATTTTGCCGACAATCACGAAAAACAAATAAAATTTTTGCATCTCCGTAAAGACAGAATAATATAGCTGTTTGAATTTATCAATGCCTTGTTTCTTCTTTTACCATCTGTTTTACCGTCTTTGTATTATTTTGGAGCCCGTTAATCAGTACAAAAACAATAACATTCGGGATTGAATCAAATTAAAATTTTCTGGTCATTCGATTCGGCGCTTGTACCCTCCAGCTGCACTGTCACTTCATTTTCAAGCATAAATATCAAACTTCCGACTAATTCCGATACCTAACCTAGAACTGTGGGTTCCTAAAGTAAAAGAACCTTACCTTTTTCGAGTCTGTATAATTTCGCTTCCAATTCTTGTTCTGCTTCGAGTTGGAGTACGCGAACCTGACCGGCCATTTTGGATGATCCCACGACGCTCAACCGAGCAGGACCTGGGCTGAGTCCGTCAAGAGAGGGGAGGGGGGAGGGGGTGTACCTCGTGCTGTGCAGGCAGTCTGTTTTCTTTTTCTTGAAATTCAGAAGGGGTGTGCGGTTTAAGACGAACAAAACCCCTTCTCGTCCATACCGCTTTTTGCGCTCACGTTAACGTTCTACATCAAAAGACGGACTACAAGAAGTCTAGCTCTGATATGACGGTTTTCATTGAAGCTTAATATACGTTTGCCTTTCTCCACTCGATCATACACAAACGACAACCATGAAATGTCTATAAATTTATTACAAATACAACTGGCCAAAGTAGGTATAAGTACGGTAATTACAAAACAAGTGCAAACGAAGCTGTATTGGAAGTACGTTCCTTCAGCGGAAAACTCTTTAACCTGTTTAGATAAATTACTTTAAAACTCTACAGAATGTATACATTATATCAGCAATTGCTTTGAAAACTTGAGCAAACAAAAAACTGAAACTGTCTATGAATAGGGTCTAAAGCAATTTGCACCGAAAGACCGGAATAATAAGCACTTATTGAGGCCAACTTTCTTATCTTTTTCTTATAAACCTAAAGTTCTCAGCTAAATAAACGAAAGAATGCTTTCTTATGGATAACTTTTACGTAAGCATAAATTTGAATAACAAGCAGGGCTCGCCCAAAATAACTTATCTTGTACAACGGAAACAATAAAAGTAAACTCGCAATAACTGTTTTTCTAGATAGATTTTACTCGTAAAGGCCCGGATGGACGTTGCAGCATTGTACGCAAGGTCTAATTGCCCGCATCATTGTCAGTCGACAAGGTCAATCGGTGAATTACTTTGTGGAACGTGCTAACGTGGCAAACGCGTTTCTGATGTTTACGATTATGTAACCAAAATAGCCTGCCTAGCAAGCGTTCCCGTGCGAGTAGCCTGCGGCGGAGACAAGCGACAGCCGGAAATACGTCTGCGTTCGCAGGCTACCGTGCGAGCGAAGTGCGAGCGAAGATTCTGGTCGCGCGGAAATTGGGGCGAGAGCAAAAATGGAAAAGGAAGGGGAAGGATGAGGGGAGGACGGCGAGGGAGCGCCATTTCCGCGCAACCAGAATCTTCGCTCGCACTTCCCTCGCACGGGAACGCTTGCTACGCAGGCTATAACCAAAATGACAAAGATAACCGGACCGTAGAGGCAAAACGAATAAATCCCAGTTGCTCTTTGAGGACAAAAGTCGACTGAGAAATAGATAGTCGTGTTTGGGTTAGATATGGGACAGCCAGAAGGCACGATATGGCTGATAGTTGCACCACGCCATTTCGCGCAATGTTGCAGAAGTTGAAAGCGATTCCATTTTTGCAACATAACACACACCAATTTTAATTTTCAACAACTTCACGGTGTGCGTTTTGTATCATTGCGCGCAATGTTGCAGATAGTAGACACATGTTGAAATACCGTTCGTCCGGGCCTTAAGTGTTACATTGTAAATTTATAGCACATTGCCAATCTACCTGTCTAATTGGTATGCATGTTGAGTCTATAATACACAGAACTGTATCAGCAGTGCAACACTGAGTAAACTCAGTTCACTGACATTAAGTCATCTCTTATGCTGATATTAATCCGTCCCTTTTTAAGCAGGAATGTTTTAGACATAATCGTTCTTGATGGTTGCTCTAATCCTCCAAGCCATGTAGCTCTTCATGAGCTCATAACAGAAATTGTACTGATCCTACACAAAGAGAAAAAAGAAATCAGTTTTATTATGTAGGTGTGTGAAAGGGGTAACATTTTCCAATCTAAGGTATATGAAAGAGTTGGTTAATTTTCTGTCGAAAATAGTAAATATGGAAGGTTAAAGGAGCAATGCCACAATGCTTTTAGTCATTTCTTTTTATTACTTTGAAATTGAAGGAAACCTCAAAATAATAGTTTTCTAACATAGAAAAACACCTACGGAATAATAAAAACGCAAAAATAGCCAAGGATGCTTTGGACGAAGATTAAGGAGGCTCACAATGGTTTCCAGCACTTTTCCAGTTCTTAAACTTTGATGGGTCAGTACTACAAATCATTATCGTTTGCTGTTACAATAATGATATCGAACAAATGTCCAATCATTGCTGAACAAGTTGTAGCTATTTCAATGACATCACTGGTTACCATAGCAACAGGTTAGCCTGTTAAAAACACCCTTAATTTTGCCTTTAAGTGCTTATAACTCAAAAACAAGCACGGTGACCCCCATTTTTTATTATTAAATAATGATCAGCATGTTGAGATGCAACTTTTTGCAAAGTTAAAAAAATTCTATCTAGCAGTTTCAGAGCCACCTTAAATTTTCGAAACAGCTGTCCAGAGTTTGCATTTTTGACTTTCAGTTTCGACTCTATCATGTCGTTGTCCCGTTAAGGTTTTTCATTTCTACGTAGTGTCAGCCTTGCAGTTTATTGTCTTTGTATTTTATTTTTGGCTGATCAGAGCTGTCAGTAGCTCCTACGTACACCAGCAGCATTTTCGTCTGCGGTCCCTTGCTTTCAGTTGTCACTTTTATAAACGACAGCGTTGTGAAAGATTGTCTGGACACAACCTACTAGCCTCCTGTCTTTTGGCTCGTCACGCAATCTTTACAGCCCAACGTTGTGAGGGAAGATTGCGTAACGACGTTGGGGAAAAAGATTGCGTGACGACGTTGCGGAAAGAAGTTTTTCGTGACGACGTTGGAAAGGGAAGATTGCGTGAAAATGCTGCGGAAGTTAGATTGCATAATGACGTTTGGAAGGGAGGATTGCGTGACGCGCCAAAAGAACCTTTGTGTGGGGAGGCTACCAGTCTACTGACCGCATTAGAAACCAGTCCAGCTCTCTGTGATCTAAGCCACCTGACGGTTTGGAAGATGTCCACGGTATCCTCAGCATCCAACCTCTCGATACTCAAACACAAGCTGAGAAATACTCCTGTACGGCCATCACCATTACTGCAAGGACAAAATAACAGCGAAAATGATAATTTGTGCTGTAGTTTAATTTTGATTAGTAGAAACTCGGCCATGTTCTATTGGAAATCCGCGAATCTGATTGGTTCTCACATTGTTTTCTATTTAATAACAGTTAGACTGTTCACCCTCGTTTTCTGAGTTGACTATCGCACATAGAAAACAAGGCGAGTAGTGTAATTGTTTCAGTGGAAACTCTAAACGATTACAGTCCAAAACTTAACACCTAAAACAATTAGACTACTTGCCGCCGTTTTCTATGAGCGAAAGTCAACGAGGCGCGGCTATTAAAACAGGTTAAAACAGTCACTTAAAACAAAGCCTCTTGTAATTTCATTTTGCGCCAAATGAATCATAATCAAGTCAGATAAATAGGCAACAGCAGTTGCATTATTCCTTTGGTCTTTTCCGTTCCGTCGACGCCGCACATGTCATCACTGTTCAACAAACTTTGAAGCATCTGGAAAGCTGAGTTTACCAGTTAGCAAAAAAATTTCACGTGCAACACGCAATGCAACAAAATGTTGCTTTGCACGTTGTAAGAAAACTAGAACTATCCTATACTTTTCGCAACGTTGCGAGACAAGTGGCTGCGTGTAACACATCAAGCGCAACTTGCAACGCATTTTTTTTAAATGAGCTAATCAGAGTGCGTCCTTTGCTCGCGGGAGATTTCATAATTTCTAACGGGCGCGTTGCAAGTTGTGAACAGAAATTGCGAGCGTGTGACATCCCCTCTGCAACTTGCAGTGTTTTTCAGTCGTCATCGTTTTGTCGCAGGTTGCAAGAAAAATTGTAACATGAGATCCTGGAGTTATAACCCGGCGTTTAAATCGTGACAATAAGATACACCCAGTACCTGCAGTGTACGATAATTGGTCCGTTGTGTTCCCCAGGCTCCACCTTGTGGACCTGCTGTTGTAGGTACACAAGGCTCTCGACCCGAGTCAGCCCATTCTCCTTCCAGCCGTGGTATTGAAAGTGATACAATACAAGACTTTCATCGCTCTGTGATTGCAAAGAAAGAATAAAACACTGTTACATTAGCCAAAGACAAAATACTCATTCTCACACGTATAGAAACAAATAATTAAAAGGAAATAGAAAGCAAAATCTATGGGCCAAATTAAAGTACCTTTTCGCCGTTTCTGGCAGAAATTCTAATGGCTCTAATGTAAAAAATATGGAACTTGCCTCACTAACATTCACTAGATTTTCACAGCGATCACACGTACGGCATAAATTCTATCATTATTTTCTCCAAATATAGTGAACAAACTACATGTGTAAGTGTGTGGTCGCCGAAAACAACATTATGAAGTTCCGTGGAATTCATCTAGTGGAAACATGCCAATCATCTAGAAAGAGCAACCGACAGTCACACAAATTGAAATTTTTACGCATGTTTCTAATTTTCTGTCACAGCAGAGTTGTAAAAAGTTTAAGATATCTCACACATTTACTATAATTTTGCCATGTTTGCCTCTCAACTAAGATTCCAGTGGAAACTTTGTAAAATGGTCCATCGCTTCAAACAAAGCCATCGAGAAGTTACAAAAGTGCACTCACCCCGTGTCGTCGTAATTTAAAGACCCTTTGGGTGTGATCCTCGAGAATCTCTTCGTCAATCTTCGTTACCCGAAGTTTTCCATATTTGGCACAACCTTCTTCCGGCCAATACCGAACGCTTTGTTGCTAAAAGTAATAAAGGAAATAGTAACTAAACAAAGCCAGGAAGAGCTCTTAGGAATAATATGTTTTCAAAAGGAAATTGGGGGAAACTTGCTTCAAGCTCTAAAATGGCGGCGGTCGGAGAGAAAGTGGAAAATATGGCAACTATACTCGACAGATCGAGAATAAAATATTAATCGAGGTTGGCCACTTAATAAGGGTTCGTTAGAAATAAGCATAAGGCCTTTTGAAAATATCACGTTATTTCAATACAAAATAGCGTGAAAAGGAATCACATAAGATGACAAGAAACTTGTGTTTGAATGATTTTATCAGCCCTCACTATCTTTTTTAAACTCTTATCTGTCCGACGTTGGTGGAGTGAGAACAAAGCCAAACATTGTATATTACATTCTTGCAGGCTGCTAAACTGAATAGCGGCAAAAACAATAGAAGAACGCTCATCGGGACGGCAAAAAAGTGGCCGCGGCCGCTTAACAGGGGCGGTCGTTTAAAAGGGGTTTTATTTACAGTATAACTATTATAATGAAAAGAGTTTCGGAAGTTTAGTAACTGGCCGCTTAATATGGGGTGGCCGGTTAATAGGGGTTCAACTGTATTAGTGTGTTTCACTATTACCGCTCCGTTGTCCTGGAGATCAGTGAGCATGACCACTATGGTTGACCGCTGTTCCCACACCATGCGCCAGAAGTCGTTAACAGTGCTCGCCATTGGTCCTTGAGTGGCGATGTACAAATGGCCTTCGTTGTAACTCTGACAAGAAACAAAACAAAATCAAACACCATGCACCATTGGTTTTACAGTCAACTCTCTCTAAGACGGACACCGTCGGGACTAACTTTCCGTCTTAGAGAGGTCAGAGGTGTCCGTCTTATAGGACCAGAATTAAGTCACATAAAAAGACTGAAAATGGCAGGGACCGACACAAAAACATTAAGTTACAAACTGTGAGGAAACTCACATCAATATAGCTGGCGTTGATGTAATCTGAGCACGGTTCGTCTGAAATCATCTTTAGACAAACTCTATTGTGGTTAACTTGAAAAAACAAACAAACAAATGAACAAATAAACAAATAGCATAAGTAAAATAGCCTGAAAAGCAGGAAAATTAAAAAATGTAGGAGCCCGCTATCTCGAACTCCCAAGGGAAAAGAAAAGTTATATGAGGTAGGGGGAGTCCGAGATACAGGGGCTATTTTCACAGTACATGACTGAAAAAAATACGACCAGGAAGTACTTTTTGTTCGAGATAGCGCATATCATCTTTAACCATAAAGAATTGCTTTGAATTAAGCCTTCTGCTTGGCAAAAAAGAGGCATAATAAATGTTTCATATTTTTAAATGTGTCTTTTTTTCACGTAGGTTGGGATCGACAGATTTCCAGATCTAATTATTCTTGATAACAACAGTAAACTTTCACCAAGTGTGAAAAGATAATTAAAATCGAGGAAAGTGAAACGGAAATAAAAGCATTGCTTAATTTTTTACTTACATGGCAGTATCTCTGGACAGCGGTTTTTCACTACGTTTTCTCGAACCAGTGCTTCCCTAAAGAGGGCCAGGTTATCAGAAGAGCCCTGAAGATTCTGTTGATGGAAAAAAGGTATTAAAGTAATAATGGCTTACATACTTGCACCTTGTACAGTATAATAAACAATAGTACGTGAAAGTATTTCTCAATATTTTTCATTCGAGTGGTCATACAACCTCATTCCCAGGGTCTCTCTCTCCTGCCCTCTGGGGGGCGGGAGAGAGAGAGACCCTGGGAACGAGGTTGGCGGTCATACACCAAACACCAGGGTCTCTGGAATCAATAATCATCGAATCGAGACTCAGAAGCTAGAACCACATATTAAGCTCTGATACTTTTACTTGTTGTTTACACTAATAATTCTAGAACAAGCTAAAACAGCTAGACAAAGAATCGACCAAATTCTTGAAATGGGAGCAAATCATTATCGCTTCTAGCGCATTTCGTGAAAACAGTTAGTCTTGTGTATTTCAAGTTGTAATTCATTTTGATCCATTTCATTTTTGACCAGAAATACTCATCGACATTTAGTACACTGGGTGGTGATTTATAACTAAACTGGACCACTGTTTCTAATTTTTTTTAACACGGAAAAGTTTCTTAGTTTTTCAAATGACACTAAATCCCTTTGATAGTTCCCCTTTAAGGTTGCTAAAAATAGTTTAGACCTTCCCGTCTTGGGGATATTATCACAGCTAGGCCGATGATGCAAATAAAAAAATTTGGAGAAAAAAAAGGTAGCTCTGAACGCGATCGACAGAATGTTTTAAATTTTTGCAGAAATGTTCGTTTTTACGACTGTTTTTGCGTATGCAAAACGGGAGTTACGGATTGAGGGGCGATTTGAAGCCATCCTTCCTTCACTCCTTCACTCGGTCAGATGTAAACAAAAGGCCGTTGACAGATGGTTGGCAGACCTACATGTAACGCTACTCTCAGTTTGACGTTGCGGTTTATTAAGACCGATGACAGACCATTGTACTTTAGGCGCAGATGGTTTTGTTTCGATGGGTATGTGATGATAATTTGAAAATCGATTGTGAACATATTTTATTTTTATTTTACCTTAAATCAGGTGTATGTTGTTTCTGCCCTATAGAAAAATCAACAGAATTTTCTTAAGTTTGCATGTGACCGTGAAAGCGAAATTGAAAGCGAAGTTTGTGTAATCGCTAGCTGACAGAAGATTATCAGTGTCACGCGACAAAGGTCAACCTAGCCGATTTCAAAATAAATTTTATGCGACGCTTAATCTTCACAGCAATCAAACCTGCTCATGGCACTATCAAAACACATTCCGGAAATTGAACGTCAATCGTAAACGCTGTACAGAGAAAAGAGTGTACACACGCTAGCACGAAAACACGCAAACTTGAATTTGTCTGCTTGGAACTTGCTTCTTTTACTCCCAATGCAAATCAAAATGAACTAGACGCTTAACTGCGTGTACTCGGGCTTCTCTTTAAAAAATTAACTTGGATCACGCTGTTTACATAACCTTACACGACAATAATTATAGTAAACATACTTCGCATTGCGAGATCTCATGTCTTTTCTCGCTTTTATTGTCACCATTGAATAATTGTTTACATTTCCGGTTGAGTAAATAGCTTTGTCTAAGATATCACAATCATCAAATGCCGAAATAACAACATTCTCTACATAGCCATCTACATACGACATGAAGTGCTGGACAAGAGCATATGCTGTTACAATAATTGAAACGATAAAAACAAAGCAAGATAAACCCAATGAAACCAATGCTATAAAAGCAAAAATTGAAAGAAAGAATATAGTTACCCAAAAGCTGCTTGAAGTACTCATTTCGTTTTTCGTTTCTTCTTTTAGAGCGCAACTAAGCTTAAATATGGTGTCCATTGCATCTTCGAGAAGATTCTTGTGTTGATAAGGAAAACTCTGTTGCATGTCTGTAGTCCAGTTTTTCGCAATGCTTGAGTGCTCAACAGCGTCAGTTCCCGCAAGTATTGATGATTCTCTTAGCGTTTCAAACTCCATTATATAGATAGCTCACTATAAAATCTAGGCTTCTGATAAAGGTTTCACTCGGAAGAGTTCGCTCGTAAAGTTCTCTCGTATTAAAGTTCATGCACCTACCCGCTCCGAAGTAGTCATCGACATGTTTCAGTGTGGGTGTACAATCGATTTCGCGTTCTAGAAATCACACTAAATATTTCAACCTTTACAATCCTTGAGATTCCACCGAAAAGAGAGTCAAACGAGTAAAAACAACGTAAATCCGTATAGATCTTTACAAGTCATGCATGTATAACGGCCGGCAGCCGCTACTAGCTACTCGAGCGATCAAAGCTCAAAGTTGCAGAACGACAGAGCGATCATATATTTCCAAGCACGCATAAAAATACAGAGAAGAAAACAACTTGCCTCCAAAGTTATGCAGATGTCCACGCAATCGAATTCAACCAAAAAGTCGTTCCACGTGTCACCGACTCCATCACAAAATCAGACTTCGCGGCTCAAATTTACAATCATCGGCGAAGAAATCATTGCAACGACATCAACAATATACTTAGCCGTACAAACGTTGTACAACTCAGCAAAGCCACTGGGAGCTGCGCTCAAAAAGCTAAGATTCTCGCTGTGACTGCAGAGTTTACTGTACTGACTGTAATCAACGCATTGCGAAAGATCTATTTTAATCGAGAATACAGACGGGTTTGACAGATGGTTGACAGACGTAACGCAACTCCTGTAGTTTCGGGTCTTTTGGCATGACAATTTCGTGTTCCGGCTTGTAACAGTCTAGGGTGCGAATGTAGACGTTTGTATAGCGCAATCGCTTTTATCAAACCGTCCAAGTACAAAATTAGCGTTTAATAAAATTTATTTTTAATTCTGTTCATTTTGTTTGACCTTTGTTGTCGTTTGTAGCATACAGTATTTGACACCCATAATGTTCACTTTGCTGGAGATTACAGGCCACTCATTTATTGCGCAACGAACCACAAAGGACAACCAGTTGCCGTGTCTTTATTTTATTTACCAAATAGGTTGATATTATTGTGCTTGCTACTAATGGATCGGTGTAGAAGTTTTTACTAGAGTTATTTTCTCTAATCTGGACCCCGAACTCCAACGTTGTCAGGTGTGACGTATGATTTGTTTAAAGCGATGCACGCTAGACCGCGTTGCGATTTAATAAATCCTCATTTATTAATAATTCATTTTCCGAGTTCAGTAGCTCATTGCCACTTCCAAAAAAAACAGTCGTTGCACATAGTGCCTTTGATTTGACGTCGCCATGGCAAGCTATTTTGACGTCACAGGAAGCTTAATTTGTTCCTTGGTGAAACTGAAACAGATGTGTACTGAAAGTTATTCTTCCGCATTATTGGTGTAGCTGCAATAGAATGCAGAAGACGGGAGTGTCTAAACCATTGCGAGCCACCTTAAGTGACAGCTTAACATAGTTACAACTATCACCTCAAATTCCTCTGTCCTTTGAGCAAGGACCTCGGGCTCATCTCCTGTCACGCACAGCAAACCGCTGCCCAGTTCACTCGAGGGGATCGTAGTCACACCACAGATGCACGCGTCTCTAAGAACATCATAGATAAACATATACTGCTCCTAAAAGGCAAATAGGTTAAGTGACGTAATGTTAGATGGGAAGTAACGTGACATTTTGAGAATCCAGAATCACGCGTGACTGGTCACAACGTATTATGAGACGGGATATACCCCGCGAAACGCGATTCGACTTTGTTTGCTTTAAATAATTTACTGATAGATTTGGTCTCAAGATCTCAAAAGATTCGGGTAAAATTCTATTAGCTAGCAATGTTGGTGTATTTTTGTAAGCGAGCCCATTTTGATCGAGTGAGCGCCATCTTGGATTCGAACGCGGGAGAGGCTTAGGGAAACAGTAAAAGGCGCCCCTAGGGAGTAGGAGTGAGGCTGAATGTAGAGTGTTCTCTCGTCTCCTGGTCCTCTACGTTTGCGACTTCAAGGCCAAATACGCGAACAAAATCATCAACGCTGTCCCATCAAAAACGCGTTCAATACTGAACATACGTGTCAGCTACAGTGCTGACATAACGCACCTTTTAACATATTTATATGGGCGTAATTATTATTAGAGATTCCCAATACGCAGCCTAGTCCCGAGGCATTCTCCTCCACTCTTGGCCGAGCGCGAGGTTAACGTGGGAACGGGTTGGCGTGCCGACGTCACGAAATTTCGCGCTAAATCAGGAAGCGGGAAGGGGACGCCTGGGTACTAGGCTGATGTATGCGAACATAATTGCAGCTCACCTCTGTTTGAACCATATAGTTCCTTTGTTTTCTCATCTGTGCGACAAATCCATACACGTCTACCACCTTCTCGGTTTCCATTTGTTCCATAAGTGAGTCAATTGCAATGAACGATCCCGTTCGTCCAACTCCGGCACTGAAAAATTCAAAAATAGTGTTTTCTCTAATTAAGTAAAATATTTGTTTCAGCCGTTTGTTCACATCGGCCCTGAAGTACCCCGCTCGGGGAGTGGTCAATTAAAGCAGCTGGCTGGTATCCGCTGCTGGTTTTGGTGGCGAAACCGCTAGCTACGCAGACTAAATAATCAATGGGGATTCACTGCAAAACAGTTTCTGCTTTTCTCCACCTCAGTGGAGAGGAGGTACTGTGAGAGTAAAAAAGACTCATCAACACAAAAAAGCCACAGAAATACAGTCAACTCTCTCTTAACGGACACCTCTATAAGAAGGACACCTCTTTAAGACGGACACTTTGTGTTGGTCCCGGCCGTTTGTCAGTCATTTTACTGTAACTAAACTCCCTATAAGACGGACACCTCTATAAGACGGACAACGGACACTTAAAAACCGTCAACGGACACATGTGAAGTAGTGTTTTTGGTGAAAAGACGTAAAGCAGCCGCGCGTTTTCATTATGCACCGGTTTAACTTTATTATCTCAGAATTACTGGTGTCACCTTACCTCCACTCTCTATAAGCCGGACACCTCTCTAAGACGGACAGTTGAGTCGGTCCCGATGGTGTCCGTCTTAGAGAGAGTTCACTGTAAACGAGGTGTCTGTCCCTAATAATTATAAGCTGGGCACTTTGCGAAAATCTAAGCTGAGGTCGGTAGGTAATGTCTGAATCTTGCTAAAGTATCCCACGCCGCGCACTGGAACTTATGTCAGCTCCATAGAATTGAGCGACAAGGGAAATATCCACTCCTCCCACCTGGATGGCATGCTAGCTATATAGTCTATCGTCAGGTTACACCCTAGTAATAACTGAAGTTTGCCGGTACCTATTTCTATTTCCGCCCTGTCTTTTCATTCTAGTCTGAAAACTGAAAAAAGAGAAATAGAGGCGAAAGGTTTGGGAAATTCGGTCGTTTTTGTTGGAAATAAATACAAATAACGTCAGTTAATTCTTTGGAAGCGGGCCATATGTTGCATCATTGCGCGGACCGGACCTTTTCAGGCAGTTGGGGGTTGGGGGTGTGTGCTTGGTTCGTCCGAAACCCCCCCCCCCCCCCCACCCCCACGAGCCTGACCTACGCATGCATGTACCCTACTGTTACTTTGGGTGAACGCTGACCTGCAATGAACGATGACTGGTCCAGGATCAGTAACCAGAACTGTCTTCAACTTATGATGAAACATAAAGAACGCGGCAGTGTCCCGCGGGACCGAGTGGTCAGGCCACGAAGTGAAGTGGTACTGAATGATCTCTCGTTTATCCATACTATCAGGATCTGTTGACTTCAGTATAAAAAAAAACACAAGCCTTCAGTTATTCACATTTTCAAATAAGCTGTTTCAGCTTCGACTTGATAAACAGTTTGGGGTAAAACAATAAAGAATAATCATATACTTAGTTGCCAGCCTCGTCCCCAGGCGTCGCTCCCTGGTCGTGCGCGGTGCACTTTGCGTTATGGGATTGATAATTCGCGGATCGCCTGGCGTTGTGGGACTGACCATCTACCCCCGCGCCCCCTGTTTTCCCGCCTTACCGAGTCAACTGAAAACTGACCGGCGCCTGGGGACGAGGCAGCTTAGTTGCAGTACGAAACTTTGAGCAATTGTATACGTAAATAAGGGAAACTGTCCACTCCATAATGGCCTATAATCATGGGGGCTATAACAGGCGTTTGAACTGAACTGAACCGAATACTTTATTTACCCTCGGATTTATAGAGTAGCTTTAGTATAGCTAATATCTCCGAGGATTTCTTAGCCCAGCCTCGGCAGTATAATGGGAAAAGACCAGAGCATTTTACACGGTATTCAGTAAAAAATTGATTGAGCTTGTGTTGGGGCCAAAACAAGGCGCCGTCATAACGACGTTGTCGTATTAACGCGGTAGTCACAAGGTGGGGTCCCACGGATTCATCACCTTAAGTTTACTTTCGACATTGCTGATCCTAGCAGTATGCAGGACGCGTGGTATGAACCTAGTGGCCCAACCGGTATATGGGAGGCCATGGGTTCGATTCCCGTCGTGGACTCAGATTTTTTCTTTGTCCCACGCTTGCCACAAATGAAAATTTCATCTTTATAAGTTTACATGGCATTTCATTATGACGAGGTGTCACGTGATCGTTCACTCACCCAAATAATAAACTCCCTGGTAGTCCAATCCGTCATAACCATACTACTTAGTAGCGATACAACCACGTGACCGTACTCTGCCGGCTCTGTCTCGTACCAGTACCTTTCGCATGTTGCTTCGTCCTATATTTTGAACAAATTATTATATATAAGTTACACAGACCTTCACCGTAAAATAGACCAAATCGATGTGATGGCAAAGATAGGTTCCTTAATTTTCTAACGTTGTCTTCAATTACAATGACACTTTTATGGAGCCTAAATTAGTGTAGTCAGTCAGTCAGTCATGCAGCCAGTCAGTCAGTCAGTCAGTCAGTTAGTCATACAGCCCGTCGGTCAGCCAGTCACTCAGTCAGTCAGTCAGCCAGTCAGCCAGTCAGCCAGTCAGCCAGTCAGCCAGTCAGCCAGTCAGCCAGTCAGCCAGTCAGCCAGTCAGCCAATCGGCCAGTCGGCCAGTCGGCCAGTCAGCCAGTCAGCAAGTCACTCAGTCACTCAGTCAGCCAGTCAGTCAGTCAGCCAGTCAATCACCCTGGTGCCCTGTGGCACATAAGGCCTTACATGCTTGTAGTAAATGTACCATATCTTTAACATTTTCATAAGCAATATAAACGTACGTCTCTTCCCCCAATCATAACTATCGTTTTAACTTTCTTCTCCCAAACCATCCGCCAGAAATCGTTCATTGTGTCCTTCAAGGGACCTAGAAGAAGTAAAAAATAAAACAGGTTACTAGATCGATAAAAAAAACCAAGAAATTCAGTTTATGAGGTTCGTTCTAAAGAGACCTGCAAGCACAAGCACGCTGTGGGAGAGTAGAGTGAGAAACGGTACTATACGATAGCTTTCATATATAAGAACAGTTATAACACAGTTAGGTTTCCGCCACAGGCTAAGAAGTTTGAATCACCTTGCACAGCGTTCTAAGCAGTATCACATGAAAGTACTGCTCAGTGGCTTTCATTTGAATGGTCACACACCGGGCTTTCATCCACAGACGTAAAAGTTAGAACCACCTTGTACAGCGTAATAAACAGTACAATACGTACACGTTTACTGAGACTGATTCAAGAATGAAAGGATGAATAGCGATGAGAGTTGTGAATTAATGTCAACAAATGTGCTCTGAATAGAGTGTTTTCATTCGGTCTGTTAAACTGCGTAGGCCAAAAACGATGACACTAAAAATCAAACGCATAATGAGTTAATACCTTGCGTTGCGATGTACTTAGCTGGAAAGCTGTATCCCTAGAACCAAATATATTACAATTAATGAAATCACATCATACCTTAGTAAACTTCAGTCAGTCAATCAACCAGTCAGTCCTTCAGTCAGTCAATCAGTCAGTCAATCAGTCAGTCAGTCAGTCAGTTAGTCAGTCAGTCAGTCAGTCAGTCAGTCAGTCAGTCAGTCATTCAGCCAGCCAGCCAGCCAGTCCGCCAGTCAGTCCGTCAGTCAGCCAGTCAGTCAGTCAGCCGGCCAGCCAGCCAGCCAGCCAGCCATTTCAGTCAGTTAGTCAGTTAGTCAGTCAGTCAGTCAGTCAGTCAGTCAGTCAATCAGTCAGTCAGTCAGTCAGTCAGTCAGTCAGTCAGTCAGTCAGTCAGTCCGTCAGTCAGTTTGTCAGACAGTCCGCCAGTCTGTCTGTTAATATGTTAAGGGTCAGAGTCCTTCAACAAATCCTTCTTGGCCTCTGTTCGAATCGTTAAATGAGTGCAAGTAGTTCGAAGTTTCAATTGAAGAAGTATCAGTCAAAATATCAATACACTGAATAAGAAACTTACATCCACATAATTGGCGTTGATGTAGTCCGATCCGGGAATCTCTCTCTTTGCTGTTAGGATAACGCGACTATGATCATCTGTAGATATAATGATTTTTTAAACAGCGTAACATATCAAACACTCGAGTGAGTGTCTAGTTACATTTCCAAACACCGCAGAGAGTTGGAAATACGACGCGCAGCGGAGTATTTTTGACGAATTTTGAGGTGTTTGGAAATGTGATGAAACAATCTCTCGTGTCTCTCGATTGAAACTAAAACTACGGAGGAAACGGAGAAATAAAATCGTAAAAATATATTCTAATAAGTTCAGATTTCCAAACGACCACCATGCACGCTTCTGATTTCCTTTGTTTTAACTAGATGAATTATTGTTGAGTTTGAGATGACATTTTCAACTTACACGCTACTATATTACAATAGCGGTTTTTGCTTCTGTTATGTGCGTCCTGACTTGCTTCCCAGGTTGATATCCATGTGAGACGTTCAAGACACTGAAAAGTAACAGAAAGTAAGGTAGTCTGTAACGTCTTGTCTTTCGGGTTCGAGAACATGTGAACTCCCACATGACGAACTCTCAATGTCTCCGGCTTCATAGCTCAGATGGAAGGTAAAGTCTGCTTCAGACCAAATGGTCCATTCCGCCGAAACATATCCCAGTTTCTGGAGCTGTGTCACGGATTTTAACCAATTTTAGGCATGGGAAATGGTCATTAAATTCGGTGAAATATAAAAATAACCACTTAAAACAGTAAAGGAACATTTCAACAACACAGCAAATGCAAAAGAAGGTACGGATGGTCAAAAGTGAAGAAGATTGAAACGGATTGCGATATGGGTTTTGAAACACTGTTGGGCTGAACAGTTTTCAAAGTTCTTCTCTCGTTTGCTTGTATAACTTGAAATTGTAACGCCCGGGAGACACATTTAATTGAAATGAAGCTATGGTTTTGTCATTTAGATCCATAGAAGTAATTTCTTTGCAAAAATTAAGTTTCATAGCGAGTATTTGGCAAAAATTTATAAATAAACTAACCTCAACCGTGACACAGACCTTTCAAGTGACTAGGAGTATTTTTACTCCCCCCTGGAAGGGATGCTGCTCCATCGCAGGGTTTATATATCCCCAACAATTTAATTTGCCGATACACTTAGGTGGAGAAGGAGCCTGGCAAACCTTAAATTCGTCGTTAAATAACGCGTTGTTGTTGTCATGGAAATGTGCACAGTGTTCCGCGAGATCTTTGACAGGAACAGGTCGCCTGGGGCGAGCGCTTTGTGATATGATGGACACTGCAAAACAATAACACTAATTTGAACTAACCACGAGCTCATTGGTTTCGCTGTATTTTGGGAGGTTGGTATGTAGCTGGGTCCATGACTAAGTGTCCTCTTAGGAGGGGTGTCCGCTTATGGGAGGTTAAAAATGTAATGTTTGTATGTGGTTGGGACCATGCTTATGGAAGATTAAAAATGCAGAGTTTGTATGTGGCTGGGACCACATCTGTGTCCGCTTGGGGGAGTCTAAGAATACAGTGCTTGTAGCTGGAACCATGAGTAAGTGTCCTCTAAGGAGAGGCATCTGCTTATGGGAGGTTAAAAATGCAGAGTCTGTATGTGGCTGGGACCATATCTGTGTCCGCTTGGGGGAGGGCTACGCTTAAGGAAGATTCAACTGTATGAATAAGAATTTTCTCGGACTCAAGCAGAGTGTATTAGGCTGTTCAAAATTAAACTTGTGTTACGTAAACTACCAGCTAGGAACTGAAAATATCGTATTTCTCCAGTTAAAGCACTCTCAGTTAATATTTGTCACATGGAAAGCACACAAGACAATACTAAAACATTCAGAGCACCAAAGAGAATGTGCTTTGTGGAGCCTGGTGCGTTTGTTGGTAAAAGTAAGGAATCCTCTTGTATTTGTCAGTGAATGTAATGGTCTTGAAAATCTGCGATGTTTTTTTTCCGAAAGGAACTAAAAATGGAGTAAAAGATGGCGATGTATATTATTATATCATTTTATGAGGGACTAACTAATGGTTACAACGAACTTACATGTACGTTTATTAATGTGTGCTAGATGTGTCCTTGAGCGTCGCCATTCTCGTCTGCAAAATAAAATAACAACATTATCAATTCGATATAAGGTACTTTCTTTCAATGTTTGTTTCTATATACTCTTAGAGAACCTTATTCAAGAAATGAGAAAGATGTGATGTTCATCATGTCACGAGCGTGAGACAAAGAAAGCATCTGAGTCCCCGACGGGACCGAATCTCCCAAACACCGGGCGAGCGCTCTATCACTGACGTACGGAGAGAGTCATGGTGACCAAGACGCGCCATTTTTTGGGTTCATATGTGACACCTGTATACTACTAGGATCAGCAATGCCGATAGCGTACTGTATGGTGGTCACTGTATGGTCATAAAAGGCTCGATTCCGTCGGTTACTTAGCTACATCTTTCTCATTTCACTTCCGAGCGTAACTATACCATCTTCCATATTTATCAACTTATGTGGCATCTGTTAGTTTAAACAGAGGAATAAAAGGCGGAATAAAGTGTATTGTGTACAAACCTGACAAGTACAAATGTCGTGACCAACACCAGGAGTAACACAACACCAACCAGTCCAGCCACGAGCCATATTAGCTTAGACTTAAAAATGTTAGGCTTTTGAGCTGCAAAAACAAATGCTGTCATTTACTATACAAAATCATAACGATTTTCTTCAGCATGGCTCTCAAAACCCAAACAAACGCTGTGACCAATCACAACAAACGTCAATAACCTAATGAACCAATCAAAACACGGAACAAAACATGCAACTGGTCACGTGACGACAGATTTTGGTCCTGCCCTTGATTAGTTGAAGAAAATTGCGTAAGGCGCATTCGATGACTTTTTTTAACCAATCAGAAGGCTCGATTTCATAGAAAACTTACATTCTTTTATGATAATGTAAAATTATACATTAAAATGCTATTATCATAATTAATTTAACGATTTCTGTTGCTCTTAGAGAAAGGAAAACCAATCCTATTTTTACAATCGATAACCTGCTTGAGCTAGCTGCCTTGCAGGATTAATTTTACGGCTTGTGCCAAAAGGTTGGAAAATTTAATATTAATAAAATCACACACGCACAATTCATGGCAACATTTAATAGTATAATTGCGTTATAGAAGTCGTCTTGATAGCTTCCGTCAAGGTATTTACCACTACTGTGCTAATTGAGAACGCTAAACAAACAAACAAACAAATATATATATATATATATATATATATATATATATATATATATATATATATATATATATATATATATATATAAATAAACAGAGACCGAACCAGTTGGCTATTTACAAAGCATGGAGGAGTTGAATTCGGGACCATCGAACACAAATCCATCCATTGGCAGGGAGGAGGATTTGAACCTCTGGATTACAAGTCCAGTGCCCTAATCACTAGGACAAGCCAATTCTCTGTTCATTATTATAGCGATGTTGTGAAAAGTTGGAAGAAGTAACATTTACCTTCCGATGTTTGAATGTTGGGCGAGTGTTGGACGGTGATCTCATCGCTCATTTGTCCTGGTAATGAATTAAACGCCTGTACCTAGGGTGGGGAGGGTAACATTAAACCAAAAACGTAATTGCGCCACTTGTTAGCGGAAAGCTTAACTTTAACGAAGGATACAAATATGTACCTAAAACTGATGTGCGCAAGTAATAACTACACTAACTACAATAACTTCACCAATGTTGAAATAGGCCTAAAGCGGAGGCTTTTGAAAACGAATCCCTATTGTTTTTATGTGGACAGTTAAAGTGAGGGTAAGAAGCCAAACTAGAAGGCAAGCAAAACGCGTGCAGTGACAGACCCACCTTGTTTTGATACGTTGAAAATGCATGGTTTCATTATCATTATTAGATTGTTTTCAGGCCTCGTATTCCCGCATATGCTTTCATCCGTTATTAATCCGTTTTATTCTGACAGAAAACGTAACAAAGATTTCATTTCACACGGCTATTAAATGTCAAACCGTAAGCGCAAAAAAAGTTAAACTGTGCGGTTTATAAACGAGACACGACTGTTGAAGCTTTCAGACTAGTTTGGTTTGTATTTTTGTGTGAAATTATTTTGACCTGAAATTCATCTTAAGCTACAATGTTTCAACTTTGTGAGGAGTTTCAGAAATGATAACTGGTTTGCACTGCTTAGGTGTGAACCGAATGCGAAAATGCACAAAAACAATGTGTTTATGAATGAAAACCCAATAACCCATTCACACCAAAGCTTACACACGTTTAAAGGCTGTTAAGTTAAAAATGAGATTGAAAGTTGTTTTCTTCATAGAAGTTTCTAACTGATGTTTGTCTTGCCAAGTTCCTGTACGGCTTTTTCCCAGGCCTTCGCGGTATCCTATGATGTCACTACTCGTTTCGGTGACGTATCCGGGGTTGACCGCGACGAAAATAGAGGCCTGGGAACTACGCAAATGTTTGTCGGCTTCAAATTTAGCACAGCGTAAGCACATGTTGGCGCTTACTGTAACCTAATGCAAAATTTAATCTTTTAGTTTTCTGTTGCTGACTTTCATTTTGTTAAACCTGGTTTAACTAAACATGTTTTGTTGGTATGAATGGGGCATGAACGAATGAACGGATCTTCTGCCAATCAGAACCTGCCTAAAGTCTTGGTTTGTTTCTTCTTTTGTTTTTCACTTACTTTAATCTTGTATTCAGTCTCGACATCAGGAAGAGTCACCTCATACGTCACATACTCTTTGTCCACCCCAGAGTGCATGGTATAGGTCTTACTAGCTCCATCGCTATCGCTAAAGTGAAGAACGTACTTCTTAATGATGCCATTTGTTTCTTCAGGTTTCCTCCATTGAAGAACTAGACGGGATTTCTCTTTGTGTTTTACTGAAATCCTGCGCGGAGGAGAGGGAGCTGGAACGGATAGAGGCAAAGGACGATTGAAGTAAGTGTAACTAGTCTAATACTCGTATTTTCTATCCTTGACTACTTTGAGAATCAATCATAGTAAATTGAGTTGTAGCAGAAACTCATAAGGAGTTCACAGCGTTCGAATATTCAGTTTGCCAAGTACCATATTTGGCAACACAAAGAGTTTGTACGCGAATGATTTACACACGTAACGACACACGCAACAAAATTTTCGGTTTTGCGATAAGTCACTTGAATTTCAACTAAAACGCCGTATATTACTCGCAGAAACTAAAGAAATTCATTACAGTATCAAGTGAAGTTCTCCAGACTACTGAATGACGACGAAACTGAAGAATTTAACCAAATTTAACTTTATTCATCCCAAATTGTTCAAAAACAAGATTACGCCATTTAGCGCGAGCTAGCGCGCGCTGTGAATTTAATCCAGATATTGCAATTTTGATTGGTTGAATTTTTTCTCGTGATTTCTTACATATGGTACTTGATGAAAACGAATGTTCAAACGCTTTGTACAATGCGAATCATAGGGAGTTACATGTTTCAACCCTTATGGGTTTCTGGTTGTAGAACCTAGCCTCTATATCACTGCTGGCAATAGCTAAATTGCAACCAAACGAAACCTGGCCGAGATGGAATTATTTGATTGTGGCACGGTTTTAATTTTACAGAATAAAAACTGGTATTGGAGGGCAAAACATAAGATGAAGTTTGGCTTACTCTCGTACGCTTTTAACGTAACAGAATAAAAACTTCCGTTCGAAGGCTAAACTCGACATGAAGTTTATTTTGGTTTAGGAAAATTAGAGCATACCATCTTCAGGCATGATAACATCCACAGGAACAGAAAATTTGCCCCAGTTGTCCTGCCCAACCTCCTCTCGGACCATAAACGAGTACATGTTATAGGGCTTCAATCCACCAACTTGCGTTTCTCTGCGGTACGGGTTTCCCGCGTTCACAATCTTATGACCATCCACATTGGAGTCAGCGGGGTTACCCACGTGAAGCCACTTTACCATGTAACGCGTCACGAGCCCCGTGAAGCCTGGGTGCGACCGCCAAGTGATACGAACACTCTGTGGGCTTTCCGTAACTATGTGGACTCCTTGAGGACTGTTTGGAACTGCAACAGAATGACAAATAATCTTTTTGTTTTACAAAGCATGAACAGAGTTAGAAAGTAGTACATTTCGGGCGGTTACGGATAGCTATTCTGTGTTTTTTTTTTGGCTTGCACTCGCCAAGCTTCTGCAATATTCTAAAACTAGTCAGCGCAAAACATGCTTTTTTTAAAACCATTTAGGATCTCAGAACCAATCATATCTTAAATTAAGTGTGTTATCCCGCGATAAAATGGCACTAGTTGCATATTTCCCGCACTTGGCATGGGTTGCGTGTTTTCCCGCGCTTAGTATCAGTGCATGTCAAAAAATTACAAATGCATAAATTTACCTCCTGGGGGTGTTGAAACAAATTCTTTATCGCTGTTTGGCCCTGCGCCCTTTCCCGTGAAGCCCGTGATCCAGACGCGATACCTCGTCAGCGGTTTCAAGTTGTCCAAAGTAGCATGCGTAACAGATCCGTTTACAGTGATCACGTTCTTGATGACGGGGTAACTCGTGTCTTCCTGGCTATAGTGCACGTGATACCCCAGTAGTGTTCCCTTCACGTGATGTTTTGGAATGGGTTGCCACTCGACGAACACTGAGTTGGATGTTTTCGCCGACACTTGAAGAAGACGAGGAGCACGTGATGGCACTAGTTGGAAAGTCAATAGAATGGTGGCATAGTAGGATGGAGAGTGATTTAGAAAGTTTTTGAGTTTCGTCTGTTAGCCACGTTAGAGCCACGTTAAAGGCGGACGTGTTAAATTCAAAAGGAATCTAACACGTCGGGTGTTACAGAATTACTTCAGATTTATTTCAATTGAGGACACTGTCATCTTCTTGCCAAGGCATATCTGGTCTGTGTTCGCGTGTTCGACTCACCCCCTGAGAGAGACTTCTAAGATCCAACAAAATATTCCGTACTGATAACGTGGCTATGCACATAAAGCTGACTGGCTGTTTATACTCGCCAAAATTCGTAACCAAACAACAGCCAATCACCAAGCATGTGCAGATCTCTGCAAAGCTACGTTATCAGTGTGGAGTTTTTTTCTTGTGGTGGAAATACCGGACATCTTGCTATTGAGGGGAAGCAGAGAATGGATTGAGTACTCTGCGTGACACTAATATGCTTATCAGGTTTTCCAATAGCCTCCTATGCAGACGTTCTTTTGGCTTGTCACGCAATCTTTCCCCGTTGGGGAGAAAAGATTGCGTGACGAGCCAAAACTCCGTCTACGTAGGAGACAAATTAACCAAAGGATCCACACATCAATTGCATAAAAGAATGTCACGTGATACTCACCATCCTCATCAGTTATGACTGTCACTGGTCTACTGGCAGGACCGCTGCCCACATCAGTGAATGCAGACACCCAAACATCATAAGATGTAAATGGTTCTAAAGATGTTATCTCTAGGCTCTGAGTCGACGTGTTGACCGACAGGGCTTTTATCACTCCTACATGGTTGACTGAACGTTTGACCTTTGACCTCCCAGTTCTGTAATACACGTGATAGCCTCGTAAAATGCCGTGAACGAACTTCTTTGGGACTGGACTCCATTCTATTAAGATACTTCGAGACCCAGTGCTCCGAACTTGCAGTGAGTCTGGAGCGCGGCTGGGAGCTGGGTACAAAAGAATTTGATCATGAGATGTTATTTGTGCGGAAGAAATTACAATTATTTTGTAAATATATCCCTGTTTATCTCCCGAGATAAACAGGGAATTGGCATGATACCATCCTCGGATATCCAGGGGCAGTTAGTGGGGGCGAGGGAAAGTCTAAACCGGGGCGAAAAACTTCGGCGAAGAAAAGTCACCATCCGTTCTTTACTTTTCTTGTAGAATTTTTTCGCCCCGGCTTAGACTTTCCCTCGCCCCCACTAGCTGCCCCTGGGTCTCCGAGGATGACATGATACGAGAAACATTTTTAGCTCGAAGTAATTTTGCATACAGGTAAAATCAAGGTATTCTTTAAAAGTAGTTACTGGCACATGAGAACCGTGTCATCGTTGTCCGCCGCGATAGAGTCTAACAAACAAGAATGATCGCAAATCTCCCATTTGAATTTCGGTGGGAAGTTCGTCCGAGCGAGAATGGAACGAGATCGGTTCAGCCAGCTTAACGAAACTATCTTTACATTCAACGTCAAATCTCGGAAATTCAAACAGGATGTTTTCGTGGATCGGACTCATTATGATTTTCTGATCTCCACAAAGATCTGATAAATTTATTAAAGCGAAGGAAACCTGAATTTATCTGTGAAACTCACCGTCTTCCACAGTTGTGACCACAACTGGTGAACTTGTTTCCTCCAGTCCCTCCTCCGTCATGGCTGATACTGTCACTGTGTAAGTGGAGAATTTTTTGAGACCTGTCAACTGTGCGGTTGATTTTCTAGATCCTATCTTCTTCGTATAAGCCTTCCCTGAAGCGTCCTTGTAGGTCACGTGATAGCCTGTTAAAGTTTCCGAAGGGGAGGTGTAAACTGGATCCCAGGTTACCGTCAAGCAGGTGGAGCACGGACTAAACACATTTACGTTTTGTGGTGCCTCTGAACCTGCGAGACAAATTTCAAGGTATAAAAAATAATTGCGGGTGATTACCAATCAAAATGTTGTTACCAAAGCAGTGTCCTTTTTTTACAATGATCCCTAATTTCAGTTTCATTGACACTTTTGCACAAGTTAACGTATTGTTTTATAGATCGTCGTGGTTTGTCCACCCATGTAGTACGATTCTGCGTTACTTAAATCTTTTACTTTATCTCTCATCAAGGCGGAAAGTTTGAGATGATCCCGAGTATATTCAAAGTATTAAGATTTAAGATAATAGTAAATTAAAATTAAGGTATACAAATGTAACAATGTAATTGTATAGAGCGATTTTTACTTGATTTAATTTTAATTGCGTTTGCTTGTTTTTCAACGAAGGAAATAGAGAGAAAAATCATGGGACGAAAACGTTTCCTCACCATATTTAGTAGTGATATTATGTGTGGGACTAAGAACCCCGTTTCTAATATGGCCCCCGACGCGATTGAACCCCGTTAGGCGCACCCCATACGTAGTGTTCCTTTTGAGTCCCACGATGACCACGCTGAGAGTTGATTGGTTCACTTGAATGATGAGGTTATCATGTGACACGCGAGGTATCTTCCAGTAAATGACGTAATAACCCCGAAGAATTCCGTTGACGTGTTCTTGAGGTATTGGAGCCCAGGCTACCTTTATAGCGGTGGAATTGGCTGTCAGAGATGAAACACGAGGAGCCGCTGATGGAACTGGATGTCAGAAAAGAAAACTAAAAATTAAAGCTCTACTAAATCTCTGGGCAGTATCACGAGAGGTCTTCTAAGAGGGTAGCAAAGGGCTTATGCGTGACGCGTGATGAGGGAAATAATAGACCGTAACGCGAGAAAATGGCGAGAAAAGAAGACCGTGACTCGTGAAAATAGCGAGAAAAGAAGCGGGATTCGTGAATTTTTGTTTCAAGTTTACGTGATACGTGAATTTGGTTAAAAGTTGTGTGTGAAACGGGATAACGCCCTCCCCCCCCCCCCCCCAACCTCTCTCTTTTTTGTGTAAACTACGCCAGAATTATAATTATAAAGGTGCACTCACTGATGAACAAAAACCCTTTAGACAACAAAAATGGCATAACCACAGTCTATAAGATGTGAACAAACCATAATCAATGATTTTTTAATGATTTTACCCCATGTAACACTGTCAAAATTGAAAACGTCGACCCGTCGTTTTCAAGTTTAGACCACTTTTTTCCTACCTGTCCATAGCCACACCAGTTTTAAACAACTTTCGTGACTAGTATAGTGCGTTTTAGCAACGCCAGGACACTATTAATACCAACGCCTCCAATGGATTTTCAAGTAGCACTAAATCTTGGTGAGACTGCCCCTTTAAGCACTCCCCCACACCTCTCTTTAATAAGCCGGTTCGTCTTTCTTCAAACTGGACAAAATTTGGCCATTTCACGGTGTTCTGTAGAAGACGAGCAATAAATGTACCAAGATTTATAACACGTTCAGAGCTATTGTTCATTCCCTACACACTTACCAAACTCGTCTGTCCACACTAGCAGCGGTCGGCTACTTGGTCCCTCGCCCTTGTTAGTGTAACCCAGCACTGTTATCCAGTAGGGTGTGTACGGATTTAAGCCACCCAGCTCTATTCCTAGGGCAAACACCGCTGTACAGTACAAAACGCTGTCATTCTTATCAGCTCGCTTGTAACAAACTTTGTAACCAAGCACATAGCCATGTCGATGGGCCCTGGGAATCTGCTCCCAGAACACGATAATACCAATAGAACTTGTGTTGTAAGCTGTCACATTGGCAGGGGGAGCTGTGGGTTCTTGAAATAATAGAAATACAATAAATATCATGACAAACAGTTGTTTTGGGAGGTACGGTGGCCTAATGGTTTGCGCGCTGGCGGGATTGAACGGTGCTGTGTTCTTGGGCAAGACACTTAAAGGGACACTGTCACGAGCATAACTTCAAAAATTCAACAGCTCAAAAACATGTTTACACCATTGGAAACCTATTAACAGTGGTCAAGTTTTCTTAAAATTACTATACCGGTGTACTGAAGCTAAATTTTGAGCGATATCACTGTGATACCATCGGGAGCTTTTGATCTCAACTTGAAAAAGTCAGCCTGACTTTTTCAAGTTCTGTCCTTGTGGTTTAGAAAAAACTAATATAAACTATTTTCCTGTCACCCTCGTCTTTAAACAATTTGCTAGATATCCTTCCCTCTATGTTCCAGGAGCATTTCCTGCATGGTTGAAAGTACTTAATCGTAATTTTGGTGCCGTTTTACTAAAAAAGCCAAAAAATGTCCGTGACAGTGCCCCTTTAACTCTCACAGTGCCTCTCTGCAACCAGGTGTATAAATGGGTACCGGCGAAATAATGTTGGGAGGTAACCCTGCGATGGACTAGCATCACATCCAGGGGGGAGTAGAAATACTCCTTGTCACCTAATGCTACAGAAACAGGGATAAGCTCCGGAGGTATGGGCCACTTGACTCGACCCAGACAGCCAATTGGAACATATTTCATAACTGGGCTAAGACACGTTAATCAACTTTCCACCCCTTTTTCAGGCTATTGTGTGACATGTAACTATTTTAATTTAGACAGGCTTTCTGGTTTTTGTTTTTGATTCTATTGAATTCGATTCCATATCCTTCCACTTGGTTGGGTCGTTTTGCATTCAGTTAGTTTTTATTATATTCCGACAAAGAAAAATCCTGAAATTTCAAGATGGCAGGTAGTTATGGCAAATTTGAGGCGAATCATTTTCTCGTGATGATGTAGCTAAGATTTTATTAGTAAATTAATATTTAATTGTCAATATTAAGTTTGCAGCACAATTTATAAAGAAGATTGAGTATATTGTACTCTAACTCGGTGCCAATGATAACTGAATGGAGCTTGGCTGCCTAAAACCGTAGGAATACATCCTAAGCGAGTCGTGATATCTTAAATCATAAAACTCACTCATGGGTAAATACAATACCAACTATTTGAAAGTAGTGACGTAGGGAATATATGAAAGACATATATGTGACCTGCGGTGAAAACATGAAATTAATGAAATGATTCAAATCGGAACAAAAATAAATATTTCAAGCAATTGCTCAATTGCTTGAATACTGCGAAGATCATTTCATTCATTTCATAATTGAAAGTAATGGCGACAAGACACGTTTCTGAGTTTTGGTAAAATCTGTATGCATGCACACAGCCAGTTTTCTCCTACTAAGAGTCCTTCTGATGAGTGCAAGCCCTCTATATTCCTAGTGGGAGTTATCTTAAAATCAGGGCCGTATTCACACTTTTAACATAGACGAGGCAAAAGAGGAGGGGGGGTCTGGGGGCATGCCTCCCCCCTCAGAAAATTTGAAATTTAGGAGCCCTGAAACACTATTTTCAGCATTTTCAGGAGGTATTTCTTCAGAAAAAGCAATCTCGTTTAACTAGGGATTATTTTCTCACCTGAACGTAATTTGTTTTTAGTTATGGGTTAAAATCTAGACGAGGCAACTAGTTACGGCCCTGAAAAGAACCTACAGCACGGTTAGCGAAACAGTCTCTTATGTGGATAGAGAGATTAAAAGGATGGAATTCACATCAGAAAAGAGAGACGTTATTGTCCTTGGAATATTCCTGAAATAAATACACTGGAACGTATCATCAAAAATACTCCGCTGCACGTCATATTTTGAACTCTCTTTTCGGTGAAATGTGATGAAACACTCTCTCTTGTTTGATAAGTTACTTGTTCTTTCTGTTATTTACAAACTATGTTTGAGGTCGCCACTTTCCGGGAGGTTCGTTATTTTTCCGGGAGGTTCGTTATTTTCTGGTAGGTCGCTACTTTCAGGATTTATCACCAAAACCGTGAATTTTTATCGCTATGTTTGGGAGGTCGTTACTTTCGGAACTTTACGCTAACTGTGTCAAAAGCGGTTTGACCTCGGTGGGATTTGAACGCATGGCCTCGGTGGTATGAAATACTGAGATTATTGAAGAATATTTCTTGAATTACGTTGTCCAAGGCAGTCTTTGGCGTGTCTTTGGCACACCAAGCTATGGTATGATATTTTAACTCCTTTTTCTTATGTGAAAAATTACTTCAGAAGTGAAGGAAACCAAAAAAATAAACAGCGTTTTCTTTAAAAAGTAAATCGAAAATATACAAGGATGGCTTGACTAAGGAAAACCAAGGCGTATTCGGAACGACAAAACCGGAGAGTTTTGGGGGCGAAAAACTAACTTGGCCATTGTTTTCAAGATGCATTGTCGTTAAGCTAGTGTGCTAGTGTGACCGTAGCCCTAACAAGGCGTGACACTTGCGTGATCTAAACTAAAAAGCGAATGTTTACCTCCCTCGGGAGTCCAGACACGTGTGTACCTTGTGAATCCTCCCCAAGTTCCATTCACCAAACCTTTCCGTACGCGAAAAAAATACTGCGTAAAAACTGCGAGGTTATGAATTGTGACAGTACCAGTGGTACCAGAGACCATCATGGATGATTCATTGTCGTCCGCCTTCCATCTTATCTCGAAAACAGTGCTGTTTGATGGAGACGTTACCTCCCAGGCCAATTTCACACTTGTGTCACCAGTTACATAACCCACGAGGTAACCAGGCGGCTTAAGACCTGAAAAGAAAGGTATGCAATACAGTCAACTCTCTTCTCTCAACGCGGACGCCACTGTAAGGCGGACATCTCTCTAAGACGGACATGATTGGCTGACTGCAGTGGCGGATCCAGTTTAGAGTTAGAAATAGCGCATTTTCCTTGATCTGCCGGAATTATCTTCGCAGAATAGAGGGTCTCAAGGGGGTTAACCGTTAGCCGTAAAACAGCCATAAATTTAACCGTTAGGGGTAAAAATTGGAAAATTTTAACATTCATAGTCAAGCCTTCAAAAGCCCCCCCCCCCCCCCCCCCCAACCGTTAGGTGAAGGTCTGGATCCGCCACTGGACTGCAATCTTGGACAAAACTAGTTGCGACAAACGCATTTTTCGCAAATGTCTTGACTTGCAAGCAGGTAAAAATCAATTATCCCCCTCTCCCTCTACTCAACGTTGTTTCATGGGGTCTGCGATTCGCCAGGCTTTGTTTTCAAAACACGACAGCGTTCACAACATTGAAATGACAGATGGGGTTGAAGAACTGAACCGTGATACCTAAATTAGTGAAAACCTGGCCAAGTGTCACAACAGTTTTGCCCAAGATTGTGGTCCTGGCTAAATTTCACCGTTTTATGTAACTGAGCGGAGAGCATGAGTTGGTCCCTACCCCCTGGTCGCTAGAGTGTAGAGAGTCAGTTCACTGTAGCCCCAAGGTTTGAAAATACTGAAAAGCTAGCAGAACCACGTGAAACCCAATACCCTCAATTTGAAAAGCCACACATTAGAGTTTCATCCACAGACTGACAGACGGCTTTTGTACATTATAATAAACAATTTCACATGGAGGTGCTGTTTGGAAGCCTTCCTTTGAACGGTCAAATACGTCTTGGATTTGAGGCTCAAAACGTAGAGCCAACTTGTGCAGCATCACTGTCGAAGCACTGCATAAAATTATTCTTATATTACATACTAGAGTTTTGTCCGCATTATTTAAAATTTTAACCATCTTGAATTGCACAGTAAACACTATTAAGGCTATAAACACTACCACATGAAAGTACTGCTTGTTAGCAAGTTTCATAGGCATGGTCACACATTTGGGTTTTGATCCACAAACTTAAAGTTCAATATTAGCTCTAGGTCGAGCGAGTCAAGTGTTTTAACGAAGTACTTACGCACTGGACAGGGGACTGAAGGAAAGGCTTGGCACGTCACACTGACGTAACTGCTGTCAGTAACGAACCACACACCGCTGTTCAAAGGTAAGGACGCTTCAACCTCAACTGTACGTAAAAGTGTGACTGTTGAGTTTTTCATGAGGGAAACGAATTCACCCGGGAATATTATTTTACCTCTGGGTCAGGTGATAATGAGATAAATAACTAGACACCAGGGAAAAACATCATGACCTGAACTGTAGTCTGATAGCCCAAATTGCGATCATATTCTTGCAGGAATTAAAAATGTCAGAACATCAAGTCTTTCCAACTGTGACCTACAACCATAAATACTTAACAAGATATATGGTGTCAGTGGCAGGAACCCAAAAAGAAATATAAAATTTCTCACTCAGGAATTGAAACGCGAGAACGGGATAAAACAAAATAAAACTAAAGGTCGAGAATTTTATAATAATAAGGTTTCTTGCAGTAACTACAGTAACTCTAGTGTCCGTATTAGCGAGAGTCCGAAATAGCGACAACCGTTAGACTACGACGATTTATCAACAGTGGTGAAACTGCTGAGCAATTGATGAATTGAGATTGGAGGATGAGGACTTCACCTCTCCTAAAGAGTCTGGAAGGAAAAGGGGCAAGCTGAAGTGAAAAAACAAACTCTGAAGGAAATGATGCAAACATATATTTTCCAGAAGTCTTTTTAAGTGTATTTCAGACAAATAACGAACAACAGACTGCAATTTTACCTAATGATGCTATAAGAGAAGTTCATGGTGTCCGCTTTATCGAGAGTCAAAACAATAAAATTGTTCTTTTGGTACCGCGAAAGTGTCCGTAATTCCGTAATAGCGGGAGTCATTTCCAGCCAAACCTCTACAACTTTCGCCGGGGATCTCAATTTTGTCCGTAATAGCGAGGGTCCGTAATAGCGGGCTGTCCTCAAGACGAGAGTTGACTTTACTGGCATTTATTACAAAGATACATTACAAATAACGGGAAAAAAGAGAAAGGAAAGAAAACAAGGGGTTTCCTCTCTCCCTGGGATTCCGTATGTGTCAAAAAATGAAAAAGAAGGGCTGGTCAATTGGTAATGATATGAAATTAGCCCGTAGAGCGGGGGAGGGGAGAGAGGGGGGAGTACTATTCGTATCTAATTTATTTATCTTTTTTTGTGTGATATGTGACATGACACGCCTGTTGAAACCCTCAACCCATTTAAGCGCAAGGAATGTAATTTTACATGCATAAAAAGGATGAGCTAGAATGTTCACAGTCGCCTATTTTCCCGTGTGTTTGTCGTCATCGATCGCTGAGTTCGACTTTCCGCCATCTTGGTTTTTCATTCTCGAGCGCAACTTGGGGAGAGAGAGAGAGCAAAATACCGGTGGGAGGGGGAGAGGGGATGCGAAAGATTTCACCGACTGACTCAAAGGTTGATTGACCCCATAGGCCTGCAGTAATGAAATAGGAAATTGGTAGGACGGATCACGGTAGGACGAAAATGAGAGCTGAAACACAATTTGACCGCAACCCTAATGCTGAATTGAGCTGAGGGAGAAACCCCTGCTCTCAAAACATGTAAATTTAATTAACACCAGCGTCCAGTTTCAATTTTCAGTTTGACCTGGCATGTTCGGAAAATTATTCCCTCAGCTTCACTCTCGACAAAACTCGGTTGTGCTGTGAGGACAATTTAGCTTGAACATCATTCTTTGACTAGCAACACGTGGAAAATAAATGCTTAGCCATTCTCTTCGTTTTCTCTGTTTTCTAAACTGGTAAATGAGCTCTAGAATGTGCGTGCGCACGCCAAACGAGTCTGTTAATTTTCACTCGGTTATTACAGAGACCTGCTGCGAGCTTTCCATTTTACCGGAAGTTGATAACGGACTCGGGCGCGGCGGGCCGTCGGCCAATTTAACAATCATAACAATCCAGAAAAAGTGTTTTAGCTTAGGAATTTCAACTCTTACCAAAACATAATCCACATTACTTGCTCACTGCCTTGCAAAACAAAGTTGTTTTCTTTCCAAAAAAACTGATTCACTCTGGATCCTCGAGTCAAATATCAAGTCAAAATAATATAAGATTCTGGATGAAACCGCAGTGTGAAAGCAATTGAACAGCAATTTCCCGAGGGTACTGTTTGTAATTCATACTGTACAGAGAGATTCAAACTTTAATGTTCTTGACTGAAACCCTAGTGTGTGACCATTCAAATGAAAGCTATTGAGCATTTCTTTCTTTTGGTGCTAGTTTTTTTTCAATATTTTGCAAAACAAATTGAGTTTAGACCAGTTTATTGTTCTCCGTTTGGGAGAGGAAGAAGGGTTAAAGGGGTTAAAGTCTTTTTTTGCTTATTGTGGCTGACGTTTGACTGAACTACACCCAAGCGTGAATCATTCATAGCAGATGTAAATCGTGACGGTAATTAAACCCTGAACGTGGTCTGATACTGAATGCTCATATTTACTTTTCTTCTTGACGATCAGCACGTCACAACGAATGATTTCAAACTAACAGACAGCAAACAACATCTGTTTGCTTTGAAAGCAAGACTGAGAACAATTGGAATAATTGAAACAGAATGATAAACAAAGATGAAGGGCCGAGGCTCCTCGGTAAATCTGGATAATGGGAAGTTTTTGTTGAAACCTAAAAATAACAAGCTCAACTAAAAGCTGGTTGATTTACAGTGACATCCGAAATTCCTGCGTGAACAAGCTAAGGATGGGAGCTTATGGTTAAGAAATTTGATGTTATTCTAAAGGATCAAAACACCCTAATACTCTCCGCTAGAACTGGTTTTGAATTAGTAAAGATGTTTATAAAATTTAACAAGCAAACTGCTTTGGACATTCACGAATCACTGTTGGTTTATGAGTACAAAATACGTTGCCAGCGACCATATAAGATAAGAATACGACCAAGAATAAACTGCTGCCATGATTAGGAGAAGGTTAGACATTAATTAATTTTTTTTGGAAAGACGTCTGATTCTTCATGATTGTAAAATCATCACATCAAAACGTAAAGCCGTCAAAGTTCACTAAGTGGTCTTAATGCAGTCGTTTCTCAAAATATACAGCCAAAATATGGTATTTTTAGAGGTTAGCGAGCATTAGCTAAAGGAGGTAATTCATGGGAAACAACAGCCAAGAAATGGTGCTTTAACTTACCATGTGATGCATGTGTAACCCACAGCATGCCAAGGAGCATGAAAACACGGAAAATCATCTCTAAATCTTGTTTCGAATGATTCGCTTCGTTGTCTACCCTGTGTAGTCCTGCTTGCAACTCAAACGTCTTGCTAGTGTCCAAAAATCACATCATACTGAGGGACCGTGTGTTGAGTGCGAGCGCTTGAGGGAAGCCGAGAAGACCATTGCTTGTACTCACTTCGTTTGCGCGGCGTTGGACAGGGTCAAGAGCAACTCACGGATTAATTTTCCCATCGTGAAGTTGAATACGCCTCGTGTCAACTCGTTCTGTTTTAAGTTGGCAATTAGTTGGCATACGATACCACAAGGAAAATATCAATTTACAATAGCCGCGGTAACATATTATCTAACGACTTGATTGTTTATACACGTAGATAAAACACTGCTCGCGGCTAACGATACACAAAGATACTGCAAATTCTTCTATCGTTTGTAAGCATTTACCTAAAAACGCACTGAAGAACTGTAACGAGACTGTAAAACATAATCTAGTATTTGAGACACATCACTGTTTTCATTTTTGCTATCTTGAATCTGTTCCACTAAGGGCGTCAGTTATTTCGGAGATTTTACAATTCGATTGTCGTTATAGTTCCTCTCTTTTTCTTTTATTACTGAATTATTTTACCCTAAGGACGGGTCCATAGTGTTTATTTTCGACATAAGTTTTTTAAAAAATTTCTCCGGGGCACTTTTTTTATAGTTGTAGTTCATGTTTTTTTTTTATTTTGATGAATGTTTATAAGAAAGAAAAAAATAAACAAAAAAAGTCCGTGACAAAACACCACAAATTACATCGAAAGAAATCCATTCCTTAATCAAAAGAAACGTATTCACCATATGAAATTTCCTTTTCAGTTCTAACGTTTCTAATTTTGATTTCCTGCCTGTAATGTGTAGACCAATGTCGATCAGTTAGGCTGTTCGTTGGTCTTCATTTGAATTCTCAACTGAAGGTATAATCCACACGGAGACAGCCAAACTGTCATGTATTATTCATGAATGGGCTATACGATGGTTAATTCATGTTGCATTGAGCTGTACATGACGGTATTTACCTGCCGTGATCAGTTATAACTCGATCCCCAATAACAAATCGGGAAATACTTAAAAAACCGCAGATCACTGTATGCGTGTTTGCGTTGTTTATACTTTATATTCTTGTTACAAATAAAAAATTGTAACTGTAAAATGAACTAAATAAGCCCTGCTCTGTCGTTAGAGTAAGACGTTAAGGTGGGTGTCCTTGCCGCTTTTAATCTTGTAAAATTAAACATTCGATTAAGCAGACATAATAATCTCACTTGTTGGTACAAATTAATTAGTGTCGGCTGATCGTTGAGGAAAAATACTTGGTATCATTTCGGTGGGTGCCTTATCAGTAAAAAGCTGGCATAGGAATCTGACAACAGCATCACGCTGAAGCATCTAATTATCTGTCTCATCTCTTTAAATCAATTACTGTCCACCCCGGCGGCAAATTAAGAGCAACACAAACACCACAAAAGGAAGGCTCTCAGGACTCTCGGCCTTATCAGTAGCACGAACTGACACAGGAATCTCTCAAAATAACAAACCTCATGATCCTGCTCATCACTGGGAATTAATTAGCGTCCACTAACCATTCAAGCGAACCGATAAGAGCCCAGGTGTGGTCATGATAGGCCGGCATTATCAACACATCTTGACAAAACAGCACGTCGATAACGCAAATTGAATTCCGTTGACAAAAGTTACCTTTTCGACGGAAATAAAAACAAAATGTGTTTGCTTTCATTTGAAACGACCAATAGCCAATGCTTTCCATGTTGCTGTTTCTTGAGGTCCTTGAAGGTCATTTTGGCGGCATTCTTCTGGTAGATGTTGTTAATGTTTTTGAAAAATGTTTATGTCGAGGTCGTGTATTACGTCATTGTTGAAGAATAAATATGGAACACTGAAGCTGTTCGTCAGGTATTTGTAAAGTTCGCAGATTTGCCCGTCGGAACAAGCTGCAGAAACATTTATCGTGTATTTTGTCGTAATCCTAGTGATCTAAAAAGAATTAATAGTGATAATCTGTTATTTTCACCGCGTTTTCTTCAGCTTGCCTAAGAGGTTCTCAGTCTTAGTTTTACGTACACGGTTTGATTTTAGATAACCTCTCGCGTCACATGGCAAGCATTTCTTGTAACACAACACGCGTGCGGTATATGAACACGGTCAATTACGAAAAACAACCATTTGCAGTCAATTAATTCAAAAAAATTAGTTAATCAAATCGGTTATTGATTGATTACATGTTGCATCTTGCGTGCGGAAAAAGATTATCGGAAATACTGGGTCAATAACACAAGTACTAAATACTACCAATACTGGCAAATTCGGCAGGCGATATTCCGCACGATTTCACAGAATAATTGTTACACCATGAATCTCACGCACAGTTTAGAAGAAAGGACAATCTCACTACGTTATAGTGGATTTTCTATATAAAAAAAATGCATTGTAAAATGTCAGTGGAACTTTCGAGAAGAAAATATATCGAAGATAGCAATTTTTTTGAAACCTGACCAAATTCATGGCAGGAGGAAGCGAAGGAACCCCATCAAGGCAAGAATTTCAGTACTGTACATAACGAAGTGTAATTTTTGTACGCTTCGGCGAAATATCAGTTTCGTTTGATCTCGCTACTCGTATTGTGGTTGGACAGAAAGATGGGTCGAACAAACCGGCTTGATATGATATCTCACAGACGCGTACCAAAATTGCCCGATCACAGTGACGGATCCAGACCTTCAGCTAAGGAGGGGGCCCGCTTGACTATGAATGTTGAATTCTGCGAAGATAATTCCAGCATTTCAAAGAAAATGCGCTATTTCCGACAAAATAAGGTGGGGACCCCCCCCCCCCCCCCCCCCGGGATCCGCCACTGGATTAGGTATATAAATTCTTCCCACATGTACTAAAGGCAATGTATGCAGACCAGTTAGCAGAGTTTGTGCAATGATATACGCTCCCTAGTACGTAAGAGGCGGGGAGCTGTTTGAATATAGCAGTTTAGTAGAGTAATCAAAAAACAACCTTTAATATAAAATGATAATCGAAAGTGATCATATGAAAATATTCTCTTTGGAAAGTGCTTTATGAATTTAGCATATAGCTGTGCGGGTCGGCCAAAATTGAATTTGGCTCGTAGCAAAGGAAAAATAAAGAATTGGAGAATAACAAATTTCCTTTTTGCCTCGTGTCACGCGTGTAACACGCGTGGCACGAGGTGGATGTAATACATACGGTGGCCCACAAGTGCACACCAAATTTAAATCACTCACACTATATTCAAATCACTCGCGCCGAATTCAAATCGCCCACACCAAAAATCAAATCTTCACACCGAATTCAAAAACACTCGCACCAAATTTAAATCGCTCACACCGAAAATCAAATCTTCACACCGAATTCAAATCACTCACACCGAATTCAAAAACACCCGCACCAAATTTAAATCGCTCACACCGAATTCAAATCTTCACACCGCATTCAAATCACTCACACCGAACTAACACTTCCGGTCAGCGGTCTCGCCTACCTGCTTCGTAGGTACCTCATATATAGTATTTATAATGTACCCTAATATTGTAATCCTAGTATGCTTCACGTGCTTTGTTACTTTGCTTACTTCCGTTACTTTATTCACTTGAGATACTTTGCAGATACTTTGCTTACTTGAGATACTCTGCTTATTTTACTTGAGATACTTCGCTTACTTGAGATTCTTTGCTTCCTTCAGTTACTTTGCTTACTTCAGTTACTTTGCTTCAAACTTCAGTTACTTTGCTTACTTCAGATACTTTGCTTACTTCAGTTACTTTACTTACTTCAGATACTTTGCTTACTTCAGTAAGCAAACTTACTTCTATCTCACGTAAACAACGAGTCTCAAGTAAGCAAAGTAACTCAAGTAAGCAAAGAGTCTCAAGTAAGCCAAGCATCTCAAGTAAGCAAAGCATCTCAATTAAGCAAAGTATCTCAAGTAAGCAGAGTATCTCAAGTAAGCAAAGTATCTGCAAAGAATCTCAAGTGAATAAAGTAACGAAAGTAACGGAAGTAAGCAAAGTAACAAAGCAGGTGAAGAATACTAGGATTACAATATTAGGGTACATTATAAATACTATATATGAGGTACCTACGAAGCAGGTAGGCGAGACCGCTGACCGGAAGTGTGAATTCGGTGTGAAGATTTGAATTCGGTGTGAGCGATTTAAATTTGGTGCGAGTGTTTTTGAATTTGGTGTGAGTGATTTGAATTCGGTGTGAAGATTTGGTTTTCGGTGTGAGCGATTTAAATTTGGTGCGAGTGTTTTTGAATTCGGTGTGAAGATTTGAATTCGGTGTGAGCGATTTAAATTTGGTGCGAGTGTTTTTGAATTTGGTGTGAGTGATTTGAATTCGGTGTGAAGATTTGGTTTTCGGTGTGAGCGATTTAAATTTGGTGCGAGTGTTTTTGAATTCGGTGTGAAGATTTGATTTTTGGTGTGGGCGATTTGAATTCGGCGCGAGTGATTTGAATATAGTGTGAGTGATTTAAATTTGGTGTGCACTTGTGGGCCACCGTACCACACACATGTATCGACTATCGTGTTGTAAATGACACGCTACGATATAATGCAAATTTTATTGAGCGACAAAAAGCAATATTGATCATATTTTTCATTATTTTTGTTAACTGTTTTTCGCTTCTTTTTTGCCAATTTTCAGCAGTCCAGGCAACTAGTGTTAAATCCGTTCTCAGATCATCTTTGTGTTAGGGGTGACAGTTTTTGTGTTAAAATCAGGGTGAGGCAACCCTAATAGTTTGAATGGTGATTTAACCTGAGGCCGGATTTTACTTGCAACAGAAACATGTACAGACAATGTGTTGTACTGTGCATTACTCAATGGTATTTTTAACTATAACTGGGGAGGGACGCCTCAAACACATTAAGGTTTGCATATTTATTATTATCAATGTTATGTAATTCTATTGTAAGTAATGTACTGTGTGTAATTCATTGTAAGTAGCGTATTGCATATATCAATATTATTATTATCAATGTAATGCAGTTCCATTGAAAGTAGCGTACTGAATACTGTACTGTATGTAGTTCATTGTTGACGAACCAATAACCCTGAAATCACTGTAATATAATTCTATTGTAATATTATTCTATACAACGTTAAGGTATGTCAGTTCACTGTAAACTGTGTTGTGGAATGTTGTTAAATAAAATGTTATAAAGATGCAAACTTTTCTTATTATAGATATACTGAGTGTCAATACTGAGTGTGATATCATTATAAAGTGAAAAGAGGAATTAGAAGGACAGTTTTTCGGCTGATACACACAGAATCATAATACATGGGCAAGCGTAGATGTGGAATTTCTCTTGGAGTATCGTAAAATCTTTTTGCAAGGCATGCTTTAAGCCCTCAAAGCATTCACTCTGGAAGGACAAGGTCTGAAATATTCTGTAAAAATGTTGATTACCTGCATTTTAAAATATTTGTGATGCCGCGCTGTATTGATCATATCACAGATGACATATTTATCTTTGTCTGGCTTTGCCAGAGAGTGTTGTAGCTTTACCTCGAGAAAGCTAAAAGGTTGGTTTTAGAAAGACATTCTTTGTTGTCAAGGTTAATTGCTTCTTGCTTGCATTTGATCGAGCGTTTTGTCTGTTGAGCTCAAATGTTTACTACGAATTAGGAAGAAATGAATCTTCGTCTGTGACAGAAAAAAAAACATGATAATACGAAAGGTTGCTGAAATCATACTCTTGAGGCTCCATAAGTAGGAAATATCTTAATATCAATAAAATGAATGTTACTAAGCTAACCCAATACTGTCTACCCAGAATCCTATTCGGTCTTATCCTTCGTGGTTTACGATGTTCACGTAGTCAACGTTTCTTCAATGAGGTGTATCTACGTAACGTAGGAAGATGACAGTGCAAGCCTTCTTTGTTGTTGTCTTTGTTTCAAATCGAGGCTCCACCAATGCGCAGTGCATTCTGGTCCGCTGAAAGCAAGGCTCTTCCACAGCGCAGAGCACTGATGTCCGCTGAAAACGAGGCTCTACCACAGCGCAAAGCATTGTTGTCCGCAGAAAGCGAGGCTAAAAACCACGGCTAAATCTTGATTTTGCATCTTTCTTTTAAATTTCGATTATGAATAGCTGCTCCGCTCTCTCCGCAGCAATAAACCTTGCAGTCAGGAGATATGTGATATATTTTAATATATCACGTAACTTACACTGTGCCCTTCATAACCTGAATAAACTTGCTATTAAATCTCGTCTTCGCATGAAAAGTTTTGCAGCAGGACCCTGGTACGTTTCTTACTATCTAATAATGATATCACCACGTAATTGATTATATGTACCTGATGAGCAATTTACAGTGCATATATTTTCTAAACCGCCTACTTTTCTTAACATTACGACCAGTACATTTCTAGATAAATTATGACACCCAAGTTTTGTTTGCTATCTTCCCAATGACAGTTTTGCGAATACGAATATATTTCAAACACAGGAATGCATCAAGTGCGGTACGTTTTGGGCGTAATTTGAATCAAGTTGGTCATGTGGCACAGACCAATGTACCAGGCGGTAAACGTTCAAACCGCGAGTGTGTGTGATCGAAATAGATTTGTGCCTTCACAATCGTTAAATATATGTCACAATCCAATCAAGAGAATCTTAGAGTAATAAGATGAAAAGAAACAACTCAGGCCTGAGCACTTCCTATTTCATCGTATATTTCTTCATGTTCTTTTCCACTCTTTCCTTTGCTAAATCCCACATTGTAATATCCAGGAGAATCCTTGTTGGCTCCCTGTAGACTCGTGTACTCAGGAGGTGCACGTGACTGCCCTTCCGAAGGCCTGGGGCGGAGTTCCATATATGAAGCTGGTTCTGACACGTGCTGATCATGTCGCGAGTCAGGTTGACCAATGTCATCGGTGATGGTCTTGTTTGGAGTCGCTGCTCTGTTGTTAGGCACAGCTCGTCTCAGTCGCCATATTAACACACCAATTACAACAAGCAACACAAAAACAATGATAGAGAAAGTGATGACCGTTGCATTAAAAGTGCCGTTAACATCTGTCAAAAAGGAAAAACAGGTAGTCAAAACAACGTAGAGTAATTGTAGTTGTAGTAACTGCAGTTGCTTGAATGTTACATTTTTTCATGACGAGCAGAATAACTATTATCAAAAAGGTCCACATTGAACGACATTGAGAAATCAGTCGGACTTGAAGGCAACAAGATTATACTAGCCTGTGTACAGCCGCCTCGCTCCCCTCAAAAAAATCGGGGAAGGGACGACGCTCCTTTCCCAATTTTTTTTTTTTGAGGGGAGGAGGCGGCTGTACACAGGCTAGATTATACAGGTTTCTTTACTATTTTTTAGTTAATGTGCAAAATACATGGCGTCATAGCTGCATTGCTATGGAAACGCCAATGCCACTTAAACCTCCTTTCTTGGAAAGTTAATTCAGTTGTTAGTAAATAGATAAGTAGCTAGCATGATGGAGTCCCGACAGTGTCAGCCGTTCCAATTCAGAATGGCATGTTCTTAAACGTCCAAGGGAGCCGCCACCTTACATAATAATACATAATAGATCATTGCAGTGTTCAGCACATCAATGAATGGGCCAGAAGCATGCAAAGCTTTGGGTTCAAAAGATTGTTTCTCAATTCTTGACATCGCCTCGTCTTTCCAACTCAAAATCAAGGAGGCTTTGCGCATTGGGTGGGAAAAACCCTTGTCAAACAAACAGAACAAACAAGTGAATCACGTCAATCATTTTTCCTGTTAGTTTCACATTTTTCAGTCTTTTTGCGTTTTTAACACCATTGTATTTTAGTTATTCATATCCATGTTGTTATTTAGTAATTAATAGTAGTACTCTATGTATGTTGCATTCATATCGCACCGACAAGCGGACAAATTTGTATTCGAAACTGAAGATGGATGTCTTTATTTGAAGTTTCATGTACTTGAGTCAAACACGTCGTTCTCAGAAGAGAACTACAGCATATGCATAAGAACACGAAAATCAAAGCTGTTTGGTCCGCTTTGTTTATACTTGCGTTCCTGGCCCAAGCTGTCCAAAGGATGGATAACACTATGCTCCAGATAAATCTCTATTGAGGGGATAGTGATACGTGATGACGTATCCATACGTGCATGGGATAGTGATTTATCTGGACGATAGCATTACCCACCCTTTGAACAACCGGGCCCTGATGTATTAAGGTGATTCCACTGAATTGCATTGCGCATCCTCGCTGCGCACGATTTTTCGCGTCATTTAGCGCGCGCACGAGCGCTCGCGCACACAACATTAAGACATTTCCTTCAGATTAAGCTTAGCAGGGAAATTAATGGTTATTTTCTTCTAAACGAGCACGGTGACCCCCATTTTTTAAGGCATTAACTTAAATGACATACGGTTGACTACAATATATCGCGAGTTAAAGAAAAGTTGATTATTCTATTTTGAGCTATTTTTATTTGAATGCTTTAAAAAGCACGTATTTTGGTAGTGCTGCTTACGTGCGCACGCAGCAAAATCTCTAATTTCTTTTATAATCTTAATTCCAGTTCAATTAAAATAGTTTGTTATGTAAGATTAAAGTCTATTTTGTATAACTGCTTCGATATTTTAATGCAAGAAATGATTTTTTCTAGAAATGATAGCTCCCTTTTCGGATTACTAGGATTCCTAATATAAACCACGAGGGTCATATATTTACCATAATAGCCGTCCAGGTTGCACAAAAACGAGCACGGTGACCCCCATTTTTTATTGCATTTTTGCAATGCTCATAACATAATTATGAACTGGACCAAGTCTTTGAAAATTTTGATTACTCCTTCTTTTTCAGTGGAATCACCTTAACCGGGTTCTGCATGTGGTTATTGAAAACCAGTCTCTATTTAGCACTTTATATACATATTACCAGCACTCACTGTTGACACCTTTTAACTTATCTGCCCACAATGAAGACTTGAGACCTTCTGACAGCCTGATTATGTAATCCCTGGAACCAAAGTTGTTTGTAGCATGGCACGTATATTCCCCATAATCCTTTGCATCTTGAGGCTTTAGAACAATGCTGTTGTTTATGATTTTGATGTCATCACCTGCTGGAACCTGACCATTCTTTGTCCAAGAATAATTAAATGGAGTATCACTGGTTGCATGGCAAAAAAGTAAACACAAGGTTTGCTTTTCACATATCACTGAAGGTGGGGAAATGTCTTCAAGTATGATTGGTGGTTCTGTGGAAAGAGAGAAAAATCAAAACCACTTACATCATTTTTGTTACTCAAACTTTATCCACTGATTTTTGCCCACAAAAAAACCCCCTCCTTTAGTCACATTCTTATGAGTATTAAAGTGCATTGGTTTTATCAGTGTTGTCAGCGTTCTTGTAACGGCAGCATTATTAAAATTTAATGCTGCTAACTGGAACAGTATATACAGTCAGTTGAAGTTAAAGAGACACTGTCACGGATATTTTTTGGCTTTTTTAGTAAAACGGCACCAAAATTACGGCTAAGTACTCTCAACCATGCAGGAAATGCTCCTAGAAAGTGAAGCGAAGGATATCTAGCAAATTGTTTAAAGAAGAGGGTGACCGTAAATAAATTTCATCAATTTTTCAAAACCACAAGGACAGAACTTGCAAAAGTCAGGCTGACGTTTTCAAGTTGAGATCAAAAGCTCCCGATGGTATCACAGTGAAATCACTCTATATTTATCTTCAGTACACTGATATAATAATTTTAAGAAAACTTGACCACTGTTAATGGGTTTCCAATGGTGTAAACATGTTTTTGAGCTGTTGAATTTTTGAAGTTATGCTCGTGACAGTGTCCCTTTAAAGTTTAAGACGTACAAAATATGAGTACTAAACCTGACAAGAACCAAGTTTTTACCTCTAGGATAAAATGCGCTTATGGTGACCTTACAAAGATTTATTTTAAACATCCACTTGAATCTCAATTCTTATCAAGTCGACATACTGCAGCAGTGTAATTTACCAGAAATTATCACTATTGTCGATGTACGGCTTTCTCCAAGCTCGTTTGATGCTTTGCATTCATAAACGCCACTGTCAAGAGGAAGTACATCTTTAATAGCAAGAATGTGCCCATCATTCTTAAACTGAGCTCGCGGTATGTTAGTGTCTCCATCTTTACTCCATGTGACAGAAGGCTCAGGATCTCCACTGATGACCTCACATGTTAAAATTGCCAGTTCGCCAACCACTAAAATGGTCCTTTCTGGCAGGTCTTTGATGACAGGCTTTCCTGCGAGAATTAGGGAGTGTGGGTACAGTATAAATACAAAATTCCTTTAAAGAACTGCTATTGCACTGATATTGCTTCAAATTTGGTGATAGCAGTTTTTGCATGAAATAAGTCATAATGAATTCCCTGATATGATAAGTGTATTGTACAGTGGAATCCCAATATCTTAAATCTCCAACGCAAACGAAAATTGGTCCTAGAAAAATCACAGGAGTTCGAGAATTTGTTGGTGACATTGCAGTGTTGGACTAAGGCTATGTTTACACGGGACCAGTTCCAAACAGATCCAAATGGATCCGGTCCATAAATCGGGTCGCCCACTACCTCTCGGAACGAGTTACTTCATTGGTTCTTAAAACAATAGATAACAGGTCATAACAATGCCCCTAGCCCTGAATGACAATAGAGGTAGTGTTTACAGCGAGCGAATGAAAATAGAGGTTCCAGAGAGGTAGTGTCTTACTACGTAAATCGGACCGAACAGGCCTTCTGTTTACACTGGACCGTTCTGGAACTGGTCCGGAACGGATCCAAAACTGGACCTGCAAAACAGCAGGTCCAGGTCCAATTCTACCCGGTCAGGTCTGGTTCGGGACAGCTCTGGTCCGGTCTCGTGTAAACATAGCCTAAGTGAATCAGATCTTGGCTCCAGCTATCGGGAGGTTCGTGAAACGGAGATTCCACGAGATTCCAACCTTTTCAATTCTCATTGTGTGTCAAAGTGAAAGACAAGAGCCACTGATCACTGATAGTTAGAATTCATCTTCAAATAAAAGATAACATTCCCCACACGTTTCAGTTTTGTACAGTTATTTATTTCTGCAATCCCATGTATCTTTCTGTTGTTGTGTTTATTTCTTTCGCTACCAAGGTAATTGCTACTGGAATTTACCGGAGAACCAAACACTTGATATTGTATGGTAATTTCATGCATAATGAAGATAAACTCTTGCCTCCCGGAGTGATGGAAATTTTGGCAACTCTGCTGGCGTTTCCTCTTAAACTCACCTGTCAAAAGAATATGTCAAGTAAAATCACCAAAAATTAGTAGCTTTTTAATGAAGGGTGCTTTCCGATGTTGAAAGGCAGAACGACTGAAGCTATGGTTTGTACAGTTTTTACCAAACAAACTGCAAGGACTACTAAAGGACACAGTTGATTTCATTGCACAGAATGTTGAAAACATCTGTCCGTACACCAAAAACAAAACCTTTTTTTACTAAAACAACGATCTGCGCAAGTTTAAGAATTGAATACACGTCCCTCTTGTCAGGCATTGAAAATTGCTATAGAAAAGAAAGAATGGCGTTTTTCCAATTTCATTGACTATATACGATTCAAGGACTTTTGAAGGACACAGGCGAACTTCAAGACTGTACCAGCCATGGAAACCTTATCCGAAAACGAATTTATTTTTATCTGGAGAAGCAAGCCGAAGGTTATGTGGCAGAACAATTTCAAATTTAGTACCGAACTGAGGCAATCGCAATACTGACCTATGGGGCCTTAGTACATTTACGGTAATATTAATTTATTAATGTATTTAATTTGTTTTTGGTTCAAGGTACATATAAACAAACTGCTGTTGTTGTTACTTTATTATCCCTGCAGGGACATGACGGTAAGTGCAGTTGAACTTATGCTGCAAGCGCCACTTTCACTTTACTACATCACAGCACTGTCACCGATGGTTACCAATTCACGTTTACTTACGTTCTTGTCATAGGTAACAGCCCTTTGGTAGACAACATAGTCTGCTCCTCTATCAAGTCGTTTATTTACATAAGCTCCATACTTTTGGTCATCACCAACATAAAATTTCCAAGATTTCTCGTGCACTGGATTATTTCCTATCTCAGCAGCGATGTAAAAGTTCAAATTGTCTTTGTTGGCGTTATCTTTCAGTTTTGAATCATAATCATTTGGAAGCTCTCCAACACCATCAGTGACTTTTAAGACTATAACTTGATAAGCACTGAAATGAAGGAAAAAAGTAGTGTTCAACGAATGCTTTGTACACATGCATGGAATACTTGCGTATATGTAAATTGTGCTTTTATACCTGAGATTAAATAGCATATTCAGCAATTCCGACCAAAAACACTTACACAACCCAGATCCAGTTTACTAACTTACCTGTCAGCGTGTAGTAATCCTTCAGTATAATCGGCAGTTTAAAGGAGCTATGTCACGGGAATTTTGCGGATTTTTCGTCTAAACTATTCTGAAATTAGTGGTAGGCAACTGAAACCATGAAAAACATCTCTGAACATCTAAAGGAAGATATAACCTTACTTTGTGGAGGGAAATCAAACCACGGCTCTAAATATCAATTTTTGGAAGACGTGCGCAAACAACTTGAAAAGTTTAGCCTTAATTTTTAAGTGACGACGTCATTCTTATGACGTCATGGGTTGATGCCGTAAAGCGGAAAAAGCGATGGAATTTTTGGTGCTACGTTGTGATGCGCGATTACTCCCTGAATTGAACCGAAGAGCACTGGGAACTAGGTGCATGGTTTGTATTCTTTTTGAGATCCGCCATCTTGGTTTTTGGCGAAGGAGGATATATTTTGGTGACTTACACCTATTTTGGACTGTTTTGCACAGCTAATATCTTACTTTTGACTACGAAAACCAACAGAGTTGCTATGATTTTATCAGTAACATAGGTTATTGTGTAATTTTTTATTTATTCCCAAGATCTGCATATGGTAATCGTGCTGTAACTGGTACAAATTTAGTAGTAGAAAGGAAATGCTGCAATGTCTTAAAAACATTTATAGGAAAAAAGTTATTGTTTTATTTGAGTGTTGGGTGTTTAACTAAAAAACATTATCAGGTAGTCACAGCACTGTAGGTACTTATTGTAAGTAATTATAAATTCATACCTTCTTTTATTCTGTTTTTAGGACTCAATCACAGAAAATATGTGGAAACTGTGCTTCTTACACTGTAAAATTAGATTGCCTTAAGCAACTGATATGAGAATATTAACCCGAACACCAACCCCGGCTCCCTCATTTTAACCCATACACATGCATGTACATGTACAAGAAACATGTTGAACCATCATGTGAAACTGTCCACAGTCCTCTATTTTTTCCATATTTGTATGCCAAAGAAAATCTTATAAAATAAATATCAGTATATCATCACTTTGTCCAATCAGTTACTGTAAGGATAGAGCTTTTTGGAAAGTCTACTTTGACTCCAGTGTTGTAGGCATACTATTCTATGGTAAGATTTTTTCACATTATGAGCTGTTCAGTGTTAGTATGTGGAGGTATGAGCATGACCTCCCTGTTGTATTGAACATGCCCCCTGTACCAATTTTCCCCATTAAGGCTTCTTGTAAAACGTCATCGCTTCTGCATGCATTGCATGCCGTTTATACAAGTTGTAACCATTTCCATCCAAGCCATCTTAGGCCAAAGACGCTTGTTAACAGTTTCAGTGTTCTAATATACCAACTGTTAAAAAAAATGGACCACTATTTTTAGCTTTCCTACGACATAAATTTGGCTATCCAAAAATCTGTTAGAATCTGTGACAAAGCCCTCTTTAATGTAAGCATTGTTTTATGATAAAACATTAAAGGGAAGGGAAGGGAAGGGAAGGGAAGGGAAGGGAAGGGAAGGGAAGGGAAGGGAAGGGAAGGGAAGGGAAGGGAAGGGAAGGGAAGGGAAGGGAAGGGAAGGGACGGGACGGGACGGGACGGGACGGGACGGGACGGGACGGGACGGGACGGGACGGGACGGGACGGGACGGGACGGGACGGGACGGGACGGGACGGGACGGGACGGGACGGGACGGGACGGGACGGGACGGGACGGGACGGGACGGGACGGGACGGGACGGGACGGGACGGGACGGGACGGGACGGGAAGGGAAGGGAAGGGAAGGGAAGGGAAGGGAAGGGAAGGGAAGGGAAGGGAAGGGAAGGGAAGGGAAGGGAAGAAGAGTAGAGTACGCTACGGAATGCAGTTTACATCAAAATATAATGCATGTTTTTGTTGAACTAGTTTGTTTATATGTTAATCCCTTTTCAAACAAGTTTCATTTTAATTTCCCACTGTGTCACATTGGGTTTATGAAAAATATAAATCAAACTGGCTTTAAAAAAAAAACTAAATTAAAATAATGAAACCACAATATGAGTTATGAGTCATTTGTATCTGTCCTGATTAAAGGAACACAATCACGTTTTTGCGCATGCGCCGATTTTGATTTTTGGACAGGATGTCGCGAATTCAAAGATGCGAGAAGTGATGTAGAACCTTCAATAATCCGTTCACATCGCCCTCAGTTTACTACATCATAACCCTAAACCTTCTGAGAATTGTATATTATTGATATTCAGTTTACGTTAAGTTCAGATTTGTGTGAAACTGCGACTTTTTGCTGTCTTTTTCGATGTCGTTTGACGGAGCTTCGAGGGGAGGAAAGCGTTATGGCGCTGGACGAAGACTCCTTTCTCCCGGCACTTTTCTGAAAAGTTCAGATAATCGGGAAAGGAGTAAAAAGAAATGGAGCCAGCAGCACAGCAGATTATATGTAAAGAAATCGATCCATGAGACATGGAAACGACTGAAGGGGTCGTGTATGTATACGTCTGATACAGCGTTCGCCCAGCATTTGCTGTCGCTGGAAATGCGAAGAAGAGCAAGGTAAAGTGAAACTATAGTAGACACTTACTCCTATGTTGCCTGAATTATTAGCGTAAACGTATAACGTGGTCTAAGGTGTTTCTTTTCGCATTATTTTTAAGGATGACTATCAAGGCCGCGAGAGGCAAATCGCATGTACCTGATCTGGGTGATGAAACAGGCGACAACAACAGTAAGCTATTTATATAGCCGCTCTTCGAATGTTCTTTTCGCTTTCAACTGATCTAAGATGGGTCTCGATATAATTTTAATTTTAATTTTAGTTTTTTTCCACGCTGATCGTTGAATTGTATAACAAACATGAAATTCTTTGTTTCAAGATAGATGTAAATGTAAACAATACTGAGATCTTGAGAATTAGTTTCAATATTTATTGGAACATGGTTTATTATAGTGATGTTCACCTCTACTCCTATGAAAAGAAGAGTTGATAAGGCGCCCGAACAGACAGCAGAAAGCCCCATCATTATACAGGAAACGAGGTATACATGTGAATTGTAATTTGAAAGAAATAAAACATCTTACACCTTGTAAATAAGACATGATAATATGTATGTGATCGTATTCGTTAGTTGTCTTGCCAGCTTTGTATGGTGAAATTGTGATAATATTTCTTCAAACATTTATATGCGCAGAATGGGGGGTTACACTGTTCTCATAGTGTTGATATGATAATCGTATTCCCAAACCCCAACCTGAAGGGCCAGGGGCTGCCTCTTTGTCTGGCATCTTCCCTTTCAGCTATTCAACATAGGTGACCCTACCATCACTGCACAGTGGTGTTCCAATGTACCTAATGTGGACACTTATAATTTTTTCATGTTTGTATACAGTTTTGATGCAGATGTGAATATCACTGGATCCACATTCCACATGAGCGACCCATCCAGTGAGGACAGCAGTGTGGATGATCCAAGCAGTTCTGCAAGGGACGAGTCAGATAGTGATAACGAAATGGAATTGTAAGTACTGAATACTGACAATTACTGAACTGCAATTCAGCACATGTCTAAAAACACATTCAAACAGGATTGGATTTTTTAATAAGTTCCATTCTGTACTAATGCTTTATAGAGAGCTACATGTGTAATGTACATTTACGAGATTCTTCAGCTGAGATACCCCTGTACAGAAGAGAAGACATATGTTCTGTTTTTGTCTTCTTGTCATCGGGCCGGAATAATGGTTTTCTCTTATTTTCATGTAGCAATGCCACAGTCCTAAGTGATGCACTGAAAGAACTTGATGAGGACAGAAATAAAGAGACATCATCAAGTAGTGAAGATGAGGAAGACATGCTCTACATGTGCGTATATGTTATTGAAAAGGAAGTTTCATATTTACATTTGTACTGTAGATGAATCTCTTGTTAGCAATTATCCTTAACCTCAGATTGTTTTTTATGGTAGTGGTTTCTAAGGGATAAAATAACTTAAACTTAGGTCCTGGTTACATGAGATGGGTACTAACTCCGACTGGGATGACTTCAGATCAGTCTACATACTAATGCCTGCCTTTGTTCACATGAAGCTGGTATGAAAAATCATCTCGAGAATAGTTTGATTCATGTTGTTTGAACCATGTAAACATGACCAGAGTTTGGGCAAATCTTACGTAAACACTTGATGTCAGTCTGATATCCAACCAATCTGAGTTCATACTGGTCCCAATTACTCACTAAATACTTTCAGGTCGATCTTTTGTAAAATTTCATATCAGAATGCTTTAGGTACCAGTCTGAGTTTTTACCTGTCTCATGCTATCAGGGTCTAGGTATCTGAATTGGAAATCTACCATGACTTGTTGGTCTTTAGTGGGACAATAATACTTGTAACTTCATTAACATTGTTCCATTATAATAGCAGGTGTCAAAAAAGTGTTCTCTGCGGACGTTTAACATTTGATAAAAAATAGTGCACAACCTTTTCCCTTGTCTGCATTCATTTTCAAAGGCCTGTGTTGCAGACAAATATATGGGTTTTATAACTCACTAATATCTTCATTTATGTTGCAATTCTAAAGGGAACAGCCAGACATTGAAAATGATGTAACAGATCCAACTGCTGAATTTGAGCTGTCTGGCTATTTAGAGGATCCTTCAGAGGATTTTACTGAAAAAAACCAGGAAGAGATGAATGAATTGGAAACAGGACAAGAACAGCATGTACCAGGCCTCCAACACATCCCATTTCCAAAGGAGCCTGCTAAGGAACATAAGAAGTTCAGCCGATGGGAAGAAAGCCCTCTGTACCAGCCAGAACTGAAACATGTGCAGGCCACCAAGGTAACATGTGCCTTGGATCTCCTGCTGCAGGTGTTTTCACGGAAATGCCAGGAGCCAAAATGTCAGCTGCCCACTTCAGTTAATTATACTCTGTGTGGGACAAGTGCCCTAGTAAAATGGAAATGTGCAGATGGCCACAGTGGACAATTTTGTTGATCACATAAAGCTGATAATGACCATTTACTGGCCAACAATTTACAAGCCTCGGCTGCAGTTTTGTTTTCTGGCAACAACTTCGATAAAATTGCCAAATTTGCAGATTTCCTGGGCCTGTCGTTTATCTCTACTGCCACCTTCTACCGCGCGCAGAAAATATATCTCATCCCCGCTGTGACAGAATGGTGGAAATGGCAACAGGCAGAAATTTTCAAAGAGCTAAAAAATAAAGATTTAGTGGTATGTGGAGACGGTCAGTGTGATTCTCCAGGGTTCACTGCAAAGAATCTATGCTACTATTTGATGGAGATGACCACCAGTTACATCATTGACATAGAGGTAATGGATAAAAGGGAGGTGGAGTTGAGATCTGTTAACATGGAAAAGGAGGCACTCTTGAAAATTCTGGGAAGGCTGAAAGACAGCCTAAACGTGGTTGAGCTTGTAACTGATGCATCAGCAAGTATCAAGAAAGCAATAGGTATGGTGTAAGCATGTATAAGCATAGAAGGCCCTTGTAAAGCTCCCAATAATCTTCTCACCAACTTTTGAGTTTCACAAGCCATGTTCATTTTCAGTTCATGTTACTTTATGTTCAGTGTTCTCAACTTTTTCCTCCGTATCAATACATGTTCCTAGAATTAAATATATTATGTTCACAAGCTTATTAGTGATTTATTTATTTATTCCTATTTAATTGTCCAGTATTAACGTAAAAATGTAACTTGCTGTGATGAGTATCATTGTATATACTGCATTGTCTCATTGATTTGGGGGGGGGGGGGGTATATATGCACTCAAAACCATTGTGTATGTCGATGTCTTGAACTTGTGGTATTAGCATGTAAAAAAATACTAAACATGTTGATGTGAAACACTTGGGAGGGAAGTTACTTAGTCACTTCACTGTAAAAGGGTACAATCTAACAAAACTGCAAATAATTTGCCTTTTTTCATCTTTTAGCAACCATGTTCAAAGATGTGTTCCATTCCTTAGACATTTGGCATAAGGCCAAAAGTATAAAGAAGTGTATTTCAAAGGTGTGCATGTCTTTACTATTATATTCACATATAGACACATTATCATTGCTTTATCTGTACATGCATCCTTTCCAAAATCAGGTGTCTGCTCTGTTAAATCAACTGCTTTGTCTTAACCAGTGACCGCCTGTTTCAGGTGGTTAATGTAAAATACCCTGCAAGAGCCTCATTAATAAATTACTACTACCTTGCTAACTTTTTTTACAGAATTGTTTCCATGTGTGGTAAACATTCATTTTCAAGTTCCTGCAGTTGACTACTACAGTAGGTTAACTTCTCTGAAATATACAAATTTAACATTTTTAAAACATATGAGGTTTGCAATATCTACAGGTGGGAAGTACAAAGGGCATGGAAAAGATTAACAAGTGGTCTGAACACATCATTAGGCATTTCTGGCACTGCTGTAGTACTGTATCCCAAATACAGCCAAGAGATGATGAAGTAGCACTAAGACAAATGAAGGTACCCATAGTAATTTTTCCTACAAAATTAAAATAAAGTGATTACATTTAGAATATTTACTTAAACAGGAAGAGGTGCTACAATTCTGAAAGATTTATGGATTTACCAAAGAAATTTCCTGGAATGTTGATTTTGTTGTGTCAGGGTCATTCTGATTGATAAAAGCTCATTTATGACTCTACAGAAATTCTTGCATGCACATCATTGGTTACATTCCTGGGAAATAACTGTCATTTTTAATTTTATAAGGTTCGTTGTAACAGCCATTCATATGAGACAGACTGTATGCCTATTCTATTTTCTGATTGATACAATTTTTTTAGGAAATGTGGATATCTTTACTCCATCATGTTTGTAACCAGCACAAGTGGCTTGGAGGAAAGTGTTCCCATGGTGAAATACCATTAGATGAGAGGGAATTACCATGGTTCGACAGGCGTGATAAGGACTTTGAAGCACTCCAAGCTGTCATTCTTGAACCAACTCTCCTTGAAAGCTTTGAGCATTATACGAGATTCAGGTATAATGTATTACTTAGTTACAGAAATAATTATTTACAATTCCAAAATTTCTTGTAAGGGTAATTTCTGTGAAATAAACACAGCAGTGTGTTCAACATGGTCATATCATCAGAGCAAAGAAGAGGTCAATAAGAATATGAAGGCCACTCTCCAAAGTAATTATTTGTTGCATTTTGGTTGTGACATAACTTTTCATGCACAAAATGTAACAGCTACATGTATTTTGATTAGTCTAACCTAATGACCAGTATTTGTGTGAAAAATTGCCAAATTACTGCAAGCAAGTAATATTCCACTTTAACCAGTGCTCTGTGTTCAACAGGGCATTCCCTGGATAACACTTTGGTGACCCCACCCTACATGTATGTTCAAATGATGGGTCCCTTACTTTGCATTGTATTCTCTTTTTATCCAGACACACTGGTGCCCTTGAACGTGCAAACAGTATGTCTCTAATGTATGCAAGCAAAAGACAATCATTCACGTAAGAAATAACTTTCTTTGATAAATTGATAAATAAGAAACAAATAATATTATACAGGGTGTCAGAGGTCAGGGTTTCTCTTGGTTTGGGCCTTGCACATGTGCAGCAAGCACTCAAGCCCCATATGACTTGCTTTGGTTTGTGTGTGTAGCAGGGGAATGAACATCTACTGACACCCCACATGACTTGCTTTTGTTTACCTCACTCAGACTCGGGCATAACTTCTAATAGGATAACTGTTGTATAATTTTTATTTATCTCACTCCACTAACTGTCAAGGGGACTTAATTGTCAAATATTTTTGTGGAGGGTTCCTTATTAGACTTATAACCTAAATTTATCTTTCTTGTAGGAAAAAAGGATTGACTGCTCGCAAGCGACTCGCTGCAATTGATTGGAATTATCACCTTGACACCAAAGCAGTAGTGAATACATATGGAGAGGCATCCGTCTCACGGAAATATAATCAAAGAACCAAAACCTGGAATGTCAAGGTGCTGAAGGAGACCAAAGATTACCAGTACATCTGGATGTTAATTGCCAAAGTTTTTAGGTTGCGCTCCGAAGATGAAGGTGGTGTAGTAAGGAGTGTGGACATGGATGCGGATGACCCACGCAGAATTGCCCCGACTATAGCTGAGGCACCACCAGTACCCTCTAGGGAGCTTTATGAAAGGCACAACAGTAGATTTCAAAATGTTACATAGCACAAGTCAAGGTTCAAGAATCTGAATGAAACATTCCAGACTATTGTAATGGTGTACACATGTATATTAAAAAGGCAATATAACAGTAGCGTTTTCCTCTGGCAAGGACTTGTGTTGTTATCATAACATTGACATCAAACTTTCATTTCAATTTGTCTAGTGTAAATATCTGTATCCAATAAAATTATTTTATGGAAAAAATGGAAAAACTAGGATGCCAATGTTTCCTTTTCTTATTTTACACAATGAATTACTGACAGAAATAAATGGGATAAATGGTATCATGGGTTATTTGACATCACTCTATCATGGGAAATAAATACTAACTGTAACAATATTCTATAACATAACGAAACTTAACATGCAAAGATATGTTCGTAGGCACTCTAAATACAGCTAAGCATTTTTTCTCCATTATTTCCTGTGGTCCCATAAATAGTAACATTGGTATAAGCTTAAACTTGCTCCAAGTCACTCACTGATTTAATTGAGTCTAATTAAAGTGAACTCAAGCCCTGATTCAAGAGGTCAGGTCTCGAAATGTAAAAATGGGCTGTTGGTAAGCCCACCATTTTGATATTTTGGTAATATGATATTGCCCTAACCAGGCCGATTGCTGTTTTGGCCACAACAAGAGTTGCATGCACACACTTCAGATCAGTGTCAATAATTGTACCATCTAATAGTATCTCGTAAAAGAGTAACATGGAGCAAGTTACAATCTGGAAATTTATATCAATGGAATCTAAAGCCCATATATACCCCTGTTGCTGAAGGGTAGTGCAGCCGGATGGACAACACACAGCAGGATGGGCAAGCCTTTCTTTTGTTTTTCCCTAAGTAGCCATATTTGTCAATTATGAAATGGCGATATGCAGTTTTGCGGAAAGCCCTACTGCTGTTATCATCTCGGTCGTTTCTAATATCTCCAGTGTTTCGCATACTGAGCTGAAGGTATTCTGGGTCAAGACACAGTTTATGAAATCTCCTACTCAAAGAAACGCAGGACCTTTGTTTGCAACACTTGTTCTCGATTTCTTGCGGCATGGTTCTGCATTGTCCACATTTACACCATTCAGGCACAGGCTCAGGTGAATTTTCCATGGAAGAAGTTGGTCGAGGGATAGCTGCAACCGGGGCCAATGGGGTAGGTTGATGTCTCATAGAAGATGTCCCTGAAGTAGATGGGGAGGGGTCAAGTGGGGTCGCCAGGAGGCCAGCACTGGAATCATCACTAGACTCGTCTGGATCTTCCCTGATGAGGAGCATGTCTATAAAATCCATACTTCCAATGCCCCTCTGTAATGCTCTTATTGCAAGTTTTTTGGCCATCTCCTCATCTAAGGTTAGGATGAATTCCTAAAAATACAATCAAATTATTAGATTTAGAATTGGGAGGTGGTTTCAAGAGAAGGTAAGCTTTTCAAAATATCGTTTCTGAGTTTGGCCAACATCAATTTGTTCAACATTTTCAATTTGTTTAGCCTCGCCTGGCCAATGTAATAACAGTGTTCTTAGCATTTTTTACATATAATGGCGAGGACAAAACTGCTCCATATACGTACATAAAAAATTATACAACAAATTTGTAAAACTGAATTGCTGAAAAAATAATAAGCTGAGGATAAGGTGCCCATTTTCGGCGGCAAACATAGAATACTGCAGAGGAAACGAGAGTTCCTTTCCTCTGTTTACATTCTTCAACACGTGTCAAACTGACCTTTACTCTCTGGTTTTCCAAATCTCTTTCTTGTTTCTCTGACGCCCTATCTGGTTCTCTTCGCTCAGGTATAAATGCCTATATATGAGAATTACACCGGTAAAGTTATTATTTATATCTATCAGGACAGTTTTACGAAAAAGGATAAGATTGCGCGCGAAAACTCGTGAATAAATTTCCACGATTTATAATGACACATTTTAGTGAGGGCATTTTATGGCTTACTATGAACCGTAAACTTACCGTGGCCTTGTTCTTGCATGGCCTTTGCCGTGTTCCGCAGTTGCACTGGTCAGTACACATTTTATTTGCCGTTTTGCAAGGACAGCCGACACGTTTCCTCCCCGACTTTGTCGAGCACGTTGACTTGCAACGACATGACAGTTCTTCCTGCAAAAGTGCGGCCAACTAAATTATCCAAATAAACAACAAAATAGCGTGCAATAAAATTCGTAATATAATGTTTGACTAACCTCTTCGACGCCTTCCTCTTGTTGAGATTGCATGTCTTTTATTTCGGATTTCTGAAGGCAGAACGCGAACAAAAATATATTTTGCCGTGATATAAACAGTGCGGATCGACGCTCGGCCGCGGGGAAATTTTGTCGCGTCAATGTGACAGTTCTATTGTTTTATTTGATGGAAGCCAGCTGACGTTCGCGCGTGCGCATTATCGTGATAGTGTCCCTTTAATTGACTATGTGACCGCGTGATGCGGTTCTAGTCATATATCCACATTTGACCCTTGCTCACCATAGAGTCTCCAGTAGCTCAGTGGTTAGAGCATCCGACTAGATCATGGAGGGTCGTGGGTTCAAATCCCATCTGGTGTTCTGTTTTTTTTCCGAGTTCCCATTTAATGATGCAAATATTTATCTTATTGTATTTCTTCTAGACTCACTTGGTGGTTGGATGGTTGCATCTCAGATATGCCTTAATGTGACTGCGTGATGCAGTTATGAGTCATTTGTATCTGTCCTGATTAATTGACTATGTGACCGCGTGATGCGGTTCTAGTCATATATCCACATTTGACCCTTGCTCACCATAGAGTCTCCAGTAGCTCAGTGGTTAGAGCATCCGACTAGATCACTGAGGGTCGTGGGTTCAAATCCCATCTGGTGTTCTGTTTTTTTTCCGAGTTCCCATTTAATGATGCAAATATTTATCTTATTGTATTTCTTCTAGACTCACTTGGAAACCACAATAATTATAATAATTACACGTCATGAAGGTTTTGCAATGACCAATCAGTCATGTAAGTGATCATGTACGCAGTTAAAATAGCAATTAAAAACAATATTAATCTGCTTAGTGGTTTCTGAACCAAAAATGAAAAAACTACATGAACTAATTGCACAATAGAATATCAAGATGATACTACTCGACTCACAGGTACCCAGAAAATGGAAGCTCCAAACGGACAATTGACTTCCAAATGAAATATATTATGATGTTTTGTATTACACATCCTAACAATAACCTTATTGGACCATTCCTTTGTTCTGCAGGCCACAGATAAATTCCAGCAACCGACTCAGAGACAGTGATATCGGTCATGTTAAGTACATCTGGAGCAGTCGGGGCTTACAGAGAAAGAAACATTACACCAGTTGCATACATCTGGATATAGTATAAATTTTCATTTCATTTCTTAGATTTGGGATTGTACTGGACTTACCTTTCGTGACTTAAAAGGGCCGTGTCATTTTTGTTGTTCAAATGGAAAGAAATTTGAAAAGAACAGTTTACTAATAAAATAGAAAAAAGAAGAAAGTGGTAACAAACCAAGAGAAACAAGGATAGTAAAGATAGGGGAAGATTGAGACAGATTAAGAACGAGAAACTTAAAAAATTTAGCCGAGATTGCAATCTGTGATGTAATGACTTTAATGAGAGTGATCTTTCTTTGATTCTTGCATTTCAAATAAAGTTTAATAACAAAGAAGGGAAAATAAAAAAGGTGAATTTAAACTGTATATGATGAAACAAAATAGAACAATACACATGAAAACATATACAATTACGTCTCTATTAAATACTCACCTGCCACTTTTGTTTCCACGTTCACATATCTGGATTCACTTTCTCCACACTTGGATGTTCCATAAAGCTCGAATATGTATTTAGAGCCTGGCACTAGACTTTCCACTGTATATGCTGTTGTTTTTCCTGCTCCTTTAGTATCTTCATCTTTAAACTTTTTATCATAAGACTTTGTTCCAGAGTACTTAACCTTAACAGTTGAACACAACAGGTTAAGAAGTAATACTGATAACAACAACGCTTAACCTACACTCGGAGGGGGGTTCAGCGAGAAAAGCTTGAGAAAACCTCTATACGACATATCCAGGTGCGTTTTGTATCTAGTTAATGTTGTGGTTCATTTATTTTTTTGTTCTGGTGTATGGTAATATATGATAATGAGTATAAAACAATTAGAAAAGATTGTACCAGGGGTAAAATTGAACCAAGCATAATGAGGGGTGAATATTCATGACATATTAAAGAGTAAAAGCAACCACATGACAACGAGGACAATATCAGTGAAAAGAAGTTAGAAGCATTTAGTATTTCTAAACTATTTTGCTAAAAATGTAAACATATGGTTCAAATCCGACAAAATTCTAACTTTTATACTTTTAATACTTATTTTAAATTTTAACTTTTATCCACCCACAGAAAAAAAAAACCCTCTATTAAACTCACAGTATAGCTGAGTCCTTCCTCTGTAGTAACTTTTGGTTCTTTCCATTCCAATGTAACTTGTGTTGATCCAGAGTTTGTTACTTTGAAGTCGAAGGGTGCTTCTGGTTCTTTAGCAGAATGATGTATCAAATGATTCATGCAAATGTTTTCAATACACATTCCATAGCTCTTATTCCAGTTCTCAGTGGATTGACATACCAACGAGACGAAAGGGTCATTTTGCATTGTTTTAACTGATGTGTTGACCGTTTCGCCTCGTTCACATACTTCCTTTACAAAAGAATATATTATCGCAGGCTCAACTATAATAACAGCTATTAGTACCACCCAACTAGTGGACTAATGCAAATCCTGCATTTTGATTGGCTACGCTACTAGAGGACTATTAGTAATAGACATCGAGTAGCGAAATTCGTGACGCTTTCTTTCGTTGTATTCCCAAATAAATCTTTCTTCAACTTGCATTTGCTAACTTTATTATTGCTTTTTCTGTCCGACTAGTTGGATGATACTAAAACAATTAGACCCTTCGCCCTCAAGGGCCACGGGTCAACAGCCCATTCCGCTTCGCCTCATGGGCTATTGACCTGTAGCCCTTGCTAGCTACGGGTCTAATTGTTAATTAACAACCTAGATCTAGTTTATCACAAAAAATATTTCTTACAAACAGTACGTATTGGTTGGAAGTTAGAACATACAAGGTTTTACTGTAATAAATCCCAACAAATGCTCTTGAGGTACATATGATAACACTGGGAATCCTATCAATGGTTTTTAGATGTTAACACGTATAGTTAAGATTCAAAATTGAACAAAACAATTTGACATGCTGTAAATCTAAAATAATGAATACTTCGTACATTTACCAATAATGTTTCAGCTTTACAGCTGTAACTGAACTGCTTTCACTACAAAATATTATTTTGCTGTGTTACAATATTCAGCAACAGTCGACTTAGAATACTTTGATTGTACTCACTTGATGTTTCTAATTCCACAGGTTGACTGTAGGGTCCAGGTCCTGCTTTAGTGTAAGCTCGAACAGACACATTGTATCGGGAACACAGTGGCAAACTATATATGACAACAAATGTTGTTGTTGTATTAACAGTTCTGCTGCTTATGGGAGATCTTTTTTGACGTTTTCCTGTAGACAGCAGGTCTTCCTTGACATCATACAAAATAACCTTGCCATAACTCTTTTCTCTCGTTAGAAGTGCCCATGAAATGTTAAAAGTGGTCTCATTCACTTTTGTGAATGAAACATTATTTGGACCAAAACCAGGCTCTATTGGAAAGGTAAAATACACAATATCAACAAAGTAAAAACACAATACTCGTAAACAGAGACAATCTAGCAACCAATCAACCACAAAATCAAACAGTAGAAAAAATAAAGTCCACTGTGACTTAAACATTATTAATTTTCATACAAACTGAAAGTTTGGATCTGGCTTCTAGCCTGGCGATCTTTATGAAACACATTACAAGTGCACGTTTTCTGAATGTAAAGTATGTATATAGTATGTTCACACTTACATGTAGATACTGGGGCAAATGTTCTTATTATTTCTTTACCCCAAAACCTAACAGCGACCCTTACCAGACCTTTTGCCTCACTCTAAAACCTAAACTCAACCTCAGAGAGACATCTTATGGAAGTTTCCAAGTTAGTTCAGTATTGGGGCAAACTGAAAGGTCAGATATTACCTAACTTTTCAGATGTATAAGTATAGAATGTATGCTTCTCAAACCACTCGAGAAGTTCACTTCTCTTGTCCGTAACAATGAAAATGCTTTTTTTATGTGACGTAATTGCAGTTACATTAGGTCGATGCCTAAAAATAATAAAATGAAGACTGGGGTAGCATACTTTTGTGTGAACTTACATTTCATGTAATTCCACACTGTCATCGGCGCAAGTACGTTATTTACTAGGTGAGCTATTTTGAAGTTTTGCTTCTTCTGGGTTGCTAACAATTTTGTTTCCTGTATCAAATCTACATGTATTCTTTATGCTTACTGTGAGATTTTCAGTTATTGATTAAATAAGCTTTGAATGGATGCTGAACGTACCATACTCCGGGATATTTACAGTAAAAGTAGCATTTAGTCCAGGTTTGATAGTCACAGCTCTGACATGGAACTGGTAGGTGACTCCACCCAGCACATCAACATTGTAACTTCGTACTTCTTTTCCAAATGACTTTTTTTGTGTTTCTCCTTCGTGGCTATAATACACAATGTAATCCCTTATAAGTCCATTTGCTTCTGTAGGTTCACTCCAGGTCAGGTTAACTCTTGGACCATGTGACTTACTTGGACTTATAAATGAACGAGTGAGGGATGCAGGGGCACTAGGAGCTGTTGAGAAAAATGACATATACATATATTGAGTGATTTTGTTTGTAATTGAAATTCAAAGTATTATTAGCAATAAAACGCTTCTTTGACAGTCTTAGAAAGGACAAAAAAGCAATTTATTTCTATGAAGCACAAAAATAAGTGACTGATGACAGAAAGAGTAATTAGATCATAAATGTACAGTCATTTGGGAAAAATCACAAGTGAATGGAAGCGATTCTGCAACTGTTTTGACCGATATTAACAGTATAGCATCATTAATACCATTGTCTATAACAATCCATATTATAATAACAAACTAATACGATATTGTAATATGATATTGTCTTCAATAACACAACCTTTTGAACTTGTGAGCATCAATTTTACTCTGCATCGTTTTGAAAGAAATCAACTTGAGAGAACTGTAATTTCTAGCAGAACTTTCATAAAAAAAGGCAGTTAGCATAAGCACAACCAGCCACCTAAGATACTTTAATCTATGGTCAAACTCTTAAAAATTGTCCATGTCATGGACAATGAAGGCGTGAGGCAAGACTAACACATCAAGTTTTGGCTAAATTGAACATTGTCAAAAACAACTCCAAACTTCCCATGCAAGTTTGTTGACGTTGGCAGTGTTTAGCCCACGTAAACAAACTTGCATGCGAAGTTTGGAGTTGTTTTGGACAATGTTCGATTTAGCCAAAAACATGATGTGTACTTAGTCTTGCCCTCACGCCTTCAAGTGTTATATAAAGGTTTGGCTTTTGCGACACTATGGACAAATTTGCATAGAAATAGAGTAGAATATACTTTCACTTTTGGTAATAATAAATATTTAAGTTAAAAACTACTTAATCTCTCACCATCTTCCAGTGTTGTCTTAAGCACTTTACTACTATTGGTTCCATCACCAACAGTGTAAGCCAACACCTGAAATTCATATTCTGTGTATTTATGCAGTCCATTGACATGTTTGGTTAAAGTTGAATTCTTTTTAATATCTAATATAGTTGATGAATCTGCGGAGCCCTTTCTTTGGTAAAACAGTTTAAATCCTCTGATGATTCCATTTCTGGAGTCTACTGGTGGTAACTGCCAGGATGCTGTAATGCTGGTAGAAGAAGTCGCCGTCACAGTGAGGCCAGTTGGAGCTTTTGTCGGAACTACAAGCACGAAATTTAATAAATATTTTACTAGACATTTTAGTGTATAGTGTTGCCTTATATTTTTATGACTCTTGCAGTATTTTGGTGAGCCTGAAGGATGAGTCAAAATACAAATGATGAGTAAAAATGTGAAGCGATACTTCACACTAAAATGTCTAATACTAGATTTATTATCCAACGTTTCCTTTTCTCAAAATGCTCATTTCACTCGATTTACAGGCATAAGCGAACCACACGGAACCTGTTAAAACAGTATTGTGGAGTAACAAAAAAATGTGAGATATTTGTACTCGTTTCGTGAATTATTTGAACTCCACGAAGCAAAGTTGGATAATAGTTAAAATTGCTTCTTTAGAAAGCTAATATTTATTCGTTGTTGCGTTACATCAATCATGTGCAAACCAAAAAGCTTACAGAAGCTTGAGACTAGGCTCTTAGTGCACAATTTTTGTGTTTAATGCACGCATGCACATTAAACAACTAAGAAGGCAAACTGTTCAAGGTGGTATTTGCTTAATGTAAAAGTTTTAGTTCCCCTGGCATCTGAATAAGGCCAAGCGTTGTTTTGCATTGTCATTGATTTCAGTTGTAAGGTGGAACAACTGATATGCAGTGTTGACATTCTCAGCGATCGATGGCTTGCATGTGTTATCAGCCACGTTGTTTGCAGACATGTTTGGCCTAGTTGTTTGGGGCAGTACTAGTGCAATCAGGTAAGTTGGTTTTCTTGCCAATTCAGCCAGGGAGCTTGCTAATTTTGCTTGTAAGGTATGCCGTAGCTTTCAAAACATGTGTCGAGTTATTCCAGGAGGTTTTCTTCAAAAAAACCTCTAGTTGCCCAAATTTTTTGTTGGATTGCACAAAACAAAGGTTAAGTGTTCCTGGCTGTCGTCCACACAACTAAATTCACTGAAACGTTTGGAAAGTCATTTTGTTTCCCACTAAGAATTACCATCGTTTGTGCTAAGTATGAAATGCAACTAGTGAAAATACATTAACAGGAACATACAGCATGACCTCACTGATAAATATATACATAAAGTTGTTGGCTCAGTTGAGAACCCACAACCTTTTCTCAAGTTTTCAATACAATCATAATTACCCGTTATTACACGCTCCATTTTCCACCACTGTTTAAATGATTTGGTCAATGACATTTTCGATGACATAACAACAAGCATACATTCTCATAATAAAATGTCAGCACATTTCATAATCATTATTACTGGCTCATGGAATGAAACGTATTTCAACATGTCATGATACATGTCTGTATGTCTTTTGATTATTGTATCTACACAATGATTCCAGGTGTGGTTAAAACTTTGTTGTGCTGGGGAGAAATTGTCAACTCTATAAAAGATCGCTGACATCAGTGCCTCCTCTGATAGATATCTGATGAAATGTTATAACGTTGTTGATAACATTCATATCATTTTTTCCTTTCATCTCCACAGTGCTTGCATACATTGGTTTTGGATGGAAAATGGAACTAATAAGTTGTAAGAATGTATTTAACAAGTACACTGCAATACAATAACAAATGTAGAATACCCATTTACACTGTACTGCCCACAAGACTAACTAGGAATAGTTGCCACTACAGCTGCTCCCGCTGTTAATCAGTTTTCTTGAGCGTACCCGTTACTACAGTCAATGCTTTGGCTTGATATTTTGGCTTTTCTATTTGCCAACTGATTGAAAATCATTTTTTTTCTTTTTTTTTTTTTTTTGGGGGGGGGGGGGGGGGGGGGCGGGGACTTTTCGAAGAAAACAGTCAATGACCCTCAATGGCGGCGCGTGTATTCTAAATTGCTCTTGTGCTGTACTGGTTTTTGACCTTCTCTTCTTCAAGGTTGGATGAGGAAAAGCGAAACAAAGCGAAATTATGCAAAAATTCTGACGTTTACAAACAAGACAATAGAGAGGTTAAGCATGACGTTTACGGCAAACGGCAAAAATCGAACTTTTGGTGTCTGATTTTAGCCGTTTGTACAATTTAGGGAAATTGTTTGCATTTACTGTGATTGAGGGATTTTTTTCCTATTTTTCGACTGGCTTTATTTAAGTGCTAAAGAAAAAGTGAGCAAAATCAGAATTATTTTTGCCGTTTGCCGTTTGCCGTAAACGTCATGCTTAACCTCTCTAGTGACTACACTACAACCCCTTGAAATCATTTTGTCTGTTTTGCTGTTATGAGCAACCTCGGTGAAGGCAAACTTTAGTGTAGCTAAACGTTTTCGAGTGTTCCAGGTTGTGCAAGACACTTTACACTCACAGTGCTTCTCTCCACCCAGCTGCATAATACTAAGGGGGTGACCCTATGATGGACTAGCATCCCATCCAACAGGAGTAGAAATAATCCTAGTTGCTTCATGCTACTGAAGCCACGATATAAGCTTTGACCTAATGAACTATTCCATGGTTCTCAATGAAAATCACCACTGTTCCCCTGGGAAATGAAAAAATGCAACAGTTCTTTCAACTAGAAAGTTCAAATGGTACACACTCATCCTGTACCATTCTTTTTTTAATGACGAAGGGAACTGGGGGCTTTAAAGAGGAGGATGGGGAGGCAGCCAAAAAGATATGGTCTGTAAAGGGGGGGGGGGGGGTCACTGAAAATAAATCTTCAATAGATTTAATAGTGCAAAAATCCTGAGGGAAGGCCCCAAATAGCATTCATGAGTTTCTGAAAACTCAATTTTCCTCCCTGGACCCCGTACTTTATTATCTCACCAGGGGCAACTCAAGCTTGCAAACTATTTTGTTCAAAAATGCAGCAGAAACTCGATAAATAACTACTTTCTATGATAAAACTCATGGAGCTTCTGTCTTCACCTATTTTGGAGCTCTGTTCCTCCATTTACATATACAGTCTAACTCCTACATGTGTGTATATTTAAACAGCCAACCCTATTAAGTGGCCCGTTATTTAAGTCCCAAAACAGTTGTCAGCATAATACTGCCCCATTAAATTAGCCACCTCCATAAGTTCTACTTTCAATTCATTTTCATAACAGTTTCTTTCTGACAAAAGAAAAGTTTGATAATGGCCAAGTAAAATTACAATCTTGAAGTAATTTGAATCCCTGATGCATGAGGACCATGTCGTAACTTATGCATGTCAAGTAATTGCTAATTTTTAACTTTCCTTATCGTTAAAATATATTTCTTACCATCTTCCATTGTTCTCTCAACTTTTACAGAACTATTTGGTCCATCACCAACAGAAGTGAAGGCCAACACTTGAAATTCATATTCTGTGTGTTTAGCAAGCCCGGTGACATCTTTTGTCCCAGTCGATTCACCATTAGCAACTTCCATGGTTGCTGACCCTGAAGAACCTTTCTTTTTGTAGAACAGTTTAAATCCTTTGATAATTCCATTCCTGGAGTCTGGTGGTGGTAACCCCCACGATACTGTAATACTGGTGGAGGTTTTTGCATTGAGAGAGAAGCTCCTAGGAGGTTGTGATGGAACTGCAATGGAGCAATTTAATAATGATAAATAAATACTTGTCTTTTGTCTTATTTCCCTTCTTAAAAAAGGAATTTGACAAAACATGACTGCCCTTGCGGGGAAAAAAATTGTCCTTGCCGTGGGGTTTTATGTCCAAAATACAGTGCATGAGCAAAAAGTTCAGGGCAATATTTTACAATCATTTGTAGCACACACACACAAAAATTAAGGCAAATCTGGGCAAAACAAAAAGGAAAATTTTGACATGAAGTTGTTGTGGATTAAACTTATTTTTCCTTTAAATTTTTTAAAACCAGTTGATGTTTATTTTTCATTGACATTCACTAATCATAACGCAAACAAAGAAAAATTTAATATCAAACTCCTTTGAAAAATTTTTAAACCAAAAATAGATTCAGTAAACCACAGCATGTTAATAACTATTTATTACTAAATTACCCGCTTTTTAAGAGGTTTTTGTTTGTTAGAGGTTTTCATACATGTAGTTATCATTTACATCTTACCATCTTCATTTGTTGTCGCTGACTGAACAGAGCTTTTTGGTCCATTCCCAACATAAGAGAAAGCTAACACTTGGAATTCATATTCTGTGTATTTATGCAATCCAGTGACATTCCTTGTTAAAGTTGAATTATTTTCAATGGTTAGAATAGTTAGTGGATCCGCAGCAGAGCTATTTCTTCTATATAGAAGTTTAAATCCTGTGATAATTCCATGTCTGGAACCTGCTGGTGGTAACCGCCATGTTGCTCTTAAACTTGTGGAGGACAATGGGGACACAACAAAGTGGTCAGGGGCTTGACTTGGAGCTAAAAAATAACAAAATGTTGCAATTCACACCCCACTTTAACACTGGGTATGTTTGTAAAATATTATGTTGTGGTTCAAGTGTCCCCTTGGTTCAATAGTAATAATGAATGATAATAATGATTATGATTATTATCATTATTTTGCTTCTAAGTTCCAATTTCCAATATCATAACCAAGAATAAATTATAATTGTACCACAGTTAAAAGCAAAAAACAGCAATGTTATAATAACATATTGTACACATATATTGTTGTGGTGTTTAAGAAAATACCCATATCCTTCCCAAATAAGGATTTTTTTCCAAAAGGACCTTATACTACCCCACCCCTCCTGGAAATTCCAGTTTAGTTTCATTCTTTTGCTATCAAACCTTTGGATTTTCAAACCACCCTCCCCCCCCCCCTCAGAATTTCCAATGACCTTCAATGAGGTGGGATGGATTTTTTTGGCAGCCACAGATTAGTGCATGCATTATATTCTCCAGAAAAAAACATTTATAAAACATTCCAGTATTTCCTGGGCTGCAAACAAAATATGCATCTGTCTTGGAACACTGTTTGTAAAAATAGGTACAAAAAGAGGTTAATTCCTCATTCAAGTTCGCTTTGATCATCTTTAAATCCTCACTTAATTCATCGGCCCAAATGCTACTCACTTTCAATACAATCTCTTGGTCTCAACATAGAGCTGGGATTGGTACAATGAGGAGATACATTTGGTCACATGAAGCCATTGACATTGGCCTTATTCTCCACTAAGAACAATAAATCCCCTATCAGTGCCGAGGCAGTTAATTCCATAACCCAGCCTTGCCTGTCACCTGAAACAGCCAAATTTGCAATGAGTGGTCATGGTACAAAAACTGCTCATCAGGCAATTTCTCAAGCAAAACGTTTCTATGGTTTGCAAACGTTCTGATCATAAAGCCTTCTCTTGCAGCAAGCTTTCTGTTCCTTATCGCTGTATGGACCAAGCTTCTCAGGCCTAACAGTCTGCTCCAACACGCTCAACTTCCCCTTCTCCTTCACCACAACACCAGTCATCAGCTCGGAGTGGATCACAACTGTGCTTATTCTTAAGTTCCAGATCACACCACTGCATCATGACCAATGCAACCAAGCCACTGACTTTTTCGATCTGATATCATCACCCCTATGTCCCATTGACTTCTATAGTGAACTTACCACATTCTAACAGCTCATTAATTCCAGCTCATGTCTCACCTACTGTACCATGCCCTTTTTCCATTGTTTTGTCCATCCCCATTCCCCATCTGGTCAGCTCTTGCTTGAACACAGCTGTTATTTGCGATATTTTCTGCTCCAAGCCATCACACCCAAATACCTTTGGCCCTCGTGCACCCGTTCCATTTAAATCAATTAACAGGTATCCATATTATAATATCATAAAATACTGCTTTTAGGATCTGTAAAATTTAAGAAATACAATAGAAAACAAGATACCTGCAGATTTAAGAATCCCAAAAACTTCAACTCTCAGAGCTTTACGAGTAGAGAAAGTTGTTGGCTGGAATCGGATGTACCTTGCTCTTGAAATTTCCTTAAGATTGTGTTTTACTATGTCATTCTTTCCAGAATTACCATTAAAGATCTGCAATTTAAGTAAATGGCTTGTTTAAAATAATTATAAGCCTTGGTCTCCATTCAACAACATTTTAAGAAGTATATACTTGTAAATACAGTCTACCTAGGAAACTGACCTGTTGAGGTACTGCTTTCGAAAACAGACGTCATTACGTAAACAATCCCGAGTTATAAAGTACTTTCTGTTTTAAAAATAAACTAAAGAGTATCCTTTGGAAGCAGGTTGATTTCTGATAAAAACATAAACATGCCTGGGTTAATTGTCTTAGGATCATTGTAAACAGTTTTCTACTTACTCAGTGTGATTGCTGCTGTAACCATAGTTAGTACTAACTACTAACTATGCTGCGACTAATCAACCTAACCTTATCTATGCTGTTTTCGTGGTATGTAACCCAGTCAAGGTTGTTAAGTGATAATAGCAACTTGTACTTTGTTGTCCAGTGATTAGCAGTTGATTTTCCTTGAGTAGCCACAGCACAAATGAAGAACTCGTAATTCAGGTCAATTTGTAGGTAGTCACTAGCATTATTGTCAGTGCTGGGTGACCATGCACCAACACCATTCAGTCTTCCTTTGTAAGCTTCATTACCACTACTGGTTGATGAGGCTGAGAAACTGTTGTGCAGAAATGTGTCATTGCTTGTCACACCAAGAGCCTGGATTTGGCATGCTGAGATGGAATAAGGCTTTTGAAAAGTTTGGTGTAATAATAGTTTATACCTTGACGTTTCTTATGTTAACCAGAAACAAGCTACATGTACATGAACATTTAGTGCATTACATCAAAGGAGGGCAGTTATATCAGTAACTTCATAAAACTTTATTCCATGATGTATTTTTAATGTATGTATGCCTCCTTTCCTTCAATCACCTATGTAAGTTCTAATATTACAGGGGCAGTGAGTTTCTGTAGTGAGACTTGTAGAAGGATTCATAAATTAGGAAAGATGAACGTTTATTCGCGTGTCTCACAATGGAATCACTTTGATCACGACGTTTCGTCTGCAATACTGCTAGTCTCCACTAGGCGGAGGTTGATTGTTTACGTGTCCCTATTTGTAGCACGTTGGTTTGCTGCTATTGGTGCATTTCGATCCTCATTATTATTCCGACTGTTAGATGTTGTTCCTGTTTCCCCAGGGAAAGCGATGCAAGAAAGGATAAAACAACCCGACAGGGATATACGGTTTGCTCATACGCAAACTGACTCCGCAGTCTCAGAACATGCCAGTGAAAAGGGGCATCTTTCCATTTGGAAATCAAGTTTATTGATCGTGCCCCTCACTGGTGCACATGTAGGGTCAAGGAGGCTATCCATATAAGACTTAATCCAAACAACATCAATTGAGATAGTGGAATCGAAATTCCTGAAGCTTGGATACCTACGATCAACTCAGAGACTCAAAGGGCAGTGCAGAATGCGAAGTGGCTGATTAATTAAAAGTACGTTGTTTTATACATTTTGTTTGTCTACCTCATTTCACTTTAATTCAATAAGACGTTTAAGAGCGTCTGACTCTATTTATTGAGAATCCCGAGACAGGACCGAAAATTCGAATTTTCTTTTATTTCGTCCAAAAGACCCTTTTGGTGAACTATTTTCAAAACTATTGTTTAAAAGTTCCACCATAGTTAGAAACCAATAGATCGGTCACAAGACCACCAAAGAAGGGAAATCGTTTACAAGGTCCAATGTAATGACTGCGCATTCACTTACATTGGAGAAAGTAAGCGCTCCTGGAGCTCACACAGAGCCAAACACGATCCCAGCCGCGCTTGTAATGGAGTCAGCAATTAAACAACACCCAGAATCAACCGAGCATGACATCCACCCAAGAAATGCCACGATCCTTGAACAAGGAATCTCAAGTTACACCAAGAGACTGTTCCTAGAATCGTGACACTCTACGGTGGATTCCAACGCGGTTAACGAAAGAAAACCCCTTCTGCGCGCTCACACTCCACTGTTAAGAAATTAAAGATTGGATGGCATATTCAAACATGCCTAGCACATGCTAATCTTTTAACAAACTAATTTTTTACTCTGATGAAGGTGGACAGAGGCCACCAAAAATTTAGTGTGTAAAACTTAGATCGGATGAATCATTCTAGTGTTATTAATTGATATTAATTACTTAATCAGTTATCAAACTTTACATTACACCTTAGCGCCTTAGGGATTAGGGCCTTAGCGGCTTAGCGGACGACACCCCACATAACCATCACAATAGTGCATTCTGCACTAAAAAGCACAACAGCTGATCAACAACAAAGTGGACCTATGAAGCAACAACTTCTGACAGTCGGAATAATAATGAGGATCAAAATGCACTAATAGCAGCGAATCAACAACAACACAATGTGCTATAAATAGCGACACGTAAACAATCGACCTCATTGCCTGATGAAGACTAGCAGTATGTATTGTAGTTGAAATGTCGCGATCAACATCTCAAAGCGATTCCATCGTGAGGCAAACAAAAAACGTTCATCTTTCCTATCTTATACCACTATGAACAACAAACACACCTTTAATGGCATTGAGTCATAAATTGTTTTCTTTGTAAGCAAATAATTAACAATTATTGGACGAGGTTGAGCAAAATATCGTGATTTATCAGTGGCGAGCAGATCAATTATTTGCCGAAGCCGAAGGCTGAGGCAAATAATTGATCTGCGAGACACTGACAAATCACGATATTTTGCGAAAACCGAGTTCAATAATTGTTTTATCATTCGATCACTGAATTTGTTTTCCACAACTACCTTCGGGAACCACGCACTTCCTTGTTAAAAAATACAGAAGAAATTAAAAGCACAACTTTTGACGTCTCTTTCTTTCAGATATAGCTTAAATCCATTAAAGTGCTACTATGATCAAATTCGCATATTTTCTTTTGTAGCCGTTTTAAAATATTAACAAGTAATCTTTATGAGAAGCAAAACGCCGTTCACTGTTTTCCAATATCTCTTTTATTTCCAGAGATATTCAAGTTTTTAAAATATGCAAATTAGCAAAGTAATGACGTCATATACTCAACCGAATTCTGATTAAATACAAAGAAAGTGATATCTCAGCCAATTTGTATTGAAAGTCTCTGATTTTTTGGAGTAACACTCTGCTAGTTGTGTTTCACAATATGAACTTTACAACTTGGTTACCATGGCAACATACTAGGTTCCAGATCCCCTCAATGCTAAAGGCTTTTCTGGCCAATTCTGACATTCTTTTTTAATATTTGTAAAAAATGCTTTACATGCGAGATCTGGCAGGCATATCAGTGGATTTGGCAGATGTCTTGACTGGGTTTAATTATTCCGAACAGAAAAATTTTAAAATATTAAAAACAAATTGATGGGGACTGGAAAAGATTGAGTTGCCATGGTAACATATTTTTATTACAACTGTAGGTGTGTCATCTGTGGAACTATTAGTCTGCCAAGTTTCATTGACAAAAAATTGGGTTGAGTAGATGATGTCATCAGTCCCCTAATTTGCATATTTTATGATTTTTTTAAGCTAAAATATCTCCGGAACTAAAATAGATATTCGAAAACAGAAAACGGCATTTTGAATGTCTCATTGAGTACTCTTTGAAATGCCTAAAATTCCAAGGGGTGAAAATTTGATCATAGTAGCACTTTAAGGGAAATTTGCTTTTCCTTCTTTGTATTGCCGCTGTTTCTGCGTTTCTTATTGACAAATCAAACCGCTCTCCCACAACTCTGGAAAACGACCTGCCATTTTTCTTAGAATTCGACACAACTACGCATGAGCAGAATATTATTTGTAGCAAAATCACAGTCGAAAGGGTAATGCGCATGACCAGACCATTATTTGTAGGCAGTTATTTGTAGGTCACGTGAGAGGCTCTCGGCCAATGAAAAGAAAGAGAAAAAAGTATCGAATGATAAATTCATTTCATTGTTAACTACAAAATATATAGTTTAATTATATATCATCATAACCAAAACTGAATTACAAGATATGCGACCACAATCACCATCAACATCATCATCAGAGAAACAATTTATCATACCTCTTCTTTCAGAATACACTTCAACTTCACAGACTGTTAATGGAAGATTGAGTATCAAGCTTCTGATTGTTACATATCTTCCATACAAAGGAGGACGGCAGAAGAAGGATAGACCTTTTGCGTCAGGAACGCTATGATTACCACCACACTTAGGGTCGGTCACTTCCCCACCAGTGGATGTTGTCCCTTAGAAAGGTATGATTATAAAGAGAGTTAATTGAAACATAACAACATAAATAACAACTTAAACGAATACCTTAAACTAACTGTAGACCTTTTTTTGTTCAAACAGCTCTTTAGTGGGTTTATATTGCCAGGGAGGGGGTTTATTAACAGACTTTTATGGTATCTTTGCATGTATATTCTTTTTGTTTTGATGACTTATTTTGTTTTGAAAATATATTGTTATTATTTTTAGGCCATTGGCCACTATAGCCTTTTCTTTGTCAAAATGAATCTCAGTACTAAGGGTTATTCTTACTTTCTGCAAATAGCTATCAATGGTAATAGTAATTTAAACAACTTGAATTCATTAATTCTAATCAAAGAATTTTAATTACAGTACTTTTACATGATTATTACAGTTTGAAAGAGATTAACCTTGGTTTGAAAGAATGTTGCTGAAAACAATTTGACCCACAACAGATAAACAACTGTTTGAAAGGTGATACGAGAAATCCAAATTACCTACCCACTCTGATCTCAAAATTTGACAATTTGTCTCCAAAAGAATCTCTGTTGACTATGTACACTTCAGAAACAGGCTCCACTTGTCCCAGGTCAACTTTCCACCAGGCATTATTTTCTCTTGTTGTATGTGTACAAGATCCTCCATAAGTTTCAAAGTTCATTGCACTATTACCATCCACTCCTTTGCTACTAACACCACCATATTTTGTACTGCTCTGATCTGTTGTCTTGTTATATGCCAGATTTTCTTAAATGAAACAATAATCATCATGACATTGGATTCAAACAATACATGTATACACAAAATTAATCAGATTCCTTTCTCATTATTAAAATACACATTCAGAATTCACATCACTGCATTTTTGAAAGGGAGGGGTGCGCTGGAGGTCAGGGGTGGGGTTGGGCAATTACCAAAAAATCCTTTACCAATAAAAGTGAAGGAAATGAATGAACTAAAGGGAAAATCAAATAGCCCTACATCTTTGGGATATTGTGTTTGACTCAAAAATATTCTTTCAGAGTCTAAAGGTGTACATGTAAACAAAATACAAGTCGATTCACCTACACTTGAGTCGATTCGCCTACACGTTCTGAGATGTTTCGCCTACAACCCAATACCGTCGAAAAGTAAATTAGTAGAGGAGAATTATCACTTTTAGTGACTACAGTTTCACTCGCCTCACAGAGTTTGTTCGCTTATCTGAATGCAAATTGCAATCTTTGTGTGTGACATGTGATATGTTTTCATTGTCAAGGGAACCCATTTGAGCGCAGTTTTGAAACACGATACAAGAAACAGTAAATTAAACTCGATGTGAGAAATCGTCCAGTCGATTAAAGGAAGTTATTGAAAATTTCTCGCATCGAGTTTAGAATGTATGGGACGGGGGAAGTAGTTTTGCAACAAAGCTTACTTCGGCTTCATACTTTTTACTCGTGAATGCGCTTGCGCAATGAACGAGTATAGTGGGGAAGTTTAGCCTTCCATCCTTCCATCGATGCGTTGTTAACATTATGCAAATTAGGTATGCTCATGGGCGCTTTCTAAATGTCTTTTCCCTCGGCTGTGAATAAAAATACAGCTTTACAAAGGTACCTCTCTCCAATATCACTGTTTCCTAAGTTGTCTCGCTATCCCTATAATGAATATTTCCCATTGATACTATGCTGTTCAAAGGAACGATTCAAATATATCTAACGCATTCACGAGTGGCTCAAATATAGACCCCTTTGATTTATTTCAGTATTCATTAAACCTAAAAACCTACTTATTGACAACAGTTCTGATCTAATCCCAACTCTTTGCACTAAAAGAAAATACAATTGTTAATTCCGTAACAACTCTTAAGTCGTATATACCAATACTCTAAAGACTTTTATTTTCTTATATTTGAGCGCTGAGCGAATCCCAACTCTTTGCACTTAAGAAAATACAACTATTAATTCTGTTACAATTCTAAACTTGTATGTTGCGAATCCCGACTCTTTGCACTAATTAATTCCGTTACAATTCTAAACTTGTATGTTGTGAATCCCGACTCTTTGCACTAATTAATTCCGTTACAATTCTAAACTTGCATGTTGCGAATCCCTACTCCCTGCGCTGAGCGAATGCTTTGCATGGTCCATTAAAATGAGCGCATTGCTTAAGTAGTTGGTCTGCATTATTTCTCTGATTAGATAAATCATCCCAAAGTTCAAAGATTTTAGATTGGAGCGACCTGTACTTGGCTCGTTGGATCCTTTTCAGCTTCTTTTCTGAAACTAAACGGATCCGCAATTCTGTCAGCCGGGCTTCTTGATGGTGAAGGTCTATCAGCAGGTAGAATGGCATATTCCATTTCCCTGAAGCACGACGGTGTAGTCCATTATGCCAACCTTCTATGTCGTTGTTGGTTCTGATGGCCATCATATACACGCTCCAGGAAGAGCGAGGCCAGGTGGTGCTCTGGATCCAGGTTTCTGAAACGTACTTAACGAACTGCTTCAGCGGGTCTGTGGTGGCTTGAACTCGCAACTGCTCGAAGATAGGCTGGATTTTATCTTCGGGTAGGAATGGCAGCGCCATGAATTTCTGCAGGTAGTGGTAGGTGCCTCGGTCGTGATTGTATTGACACTGGAGTCGTAGCTCTTGAATCTGTAAGAAAAAGGAAATTGATAAAATATCAAAATATATATATATATGTGGCGATGTTCCGTGTTTGTACACGATGAATTTATTTGCTATTTTTCAGTGATTTTTGTTTTAACAGCCTGTATACTTGATAGGTTGGTCAATAATTCAGAATAACAAATAAATATATTTAGAATATTTTGTCTGTTTTCAGGCAGAATTTTGTTGGTTTCCTTCCACAAAAAACTAGTATAATTTTCCACCTACCTTCCTCCAGAGAGCCTGTGTCCAATGGAACACACATCCCTTGATTGTCACATCAGGAAGGAGAGTGCGAAGTACACCCCACAAAGCCTTTTCGAAATCAATCGTTATCTGGCGGACTTTGGGATAAACTGGAAGCATATCTAGGATTGACTTCCTGACCTAAAAAAAATAGCACCATGATGTCATAAAAGCAGGCAAACCTAGCACGCGGTGATAAAAACTATGGATATTATTCTATTATCTTCTATTATTTTCTATTATCTTCCATACATATAGTTGAAAATTGTTTTCTTGATTGAAGTTGCTACTTTAAATTTGGCAGAATGAAAGCACAATTAAAGCTGATTAACTTGAGAAATAAAGAAAACCTAGCATGCTGTGCTAAACTATAGATAGGCTACCTTACAATAGTCCTCCTGTTTTCTTGCAGACATCAGGACAAACACCAATGGAACTTGTTTCGCGTGATCGTTGGTGCGGACAAATGCGTTGATGGTGAACACTTGCTGGAATGGACGCTTGACTAACTTAAAGGTCCCGTCTATGTACCAGCTCTTTGCCTTGCTGAGGTGTTCTAGTTGCTGGTCTGTTGCAAGGATGATGTGGCATTTACCGTGCTTTTTAAGGTCCGCTTTCAGGAAGCCACCTGGAATATGCTCCTAGCCTGGCAGAGGTCGAAATCCAGATCCATGGGATCCTGTGGTCGCGTACTCTGTCGAACTCTGTTGGCGGCCCTGGCCAGGTGATCAGGTTTGGAAAGTGCAGGACATGGCTCATCCACGAGTTCGGTTAGAATGACCTAAACAAAAAGAAGAAGGGGACATTTATTACGAGGTCAATTTTTCAATATTCATTGTTACCTTCATTCCTGGTACTCTCAAAGTTGGGCAGTACAGTGTCACGTGAACTAGCGCAAAGTTCGCATTTCCAAGAAATGTCTTTGCCAGTTTGTACTGCGTTCCGATAGACATCTCGAGCTACTCCGCTGTTGCACTTCCTATGCTGCCATTTATTACATCCGTCGCACAGAAGGGCTTCTTGACGGGAGTTAACAAATTTTTTGCATGCAATACACAGATGTGACATTCTCCTTTTTATGAAATAATTTCTGATAGCGTTTGTTGGAGGTTTACGAGAACGATAACTGGGAATCTTTTGGGGGCTTTTTAAAGGTGGACCCTTACTCGAGAAGGATCGAATTCCTGGTCTTCTAATTGGTTAATGCTAATGTTGTTTACGTCTTTTGTTAAAATAAACTGATTTATTCTGTTAAAAAACAAAGCGAAAAAATCACACCTACCTTGCGTGGGGCACTAATTAGCTCTCATTGTCAAGATAGTCACAAGTATAAACAATAGAAGACTAACAACAATACGGAAAAAAAAGTCACACTTTAATACCTTACCTGAGCTGCTAACAAATTATCTAAATTATAAACTGTCTTTTACAATTTGTAGATCGATCGGCTTGTCCTGATCACGAGCGGGTCAGAATAAATTACACTTATTGCTAAGAAAATCGGCTTGCTGCGAACGTGTGACAGTCGTCGAGAGGCACTTGACAAGAACGTCAGAAGTATAAATAATACAATAGCTAATAACAAAGCAAAAAAAATTACGCGTACCTTACACGGGTCACTGTTAAAGTGGTATTGTTGAGAAAATAAAACTGTTTTAACTAAGCGAACTAGAACTAGAACTTAGTCTGCGCACTGTTTTCTTGTCTGCTTCTGAGAAAAATTAATCCAATAACACACACATACCATTGAGTTAAAGTAAACTTTATTCCTCTGTTCTATTTTAAAAGCATTTTGAAACATCTCAGATCTTGTAGGCGAATCGACTTCAGTGTAGGCGAAACATCTCAGAATGTGTAGGCGAATCAACTGGAAGAGGACAGAACATGGACCCCCTCTTTGGACTGGGTCCATGGACCCCCTCCATGGACCCCCATTTTTTTTTTTTTTTTTTTAATTTTTCTGTTTCATTTCTTGTTTTCTGTTTTCTTCTATCTGTCTTTTTTATTTTTTTTTTAACGAAAAAAAAATAGAAAATTAGAAGAAAAAAGAAATAAAATTAAAGCACACAAAGCCAAATCACATGGACCACTTTATTTTGTTCATTTCTTGTTTCCTATTTTTTCTATTTTCAGTCTTTTTAACGAAAAAAAATAGAAAAAAATAATAAAAAATAAAAGTAAAACACACAAAGCTAGTTTCCTTTGCAGCCATTGTTTGGGCTCAGTGGGGGAGGGAGCGTTGCGTGACGAGCCCAAACAACGGCTGCGAAGGAGACCAGCACAAAGCCAAATCACGGTGATTTCTTATTTTTAATATAATTAATGATAATAATTAATCAACTTTTAGTTTTCTCAAAATAAAGCTACAACAGTCTCTGGCTAGGCCGGACAAAGACAAGTATGTCATCTGTGATAAGATCAATACATCTTGCTTGCAACAGTATTAATGAAAAAGCCGGGCCCGGCATTGCAAATATAAATACAAGCAATTAACATTTTCACGGAATATTTCAGACCTTGTCCTTCCAGAGCGAACACTGAGAGCTTAGAGCATACATGTATCTTGCAAACAGAAATGAGCCAAAAAACGCATTTATAGCTAAACGTGTGGCAAATTATGGAGCTTGAGGTGTCATACTTTACAAACAGGAAACTGTGCAGAACTATATATAAACCTCTAGACATTTGCTAGACCACAGTCTTACGGCTCTACTCAACTAAAAGTGCCTCCAAATGACACAACATAAAGTACCCTTCAGAAACAAGTGAGAAGCTTAAAGTTGAAAGACCTAACACAATACAGCCAATGTACAAATTTCACGAACGTAAGAGTTGTGCAGGCCTGTCACCTTTATTATACCAATCATCAACAAAAACATTTTGTCCCGCAAAACAAAGACATTTTGTCCCACTGTTGCAGCTGCCTCTCGTCACCAACAAGATGGAAAAATAGGGTGTCCATGGACCAAGTCACTGTGATTTGGCTTTGTGTGATTTATTTTTTTATAAAAAAAAATAGACAAATAGAAAAAGAGAAAAAATCAAAGATCTCTTGGAGATTCGACTATTTTGCATAGAGTATGCGTTGGGGAAATGTTAGTATTGAAAGCGATTTGCGATGCATTAACCCATTGACTCACAGTCCAGAAGGCTTTTATCAGCGCGCACCCACCCCCCCCCCCCAAAAAAAATTCCTGGCTCTTTTACGGCATTTAACACAAACGTGTGAGTGGGAAAAATATACCATATGCGTACTAAATTCAGACAAATAATTCCTTTCTGAAGTAATGCACTTATCATTGGCTTTCCCGGGGGTCGACCCCAGGTATACCCCCGGGAAACCCCCGGGAACATGCGGGGAATGGTGCATTTTTGAAAAAAAAAAATTCCCGCGGGGTAGGGGCATTGTCTTGTTTTTGAAATGAACACGCCAGATCCCCGGGATGCACCCCCGGGATTTGTTGTTAGACATTGGTGTTAAAAGTGTGACAGGCCTGATACGACTCCTGCAGGTTTCGTGATGTTGTATATAATTAGTTTAACCTTTTTGCTGTAACGAGTATATCTTTTAGAGACCTGCCTCTTTTGTAAGAGATACTGGGTGGTTCCCGAAAAATCTCTCGAAACAGGGGGTTTTTTCTCAATGATATGCCATTTGCTCATTAAAACCTTTTTGAGCAGTTGGCACTAATGGGTTGTATTGTGTGACGAAAGGCAATATGGTTTTTCGCACCTTCTGTTTTTCGTATTTTCTCTCTGTGAATTTGGCTTCTGCGAGGGTCTTTTCAACTATGTTGTTTGGATAGCCCCATACCCCAGGGATTTAGAAGGTTTTTGTTTGAGCCCGAAAACAAATCCCCGGGGGTGTCCCCGGGGTCAACCCCTGGGAAAGCCAGTGATAAGTGCATAAACGTTTATTTCAACTAGACACGCTGAAAGACCAATTCATGATTTGAAATGTTAATTATCAACCTTGATAAATTGATCTGAAACCAAACTTGAAGATGGTGAAAAAAATTTCTTCACCTCCGCGTGCCATTTTATATTCAACTCGCAAAAACACGAACTTTCTACAAAATATAACACTAGTTCAAAACACTCTGGTGAAAGGTAGGTTTTCATTCTGTACAACTGTCACTGACATTTATTTAACCACCAGTGGTATCTTGGTACAGAAAAGCGGTAATTGGGGATAATAATTTGCGAATCATGGTGCCGTGATATAGCGGAAAACTACTGAATTCCTTCCACAAAATTAACACTCAGATTGCTTTTTATGCTATCCATCACTATAACTAATAACAAAAAAAATACTTGTTTGCATTTTCCGAAGTACTGTAGTAAATCTTTGCATGTAAAAGGTCGTAAACTGAACACAATTATTAAATAAACAACAACGCAATGGTACAGTAAGTCGGCCGCACGCTGCATATCAGATGTCACCATGCGCTTTTCAAATCAATACGCTTCAGAAGCCTAAAATTCCAAACGTAAACTGGGCAAATGAAAGAAACTTGAAGGAAGTTTTGTTTTAGATTAATTCTCATTTCAAGATGTAGCTACTAATGTATCAAAGCTTCAAAATTCTGCATATTTTTGAAGCCGAAAGATCCTGCATTATTCACGCTTAAGTGTAAGTTTAATTTTAGCCCGACTGCTTTTTGCAGTCAATTTTTCGCTAAGTGGCTTTACCGATCCTTCTAAAAATTCCATTTAAGTTCGAAGCAATATTGTACATTACCATTTTCCTGTCTGAAGTCTTGAGAAGCTGCATTAAGTCGTGATCAAGTCCGTGAATTGTGGTCAAAACAAAAGATTGCGTGACAAGCTAAAAATACTTCTTTCAATGAAGACGACAAACAATAGTCTTGTAACAATAGAAAATAGCATTGGCCAATATCCTCTGACAATGAAGATTCGCAGCAGCTTTTAAGCATGTAAAACTAAGCGATTCAATCGATGAATAGCACAGATCTTTGAAAAATACCTACCTGTAGTTTGCAAAAGGCTAGACAGGCTAAATGACGAACGACGCGTGAAAATAACACTTCGGGATCGAGAAGTGCTGACGCATTCCTATCCAGTGACGTTTTTATCGCCCACAGCGAAAAGTATTCCCTTGACAAATTAAAACAGTCCCTTGAGAGTATACAAAAATGTGGGTCAGAGAGTGCCAACCCAAATGCTCCCAATTCTTACAATTTTCCTTGTACCAAGCAAAATAGTCGAAAAAAAAGAAAACAAGAAATGAAAAATAACAATTAAAACAAAATTAAAAAAATAGGGGATCCATGGACCCGGTCCAAAGAGGGGGTCCATGGACCAGGGATCCATGTTTTGTCCTCTCCCGAAACGACCGGCTTCCATTAATTCTGACATGATTGTTACCTGCATTCAATTGATTTCTTTACAAATAGCTGGTGTTGAAATATCACATTAAGATGAGGGTCGTTTTATCACACTAAATCACAAATCATATAACTCAAAGCAATCTTAATGAATATATGAAAGCAATATAATTTAATGAACTGCAAATTAATCATGAAATGATCCTTAATTGCAGTGTCTAAACAATTTAAGCAATTGCAATTTTTAGCATGATTTTTTTTGCTTAATTACACACTGCAAGGATCATTTCATTCAAGGTATAATATTGTGTTGTTCCAGAAAATATCCATACCCCTCCCATGGAAGGTTTTTTGGCTTGAATCCCAGTTAAGCCCAATACATTCCTTTTAAAATTTTGGCTTTCAAGACCTCCCACCCGCTCAGAATTTCCATTGGCCTTCAATGTGGTGGGTATGGATATTTTCTGGAACTGCACATTCAAAACTTTTGAATCAGTACAGGGCTTGAAAAAACCTTAAATTCCATCTTGCCCTTCTTCACACAAGACTCTCAAATTTAATTTGCCTGGGCCGGGATTGTCGTATGCTTGCATGTAGTGTCCCTTTTCATTGATTTAGACAGCAGATGACTTGCTGGGCCCTTTGCCCATTGGGCAATTTAGCATGAAAAGATACTCTCCTAAAAGAAAAATTGACTTGTCCCAGACAGTTCACTAGGACTTTTTTAGAGCCCTGGAGTGTCTGGATTCATGTTACAAACAATTAAAAAAACATATTAAGGCCAAGAGCAAGCGTAAGTGCCAATGGGAAATCAATGATTTTCAGGATCCCAATTGACAGTGAAGAATTATGATTACAATTACATCCGTATCGAGATACCTCGTGAATAAACTTCCACCTCACAAAGCTGGAGAACTTGACTCTTTGTGGTCATAATACCAACATATCTACCAGTCTTCAGTGGATTAGTGAAGCATACAGCTGATGCCTTGAACTGAATAAAACTGTACAGTCCTTCACATGCAGGGTTGTTTGTCACAGTTGAGGAGCTACCTGTCATTAAAATAAAAACACTATGTAGAACTACTAACAATAACTGAATTAGTACCCTCTGGTATTTAATAATTATTCTTTGAAATCTTTGTGAATAGTGGCACAATATTTACCTTGCCGTGATAGTTTTAGTACTATACATCCCGGTGGGGCGACTCCCAGTGCACATGGAAGGATTGGGGATGCTTGTTGGAAATTTTGAATTTAACCCCTAAAAGAAACCAACCTGGGCATGGCTGAAGCTTGTACAGACCCCTAAAAAGGACGAGTTCAAATAAATATATACTTTGGTTATTTCTTCGTGTGCAACCCATAATTAGACCTTGACAGCTAAAAATAATGACATTTTGCCCAGAACGCCATAAGCAAGACCAAAATCCTAAATGGAGTGCACATAAAGTGATCTCAACAAAAGACAATCTCAAAATTTTCAGAAGGAACACATAAAAAGTTGATTTAATTGACCTCTCAATTCGTGCCCTGGTAAACACACAGGAGGAGGACACTGGGGTTTGCAGTGTTGGCCAACTTTTATGCAATATTTTGGTTATTTTAATCCTGAATTGCAGTATTCTCTGAACCTCAAGGGAATCTGTTTTCTTAGCTTTTTTGGTTGATTGTCAATTTACCTTCTTATTTTTTTCTGAAGCATCTCAGTGGTCCAGAATCCTAAGTCCTTGAATCTGATTGGCTTATTTCATGCGCTCCAGCAGTCCGGTAAACAAATCATTCTTCAACTCTTTCGATAGCTTAGCAATCGACTCAACATTGGATGCGCGTATATATACACATTTTGCAAGACAATGTTTATAGGGCCTTTTCAACCAAGCATAATAAAATGTAAAAAAAGTTATTTACCAGCTTTGGGTCGGTCCATATAGTGAAAAAACTGTGACCTCGGCCTTGGCAATGCTGCCCTCAGCCTCCGCCCTCAGGCAGCATTTTCAAGACCTTGAGCACAGTTTTTTACTATATGGACCTCCCAGCTGGCAAATAACACATAAAAATTATATATTTTCCAGACCACTTTCAGTCATTTCTAGTCCTTTCAGAAGCAGGATGAAACAAACCTCATTTTGCCAACATTTTAACCTAAAATATTTGGACTGTTTCGATCACACTTTGAGCCATATGCTAACACTGAGCCATAATTGTGCCAACACTGTGGGTACTGCTGATGTCAACAGCCAATAGAACTGCAGAAGATACCTGCAGGTTCAACATCTATTAATCCAAAAGAACTGCTGCTTGCCGAAATGCGGCCACTGGGGTATGCTGATTTATTCGATATTTATATAACCATGGTTATGCGCATCCAAATAACTTCAGTTGCAAACTAGGAGTTCAATATCTGATTTCTTCTGTGTTGTAGGTTTGGAGACTTTTTTATGCGTACCTGGAGGTGAGCACAGTGCAATATGCAGCAAGTAAACTGAAAGGACCACAAAGAACTCGGTACCTCAACTTTTGTACGTACCTCAGGGCTTATGCACTATTGGTAAGACAAACTGAATTATTGCTTTTTGCCTGCCAGTTACGTCGTATTTTAAGTTTGGACTCATAATGTTATTTTCTTCTTAATTATGCAAGTCAACCTTTATGTTGTAGAACAAAGGAGTTGGCCATGAAAATGCAGAATTCTTGTTTCTGAACATTAATTGTAATTTGGCAGTAATAAGGCAGTTCCCAAAGCTGTGAAAGGCAGTATGTACACCCAACGAGTCTTCAATTTCCCTTTCAGCTAATGATCAACTTTCTTGATCAACTTTTTGTGACATTCAGTCCCCCACAAGCAGAAAAACAACTGTAATTGATTTTTATGAGCTCTTCACAGATTTTTGTCAGTTTATAGATGCACAAGCTTATAAGGTGTCAACTATTAATTGGCCTTTACATAATTCTAGGACTGACTGACAAGTTTACACAAATACAGTATGTCCAGAACCTTGCTTCTTGGCAATTATTTATTATAATCTTTGATAAGAGATGCATTGGTCAAGTGGATGACAAGGACAAAAACTGTCCCAATGCTTGGTTTTAACAAGAAGTTTTTCATCAGCTTTGTACATGAATGCTATACCAGTTGCAGGATGGAGCTAAGACCAACAACATCAACATGTGATCTCAAAAAAGATGCCAGTGCAAATGGTGGAAATGATATCCTTGGCACTAAACGAATCCATTTGTTTCGTTTTGAATTTGTATAAAGAGACATCAACACTGTCTTGTTTCCAAAAAAAATGACAAGCCTTTTGGTATTTTTTAGTAGTCCCACGGGGGAGGGCAGCAGGTGGAGAGATATAATGGGATACGGGAACTCAACAAAGATTTATATGGAGAATCATATGCACTGCCCTTACATGTAGGTCCACAAAAAGTATTTTGAAAGGGCCTTTTAAATACCCAAAATACACTTTTACCTTAAGGTTACCGTAAACCTTTTGGGGGGGGGGGGGGGGGGGGTGTCGCAACTAAACGATATAGCACAGTCGGAATAAATTAGAGATAGCTAAATCCCTATATCAAATTACATTGTGTAAAGCTTATTGAGCTGGCTTTCAATCTATAATCAAAGGCCCTATGAGGCCACGACTGTTTTTTTAAGCGATGACGTCATCGTTTAATGTGTTCGTGCGAGTTCTTGTCGCTTTTATTTAACAAAGTGACGAATTAAATCGTCGAAGTCAAACGTGCATCACTTGTAAAGATCTATACGGATTTACGTTGTTTTTCATTTTGTTTTGCATTGGTTGTAAAAGAAGCAAACTCCAAGCAGACAAATTCAAGTTTGCGTGTTTTCGTGCTAGCGTGTGTACACTCTTTTCCCTGTACAGCATGTACGATTGACGTTCAATTTCCGGAATGTGTTTTGATAATGCCATGAGCATGATAAGTTTGATATTGCATTCTTTGATTGCTGTGAAGATTAACGTCGCATAAAATTTATTTTGAAATCAGTTGCGTTGACCTTTGTCGCGTGACACTGATAATCTTCTGTCAGCTAGCGATTACACAAACTTCGCTTTCAAGTCTGATTTTGTGGTGAACTCAATGGCACGTGGAACGACTTTTTGGTGGAATTCAATTGCGTGGATATCTGGATAACTTTGGGGGCAAGTTGTTTTCTTGTATGTATTTTTCTATTCGTGTTTGAAAACATATGATCACTTTTAACGATCCGCGCATCGTCTTTTATTTTAATATGCTTTTAAAATATGACTTTGCCTGTCTTCTGCGACCGCTATTTTGGTTGCTTATACTGCTAGTTTTGTTGTTCCTTCTTTACTTGTGGTAGGGTCCTCTGGCTTTTGGGATAGGTAGTCTTCTGCTAGGAATAAATCTCGCTCCAGATTTTATCTCGTCATTGAAACTCGAGTGTTCTCCGCTGGGACCTGTGCTGATGATTTTGCTTGCATGCGATGAACATTTATCTGTTGTGGGTTATAAAACTCAGCAAGGGTACTTCTTAACTCCGAGGCCTATAAAAGGTGTTTGAAATGCGTTGATTTAGGTTGTCGCTGTGAAGCACACGATGTAATTGTTCCTTCTTGTCGCTTCTATTTAACAAGTGACAAATCGTCGAAGTCGAACGTGCATCACTTGTAAAGATCTATATGGATTTACGTTGTTTTTCATTTTGTTTTGCATTGGTTGTAAAAGAAGCAAGCTCCAAGCAGACAAATTCAAGTTTGCGTGTTTTTGTGCTAGCGTGTGTACACTCTTTTCCCTGTACAGCGTGTACGATTGACGTTCAATTTCTGGAATGTGTTTTGATAGATTGCTGTGAAGATTAAGCGTCGCATAAAATTTATTTTGAAATCGGCTAGGTTGACCTTTGTCGTGTGACACTGATAATCTTCTGTCAGCTAGCGATTACACAAACTTCGCTTTCAATTTCGCTTTCACCGTCACATGCAAACTTAAGAAAATTCTGTTGATTTTTCTATAGGGCAGAAACAACATACACCTGATTTAAGGTAAAATAAAAATAAAATATGTTCACAATCGATTTTCAAATTATCATCACATACCCATCAAAACAAAACCATTAGCACGTAAAGTACAGTGGTCTGTCATCGGTCTTAATAAACCGCAACGTCAAACTGAGAGTGGCGTTACATGTAGGTCTACCAACCATCTGTCAACGGCCTTTTGTTTACATCTGATCGACCGCTTCAAATCGCCACCCCTTCCGTAACTCCCGTTTTGCATACGCAAAAACAGTCGTAAAAACCATTTTGTAGTAGAATGAATTGTCAATCTTTTAGGAACCTCAAAACACGAGTGCCTGTGGTGCCTTTTGAAGGCTACAAGTCAAAGCAAATTTAGTACTTCGCTAATTTGATTTGTTCTTTGGTTTAATAATAATATACAAGACATTTTGAAAATAGGGCTAAAAACAGTGATCAAACAAAAATCGCTCCAGTGGAAAAAGAATACAAAAATAAAAAAATTGCCGGCACATTTTTGTTATTAACATGTTAAACTAGCTGCTTGCCAAATTTGACGTACAAGGAGCAAATTCCTTTGGTGTTGTAGCTCTTTTAAGTGTCGCATTAAAAGCTCAAATTGATTTCAGAAAACAGCGCTTAAAAAAATATCTTGCAATGTAAACAAACCCCACAAATGTTCACCTCTTTATTCTTAAACCATGGTTTTATTAAATACAGCTTACAAAAAGTGTACTTACCTAATGTTATGCTATAGTCTTTACTCCTTTGCCATATATGTGAGAATATTGAAAACCTATTGACTATGTATATTTCAATGACTGGCACACGAGCTGAACCCAGATCCACACGCCACCAGCTGGGGTTGTCTGCTGTTGTATGTGAACAGTGTCCGTTAAGCATATCAGTATCAGGATTTCCATCCACTGCTCTTCCTGATACAGCACTACCAACATTAATGTCACTGTATGTTGACGACTGGCTTGTAGGTTTTCCAAAAGCAAGATTCTCTGTATGTCAGTGAACAAAACAACATTAACTTTTAATCATCTTCTCATTTACCTAAGGTCATTCCCCTGAAAATTAGAACTGAACATAGATTTTCAACCAAACTTTGCCTACTGGCAGGTTACCTTAAGGGAACTTAAATTTTGAAATAAAATGGGGGTCACCACATTCATTCAGGAGCTGGAAGACCTTGTATATACCAACATAATTTCATAATAATTCCTTTGTGAGTACTGACAAAGTTCACGTTTCCAGTAATAATCTTTTTTTTAAACATAGAAATTTATCTGTATTCATTTTATATAATTACTGACCCTCATAAAATCCTATTGTTCTCTCTCTGCATTATATCGGTGATTTCAGCCTGAGAAAGTATTTATATTCAGTCAAGTCCAACTGTCTGAGGAAAACGGTGGCGGTCCTTTTTGGTAGCAGGGAAATTATCAGGGGTAATCCTAAACACGCTAAAACGCTCAATATTGCAGTAGGCTGGCTGCACTGCAATAATTTTAATATTGCAGCCTGCTGGCAGCAATATTTTTAATATTGCTCCAGGACTGTGGTATTGCTTTCGTTACTTTTCCACTCAGTAATTTTTGAAAATTCGCGAATGCCATAATGAATAGACCACAAGAAGTACCATTCCAGGAGACGTATAAACAGAAACATTTTACAGTTTATTTAGTGCACATCTGACAATGACAGTCTTTCTCACTTGTATGAAATAACAATTTTAGTACTATGAGTACTAATTACAACTGACTGATTATAATCTTCGTTCTGGTTTTCGTCTAAAACCTTTTCGCTTAACCCATGTAACCCCAATGGCGGCGGCATTTTCCGACCTCTGGCTCTGCGTTATGAAAATGGCAGATTCGTCTTCCGAAGAATCCTCCATCCAGCTTCAAAACATGCAGTAGCAGCGCTTTGCCTTCCAACAAACAACTCAAAATAACCAAATACATTGCGTTATATACAATGCAAATTACGTTTGCATGAAATTCAGATGTGGAAAGTTACATAATCTTTACAAGGAGTTAACAATGACTAAATTCAGGGAAATGAAAAAGGATTATGCAATTTGTATTACTACTAGACAATACATGCTAATTGCATTGTTGGAGGAAGAAAAAAGTAGGATTTTGTGAGAGTCAATGATTATATCATCTTTATAAGGAGTTAACAATGACTGAATTGGGGGAATGAAAAAAGGATTATGCAATTTGTATTACTACTAGACAATACACACTAATTGCATTGTTGGTGTTCCAAAACATCAATGTGAAGGGGCAACTGAAATCGCCAATGTAATGCAGAGAGAGAACAATAAGATTTTATGAGGGTCAATAATTATAATAGATAATTACTTCGGTTCGCAGCATTATTGGGTATAATGCTGCGAACCTCAGTAATTATCTATTAAAGAAAGGATTTGATCGTTACACCCAAAATACATGAAAAAAATTGATAGGTCACCATACTCGTTTATGAAAAAGCGACAATTTATTTCTCTCATGGGCTAAGTTAGAAAAAAGCCACCATTTTGTTTATGTGTGGACGCTTATTACATGTACACGTAAAATTCTGCGCAGTAAGGATGCGCAATCCAATACAGGGCAATTGCAATGACCTTAATACAATAAGTTGTTACACAGGATTAACCTGGTGTCTCTAAACAGTTAGGTCACAGAGGATATGCTTCTTATCAATATTTCCATCACGGGGAGGCTAAGATACACTTGTTGCATCAATATAATTTTTATTGTACAGTCATATGTCACACTAAGAATGGTTGACCTACAGCTGTACAAGTAGGACCACATATATGTGGGTTAAATTTGTAAAGTTACAGGTCCCAGGAGCATCCATCATAGCACAATACTGAACTACATTCAGTTCCGACAACTGAATGTTGCTCCAAAAAATATTCATACCCCTCCCACAAAAGGGTTTTTGGTTTGGACTCCCCAACCCCTCTGGAGTTTCTAGTTTAACTTGTTACTTTCCTAAGCTTTAATTGTCTTTTGAAATCCTCCTCCCTCTTGGAATTCCTAAATGACCTTCCATGGGTGTGTACAGATATTTCCTGCAAGCCTTCTGACAGGGTGCGGGAAAAAAAAGAAAATCGTGCGGGTTTTGGTAGGCAAATTGTGCGGTAAAAAACGGCGATTGTGCGGGAATTGTGCGAGATTGCGCAATCGTGTGAACAGCCAAGTATTATAATATATACAATTACAAGGCCCCAAAAAAAACCTGACAGGAAAGAAATTCTGGATAAATGAAAAAGGCAACTATTGTTTTGTTACTTTGGCAATTAACGTTAACCAACATTCTCCATTTTGCGACTATTTTGGCCAAAGTTAATTGTATCAACAGATTCGCGTTGCGTGACACAATTGATGAAGTTTAACAAACCGTAATTCCACCTCGAAATAAAATGTTTCCGATATGAACAAGTTCTACTTTCTTCGATAGGTAAAGCGAATATTTTCCTGTAAAGATTTACAATTTCTTCACACGAAAATGTCTTAAATTGCTGCAAAAACCACAACACCGAGCCAAGATCAGTATGCAAATTTTTTTGCTTGCTAAATGAAATTTGATAACACTTTATTTTTAGCAAAAACTTAGATACAAGACAGATATAAATAAGAGCATAGACCTTGCATTCCTGAAATAAAACGTCCTTCACTTTGATCAAACAAAAAAATAAACTCTGTTTCTTTATCAGACGTTAATGATTTTCTCTTGCCCAAAGTTGCAGCGCTTTTGTTTGTCAATTCGTTAATTTGATCAGTGCGTTTGCCTTTGAAAAAATGTTTTAAAAGTTATGACAAATTGACAGCCATTTCGATGCGGTGATACATTGCTTCGTGCTGTCCGGTATATATATTTAAAACTGAATGAGGAAGCGAACGCGTTGGGGAAAAAAGCGGCATGATTTTTTTGAAGGAAACATGCATTACAGCGACATGGCGTTGTCTACAAAAGCTATCGCGCCGACAACTGTTGTACCAGCCAAGACGAGCGTGAAATGTCCGAGTTACACATCACTTGTTATCTATGTTAAGGGTCGTTTGTGGTTTTGTTCAAAGACCAAATGAGCAAAATTAAAATAGTTGGGAAAATATAAACACCGCCTTTTTCCACAGTGTCACACACAGGGTACCGTTCACTTACAAATACATGTACTTCAATGTTTACCTCAATGTTTATATCCACTCAAGCTGTTCAGTCGCGGAAAGCAACGGATTTCTCGATTATTTTGAAAGATAAATAGCCTAAACATAGCCTATAAACCTTCTTGAAATCTCAGCAATCAATAGGAATACTGATTTAATTAGTTTTTAAAGCAAATCTTTCTTTCCGCGGGATTTCGCGGATTTTCAGGAATTGTGTGGGTTTGACCGAATTGAGCGGGCCCGCACCCACCCACCCTGTCAGAAGGCCTGTTCCAGGAACTGTACATGTACAAAAGAACTTTGTCTTTTGACGACATCTGTACAATAGCTTTTGTTTACTTAAAATTTAATGTTTTTTTTTGTTATTTAACAAAGCATTATACATGTACAACCAGGGTGCGACAAAAGTGCTGTCCGATAGCCTGGGGCTAGTGGAATGATTCTCCGGGCTAGCGTCTTTACATCACAGGTTGCCCGACGGGCAAGCCGGGCGGCAAGCAATTTTTTTTTAATGGCAAATTCAGAAATAAGTGTGGAGCAAACAGTTCGTGAGGGAAAGTGAAACAGTACAATTTTTTTTTTCTAAGTTGAAATGAGCAATGCAAAGCAGCAATGACAATGACAATGGCTTTACAGAACATGGAAGTATATTATCAGCTGTATTATGGCCTTTCAGTTTTGGAATTCTCGTTTATGTTCAAATTTTGATACAAAGTCTGTTGTTACTGCAACAAGCATTTGTTAAATCGAGTGTTTCTATGTAAGAACTGTAGAATTAGTTGATCCATGCTCCACATTATTAATTAGCATGTAGTTTGCGACGCAAATAAATTTTATTGTCTTTATAAATTAATTTCGGGCTAGTACAATGGAATAACAGCTTGCCCGAAGGGCAAGCCAACTTTTTGATTTTCGTCTCACCCTGCAACATACAATGATACATCAAGCCTATTTGAAAGTCATTTCTAAATCAATAAGGCAGGTGTTTTGGGTTTTGCAATATCTCGTAAGTCAATGCAAAGACTTAATATGACTTATCACATCATAAGGTGTACACATGTAAATTGAAGAACGTCACTTAAAAAGAACAAGAGTTATGAAAAACTTTGCATAGATGTTGTACTTATTTTGAGGAAAGGCACATTATACCATCGTAAAGCCATGCAACAACTTCAGCTCCTAATATCTTATATGCAGGAATAAATTGATACACATAAATGTAAGTTCTCTGTTTTGTATTTTACAGCGTCTCAAAAATCAGTGTTATTATATGCCCCATGGGTTAAGATCAGGAGACTTAAAACATTACTGGCATTGTGTGTGTTAAGTAACAAAGGCAGCTATTTTTTGCATAACAAAGTAAGAAATGGTATGTTTTGGTACAAAGCAATTCAAATAAATACTGGAGCTGATGCTGTCACCAGCAACATCATGGGATATATGATTACAATGCAATGTGTCAGATTGCCCTTACAGTTTGCCAGTTTACCCACTTGAACTCTCGGGTGGAAAGAGACACTAAGAGTTATGTACTGTCTTGCAAAAGAGCATAACACCATGACTTACCCACTGCACAAACTCAGAGCACTCAATCCAGAGCTTAAAAGGCTTAATTACATTAGGCCATGGCATCTCTCATATGCATGGTAATGCAAGTAATAAAGCTGTATTCACCTGGTTTTAGCTTCACTCCAAACACCTCTGTTCTCATACACACACCACCATGGTGAGTTCCAGGCAGAAATCGCAAATACCTTGCTAAAACACCTTCATTAAGAATGTGCTTAACCTCTGAGTTTCTGTCCTTGTTTCCCCTGAGAGTCTAAATTAAAAAAATGCCAAAAATGCATTTAAGAAGGTGTAAGTCCCAAATAACAGTCATGTCTACTATTAATCTCACGCATCAGTTGAAAATTTGCTTTTACTCTATTCATGATCATTCATGATGATGAATTTGGTGATCGCTGTGTGATTGATGAAACCTCAAGGAATTTATACCTCAAAGTTGACTATTTCCTGCCAATTCCTGTCAGGAAAGATGCTTCGCAGTGCTTAGGTTTGCAAGTTTGTTAATTTTTTTTTGTAGTTGTTTCTATGAAACAAAACAAAATTGTCAACAACAAAGGATTTAATTTGAAGGGTAATAAACATTTTAACTTGTAAAGCTAATACAGGTAATCGCAGAGCCATATCCTATAGCAGGGAACAGTGTACAATACATCAAAATAAACCAATCAGCACTTGAAAGAAATTCATGGAACGTTTGCTTGTTTTGTGCATAAAAATATAACAGTAAAGTGTTTGTTACCTTAACTCGTCCAATTTCTTTATAATCTGTCCAACCTGATCCATCTGTTGATATATTTAGTGTGTAGTTCTTCACCCATTGATCAGCTTGAGAATTCCCTTGAGTGGACACAGCACAGATGATATGAAGTGTTTGTAGATCAATCTGTAGATATGGATTAGTGTCACTTGTTCCTGCACACCATGATGATCCAGATGTAAAGTTCAGTCGACCATTCTTGGCTGGTGTGTTGGCACTTTGTTCAGATGAAGCAGTTATCTTACTGTCTGGAATTGATCCACTTTCCATGCCAAGATCCAAATAAACACAGTCTCCTTCAATATAAAAGCAAAGAATTAATGTATCAATCACCTTTCTGGAATAAACAAGTAACAACGAGCATTGCATCATCAATCCGTTTGTTGTTAACATTTTCATTTGATCATTCTTTTTCGATCATTCTTGGCTGGTGTGTTAGCATTAACAGGTGAAACAGTTATACTACTGTCTGGAACTGCTCCCTTTTTACGACTGTTTTTGCGTATGCAAAATGGGAGTTACGGAAGGGGTGGCGATTTGAAGCCATCCTTCCTTCACTCCTTCAGTCGATCAGATGTAAACAAAAGGCCGTTGACAGATGGTTGGTAGACCTACATGTAACGCCACTCTCAGTTTGACGTTGCGGTTTATTAAGACCGATGACAGACCACTGTACTTTACGTGCTAATGGTTTTGTTTTGATGGGTATGTGATGATAATTTGAAAATTGATTGTGAACAAATTTTATTTTTATTTTACCTTAATTCAGGTGTATGTCGTTTCTGCCCTATAGAAAAATCAACAGAATTTTCTTAAGTTTGCATGTGATGGTGAAAGCGAAATTGAAAGCGAAGTTTGTGTAATCGCTAGCTGACAGAAGATTATCAGTGTCACGCGACAAAGGTCAACCTAGCCGATTTCAAAATAAATTTTATGCGACGCTTAATCTTCACAGCAATCTATCAAAACACATTCCGGAAATTGAACGTCAATCGTACACGCTGTACAGGGAAAAGAGTACACACGCTAGCACAAAAACACGCAAACTTGAATTTGTCTGCTTGGAGCTTGCTTCTTTTACAACCAATGCAAAACAAAATGAAAAACAACGTAAATCCGTATAGATCTTTACAAGTGATGCATGTTCGACTTCGACGATTTAATTCGTCACTTGTTAAATAGAAGCGACAAGAAGGAACAATTACATCGTGTGCTTCACAGCGACAACCTAAATCAACGCATTTCAAACACCTTTTATAGGCCTCGGAGTTAAGAAGTACCCTTGCTGAGTTTTATAACCCACAACAGATAAATGTTCATCGCATGCAAGCAAAATCATCAGCACAGGTCGCAGCGGAGAACACTCGAGTTTCAACGACAAGATAAAATCTGGAGCGAGATTTATTCCTAGCAGAAGACTACCTATCCCAAAAGCCAGAGGACCCTACCGCAAGTAAAGAAGGAACAACAAAACTAGCAGTATAAGCAACCAAAATAGCGGTCGCAGAAGACAGGCAAAGTCATATTTTTAAAAGCATATTAAAATAAAAGACGATGCGCGGATCGTTAAAAGTGATCATATGTTTTTAAACACGAATAGAAAAATACATAGAAGAAAACAACTTGCCCCCAAAGTTATCCAGATATACACGCAATTGAATTCCACCAAAAAGTCGTTCCACGTGCCATTGAGTTCACCACAAAATCAGACTTGAAAGCGAAGTTTGTGTAATCGCTAGCTGACAGAAGATTATCAGTGTCACGCGACAAAGGTCAACGCAGCCGGTTTTCAAAATAAATTTTATGCGACATTAATCTTCACAGCAATCAAAGAATGCAATATCAAACTTATCACGCTCATGGCATTATCAAAACACATTCCGGAAATTGAACGTCAATCGTACACGCTGTACAGGGAAAAGAGTGTACACACGCTAGCACGAAAACCCGCAAACTTGAATTTGTCTGCTTGGAGCTTGCTTCTTTTACAACCAATGCAAAACAAAATGAAAAACAACGTAAATCCGTATAGATCTTTACAAGTGATGCACGTTCGACTTCGACAATTTAATTCGTCACTTGTTAAATAAAAACGACAAGAACTCGCACGAACACATTAAACGATGACGTCATCGCTTAAAAAAACAGTCGTGGCCTCATAGGGCCTTTGATTCATTCCAAGATCCAAATTACTACAGTCTCCTGCTTATACTTTCCTATAAAAAGAACTCAAAGTAAGTAATGTGCTCCTTGGAGTGACACTAGATACTGCTGGCTTTTATTCTTGATTTATTGTGCCAGAACCCCTCAGCCAAGAGAATTAAATGCAAAAATAAATAATTAAATAAATAAATAATAAGCAGATAAGTTAATTAATTAATGTAATTAATAGTTAATTAACAATGAAAGAATAAAAAAATTATAAAGGAACAAAAATTAATGATCAGACAGAAAAAAGGACACATGTACTGATTGACTGTCTGTCTGTCTGTCTATGTAGCTGGCTGGCTGACTGTCTCTCTGTCTGTCTGGCTGGCTGACTGAATGGCTGACAGACAGACAGAGAGACTGACTGACTAACTCTCTGTCTGTCTGTCTGGCTGACTGAATGGCTGAAAGACAGACAGACAGACAGACAGACAGACAGACAGACAGACTGACCGACTGACTGTCTGAAGAAATCAAAGAAGGGTGAAAGAAAGAAAGGAAGAAATTATGTTTTCAGTGCTGTAACATAATCATCAGTCCCATCTAATGACTGTAAAAGTAGAATTCCACTAGTATTCTAATGCAATTAAATGTAAGTTAACAATCTGATGGGTTAAGCTTATCCTACACTGTCAGCTGTTAGTAGATGAGTTTGCACCACTTCTCCTGGGGTTTAGCCAGGGTTTTACTTAGGCGGTGTTGGATATGGTTCATGTGATATTATACGACCAATCATATGTTGCCTGTGCTGCAGCAATGGCGGACACAAATAAATGCCATTCTGGAATGAGCTCCATTGGGGACAAAAAAGTTAATAAGTGGATGGGGCGCTTATTCAAGGAATTCTGTACACCGTATTGTTATCTATTTTTGCGGGACTTAATTTTTGCGATTTTCAAAGAATTGCGAAATTAAAGACTTGCGTTAAATCAACCACACAAAATTTAATACCCTGCTATTTAATTAGTTGGTCAACGTTATTATTAGCCTCCTACACAAAAGTTCTTTTGGCTCATTATGGAGGGGGACATTGGGGGGTACCCAATACTGCAATACCTTAAGAAAAACATGCAAATACCGGAATACTGAATGCTAAATCTATGAAATTTCAATACCGCACTTTTAGTCGGCCATGCTTAAAGTTGCATCCACTAAGTGCGTTCTGTATTAAAGTAATTTTTGTGGAGCAACAATGATGTAAAGCAAATCACGATTGGTTTGCTATGTTACAAGCCTGTGTACAGCCGCCCCCTCCCCTAAAAAAAATACTGGAACACGATTAACGACGGCACAACACAGACGTCCCTTCCCCAATTTTTTTTAGGGGAGCAGGACGGCTGTACATAGGCTATGTTACACGAAACAAAAATGGGGCTAGTCATGACGTGAAGTGTGAACACTTGAAATGAATAAAAAATTCTTACCTCGATAATTAGTGCTCCTGGTTTTAATAGTTGTCACAAGGTCCCCTGTGTTATGAGTCAAATGAGTCTATGAGTCATGAGTCATGAGTCAAGGTTATTTTTTAACAAGAAGTTGCTAGCAACTTAAAACCGCGCTTATATTTTTGGCTAATTGACAGCTCTCTTTCTCAAAAGTCACGGTTAAATTTAATCTGTTTGCATTATGAGTAAAGGACTAGCAAAGTAGTCACGCGAGTCACACAATCCGAGGTTTACGTTGTCCCCGGCTATCTTTAGCTTGGGGGTTTTTCCCGTCGAATGACGTAACCCCTGCACGTTCGGGCACGCTCAAATGTTTACTTAAACAAATATTTAATTTCCTTTCAAATCTTTGAACTCACTTCTATGAAATAGCCAAAGAATTCACTTCGATTGCCTAAACCCACAAGAAATACTCGTAGACAAGGAAACAAATTAAATTAATGACCGTCGCTTCTGCCGACATAAACATGCAAATAAAACACAATGTTACTTGTCACGTAACGAAAGTGAAACCTGCAACATCAGCGCATTCCATGGCTGACGTAATACCTTTTTTCAGTGTATTCAACATTCGCTTTGAATCCAACACTTCGATAAAACCAAAAGAAAATATACTTTTTACACAGTAAAGAAAACAATATCCGCAACATTTTCGGTACACTAATGTTTCGACAGCTCTTGGCGAATAAACATCATATGTTGCGTGATTTCAAAGCCCCAATCACGATTTGGCCGAGCGGAGGTTTGCATCTGGTCACAGACAAAAAAAAACAATAATAAAAGTAATAAATCCCGTGCAGAGCAAGAACCGCGCTCGGCCCATGGCCGCGCGGTTAACAAAGTAGGTTATTATATATTGAACCATCGTTTGCCTGTATTCAAGTTAACTTAGAAGCACTCCACTTTGCGTACAGTTGGTTCTTCTGTGGATTGCTTGCGCTTAGTTTCACTCCAGTGTTCTTGCGGTTAGTTCAACTCCAGTTTGCTGGCAGTTAGTTCCACTCTGGTTTGCGTGCAGTTAAGTTCCATTCTGGTTTGCTTGCGGTTAGCTTTTATTAGTTAGCAAGGGCAGCACTATTTTCAAATTAATAACCATAATTTAAAATTTGACTCATGACTCATTTGACTCATAAAAACTTTACTCTCAGTTGTCAGTTTTGACGCAGAGGGCAATGTGCATGTATGAAACAGGTCTTATCATCGCCGTCTTGACAGACAAGAAAGTTTGTTCAACACTGTCTCTATCCACCAAGTTGTGTTCATGGATACCAAGGACAATAGGAAAACTTACAGAACGGCTCACTTCTACAACGTGTTGAAGCCGGGACAAGGGACATTACGGAGTTGCCAGGCTTTGTAAATCCAGATACTGCTCAGAATTTTTAAGTTCTCTGTCATGCATTATCAGGTACTTTTATCCTCATTCCGTTACATGGGTAAGAGGTGAAATCTGCCACTTCAATGAAGGCTTGTAATCTTCCTTCTTTATGAGCTGTCGCGAAAGAAAATCCTCGATTGGAAGCTTTCAGTAGTTTCGTAGAGCCTCTTTTGTGCTGCACAAACATCCAGTTGCTGGTACATTGGTTTATACTTTGATAATTTTCGTTAAATCTGTCTAACTTTGCATTAATTGATGTTTTTGTTCTCTCCAATCCCTCCGACAGCGGCCGCCATTTTGTTTGGCGCCAGTTCGGGACTTTCCTGTCAATCAACTTTTTTTCAACCACAGGCATACCATCCTATGTTTGTGAGGTCACATCCTTCCCCATATAAACATTCAAATTTTCTTGCTTATCGCTGCTATTGTAAATACTGTATTAGAGTGTCCTAAAATCGGCAATAAAATGAATTTGAAATATTTTCCCAATGTTTAAGTTTGTTTTAACACAATTTTTGGACGATTTGAAACGCGCAAGAGCAGTTCTATGAGTTTTTAAGTTTTTGACTCGTGTATAGGATACTAATATTTACACAAGGCGTGCAACTTCCACATCCAAGAATCGGGTACTGCCTCTGGAATGTAGCCGAAAAAATATTTTTAGTAAGATGTCCTAGTCCTCGAAAGAACAGTCTTTGAACTATAATCTGGACTAATTTGAGTCCGATCAGTTCGAGAATAGTCCTTTCAAACCTTGCTGGAATATCAAATCAGGTCGTAAATTTGCCGATTAACGATGATATGTACCAGTAGCTGGGACAATTTATACAATTTTCGCTGAAATTGGTCAAAATTACTGCCTATGCCCGCCCTACAAAGCACAACGTGTTCCGCTACAAAACCTCCTCTGGGGCACCCCAAGGAAATACCTTGGAAATCTCCACAACACTCCGAAGACAACGTGAACTGGGAAAATTAATTTATAAGAATCATTGCTGTATACTCTGACCACTTATCTGCAATTCTAGATCGAACCTAACTCTGTTCAATTTCAGCGTAATTACATTTATTAAACTATTTGAAAAACTCTCCAACTCCCATTTCTTTTTTCTCTACAACCCGCATTCCACTACTTCATTACTAAGCTGAAAATTCAAAATAATCTGTGTTATTATTCCACTATTGCGCCATTTTACCATATTAGAGAAAAAGAACACACAAAATATGCCACGTTATTACATGTAGAACAGGGCAAAAAAATATTGACTGAAAGCGGAGCGACAAAATGGCCGAACCAAACTTTATTTTATTAGTGGAATAATAAATCCCTTATTCGATGGTTTAACAAATAATACGAGCGGAAATTTTGCTCATTGCTCGTATTTTTCCTCGCCCCTTCGGGGCTCGGAAAAATACTACGCAACTCGCAAAATATCCGCGCGTATTATATGTTAAACCATCGAATAAGGTGTATATATTTTTTAATGAGAAATTACCCCCCACAGAGCTAGTACGTCTCACTTCACGTCTGACAAAAACAAGTCATAACTATTTATATTCAAAAGGAAAACTTAGTCAAGTGTTTCAAAACTTTGCCAAATTTGCATAGTGATAGGACGTCTGCTAGGGAAAATAAAACCGACAAGAACTGTTCAAAGGGAAGACATCAAATCTTTTCACAATGGCATGAAATACTAGAGTTGGAAGATCAACAAGAGCACACAAACCAATTCCAGTATGCACGGACTGAAATAGTAACAGTTGAGGTCAATCTTAGCGCACAAACACTTATAAGGATGCTATCAGTATCAAATGGCCAGTTGTTTCATTATCTAGTTTAGTAGATAACAGGTTTTTACTAGCTTTGTCTGACAATAAAGTCTAATGCAAGCTTGTTGATCAGTGCCTTAGATGTGAAATCAAGTTGGAGTGATGTTCTTAGAGAACTAAAGAAAAACGTAGAACATAAAACGGCTGTGAACTGAACCAACGAGAACAGGAAGTAAATTCAATTTACAAGCGATATGTTGTTGAAAAACAATCGAAACTCTCAAAAGTTTCATGTTAGTAATCTATAAAAGGTGTAAGATCTACTGGGATGTAAAGCAAACTACAAATTCTTCGCTATGAAATCACTCCAAAAAGCACATTTAACTGAACAAATTCCCCAACAGCAAATTTAACTAGCAAACACATTGCAGATGATATTGCGCTTACCTGAAGTCAAAGGAAAAAGTAAAGCAATGAAAGCCACCCGGAAATACAGTTCGGGATTCAACTGCGACATCTTGGTTCTGCTTATTCCAGCCCCGAAATACAATCTGGGCTGAGGCTTATTGTTTTGCTTGGTTAACCTTTTGCATTGAAAAGCTAATTTTCAATGGAAACGCATTAAGGTGGCTCAACTGGGTTTTTTATGGGCAACACCGCTCAAGTTTGAGAACTAACCAGACTGTCATTAACAATGCCATCGAAAAACGATCACCACAGCTGAATTAGGTAAAGATGAAAATTTGTTATGACCAGTGTTATTTTGACTTCGGAGTTGTCATAGCAACGTAATGACGTCATCACGTTTATCAATTTCGTTCGTATTGCTCGGCACCAGGAGATTTTTTCGGAAATCGCTCAAGGGAGCATGTACCTCCTATACCTGCCTCAATGTTGGCAAAGTTTGAACAAATTCTGTGAGAGCGTTATCGAAATTTTTGGGGATGAAGTTTCGAGGGTCATAAATACAGTAATATATAGATTTAGGCAGGCCTAAAAGCGGAGCTCCCATTTATTATTTTTTCCTTGAATTTAGTGTTTTGATGTCCCTGCACTTTATTGGGTTCCCCACGAATGCACGGAGGCGCACATATCAAATTTTAGTATAAAAACTTTTTACAACTTTTACTGTTCACTAATAAACCTCGTAGAGCAAATCAGTGTAAAAAAGGACCTCGATAAAGGCAAGGAAATTTGTTTTGATTTACTTCAAAACAGTCAAGGCAACACAATCAACTCAAGGCAAAAAAAACTACAGCGCGAAAAAAAGTCAATACGCGGCTAAAGAAAATGAGTTCACGCCAGAACAAAGAAAAACACGGCCGCAAAAAAAACCTGGCAAATTCATTGGGAGCCGGTTATGCAAGTTATTTTAAAGCAGTTTTTGTGTGAGTTGTGGCAGTTTGTGATTTAGAAGTGGTGCTCGCTATCTAACAAGCGAACAATTTAGTTTGAGCCATCTTGTTTTGGTTGCATGATTAACTATTCTGTTTTATCGTACACGTTGCTTAATACCTTAGAGAATTTTATGCAGAGAACTAAATGAATTTTTTCTTCGTTTCTGGTAAGCAAATGTGCGGTAGAAAAAGTCTGAACTCGCTCACCCAGGCACAGGTAACACGCAACGGGACGTTCCATTTTTTATCCGCACCCCCCCTAAGAATGGCAGGAATCCGAACCCTCAATTTCCCGTCGGTGCCCTTTGAAAAATTAAATCCAAAGGGTCGATTGTTTGTCGGCACCTTTGAAAAAAAATTCTGAGGGGTCCAAAGTTTGTCGGCTTCTTTGAAGACAAAATCCGAACCCCCATTTGCAAAAACCCACCATCCTTAGGGGGGGTGCGGATAAAAAATGGAATGTCCCAACGAAACCGCGTAGAGAATTGTTTACGAATCTAAATCACGCGTACGAGATTTAACATACACTCACTGAAATAAACAATGCGAGCGAATAAAATAGAGCAGTTGGATAATAAATCGCTTAAATTAATTTTAGTGTGCAGTCTCTTTGAGTAGTTTTACTAGTTTTGGTTTGGACTTGTTCAGTTTGCGGATTTTCCTCAGTATAAGCTGGTATAAGTGTAGTTTGTAATATTTTGCAAAGGCGAAACGTGCTTTTCATCCGAGTACATGTAGCTCAATAATTTAATATTCTTTTCAAATAAAAATCCAAAAATGAACTTTACAGTTGACTCCACTATAAACTGAAACACAGCATTTGAAACCAAACATTTAATAGACAATGTCTATATAAAATGTACAAAAGTGATTAAAGCTAAGAGGTTTGAAAGCAGCATTAAGAAATAATGGAATTTGTAAATATGTAAGCCTACGGAAAGATCTGAAAAACGATACAACTTCGAATTCGTTTATAAATGAGTGAAGTATAAACAGATTCTCACAATAAAAACAGACTTCAGCTTAGGGTATACATTACGTTTGTTACCTTATATTTGGAGAAGGCTTGTAAATTCTGCAGGGCAAAGCTTTCAAACCAACAGCATATTAAATATCGGAAACGAACACGCCAGTTTCCATGTGAGCTTACTCCAACTCCAACTAAATTATCAGCGAAGATCAATCTCTTCCCTTCTTTCGGTGTAGCTGTTAGCAGTCTTTCATCCATCACTTCGTGAACTTGACCGGCTCTGAGCTCACTTTTAGTTCGGCTTAATGTCAACTGAATTAATCAACCGCAGAAGCCGTAGACAGTTCTTCAACTCTCGCTGTTTTGACTTGTTGTCCGATAAATCATATTCAAGTCGGCAAACATTTCGGATGTTCACGCTAAGAGGCTATCCCTAAATCATTTGGCATAAGTTTCCATGATGTAGATGAGTAAATAAAGCGAGAAATATTCACGAAGATCTATGTTTTCCAGCAGCTTTGTTCGCCTCTTTCATTCAGCGTAAAAAGCGAACAAGGTGCCACCCGTGCCACAGATTTTTGCCGCCTTTTCATACAATGGCGTCGTTTAAGTTAAAATGAAATGTCCAGATCATTTTAAACCTCTGAAGTAATGCAGAGTTCTTACAAATTTTTACAACAGGTAACTCAACTCGAAACGAACCGAACAGAACCGATATGTTTTTGTGTCACTTTTTGCGTAAGAAGGACTCCAAATCAAGGACAAAGGCAAACTCGTCCCCAGGCCTAATCCGTGCGTACGGGCGTAAGGAACGGACAACGGGTCTACGGACGGACGGGGGAGTGACTATTCAGCACTCAGTTGTTAACAGTAGGATTTGAACCCGGGCCGTCGGATTACCGCGCGGGAACTCTATCCACTAGACTACCGACGACCAGCTGCAAGAAACAATAAAATTTTAGCTATATATCCTAACCTCAATATAAAGCTAACCGCAAGCAAACTAAGCTAACGTAGGCTAACCGGAGTGCTTTTTAGGCTAAACGGAGTGCTAGTAGGCTAACCGGAGTGCATAGTAGGCTAACCGAAGTGTATAGTAGGCTAACCGCAGTGCTAAATAGGCCAACCGGAGTGCTGTTTTGTATTCACTACATGAACTGAGTGTTACGTGGTATAAAATGTCATGAGGTGTCTCCCTATTGTCTCACAACATCAACTGAGTGCAGAATAGGGACCTTACGAAACCACGACGGCAACGCTGACGACAACGTCGACTAAAAAATGTATTTATATTTCCTTAATGAGCAGTACAATAGCTTAGCACGTGCGTTTTCCATCTTGGTACATTTCTTTGTCGTCCTCTGCAAAACAACGACGTGAAATTGCCAAATTTTGCGTAGTCTGGAGAACGTGAACTACGACGACGAATTTTTCTTGTTTTTATTTTGAATTTAATAATGCGCTTACATATTCAGCTAGAGATCAGTCCTGACAAAAATGAACGCCCTAAAAAATGAGAATAATTGCGAAAATGTTAAGGAAATATAAATACATTTTTTAGTCGACGTTGTCGTCAGCGTTGCCGTCGTGGTTTCGTAAGGTCCCTAATAGTCACTCCCGGACGGACGGACATGACGTCATAACCAAATTTTCTCGGCTCGATGGGTTCACCATTTCTATAGCTATGGATGCTCCGCCCGCGGGCGCCGAAGGCGCCCGCGGGAGCTCCGCTAAAAAACATACTATTGAGATAATAGGGAAATATCTGAAGAACACGACGAGCTTTGGGAATGCAGTTTCATCTCATAGTAGTTTGATGCCATTTAAAATTGTGTATACAAAATTATGGGGATCGCCACGACCGATTGCGAAAAAAACGGATTTGATGAGCGTGCATTCAGGTGCTCTTGTTGCCACTTTTGTAAATAATTTGGTCTACACCTACAAATGTGATAATTATTTGGAAACCGCTAGATGAATTTTTTTAAAAACTTGTCAATCCCGAGGTTTGTCATCAGTTTATATGGCCTGCAAGTTTCAAGGTCATTGAAAACACGTAAGGCAATAAAATCGGGGCTCCAATGTACTACTTTTTTCTCCCAGATTTTGTGTTTACAAGTGAGTGTCCTCATTATTCACGGGCATTGTATTCAACTTTCATTTTCACGTGCACAACTCGGCAAAAAATTCATTTGCATTTTATCAGTGAGTTTAGACTTTTTTCCTGATCTGTTGTTCTACACAAAAATAGCTTTTCGTTTCGTGGAGAAAGAGACCCTCGGCATTGCTGTATTACAGTCTAATGGCGTAACAAATATTATTACAGTTTTCAAGTCATATCAGCATGTTTCCCGAACATTTTTAGAAAGCAATTGAGCGTTCTGTTTAATGCAAATGAATTTTTTGCTGAGTTGTGCACGTGGACATGAAAGTAAAAAACAATACACGTGAATAATGAGGACACTCACTTGTAAACACAAAATCTGGGAGAAAAAAGTAGTACATTGGAGCCCCGATTTTATTGCCTTACGTTTTTCAATGACCTTGAAACTTGCAGGCCCTATAAACTGATGACAAACCTCGAGATTGACAAGTTTTTAAAAAAATTCATCGAGCGGTTTCCAAATAATTATCACATTTGTAGGTGTAGACCAAATTATTTACAAAAGTGGCAACAAGAGCACCTGAATGCACGCTCATCAAATCCGTTTTTTTCGCAATCGGTCGTGGCGATCCCCATAATTTTGTATACACAATTTTAAATGGCATCAAACTACTATGAGATGAAACTGCATCCCCAAAGCGCGTCGTTTTCTTCAGATATTACCCTATTATCTCAATAGTATGTTTTTTGCTGTATTTATAACCCTCGAAACTTCATCCCCAAAAATTTCGATAACGCTCTCACAGAATTTGTTCAAACTTTGCCAACATTGAGGCAGGTATAGGAGGTACATGCTCCCTTGAGCGATTTCCGAAAAAATCTCCTGGTGCCGAGCAATACGAACGAAATTGATAAACGTGATGACGTCATTACGTTGCTATGACAACTCCGATGTCAAAATAACACTGGTCATAACAGATTTTCATCTTTACCTAATTCAGCTGTGGTGATCGTTTTTCGATGGCATTGTTAATGACAGTCTGGTTAGTTCTCAAACTTGAGCGGTGTTGCCCCTAAAAAATCCAGTCGAGCCACCTTAAATAGTTTGAATGTAATTAAACTGATTGCTTTCTTTTTCGTAATATCTACCCCAAGTTATAAAGCATAGTATTGAACGCTTCGCCTTTGGTGACGCAGTTTCTTGCCGAATGAACTTTTAGTGTTATTAACAACTGGTTCATGCTTTAACGTGCATTATCTTCAGTGCCCGCGAGAAGTTTTGATAAATCCGGCTAAATTTGATCAAAGGCTACTATGAGCAACTCGTGAATGCGGAAGATATTATAGATTGCGCGTTTTAATAACATGCATATGGGAATTCTGAAGTTGAAAACCTAATCGTAAACAGTCTTAACTAACTAAAGATTGCATTTTCGGTGCCGTCAATCATAACTATGGTGACTGCCATCGAACTCTGAAAAACAGAAACAAGCAAAATGGTTTGAATCACGACTTAAAGAGAGAACTCTGTGAGATACATTACATGTAAAGTTTGTATCTGATAGTGTTTCAATACCTTAAGAATTCTGTCATCAACATACCTGCAAAACATTGGTGACTTCTTGGGCTTTAATTTAATGTTTTTAAAAAGTCGCACAACAGATATGTACAAAGTTTGACTCACAAAGAACTGTCCTGAGGATACGCACACTTTTTTATTACTAACCGTTCACTGAAATGATGACGACTATACTCGGACAGCCAAATTTTTAGCTTTTAAGAAGAACTTGGAATGCGCCCCTTGAAGTATGACTTGGTAACTTTTCTTTCTGAATAGTGGAATTCCAGAAGGTTCTCTTTCACGTTCTGCACGTTTAGAATGCATCGCATGTGTAGAAACAAGCTTGGCCCTTGTGTGTAAAGCAGAAGTTGCTTTCAGGGCTAAGAATTAACTTCAGTGCTCGGTCGCCACTCGGGCCAGTATCCCTTGATTTCTAGTGGCCCAGGCCAAAACAAAGTGGCCCTCAAATTTCCTCTGCTAACACACACACACATTTCTTTCAAGCATTTGTTATGGGTACTGCAGTTGCAGTTTTTAAAGGTATTTATGATAAACTTGCCGATATTCATGTTTGAAAACGGACCGCATAGAACTCTGGGTCAGTCTGGAGTCACGTGTCAATAAAATCAAAATGGAGTCTACTTCGAGATGGTTTTGTCGAACACGAATGCTGCTACGATTGACAAATGTAGATTTCGGCAAGGCTTACTATCGGAATTTTACGGTATTAATGTCAACTTAACAGTCATTAATAAACTTCAGTTGTGCTGAACGGAACGCGGAGAAGGCCCTGGGGACGACTTCTCCCTCCGCGACGATTTTCAAAATGGCGGCCCCTGCCCGCCATTTTGAAAAGCAGAGAAGGCCCTGGGGACGAGGTTGGCGGTTGGCGTGGCTTAGTAACCAATCCGTGAAATGCAAAAATCACGAGCTCTCGCGGTGTAAGCTGAGCTTCTCGACCATTTAGAATGTACGATTTCTTATATTCACCTCTGAAATTACGCTAAAATCACACGAAACTGCGAAAAGGGGCGCTTCGCGTTTTGCTTTGATGTCATGCACCTGCGTTTTCCTTATGTCCACTGTATCACACATTATCTCTGCATAAGCATCTGTTGTTCAAATGTATAAAGGACAGATATTTATCACTTTCGTTAAGGGTTACTTAAAGGTGTCGGAAATTCAGTATTACTTTGGCTAACAAACAACAGACATCCCTCAACAATGGACAGCTCACAATACATGTGCGTGAGCTCAAGATGGCATGATATTGGCCAAATTCTTTTAATTTTGGCGTGTTTATGGACCGAGACGAAGTCGAGATCCAATATCCCACTATCTTGGCCGAACAAGCTTGGTCACTACAGGATTTATTATATGGCAACAACGGCGGCAACAACCACAATAAATTTGCGGGAAAATCGCTGGCAATCCCGAGCGGGCAAGATAGGCCCATCTTACCCGCTCGGGTAGCCAATCACAACGCAGGATTTACCTCATCTTGCCCGCACGCGGAACCAGCCGCCCGCATCTCTTGTGAGAGCTGTCAAGATCTGTCAAACCTTCATTGTCGCCGTTCACGTAAAAGGAAATTCTTCCACTAGACCTAAATTCTGGCCAAGTTTGAGAATTTTCGATTGTTTTTCATTTTACTCTCCGCCAGGCGATATTTGCTCACGCCCGCTTTTCACCGATATGGCTCAAATTTGGCATGTATGTCGACTATTATCTTAGCGTTCCGTTCAGCACAACTGAAGTTTATTAATGACTGTTAAGTTGACATTAATACCGTTAAATTCCGATAGTAAGCCTTGTCGAAATCTACATTTGTCAATCGTAGCAGCATTCGTGTTCGATAAAACCATCTCGAAGTAGACTCCATTTTGATTTTATTGACACGTGACTCCAGACTGACCCAGAGTTCTATGCGGTCCGTTTTCAAACATAACCTATAAAAACTGCAACTGCAGTACACATAACAAACGCTTGAAAGAAAAGAATTGTGCTCATTAAAGCAATTCATGAATAATCAATCCATTTCTGGGGGCATAAGTTAAAAGCCGTAGGGTGTTTCTGCTAGTAAAATTTTTTTAAAAATTGTGTTTTTTTGTGTGTTAGCACAGGAAATTTGAGGGCCACTTCGTTTTGGCCTAGGCCACTAGAAATTAAGGGATACTGGCCCGAGTGGCGACCGGGCACTGAAGTTAATTCTTATAGCCCTGAAGACAACTTCTGCTTTACACATTTACAGACAAGGGCTAAGCTTGTTTCTACACATGCGATGCATTCTAAACGTGCAGAACGTGAAAGAGAACATTCTAGAATTCCACTATTCAGAAAGAAAAGTTACCAAGTCATACTTCAAGGGGCGCATTCCAAGTTCTTCTTAAAAGCTAAAAATTTGGCTGTCTGAGTATAGTCGTCATCATTTCAGTGAACGGTTAGTAACATCAAAGTGTGCGTATCCTCAGGACAGTTCTTTGTGAGTCAAACCAGGACAGTTCTGTGTGAATCAAACCGGCTTTGTACATATCTGTTGTGCGACTTTTTAAAAACATCAAAGCCCAGAATTCTTAAGGTATTGAAACACTTTCAGATACAAACTTTACATGTAATGTATCTCACAGAGTTCTCTCTTTAAGTGGTGATTCAAACCATTTTGCTTGTTTCTGTTTTTCAGGGTTCGATGGCAGCCGCCATAGTTATGATTGACGGCACCGAAAATGCAATCTTTAGTTAGTTAAGACTTTTACGATTAGGTTTTCAACTTCAGAATTCCCATATGCATGTTATTAAAACGCCCAATCTATAATTAATATCTCCCGCATTCACGAGTTGCTCATAGTAGCCTTTGATCAAATTTAGCCGGATTTATCAAAACTTCTCGCGTGCACTGAATAATTTGATAGTGCACGTTAAAGCATGAACCAGTTGTTAATAACACTAAAAGTTCATTCGGCAAGAAACTGCGTCACCAAAGGCGAAGCGTTCAATACTATGCTTTATAACTTGGGGTAGATATTACGAAAAAGAAAGCAATCAGTTTAATTACATTCAAACTACTTAATGCGTTTCCATTGAAAATTAGCTTTTCAATGCAAAAGGTTAACCAAGCAAAACAATAAGCCTCAGCCCAGATTGTATTTCGGGGCTGGAATAAGCAGGACCAAGATGTCGCAGTTGAATCCCGAACTGTATTTCCGGGTGGCTTTCGTTGCTTTACTTTTTCCTTTAGCTTCAGGTAAGCGCAATATCATCTGCAATGTGTTTGCAAGTTAAAGTTGCGGTTGGGGAATTTGTTTAAATGTGCTTTTTGGAGTGATTTCATAGCGAAGAAAGAGAAACTTCTCACTTCACTCAATATGCAACACTACTGGCAAATCAAATGGAAATCGTATCGAAATTGACAACAGTTTGCTTTACTTCTCAGTAGATCTTACAACTTTTATAGATTACTAACATGAAACATTTGAGAGTTTCGTTTGTTTTTCAACAACATATCGCTTGTAAATTGAATTTACTTCCTGTTCTCGTTGGCTCAGTTCACAGCCGTTTTATGTTCTTCGTTTTTCTTTAGTTCTCTAAGAACATTACTCCAACTTGATTTCACATCTAAGGCACTGATCAACAGGCTTGCATTAGACTTTATTGTCGGACAAAGCTAGTAAAAACCTGTTATCTACTAAACTAGATAATGAAACAACTGACCATTTGATACTGCGCTAAGATTGACTTCAACTGTTACTATTTCAGTCCGTGCATGCTGGAAGGGGTTTGTGTGCTCGTGTTGATCTTCCAACTCTAGTATTTCATGCCATTGTGAAAAGATTTCATGTCTTCCCTTTGAACAGTTCTTGTCGGTTTTATTTTCCCAAGCAGACGTCGTATCACTATGCAAATTTGGCAAAGTTTTGAAACACTTGACTAAGTTTTCCTTTTGAATATAAATAGTTATGACTTGTTTTTGTCAGACGTGCAGTGTGGGATGAATTGTTACGGTTTGGTAATTTCTCTTTAAAAAATATCACGGATTATCCTCCAACAAGCAGAAATAAAACATCACTGAAGTGAACACTATGATCTATGTTTCTGAAAGCTTTTGTGCGGAAGATATCATGCCATATTGCTATTGGTATTGCTTTCATGCTGTGATACTGCCTCCTAGCCTAAGGGAAGTTATAACAATGTCCATTGTTCTCTGTGAGTTGTCTTTCATCCTATGACCATCAGCATCAGTGCGCTACGTGAGCAGACACTAGGCTTAGCTCACTTTCTGAAACAACTAATTATAACGGATGTCGGTCGTTTCGCATACAAGTCGATTCACATACATCGAGGTCGTTTCGCCGACACGATCTTTCGACGATCTTGGTCGATTCGCATACATCGAAGTCGTTTCGCCGACACGATCTTGGTCGATTCGCATACATCGGAAAAGTACAAAATACATTGAAAAAGTTCTCATAAACACTCTAACAAGATAGCTATAGGACAGAGAAATAAACTTAACCTCAACCCGGCGATATGCGCGTGTTGTTATTATGTGTCGTGCGTTATCTCTGTTCGGCACAGCGAACGCGTTGACAGCGCGTAGACTTGCCATGCACTATATCTAGAAGAATTTTGTTATGTTGTTTAAATGCTTTTTGCGGTTTGATACTAAACGTTCGGCTAGATTGTAGAATACCCGGCCCACAAAATATCTAACATAAAAAACTTGCACCCGCAGTGCCGCAGTCGTGTATATATTCTAAGGGGACAGACCACGAACACAATAGTAGCTCCTGTAAATATCTAATTGTTGTAACCGTTCATCAGTAGGATTCCTAAAATGCGTGCATTTCTACAAATGGTTTCGGCTCCATTAAATCCTATACCAATTGCAGAACATTTTAGGAGGAGCCACCCACGATGTGAGCACAGTTACTACAAAAATTAATAATAAGCAAAATAACGCAAAATAAACTAAACCGTTAAATTACGAACTAAGCGCACACGTCAAATGAATTAAGCAAAGCGCGCGGATATAACGAGACAAGCGCGCGCACCTTTATCCAAGTAAAAGGAAGCAGGTGTGAACTGAGGAACTAGGATTATTTAGACGACACAAAGACAACAAACAAGCAAAGGATACGTCGGTGGTTTTCAACCATGAACCGCCGATCTTAACTCTCTTAAAGTAGCGTCGTATTTCCCAATTATTGCGCCGTGGCTTTTGAAGAATTTATTAAACGATTTAAAAAGCGACGTAAGTTTGAAGCCTTGCTGAAGAAGACGTGAAGATAGACATTGAAGTCTGTGTATGAAGTCCAACTTTGATGTGCAAATCCTAGCATACCTCACCAATTGAGATATATAAACTCCATAGGCTGGATTGGCTGGAATGTTGCTGTCCATATGTGGAAAATTGACAATCCGAAATGTAAAGTCATCTCTCTTGTCGTAGACGCTGATATGGAAGGGTGTGTTGCTATCTCCGTGACTGATTTTCGTGTTGAGATAACACACTTCCGTTGATGCCAGTGTAGTTTCCTTTAGTTCCAGTTCTGACGGGTAAATATCGCTGATTGAAGGTCCAAAAGTCTCGTTTAATGCTGATTAAATCGTCGATGTAACGAAAGGTGTTGCTGAATGCGATAGCAGGGGATATAGCGAACATCACTCAAGGTGGCTAACTACGCGCGCCACGACTTTCTTTCGGAATATTGCTCGCGTTGATAAATCAAAGATCTCTTCGAGATTCGCCTATTTTGCATAGAGTATGCGTTGGGGAAATGTTACTATTGAAAGCGATTTGCGATGCATTAACCCATTGACTCCCAGTCTAGAAGGCTTTTATTAGGGAGTTTAAGCAATCACGACGGCGACGCCGAGGCAACGCCTGGTGAAAAATGAATTTATATTTTACTCTAGAATCTCGCGATTATTCAAATGTATTCAGTGTATCTATCGGTTTAAGAACTGGCTCAAGCTAAATGTGTAAAGAGAGCGTTCAACTCCAAATAGAAAAATTAAAAATTGGCCGTCGTGGTTCACGTTGTCCAGAATACGCAGAATTGGGTCATTTCACGTTGTTGTTTTGCAGAGAACGGCCAGGAAATGTACCAAGACTTCAAACGCACGTGCAGAGCTATTGTTCTGCTCATTAAGCCTTTTGTTTGGTGACGTTCTCGTTGCCGTTGCCGTCGTAGTTTGCTTAAGCTCCCTATTAGCGCGCACTCACCCCCTCAAACATTCCTGGCTCTTTAACGGTATTTAACGTAAACGTGCGAGTGGAAAAAAACATACCATATGCGTACTAAATTCAGACAAATAATTCCTTTCTGAAGTAAACTTTTATTACAACTAGACACGCTGAAAGACCAATTCATGATTTGAAATGTTAATTATCAACCTTGATAAATTGATCCCAAACCAAACTTGAAGACGGTGAAAAAAATTTCTTCACCTCCGCGCGTCATTTTAACAACTCGCAAAAACACGAACTCTTTCTACAAAATATAACGCTAGTTCGAAACACTCTGGTGAAAGGTAGGCTTTCATTCTGTACAACTGTTACTGACATTTATTTAACCACCAGCGGTATTATCTTGGTACAGAAAAGCGGTCATTGGGGATAATAATTTGCGAATCATGGTGCCGTGAGATAGCGGAAAACTACTGAATTCCTTCCACAAAATAAACACTCACATTGCTTTTTATGATATCCATCACTATAACTAATAACAAAAAAATACTTGTTTGCATTTTCCGAAGTACTGTAGTAAACCTTTGCATGTAAAAGGTCGTAAACTGAACACAATTATTAAATAAACAACAACGCGATGGTAAGTCGGCCGCACGCTGCATATCAGATGTCACCATGTGCTTTTCAAATCAATACGCTTCAGAAGCCTAAAATTCAAAACGTTAACTGGGCAAATGAAAGAAACTTAAAGGAAGTTTTGTTTAAGATTACTTCTCATTTCAAGATGTAGCTACTAATGTATCAAAGCTTCAAAATTCTGCATATTTTTGAAGCCGTGAGATCCTTCATTATTCACGCTGAAGCGTAAGTTTAATTTTAGCCCGACGGCTTTTTGCAGTCAATTTTTCACTAAGTGGCTTTACCGATCCTTCTAAAAATTCCAGTTAAGTTCCATTTAAGTTCGAAGCAATATTGTACATTACCATTTTCCTGTCTGAAGTCTTGAGAAGCTGCAGTAAGTCGTGATCAAGTCCGTGAATGGTGGTCAAAACAAAAGATTGCGTGACGAGCTAAAAATACTTCTTTCAATGAAGACGACAAACAATGGACTTGTAACAATAGAAAATAGCATTGGCCAATATCCTCTGACAATAAAGATTCGCAGCAGCTTTTAAGCATGCAAAACTAAGCGACTCAATCGATGAACAGCACAGATTTTTGAAAAATACCTACCTGTAGTTTCCAAAAGGCTAGACAGGTTAAATGACGAGCGACGCGTGAAAATAACTTCGGGATCGAGAAGTGCTGACGCATTCCTATCCAGTGACGTTTTTATCGCCCACAGCGAAAAGTATTCCCTTGACAAATTAAAACAGTCCCTTGAGATTATACAAAAATGTGGGTCAGAGAGTGCCAACCCAATGATCCCAATTCTTACCATTTTCCTTGTTCCAAGCAAAACAGTCGAAAAAATGGTCAAGCAACTCTTAAAAAGTGAAAACAGGTTTACATTTCCATGGAATGTCTTCTCCAGATTTGACAGCATTTCGGTAAATGTCTCGGGGTACACCACTGTTGCATGTTCTATGCTGCCACTTGTTGCACCAGTCGCAAAGAAGGGCTTCTTTTCGTTTGTTGACGAATTTTCTGCACTCGATGCATAGCGTTGCCATTTTCCTTAAGATTGCTCTTTGTAGTTCAAATGAACGAATGACGACTTTTTTTGGAGGGCTTGGGTTTTTATAGTTTAACCCTTACTCGGGAATAATAGAAATGCCAGCTATTTGATTGCTTACGTCTAATGTTGTTTAGCCTGTGTACAGCCGTCCCGCTCCCCTCGATTTTTTTGAGGGGAGCGGGACGGCTGTACACAGGCTAATGTTGTTTTGTTCTTTTGTTAAAATGATTTTATTTATCGCTGAAAAGGACAAAGAAAAAAATCACACCTTCCTTGCGCGCGGATTGTCAAGGAAGTCACAAGTGTAAACAATAGAACAGTTGAAAACAAAGCAAAAAAAATCACACTGTACTCTTGCGCGGGCCACTAATAAACTTATATTATAAGAAGGTTAAGGTTGAGATAAACCAAAATTTTAAGAACGTAGTAAGAACAATCCTCAGTTGATTAAAATAGTTTATATTTTGCTCAGTTCTTATTTATAAGAGTTACAAATAACTTCAACACTCGACAACACCAAGGTAGCTGACCAGTTATGGCAAGGAAAATTTATTAATATGGCTAATTGACTGGAGATTTCGGGACTGCCTGATCAGCATTACAACACGACTGCAGCACTTAATGAGAACTTTTTCAATGTATTTTGCACTTTTGCGATGTATGCGAATCGACCAAGATCGTGTCGGCGAAACGACTTCGATGTATGCGAATCGACCAAGATCGTGTCGGCGAAACGACCTCGATGTATGCGAATCGACTTGTATGCGAAACGACTGGCTTCCATTATAACAAGAAAGTATAAGAAACCCACAACAACAAGCCGCGATATGATTTGCGTACATCCTGTGTTTATCTCATCTCATACGAATGGCTTAAACCCGCAAAACTTATCACGCGCGAACCTCTATTGGTTTTCAGTGCAAAATTTCATATGAACGGTTTTGAATTTTCAGCTTAGTAATGAAGTAGTGGAATGGTTGTAGAGAAAAAACAAACGGGAGTTGGAGATTTTTTCAAATAGTTTAATAAATGTAATTACGTTGAAATTGAACAGAGTTAGGTTCGATCTAGAATTGCATATTAGTGGTTAGAGTATACAGCAATGATTCTTATAAATTAATTTTCCCAGTTCACGTTGTTTTCGGCTTTGTTGTCGAGATTTGCAAGATATTTCCTTGGGGTGCCCCAGAGGAGGTTTTGTAGCGGAACACGTTGTGCTTTCTAGGGCAGGCATAGGCAGTAATTTTGACCAATTTCAGCGAAAATTGTATAAATTGTCCCAGCTACTGGTACTGGTAAATCGGCAAATTTACGACCTGATTTGATATTCCAGCAAGGTTTGAAAGGACTATTCGCGAACTGATCGGACTCAAATTAGTCCAGATTATAGTTCGAAGACTGTTCTTTCGAGGACTAGGACATCTTACTAAAGCGAGTAGGGGAAAGATATTTTTTCGGCTACATTTCAGAGGCAGTACCCGATTCTTGGATGTGAAAGTTGCACGCCCTATACACGAGTCGAAAACTCCTAGAACTGCTCTCGCACGCTTCAAATCGTCCAAAAAATTAAGTTAAAACAAACTTAAACATTGCGAAAATATTTCAAATTCATTTTATTGCCGATTTTAGGACACTTGAATATTTACAATAGCAGCGATAAGGGACGGACCCTTATTTTTCTGGAGGGGGGGGGGGGGGGGGATGAAAAATATTGAAAAAAATTGTTTGCAGGGCCTAAAAAGACAAAATAAATTGTTTGCAAACATCATATGTATTAAAAAAATAGTTTGCATAGAAGTCAGAGAAACTTTTTTTAATTTTTTAATTTTTTAATGAAGACTAGTGAGCACCACAAGGAAAGACTTCTTGTAGTTGTAAGCTTGTCGTTTATTTCCGACGCGTTTCGTCTCTAACTGAGACTTCTTCAGTGAAGCGCTAATCGTATGCCCCCAAAATATAACAACACGCAATAACATATGTATTAAGGCGTTTTTTGTAACGTTCGTTTACAGCATATTTTAGTTATTATTCACTTCCATGGGAAGTTGTAGCTAGGCACGCGAATGTGCTATATATGCTGTTCTTTGGTAGTTGTATTCATTCCCTGAAGAAGTCTCAGTTAGAGACGAAACGCGTCGGAAATAAACGACAAGCTTACAACCACAAGAAGTCTTTCCTTGTGCTGCTCACTAGTCTTCGTTAAAAAATTAAAAAATTAAAAAAAAACTACTGCCGCCAATCTTCGTAGTGTACGTCTCAGAAAACGAAAAAGATGAGTTCAGAGGTGTTTATTGGTCGCCACCATAAAATATTGAATTAAATGATGATTGATGGCAGCAAAGGCGAACCTCGTTTTTGTGTCAGATCGTGGTTAAAAAAGATCGAAAAAAAAATTGTTTGCAGGAAGGTGTTGTTAGAAAAAAATTGTTTGCAGAGGTGCATAGATAAAAAAAAAAGTTTGCAGAGAGAGATTTTTCATTCCCCCCCCCTCCAGAAAAATAATGGTCCGTCCCTAAGCAAGAAAATTTGAATGGTTATATGGGGAATGCTGTGACCTCACAAACATAAGATGGTAATTTTACAACAAATTTAAATTTGCAAGGACCACCGTGACGAAATAGAAGTACCGGATCCTCTAAATGTAGAAGATCTAATCAGCTATAACAAAATAGTAAACGAAGAAAAGCAAGGCTGATTGAACAGTTGGGAACTATATATATTTCCAATATTCGGAAGGCACGGCCTTCCTTCTTCAGGGTGTTACAAAGAATGACTCTAAAAGTTAAACGTTACAAATTTAAAATATAGGAAATACGATATAACAAGCAAATAATGATAACGTACTAATCTAAGTGACGCGGCTAAGAGATAAGTAACGGTAGAAAGAAACGCTAAAATTTTAAAAAAATAAAAATTTTCTCCATAATTTTAAATTTCAAATTTTAACGTTTCTTTCTACCGTTACTTATCTCTTAGCCGCGTCACTTAGATTAGTACGTTATCATTATTTGCTTGTTATATCGTATTTCCTATATTTTAAATTTGTAACGTTTAACTTTTAGAGTCATTCTTTGTAACACCCTGAAGAAGGAAGGCCGTGCCTTCCGAAATATTGAAAATATATATAGTTCCCAACTGTTCAATCAGCCTTGCTTTTCTTCGTTTACCATTTTGTTATAGCTGATTAGATCTTGTACATTTAGAGGATCCGGTACTTCTATTTCGTTACGGTGGTCCTTGCAAATTTAAATTCGTTGTAATAAGATGGTAAGCCTGTGGTTGAAATTAAAGTTGATTGACTTCTCCCTCCGCGACGATTTTCAAAATGGCGGCCCCTGCCCGCCATTTTGAAAAGCAGAGAAGGCCCTGGGGACGAGGTTGGCGGTTGGCGTGGCTTAGTAACCAATCCGTGAAATGCAAAAATCACGAGCTCTCGCGGTGTAAGCTGAGCTTCTCGACCATTTAGAATGTACGATTTCTTATATTCACCTCTGAAATTACGCTAAAATCACACGAAACTGCGAAAAGGGGCGCTTCGCGTTTTGCTTTGATGTCATGCACCTGCGTTTTCCTTATGTCCACTGTATCACACATTATCTCTGCATAAGCATCTGTTGTTCAAATGTATAAAGGACAGATATTTATCACTTTCGTTAAGGGTTACTTAAAGGTGTCGGAAATTCAGTATTACTTTGGCTAACAAACAACAGACATCCCTCAACAATGGACAGCTCACAATACATGTGCGTGAGCTCAAGATGGCATGATATTGGCCAAATTCTTTTAATTTTGGCGTGTTTATGGACCGAGACGAAGTCGAGATCCAATATCCCACTATCTTGGCCGAACAAGCTTGGTCACTACAGGATTTATTATATGGCAACAACGGCGGCAACAACCACAATAAATTTGCGGGAAAATCGCTGGCAATCCCGAGCGGGCAAGATAGGCCCATCTTACCCGCTCGGGTAGCCAATCACAACGCAGGATTTACCTCATCTTGCCCGCACGCGGAACCAGCCGCCCGCATCTCTTGTGAGAGCTGTCAAGATCTGTCAAACCTTCATTGTCGCCGTTCACGTAAAAGGAAATTCTTCCACTAGACCTAAATTCTGGCCAAGTTTGAGAATTTTCGATTGTTTTTCATTTTACACTCCGCCAGGCGATATTTGCTCACGCCCGCTTTTCACCGATATGGCTCAAATTTGGCATGTATGTCGACTATTATCTTAGCGTTCCGTTCAGCACAACTGAAGTTTATTAATGACTGTTAAGTTGACATTAATACCGTTAAATTCCGATAGTAAGCCTTGTCGAAATCTACATTTGTCAATCGTAGCAGCATTCGTGTTCGATAAAACCATCTCGAAGTAGACTCCATTTTGATTTTATTGACACGTGACTCCAGACTGACCCAGAGTTCTATGCGGTCCGTTTTCAAACATAACCTATAAAAACTGCAACTGCAGTACACATAACAAACGCTTGAAAGAAAAGAATTGTGCTCATTAAAGCAATTCATGAATAATCAATCCATTTCTGGGGGCATAAGTTAAAAGCCGTAGGGTGTTTCTGCTAGTAAAATTTTTTTAAAAATTGTGTTTTTTTGTGTGTTAGCACAGGAAATTTGAGGGCCACTTCGTTTTGGCCTAGGCCACTAGAAATTAAGGGATACTGGCCCGAGTGGCGACCGGGCACTGAAGTTAATTCTTATAGCCCTGAAGACAACTTCTGCTTTACACATTTACAGACAAGGGCTAAGCTTGTTTCTACACATGCGATGCATTCTAAACGTGCAGAACGTGAAAGAGAACATTCTAGAATTCCACTATTCAGAAAGAAAAGTTACCAAGTCATACTTCAAGGGGCGCATTCCAAGTTCTTCTTAAAAGCTAAAAATTTGGCTGTCTGAGTATAGTCGTCATCATTTCAGTGAACGGTTAGTAACATCAAAGTGTGCGTATCCTCAGGACAGTTCTTTGTGAGTCAAACCAGGACAGTTCTGTGTGAATCAAACCGGCTTTGTACATATCTGTTGTGCGACTTTTTAAAAACATCAAAGCCCAGAATTCTTAAGGTATTGAAACACTTTCAGATACAAACTTTACATGTAATGTATCTCACAGAGTTCTCTCTTTAAGTGGTGATTCAAACCATTTTGCTTGTTTCTGTTTTTCAGGGTTCGATGGCAGCCGCCATAGTTATGATTGACGGCACCGAAAATGCAATCTTTAGTTAGTTAAGACTTTTACGATTAGGTTTTCAACTTCAGAATTCCCATATGCATGTTATTAAAACGCCCAATCTATAATTAATATCTCCCGCATTCACGAGTTGCTCATAGTAGCCTTTGATCAAATTTAGCCGGATTTATCAAAACTTCTCGCGTGCACTGAATAATTTGATAGTGCACGTTAAAGCATGAACCAGTTGTTAATAACACTAAAAGTTCATTCGGCAAGAAACTGCGTCACCAAAGGCGAAGCGTTCAATACTATGCTTTATAACTTGGGGTAGATATTACGAAAAAGAAAGCAATCAGTTTAATTACATTCAAACTACTTAATGCGTTTCCATTGAAAATTAGCTTTTCAATGCAAAAGGTTAACCAAGCAAAACAATAAGCCTCAGCCCAGATTGTATTTCGGGGCTGGAATAAGCAGGACCAAGATGTCGCAGTTGAATCCCGAACTGTATTTCCGGGTGGCTTTCGTTGCTTTACTTTTTCCTTTAGCTTCAGGTAAGCGCAATATCATCTGCAATGTGTTTGCAAGTTAAAGTTGCGGTTGGGGAATTTGTTTAAATGTGCTTTTTGGAGTGATTTCATAGCGAAGAAAGAGAAACTTCTCACTTCACTCAATATGCAACACTACTGGCAAATCAAATGGAAATCGTATCGAAATTGACAACAGTTTGCTTTACTTCTCAGTAGATCTTACAACTTTTATAGATTACTAACATGAAACATTTGAGAGTTTCGTTTGTTTTTCAACAACATATCGCTTGTAAATTGAATTTACTTCCTGTTCTCGTTGGCTCAGTTCACAGCCGTTTTATGTTCTTCGTTTTTCTTTAGTTCTCTAAGAACATTACTCCAACTTGATTTCACATCTAAGGCACTGATCAACAGGCTTGCATTAGACTTTATTGTCGGACAAAGCTAGTAAAAACCTGTTATCTACTAAACTAGATAATGAAACAACTGACCATTTGATACTGCGCTAAGATTGACTTCAACTGTTACTATTTCAGTCCGTGCATGCTGGAAGGGGTTTGTGTGCTCGTGTTGATCTTCCAACTCTAGTATTTCATGCCATTGTGAAAAGATTTCATGTCTTCCCTTTGAACAGTTCTTGTCGGTTTTATTTTCCCAAGCAGACGTCGTATCACTATGCAAATTTGGCAAAGTTTTGAAACACTTGACTAAGTTTTCCTTTTGAATATAAATAGTTATGACTTGTTTTTGTCAGACGTGCAGTGTGGGATGAATTGTTACGGTTTGGTAATTTCTCTTTAAAAAATATCACGGATTATCCTCCAACAAGCAGAAATAAAACATCACTGAAGTGAACACTATGATCTATGTTTCTGAAAGCTTTTGTGCGGAAGATATCATGCCATATTGCTATTGGTATTGCTTTCATGCTGTGATACTGCCTCCTAGCCTAAGGGAAGTTATAACAATGTCCATTGTTCTCTGTGAGTTGTCTTTCATCCTATGACCATCAGCATCAGTGCGCTACGTGAGCAGACACTAGGCTTAGCTCACTTTCTGAAACAACTAATTATAACGGATGTCGGTCGTTTCGCATACAAGTCGATTCACATACATCGAGGTCGTTTCGCCGACACGATCTTTCGACGATCTTGGTCGATTCGCATACATCGAAGTCGTTTCGCCGACACGATCTTGGTCGATTCGCATACATCGGAAAAGTACAAAATACATTGAAAAAGTTCTCATAAACACTCTAACAAGATAGCTATAGGACAGAGAAATAAACTTAACCTCAACCCGGCGATATGCGCGTGTTGTTATTATGTGTCGTGCGTTATCTCTGTTCGGCACAGCGAACGCGTTGACAGCGCGTAGACTTGCCATGCACTATATCTAGAAGAATTTTGTTATGTTGTTTAAATGCTTTTTGCGGTTTGATACTAAACGTTCGGCTAGATTGTAGAATACCCGGCCCACAAAATATCTAACATAAAAAACTTGCACCCGCAGTGCCGCAGTCGTGTATATATTCTAAGGGGACAGACCACGAACACAATAGTAGCTCCTGTAAATATCTAATTGTTGTAACCGTTCATCAGTAGGATTCCTAAAATGCGTGCATTTCTACAAATGGTTTCGGCTCCATTAAATCCTATACCAATTGCAGAACATTTTAGGAGGAGCCACCCACGATGTGAGCACAGTTACTACAAAAATTAATAATAAGCAAAATAACGCAAAATAAACTAAACCGTTAAATTACGAACTAAGCGCACACGTCAAATGAATTAAGCAAAGCGCGCGGATATAACGAGACAAGCGCGCGCACCTTTATCCAAGTAAAAGGAAGCAGGTGTGAACTGAGGAACTAGGATTATTTAGACGACACAAAGACAACAAACAAGCAAAGGATACGTCGGTGGTTTTCAACCATGAACCGCCGATCTTAACTCTCTTAAAGTAGCGTCGTATTTCCCAATTATTGCGCCGTGGCTTTTGAAGAATTTATTAAACGATTTAAAAAGCGACGTAAGTTTGAAGCCTTGCTGAAGAAGACGTGAAGATAGACATTGAAGTCTGTGTATGAAGTCCAACTTTGATGTGCAAATCCTAGCATACCTCACCAATTGAGATATATAAACTCCATAGGCTGGATTGGCTGGAATGTTGCTGTCCATATGTGGAAAATTGACAATCCGAAATGTAAAGTCATCTCTCTTGTCGTAGACGCTGATATGGAAGGGTGTGTTGCTATCTCCGTGACTGATTTTCGTGTTGAGATAACACACTTCCGTTGATGCCAGTGTAGTTTCCTTTAGTTCCAGTTCTGACGGGTAAATATCGCTGATTGAAGGTCCAAAAGTCTCGTTTAATGCTGATTAAATCGTCGATGTAACGAAAGGTGTTGCTGAATGCGATAGCAGGGGATATAGCGAACATCACTCAAGGTGGCTAACTACGCGCGCCACGACTTTCTTTCGGAATATTGCTCGCGTTGATAAATCAAAGATCTCTTCGAGATTCGCCTATTTTGCATAGAGTATGCGTTGGGGAAATGTTACTATTGAAAGCGATTTGCGATGCATTAACCCATTGACTCCCAGTCTAGAAGGCTTTTATTAGGGAGTTTAAGCAATCACGACGGCGACGCCGAGGCAACGCCTGGTGAAAAATGAATTTATATTTTACTCTAGAATCTCGCGATTATTCAAATGTATTCAGTGTATCTATCGGTTTAAGAACTGGCTCAAGCTAAATGTGTAAAGAGAGCGTTCAACTCCAAATAGAAAAATTAAAAATTGGCCGTCGTGGTTCACGTTGTCCAGAATACGCAGAATTGGGTCATTTCACGTTGTTGTTTTGCAGAGAACGGCTAGGAAATGTACCAAGACTTCAAACGCACGTGCAGAGCTATTGTTCTGCTCATTAAGCCTTTTGTTTGGTGACGTTCTCGTTGCCGTTGCCGTCGTAGTTTGCTTAAGCTCCCTATTAGCGCGCACTCACCCCCTCAAACATTCCTGGCTCTTTAACGGTATTTAACGTAAACGTGCGAGTGGAAAAAAACATACCATATGCGTACTAAATTCAGACAAATAATTCCTTTCTGAAGTAAACTTTTATTACAACTAGACACGCTGAAAGACCAATTCATGATTTGAAATGTTAATTATCAACCTTGATAAATTGATCCCAAACCAAACTTGAAGACGGTGAAAAAAATTTCTTCACCTCCGCGCGTCATTTTAACAACTCGCAAAAACACGAACTCTTTCTACAAAATATAACGCTAGTTCGAAACACTCTGGTGAAAGGTAGGCTTTCATTCTGTACAACTGTTACTGACATTTATTTAACCACCAGCGGTATTATCTTGGTACAGAAAAGCGGTCATTGGGGATAATAATTTGCGAATCATGGTGCCGTGAGATAGCGGAAAACTACTGAATTCCTTCCACAAAATAAACACTCACATTGCTTTTTATGATATCCATCACTATAACTAATAACAAAAAAATACTTGTTTGCATTTTCCGAAGTACTGTAGTAAACCTTTGCATGTAAAAGGTCGTAAACTGAACACAATTATTAAATAAACAACAACGCGATGGTAAGTCGGCCGCACGCTGCATATCAGATGTCACCATGTGCTTTTCAAATCAATACGCTTCAGAAGCCTAAAATTCAAAACGTTAACTGGGCAAATGAAAGAAACTTAAAGGAAGTTTTGTTTAAGATTACTTCTCATTTCAAGATGTAGCTACTAATGTATCAAAGCTTCAAAATTCTGCATATTTTTGAAGCCGTGAGATCCTTCATTATTCACGCTGAAGCGTAAGTTTAATTTTAGCCCGACGGCTTTTTGCAGTCAATTTTTCACTAAGTGGCTTTACCGATCCTTCTAAAAATTCCAGTTAAGTTCCATTTAAGTTCGAAGCAATATTGTACATTACCATTTTCCTGTCTGAAGTCTTGAGAAGCTGCAGTAAGTCGTGATCAAGTCCGTGAATGGTGGTCAAAACAAAAGATTGCGTGACGAGCTAAAAATACTTCTTTCAATGAAGACGACAAACAATGGACTTGTAACAATAGAAAATAGCATTGGCCAATATCCTCTGACAATAAAGATTCGCAGCAGCTTTTAAGCATGCAAAACTAAGCGACTCAATCGATGAACAGCACAGATTTTTGAAAAATACCTACCTGTAGTTTCCAAAAGGCTAGACAGGTTAAATGACGAGCGACGCGTGAAAATAACTTCGGGATCGAGAAGTGCTGACGCATTCCTATCCAGTGACGTTTTTATCGCCCACAGCGAAAAGTATTCCCTTGACAAATTAAAACAGTCCCTTGAGATTATACAAAAATGTGGGTCAGAGAGTGCCAACCCAATGATCCCAATTCTTACCATTTTCCTTGTTCCAAGCAAAACAGTCGAAAAAATGGTCAAGCAACTCTTAAAAAGTGAAAACAGGTTTACATTTCCATGGAATGTCTTCTCCAGATTTGACAGCATTTCGGTAAATGTCTCGGGGTACACCACTGTTGCATGTTCTATGCTGCCACTTGTTGCACCAGTCGCAAAGAAGGGCTTCTTTTCGTTTGTTGACGAATTTTCTGCACTCGATGCATAGCGTTGCCATTTTCCTTAAGATTGCTCTTTGTAGTTCAAATGAACGAATGACGACTTTTTTTGGAGGGCTTGGGTTTTTATAGTTTAACCCTTACTCGGGAATAATAGAAATGCCAGCTATTTGATTGCTTACGTCTAATGTTGTTTAGCCTGTGTACAGCCGTCCCGCTCCCCTCGATTTTTTTGAGGGGAGCGGGACGGCTGTACACAGGCTAATGTTGTTTTGTTCTTTTGTTAAAATGATTTTATTTATCGCTGAAAAGGACAAAGAAAAAAATCACACCTTCCTTGCGCGCGGATTGTCAAGGAAGTCACAAGTGTAAACAATAGAACAGTTGAAAACAAAGCAAAAAAAATCACACTGTACTCTTGCGCGGGCCACTAATAAACTTATATTATAAGAAGGTTAAGGTTGAGATAAACCAAAATTTTAAGAACGTAGTAAGAACAATCCTCAGTTGATTAAAATAGTTTATATTTTGCTCAGTTCTTATTTATAAGAGTTACAAATAACTTCAACACTCGACAACACCAAGGTAGCTGACCAGTTATGGCAAGGAAAATTTATTAATATGGCTAATTGACTGGAGATTTCGGGACTGCCTGATCAGCATTACAACACGACTGCAGCACTTAATGAGAACTTTTTCAATGTATTTTGCACTTTTGCGATGTATGCGAATCGACCAAGATCGTGTCGGCGAAACGACTTCGATGTATGCGAATCGACCAAGATCGTGTCGGCGAAACGACCTCGATGTATGCGAATCGACTTGTATGCGAAACGACTGGCTTCCATTATAACAAGAAAGTATAAGAAACCCACAACAACAAGCCGCGATATGATTTGCGTACATCCTGTGTTTATCTCATCTCATACGAATGGCTTAAACCCGCAAAACTTATCACGCGCGAACCTCTATTGGTTTTCAGTGCAAAATTTCATATGAACGGTTTTGAATTTTCAGCTTAGTAATGAAGTAGTGGAATGGTTGTAGAGAAAAAACAAACGGGAGTTGGAGATTTTTTCAAATAGTTTAATAAATGTAATTACGTTGAAATTGAACAGAGTTAGGTTCGATCTAGAATTGCATATTAGTGGTTAGAGTATACAGCAATGATTCTTATAAATTAATTTTCCCAGTTCACGTTGTTTTCGGCTTTGTTGTCGAGATTTGCAAGATATTTCCTTGGGGTGCCCCAGAGGAGGTTTTGTAGCGGAACACGTTGTGCTTTCTAGGGCAGGCATAGGCAGTAATTTTGACCAATTTCAGCGAAAATTGTATAAATTGTCCCAGCTACTGGTACTGGTAAATCGGCAAATTTACGACCTGATTTGATATTCCAGCAAGGTTTGAAAGGACTATTCGCGAACTGATCGGACTCAAATTAGTCCAGATTATAGTTCGAAGACTGTTCTTTCGAGGACTAGGACATCTTACTAAAGCGAGTAGGGGAAAGATATTTTTTCGGCTACATTTCAGAGGCAGTACCCGATTCTTGGATGTGAAAGTTGCACGCCCTATACACGAGTCGAAAACTCCTAGAACTGCTCTCGCACGCTTCAAATCGTCCAAAAAATTAAGTTAAAACAAACTTAAACATTGCGAAAATATTTCAAATTCATTTTATTGCCGATTTTAGGACACTTGAATATTTACAATAGCAGCGATAAGGGACGGACCCTTATTTTTCTGGAGGGGGGGGGGGGGGGGGGATGAAAAATATTGAAAAAAATTGTTTGCAGGGCCTAAACAGACAAAATAAATTGTTTGCAAACATCATATGTATTAAAAAAATAGTTTGCATAGAAGTCAGAGAAACTTTTTTTAATTTTTTAATTTTTTAATGAAGACTAGTGAGCACCACAAGGAAAGACTTCTTGTAGTTGTAAGCTTGTCGTTTATTTCCGACGCGTTTCGTCTCTAACTGAGACTTCTTCAGTGAAGCGCTAATCGTATGCCCCCAAAATATAACAACACGCAATAACATATGTATTAAGGCGTTTTTTGTAACGTTCGTTTACAGCATATTTTAGTTATTATTCACTTCCATGGGAAGTTGTAGCTAGGCACGCGAATGTGCTATATATGCTGTTCTTTGGTAGTTGTATTCATCCCTTGAAGAAGTCTCAGTTAGAGACGAAACGCGTCGGAAATAAACGACAAGCTTACAACCACAAGAAGTCTTTCCTTGTGCTGCTCACGCTAAAATTTTAAAAAAATAAAAATTTTCTCCATAATTTTAAATTTCAAATTTTAACGTTTCTTTCTACCGTTACTTATCTCTTAGCCGCGTCACTTAGATTAGTACGTTATCATTATTTGCTTGTTATATCGTATTTCCTATATTTTAAATTTGTAACGTTTAACTTTTAGAGTCATTCTTTGTAACACCCTGAAGAAGGAAGGCCGTGCCTTCCGAAATATTGAAAATATGTATAGTTCCCAACTGTTCAATCAGCCTTGCTTTTCTTCGTTTACCATTTTGTTATAGCTGATTAGATCTTGTACATTTAGAGGATCCGGTACTTCTATTTCGTCACGGTGGTCCTTGCAAATTTAAATTCGTTGTAATAAGATGGTAAGCCTGTGGTTGAAATTAAAGTTGATTGACAGGAAAGTCCCGAACTGGCGCCAAACAAAATGGCGGCCGCTGTCGGAGGGATTGGAGAGAACGAAAACATCAGTTAATGCAAAGTTAGACCGATTTAACGAAAATTATCAAAGTATAAACCAATGTACCAGCAACTGGATGTTTGTGCAACACAAAAGAGACTCTACGAAATCACTTAAAGCTTCTAACTGAATGAGGATAAAAGCACCTGATAATGCATAACAGAGAACTTAAAAATTCTGAGCAGTATCTGGATTTACAAAGCCTGGCAACTCCGTAATGTCCCTTGTCCCTGCTTCAACACGTTGTAGAAGTGAGCCGTTCTGTAAGTTTTCCTATTGTCGTTGGTATCCATGAACACAATTGGGTGGATAGAGACAGTGTTGAACAAACTTTCTTGTCTGTCAAGACGGCGATGATAAGACCTGTTTCATACGTGCACATTTCCGTCTGCGTCAAAACTGTGACAACTATTAAAACCAGGAGCACTAATTATCGAGGTAACAATTTTTTATTCATTTGAAGTGTTCAGACTTCTTGTCATGACTAGCTCCATTTTTGTTTCGTGTAACATAGTAGCCTGTGTACAGCCATCCCGCTCTCCTAAAAAAAATCGGGGAAGGGACGTCTGTGTTACGCCGTCGTTAATCGTGTTCCAGTATCCTGCTGTTTAAATTTCACATAAATTATCATATCGTAAAATGGAGGTGACAGCCAGAGGTGACAGGTCTACACGACTCCTATGTTCGTGACATCTGTACATTTGCCGTATTATATTAAATTCGGTCTTTCGCCCTTTTTCCTTCTCACTTGGGCACTATATTTTGTATTATTTGGAGGCAGTATAAGTTGAATAGAGCCACCGCAGCAAGAATGTGGCCTTGCAAATGTCTAGAGGTCATAGGTTTCCTGTTTGTGGAGTTTGACACCTCTAGCTCTGCAATTTCATATTTGCCACATGTTTCGCTAGTGCGGTTTGTTTTGACTTATTTCTTTTTGCAAGGCATGCTCTCAAAGCGTTCACTCTGGAAGGACAAGGTCTGAAATATTCTGTAAAAATGTTGATTACCTGCATTTTAAAATATTTAAAATAATAACGTTGCCCAACTAATTAAATAGCAGGGTATTAAATTTCTTGTGGTTAATTTAACGTGAGTCTTTAATTTCGCGGTTCTTCGAAAATTGCAAAAATTAAGTCCCGCAAAAATAGATAACAATATACGGTGTACAGAATTCCTTGAATAAGCGCCCCATCCACTTATTAACTTTTTTGTCCCCAATGCGGTGCTTATTCCAGAGTGGCATTTATTTGTGTCTGCCATTGCTTCAGCACAGGCAACATATGATTGGTCGTGTAATATCATGTGTACCATGTCCAACACCGCCTAAGTAAAACCCTGGCTAAACCCCAGGAGAAGTGTTGCAAACTCATCTACTAACAGCTGACAGTGTAGGATAAGCTTAAGGTGATTCCACTGAATTGCATTGTGTATCCTTGCTGCGCATGAGTTTTCGCGTCATTTAGCGCGTGCATGAGCGCACGTGCACACACAACATTACGGCTTTTCTTTTAGGTTAAGCTCAAGAGAAATAAATGATCATTTTCTTCTAAACAAGCACGGTGACCCCCATTTTTTAATGCATAAATTTAAAAGACATCCGGTTGACTGCAATATATCGCAATTTAAAGAAAAGTTAAATAATCTACTTTGAGATATTTTTATTTGAATGCTTTAAAAAGTACGTTTTGAGCTAGTGCTGCTTACGTATGCACGCAGCAAAATCTTTAATTTCTTTCATAATCTTAATTCCAGTTTAATTAAAATAGTTTATTATGTAAGATTAAAGTCTATTTCGTTGAACTGCTTCGATATTTTAACGCAATAAATGAAATTTTCCAGAAATGATAGTTCCCTTTTCAGATTATGAGGGTTCCTAGTATGAACCTCGTGGGTCATATGTTTACTATAATAGCCATCCAGGTTGCACAAAAACAAGCATGGTGACCCCCATTTTTTATTGCATATTTGTAACGCTCATAACATAGTTATGAACTGGACCAAGTCTTAGAAAATTTTAAATACTCCTTTTTCAGTGGGATCACCTTAACCCATCAGATTGTTACATTTGTATTAGAATACTAGTAGAATTCTACTTTTACAGTCATTAGATGGGACTGTTGATTATGTTACAGCACTGAAAACATAATTTCTTCCTTTCGTTCTTTCACCCTTCTTTGATTTCTTCAGACAGTCAGTCAGTCAGGCTGTCTGTCTGTCTGTCTGTCTGTCTGTCTTTCAGCTATTCAGTCAGCCAGACAGACAGACAGACAGTCAGCCAGCCAGCTATACAGACAGACAGATAGTCAGACAGACAGACAGTCAGTCAGTCAGTACATGTGTCCTTTTTTCTGTCTGATCATTAATTTTTGTTCCTTTATATTTTTTCTGTCGTTGTTAATTAACTATTAATTAAATTAATTAACTTATCTACTTATTATTTATCTATTTATTTTTGCATTTACTTCTCTTTCTTTTTCTTGGGGATGAAAGCTGAGGGGTTCTGGCACAATAAATCAAGAATAAAAGCCAGTGGTATCTAGTGTGACTCCAAGGAGCACATTACTTACTTTGAGTTCTTTTTATAGGAAAGTATTCTACAGTTTATTATTATTTTTTACTACAGGAGACTGTAGTAATTTGGATCTTGGAATGAAAAAGGGAGCAGTTCCAGGCAGTAGTATAACTGTTTCACCTGTCAATGCTAACACACCAGCCAAGAATGATTGAAAAAGAATGATCAAATGAAAATGTTAACAACAAACGGATTGATGATGCAATGCTCGTTGTTACTTGTTCATTTCAGAAAGGTGATTGATACATTAATTCTTTGCTTTTATATTGCAGGAGACTGTGTTTATTTGGATCTTGGAATGGAAAGTGGATCAATTCCAGACAGTAAGATAACAGCTTCTACTTCAAGTCCTTCAGCCAGGAATGGTCGACTGAACTTCACATCAGGATCATCATGGTGTGCACAATCAAGTGACGCTAATCCATATCTACAGATTGATCTACAAACACTTCATATCATCTGTGCTGTGTCCACTCAAGGGAATTCTCAAAGTGATCAGTGGGTGAAGAACTACACACTAAAATCATCAACAGATGGATCAGGTTGGACAGATTATAAAGAAATTGGACAAGTTAAGGTAACAAGCACTGCAGTACTGTTATATTTTTATACACAAGCAAACGTTCCATGAATTTCTTTCAAGTGCTGATTGGTTTATGTTGATGTATTGTACACTGTTCCCTACTATAGGATATGGCTCTGTGATTACCTGTATTAGCTTTACAAGTTAAAATGTTTATCACCCTTCAAATCCTTTGTTGTTGAAAATTTTGTTTTGTTTCATAGAGACAACTACAAAAAAAAAAAAAAAACAAACTTGCAAACCTAAGCACTGCAAAGCATCTTTCCTGACAGGGATTGGCAGGAAATAGTGAACTTTGAGGTATAAATTCCAGTTGAGGTTTCTTCAATCACACAGCAATCACCAAATTCATCATCATGAATGATCATGAATAAAGTGAAAGCAAATTTTCAACAGATGCATGAGATTAATAGTAGACATGACTGTTATTTGGTACTTACACCTTCTTAAATGCATTTTTGGCATTTTTTAATTTTAGACTCTCAAGGGAAACAAGGACAGAAACTCAGAGGTTAAGCACATTCTTGATGAAGGTGTTTTAGCAAGGTATTTGCGATTTCTGCCTGGAACTCACCATGGTGGTGTGTGTATGAGAGCAGAAGTGTTTGGAGTGAAGCTAAAACCAGGTGAGTACAGCTTTATTACTTGCATTACCATGTATATGAGAGATGCCATGGCCTAATGTTAAGCTTGTTAAGCTCTGGATTGAGTGCTCTGAGTTTGTGCAGTGGGTAAGTCATGGTGTTATGCTCTTTTGCAAGACAGTACATAACTCTTAGTGTCTCTTTCCACCCAGGAGTTCAAGTGGGTAAACTGGCAAACTGTAAGGGCAATCTGACACATTGCATTGTAATCATATGTGTCCCATGATGTTGCTGGTGACAGCATCAGCTCCAGTATTTATTTGCTTTGTACCAAAACATACCATTTCTTACTTTGTTATGCAAAAAAATAGCTGCCTTTGTTTCTTAACACACAGAATGCCAGTAATGTTCTAAGTTTCCTGATCTTAACCCATGGGGCATATAATAACACTGATTTTTGAGGCACTGTAAAATATAAAACAGAGAACTTACATGTATGTGTATCAATTTATTCCTGCATATAAGATATCAGGAGCTGAAGTTGTTACATGGCTTTACGGTGGTATAATGTGCCTTTCCTCAAAATAAGTACATCTATGCAAAGTTTTGCGTAACTATTTTGATTGTTCTTTTTAAGTGATGTTCTTCAATCTACATGTGTACAGCTTATGATGTGATAAGTCATATTGAGTCTTTGCATTGACTTATGAGATATTGCAAAACCCAAAACACCTGCCTTATTGATTTAGAAAGGACTTTCAAATAGGCTTGATGTATCATTATATGTTGTACATGTATAATGCTTTGTTAAATAACAAAAAAAAACATAAAATTTTAAGTCAACAAAAGCTGTTGTACCTGTACATTGTAGCAAATGTTGTCAAAAGACAAAGTTCTTTTGTACATGTACAGTTCCAGGAAATAATTATCTGTACACACCCATGGAAGGTCATTTAGGAATTCCAAGAGGGAGGAGGATTTCAAAAGACAATTAAAACTTAGGAAAGTATGAAGTTAAACTTGAAACTCCAGAGGGGTTGGGGAGTCCAAACCAAAAACCCTTTTGTGGGAGGGGTATGAATATTTTTCGGAACAACATTCAGTTTTCGGAAGTGAATGTAGTTCAGTATTGTGCTATGATGGATGGTCCTGGGACCTGTAACTTTACAAATTTAACCCACATACATGTGGTCCTACTTGTACAGCTGTAGGTCAACCATTCTAAGCATGACATATGACCATACAATATATTGATGCAACAAGTGTATCTTAGCCTCCCCGTGATGAAAATATTGATAAGAAGCATGTCCTGTGTGAACTAACTGTTCAGAGACACCAGGTTAATCCTGTGTAACAACTCATTGTATTGAGGTCATTGCAATTGCCCTGTATTGCATTGCGCATCCTTACTGCGCGGAATTATACGTGTACATGTAATTAACGTGCGCACATAAACAAAATGGTGGCTTTTTTGTAACTTAGCCCACAAGAGAAATGAATTGTTGCTTTTTCATCTACAAGTATGGTGACCTATCAATTTTTTTCATGTATTTTGGGTGTAACAACCAAATCCTTTCTATAAAATGAATACAGATCAGTTTCTATGTTTGAAAAAGATTATCACTGGAAATGTGAACTTTGTCAGTACTCACAAAGGAATTATTATAAAATTATGTGGTATATACGAGGTCTTCCAGCTCCTGAACGAATGTGGTGACCCCCTTTTTATTTCAAAATTTAAGTTCCTTTAAGGTAACCTGCCAGTAGAGAAAGTTTGGTTGAAAATCTATGTTCAGTTCTATTTCAGGGGAATGACCTTAGGTAACTGAGAAGATGATTAAGAGTTAATGTTGTTTTGTTCATTGACATACAGAGAATCTTGCTTTTGGAAAACCTACAAGCCAGTCGTCAACATACAGTGACATTAATGTTGGTAGTGCTGTATCAGGAAGAGCAGTGGATGGAAATCCTGATACTGATATGCTTAACGGACACTGTTCACATACAACAGCAGACAACCCCAGCTGGTGGCGTGTGGATCTGGGTCCAGCTCGTGTGCCAGTCATTGAAATATACATAGTCAATAGGTTTTCAACATCCTTATCAATACAGCAAAGGAGTAAAGACTATAAAATAACATTAGGTTAGTACACTTTTTGTAAGCTGTAGTTAATAAAACCATTTGTGGGGTTTGTTTGCATTGAGTAATTCCATTTCCCGAGTCAACTCTGAGCCCGAGTCACATCTGAGTCCGAGTCAGACCGAGCCACTGGTCAGCAGTATACCTTTCAAACTCCAGACGACCACCGTCCTCCAGACCATGAGGTAAGATGGCGAGTGGCAAGTGCAGACGTTCGAGTTGGATTTCGAGTTGGATTTTTGGCCTGGATTTTCCAGTTTGCTTTCGGTTTGATCTATTCCGGTTCACTTGCAGTTAGTGGCACTCCTGTATGGCTTGCGGTTAGTTCCACTCCGGTTCGCTTGCGGTTAGTTCCACTCCTGTTTGCTTGCGGTTAGCTTTCATTTGTTGGTTAGGGAAACACTAAAGACTATCGTACACATATTTATGCTTACAGCAAACTTTATATTTTCGGAAATGAACAAACCGCTGACCAGTGACTAGGCCACTTGACTCAGACTCGGAGTTGACTCGGACTCGGAGTTGACTCGGTCAACCGGTGAACTCTGTTTGCATTGCAAGATATTTTTTAAGCGCTGTTCTCTGAAATCAATTTGTGCTTTTAACGTGACACTTTAAAGAGCTACAACACCAAAGGAATTTGCTCCTACGTCAAATTTGGCAAGCAGCTAGTTTAACATGGCAATTTTTTTATTTTTGTACACTTTTTCCACTGGAGCGATTTTTGTTCGATCACTGTTTTTAGCCCTATTTTCAAAATGTCTTGTATATTATTATTAAACCAAAGAACAAATCAAATTAGCGAAGTACTAAATTTGCTTTGACTTGTAGCCTTCAAAAGGCACCTCAGGCACTCGTATTTTGAGGTTCCTAAAAGATTGACAATTCATTCTACTACAAAATGGTTTTTATAGACTGAAAGGCAGCTCAATAAGCTTTTATTTGATATAGAGATTTAGCTATCTACAATTTATTCCGACTGTGCTATATCGTTTAGTTGCGAGACCCCCTCAAAGGTTTACGGTAACCTTAAGGTAAAAGTGTATTTTGGGTATTTAAATGGCCCTTTCAAAATACATTTTGTGGACCTACATGTAAGGACAATGATTTTCCATATAAATCTTTGTTGAGTTCTCGTACCCCATTATATCTCTCCACCTGCCCCCCTCCCCCGTGGGACTGTACTAAAAAATACCAAAAGGCTTGTCATTTTTTTTTTGGAAACAAGACAGTGTTGATGTCTCTTTACACCAATTCAAGATGAAACAAATGGATTCGTTTAGTGCCAAGGATGTCATTTCCACCATTTGCACTGGCGTCTTTTTTGAGATCACATGTTGATGTTGTTGGTCTGCTCCTGCAACTGGTATAGCATTCATGTACAAAGCTGATGAAAAACTTCTTGGTAAAACCAAGCATTGGGACAGTTTTTGTCCTTGTCATCCACTTGACCAATGCATCTCTTATCAAAGATTATAATAAATAATTGCCAAGAAGCAAGGTTCTGGACATGCTGTATTTGTGTAAACTTGTCAGTCAGTCCTAGAATTATGTAAAGGCCAATTAATATATAGTTGACACCTTAAAAGCTTGTGCATCTATATACTGACAAAAATCTGTGAAGAGCTCATAAAAATCAATTACAGTTGTTTTTCTACTTGTGTGGGACTGAATGTCACAACAAGTTGATCAAGAAAGTTGATCATCAGCTGAAAGGGAAAATGAAGACTCGTTGGGTGTAGATACTGCCTTTCACAGCTTTGGGAACTGCCTTATTACTGCCAAATTACAATTAATGTTCAGAAACAAGAATTCTGCATTTTCATGGCCAACTTCTTTGTTCTACAACGTAAAGGTTGACTTGCATAATTAAGAAGAAAATAATATTATGAGTCCAAACTTAAAATAGGACGTAACTGGCAGGCAAAAATCAATTACAGTTTGTCTTACCAATAGTGCATAAACCCTGAGATACGTACAAAAGTTGAGGTACCGAGTTCTTTGTGGTCCTTTCAGTTTACTTGCTGCATATTGCACTGTTCTCACCTCCAGGTATGCATAAAAAAGTCTCCAAACCTACAACACAGAAGAAATCAGATATTGAACTCCTAGCTTGCAACTGAAGTTATTTGGATGAGCATAACCATGGTTATATAAATATCGAATAAATCAGCATACCCCAGTGGCCGCATTTTGGCAAGCAGCAATTCTTTTGGATTAATAGATGTTGAACCTGCAGGTGTCTTCTGAAGTTCTGTTGGCATCAGCAGTATCCACGGTGTTGGCATAATTATGGCTCAGTGTTAGCATATGGCTCAAAGTGTGATCGAAACAGTCCGAAAGGACTAGAAATGACTGAAAGTGGTCTGGAAAATATATATGTGTTATTTGCTGGCTGGGAGGTCCATATAGTAAAAAACTGTGCTCAAGGTCTTGAAAATGCTGCCTGAGGGCGGAGGCTGAGGGCAGCATTGCCAAGGCCGAGGTCACAGTTTTTTCATTATATGGACCAACCCAAAGCTGGTAAATAACTTTTTTTTCCATTTTAATATGCTTGGTTGAAAAAGCCCTACAAACATTGTCTTGCAAAATGTGTTTGTATAATATATACGCGCATCCAATGTTGAGTCAATTGCTAAGCTATCGAAAGAGTTGAAGAATGATCTGTTTACCGGACCGCTGGAGCGCGTGAAATTAGCCAATCAGATTCAAGGATTTAGGATTCCGGACCACTGAGATGCTTCAAAAAAAAAAACAAGAAGGTAAATTGACAATCAACCAAAGAAGCTAAGAAAACAGATTCCCTTGAGGTTCAGAGAATACTGCAATTCAGGATTAAAATAACTAAAATATGGCATAAAAGTTGGCCAACACTGCAATACTGCAAACCCCAGTGTCCTCCTCCTGTGTGTTTTCCAGGGCACGAATTGAGAGATCAATTAAATCAACTTTTTATGTGTTCCTTCTGAAAATTTTGAGATCGTCTTTTGTTGAGATAACTTTATGTGCACTCCATTTCGGATTTTGGTCTCGCTTATGGCGTTCTGGGCAAAATGTCATTATTTTTAGCCATCAAGGTCTAATTACGGGTTGCATACGAAGAAATAACCAAAATATATTTACTTGAACTTGTCCTTTTTAGGGGTCTGTACAAGCTTCGGCCATGCCCAGGTTGGTTTCTTTTAGGGGTTAAATTCAAAATTTCTGACGAGCATCCCCTTTCCTTCCATGTACACTGGGAATCCCCCCACCGGGATGTATAGTACCAAAACTATCACGGCAAGGTAAATATTGTGCCACTATTCACAAAGATATCAAAGAATAATTATTAAATACCAGAGGGTACTAATTCAGTTATTGTTAGTAGTTCTACATAATGTTTTTATTTTAATGACAGGTAGCTCCCCAACTGTGACAAACAACCCTGCATGTGAAGGACTGTACAGTTTTATTCAGTTCAAGGCATCAGCTGTATGCTTCACTAATCCACTGAAGACTTATAGATATGTTGGTATTATGACCACAAAGAGTCAAGTTCTCCAGCTATGTGAGGTGGAAGTTTATTCACGAGGTATCTGAACATAAAAGTGCTGAATGATCAATAAGGATGTAATTGCAATTATAATTGCTCATTGCCCATTGGGACCCAGGAAATCATTGACTTCCAATTGGCACTTACGCTTGCTCTTGGCCTTCGGTGTCACTAAATAATTATAGTTTTTGGTTTGTAACATGATTCCAGACACTCCAGGGCTCTAAAAAAGTCCCAAAGAACTGCCTGGGACAAGTATCAGTTCATGCTAAATTGCCCAATGGGCAAATTAAGGGCCCAGCAAGTCAGATCATCTGTCATGTAAATCAAAAGAAAGGAAAACTAATGCAAGCATACAACAATCCTGGCCCAGGCAAATAAAATTTGACAGTTGCTTATGTGAAGGGAAAGATGGAATTCAAGTTATTCTTCAAGCCCTGTACTGATACCAAACGTTTTGACAGTTATACCTTGAATTAAATGATTCTTGCAGTGTGTATTCTAATTAGCAATTAAGCCTGAAAAAAAAAATCATGCATAAAATTACAATTGCTTAAATTGTTTACACACTGCAAGGATTATTTCATTATTAATTTGCGATTCATATATGCTTTTCATATATTCATTAAGATTGCTTTGAGTCATATAATTTTTGAATAAGTCTGAAAATGACCCTAATCTTAATTTGATTTTTCAACACCAGCTACATATGTCTCAGTTGCATTAAGGTAACAATTGTGTCAGAATTAACAATCATATGTTCATTAAGGGCTGATGTTTTGTTGACAAATGCAGAAATGCAGAAATTTTGTTTACATGAACACCTTTAGATTCTGAAAGAATATTTTTTGAGTCAAACACAAGATCCCAAAGATAGTAGGGCTTTTGTTATTTTTTCCCTCTAGTTCATTCATTTCCTTCACTTTGTTCGGTTCAGGATGTTTTGGTTATTGCCCAACCCCACCTCTAACCTTCAGCCCTCCCCCTTCCCTGTAAAAATGCAATGAAGTGATATACTTTCTAAATATATATGCATTTTAACAATAAGAAAGAAATCTGATTTGTACATACATGTATTGTTTTAATCCAATGTCATGATGGTTATCAATGTTTCATTAAAGAGAATCTGGCATATAACAAGACAACAGATCAGAGTAGTACTCCAGATTTTGGTGGTGCAAGTAGCAGAGGAGTGGATGGTAATAGTGCAATGGACTTTGATGATGGATCATGTACACATACGGATAAAAATGATAATAATTATAATAATGCCTGGTGGAGAGTGGACCTGGGACAAGTGGAGCCAGTTTCTGAAGTGTACATAGTCAACAGAAATTCTAATGGAGACAGATTGTCCGATTTTGAGATCAGAGTTGGTAGGTAATTAGCATTCCTGATATCACCTTTCATACAGTTGTATATCTGTTGTAGGTCAAATTGCTTTCAGCAATATTCTTTCAAACCTAGGTTAATCTTTTTCAAACTGTAATAATCATGTAAAAAAATTAAATTCTCTGATTAGAATGGATTCAAGTTGTTTTACTATTACCATTGATAGCTATTTGCAGAAAGCAAGAATAACCCTTAGTGGTGAGGTTCATTTTACCAAAGAAAAGGATACTTTTGGCCAGTGGCCTAAAAATAATGCGGATATAAAAACAAATTAAGGCATCAAAACAAAAAGAATATACATGCAAATGTTCATGAGATACTGACCATAAAAGTCTGAACAGATAATAACCCCGCTCCCTGAAAACTTTTAAGCCCACCAATTCAAAGATCTAGAGCCATGAACAAAAGTACCCCGTAATAATTCGATTTAGCGCCCGGGGCGCTTATTTACTTTTGGCACCTCAAAAGAGGGCGCTTATTCGAGACAGGGCGCTTATTCGGGACAGGGCGCTATTTAATTTTTTGAGAAACAACCAAATGTTCAAAACAAAATTTTAATAAATATTAAAATAACTAACAAGAACAGAAACTGTAGCAGTAACAAATTGTTGAAAGTTCATTTACTTTTAAGAGAATTGTTCATTTTAGCAGTAAATATATACATGTATGGTACGGTGAATGTTCATGAGTTTAACTATTCGACGTCGATGACTTCAGTGTCATAGGGGCGCTTATAAGAATGGGGGCGTTTATTAGAAAGAGGGCGCTTCTTGGAATAGGGGTGCTTATTGACGAAAACACATTCGAAGGGGGGCGCTTATTCGGAAGGGGGCGCTTATTGGAGGGAGGGCGCTAAATCGAATCATTACGGTAGGTCTAGGGTTTATTAGGTATCCAAATTTAAGTTGTTCTTTAATTTACTCTCTTTATGATCATACCTTTTTTAGGGACAACATTCAGTGGTGGGGAAGCGACCAACCCTAAGTGTGGTAGTAGTCACAGTGTTCCTGAAGCAAAAGGTTTATCCTTCTTCTGCCGTCCTCCTTTGTATGGAAGATACGTGACAATAAGAAGTTTGAAAACAAAAACTCCATTAACAGTCTGTGAAGTTGAAGTGTATTCTGAAAGAAGAGGTATAATAAATGTTTTCTCTGATGATGATGTTGATGGTGATTGTGGTGGCATATGTTGTAATTCAGTTTTTTTATGATGATATATAATTATACTATATATATTTATATTTTGTAGTTAACAATGAAATAAATTTATTTGCTGACTAATAAAAAAATTTATGACTCCTCCTACAAGTCTCGCCACAGAAACTCACTGCCCCTGTAATTTTAGAATTTACGTATTAAGTAATTGAAGGAAAGGATGCATAAATACATTATGGAATAAATACTGTGAAGTTATTGAAATACAGTGTATCTGCCCTCCCTTGGTGTCATGCGCTAATGTTTATGTACATTTGGCTTGGTTTTGGTTAAAATTTAGAGACTTCATGGTATAAACAATAACTACAACAAACACTTCAAAGGCTTAATTCTATTTCAGCATGTCAAATCCAGCCTCTTGGTGTGGCCAGCAGTGAAGCATTTCCGGACATCAGTTTCTCTGCCTCATCAATAAGTAGTGGTAATGATGCTTACAAAGGGAGACTGAATGGTACTGGTGCATGGTCACCCAGCACCGACAATGATGCTAGTGACTACCTACAAATTGACCTGAAATATGAGTTTTTCATTTGTGCTGTGGCTACTCAAGGAAGGTCAACTGCTAATCACTGGACAACAAAGTACAAGTTGTTATTATCACTTAACAACCTTGACTTTGTTACATACAAAGAAAGCAACACTGATAAGGTTAGTTTGATTAGATACAGCAATGACAAGTTGATTAAGTAGTAGCAGCAGCAGCATTTACACACAATTAAAGATTACGCAGAGCAGATGTGGTCGCATACAAAAATTTACAAATGTAATAAAAATACAAAAAGTGCTGTAGAAAATTTTGAAATGTTCTCCTATTAGAATAAATTACGATACACTTGAAAATTTAAAAAGCTAAAACTATCAATTTTACAATGATCCTAAGATGATTAACTCAGAGATGTTTATGTTTTAATCAGAAATCAACCCGCTTCCGAAGGATAGTATATATTATATTTTTAAAACAGAAAGTACTTTATAACTCCCTTGTTTGCGTATCCAGAGAGTTCCAAAAGCTTATTGATATGTAACCAGTAGATTTGCGACAGAGGTCAGTTTTCAAAAGCTGTACCTCAACAAGTCAGTTTCCTACTAGGTAGATTGTATTTGCAAGTATACTTCTTAAAATATTGTTAAATGGAGACCAGGGCTTATAATTATTTTAAACAAGCCATTTACTTGTATTGCAGGTCTTTAATGGTAATTCTGAAAGGAATGGCATAGTAAAACACAATCTTAAGGAAATTCCAAGAGCAAGGTACATCCAATTTCAGCCAACAGCTTTCTCTACACGTAAAGCTCTGAGAGTTGAAGTTTTTGGGATACTTAAATCTGCAGGTATCTTGATTTCTATTGTATTTGTTAATTTTACAGATCCTAAAAGCAGTATTTTATGATATAATATGGATACCTGTTAATTAATTTAAATGGAATGGGTACACGAGGGCCAAAGGTATTTGGGTGTACTGTGATGGCTTGGAGCAGAAAATATCGTGAACAACAGCTGTGTTCAAGCAAGAGCTGGCCAGATGGAGAATGGGGATAGACAAAACGATGGAAAAAGGGCCCGGTGCAGTAGCTGAGATAGGAGATGGAATTAATGAGCTGTGAGTGTGTGGTAAGTTGTCTGCAGAAGTCAATTAGACATAGGGTTTGATGATCCGATCAAAGAAGTCAGTTGCTGGGTTGCATTGGTCAAGATGCAATGGTGTAATCTGGAAGATAACAATATGCACAGTTGTGCTCCACTCCGAGCTGATGGCTGGTGTTGTGGTTAAGGAGAAGGGGAAGTTGAATGTGTTGGATTGGATAGTTAGTTGGGTACATGCAACGATAAGGAACAGAAAGCTTGATGCAAGAAGGCTTAATTGATAATTGGAATGTTTGCAAGCCATAGAAAGATTTTGCTTGAAAAATTGCCTGACGATTCGTTGTTGTACCATGACCACTTATTGCAAATTTGGCTGTTTCGGGTGACAGGCATGGCTGGGGTATGGTATTAACTGCCTCAATATTGGCGCTGATAGGGGATTTAGTGTTCTTTGTGGAGAATAAGGCCAATGTTAATTGGGCTTCATGTGACCAAATGAATTTCCCATTGTACCAATCCCAGCCTGACTGAACACCTTAAAACCTTGTAATAAAACACCAGTTGTAGGAAGATGCCAAGACCAGTTGTAGGAAAATGTCAAGACCATGCATTGGTGGAAAGGTTCAAGAAGTGCAGTAAAGTGATTTTGCCCTGTGCTTTGTTGGACGAAGACTAAATATCCCACACAAAACTTTGGCATAGACAATCATTCAGCAGTTTTGGCTAACCTGAAGTGTAAATATGAGGGCATGGCTGGTGATGGAGCGTCTCCTGGGGCGCTTTCAAATCCCTGAACTTGTGATGACACTACTACCTGGATTGTCTATGAAATAGTTGTGAACACTTCATAGAAAAGTGCACTATTTCATAGCATTTTCATAGCTACTTCAATTAGCCAGTTCATAACTACTTCATAGTCACTTCATAACAAAGTTGATGCTATGAAGTCAGCTCCCTTTCATAGCTACTTCATAGCTATTGGAAAATTGGGGAAAACCCATGAAGTGGCTATGAAGACCTCATATGGCTATGAAAAACTAGTTCCATTCCACCCATTGGATTCAACACTTTTTCATAGCAACTTCATATCTGGGAACTACAATAACAACGAAGTAGCTTATATCAAAACGAACACACTGAAAATGACGCCACTGCAAGTCTCTGACAGCCTAATTTATTTTCACAATTTCAGGTTTATAAAAGAAACATCACAACTCTGATCTATAATTCTTACTATATGGTACACGATTGAGAGCATTTGCAGTATTTTGATTAATTCTGATTTGTATGAAAATTAATATAACCTGATGATGCTTATGGAAAACAAATGATTCTAAATGGAATAAGAAAATATTTCACGTAAGAAGAACTAACCTCTATCTTCAACGAACAACCTGATCTACCAAACTATCTCTGAGCGCTGATGAATTGAAGAAGCTCTGTCGCTCTCTTCAGAGTTTGCGTAAAAACACGTTTTAACAGCCGGGCCGATGACAACTCAAAGTCAAATCAAAGTTCAACAAGCGGTAACAGGTACAACTTGAACCTGAATGACCTCCATTAAAGATGTTTATCTTCATGCAGTCCCCTGGGAAAAATTTGTTCATGAGTCCAAGGTGCCTTGTGGACTTGTAAAACTCGCACAATCACGGTTTCGCATGTGTTGTCAAACGATTTCTAGAGACCTCACACAACAACTACAGTCTTAATTTTCAGCAACTCTTGACAAAAACAGCTTTTACTCCATGATAAGTCCTCGTCTTTTGAACAAAGAAATAAAACATTTTTCCCAGCCATTTTGAAAAGCGCAGTTAATTTGCAGTTTACAGAACTCGATCACAAACTGCTCAACACCGGGGTCATCAACAGGGTGGCGTGTACAATGCCACACGTGACCTAAATAAACCAATCGGTTTGCTCATTTGACGTTGGCGGGAATTTTCCCGCGGCCGATCTTCGCAATGTATGTTTGTGATCGGCGGGACTCAGACAATGAAGAAAGAAAAACATGTCACGCTTTACTCCCGGGACTTCACTATATGCCCAACAAGTTAAAGAGGGTATGAAGCCTAAACTCTAACAGTTTCGATCGGAAGATTATAAGTGACGGTGCGAAATCAGTCCTTGAAGGTATGGCTTTAATCTGAAATACTTTGATTTAATAAATTCTTTCACAGAAAGAAACGAACGAACATCTTCAACAAAAATCTTGTCTTTCATCTGACACGCACACCGCTCTGTCGCCACAAAGTAAACATTGCGTCCGATCGGTAGACTCTTTTGAGTTGTTTTTTTCCAAAAATAACTCTTTAGTCGGCGCGATGGACCGTGTAGACAGTCAGTCAGTCAGTGGAGTATGTTTGTATCTCACACCAATCAGGTTTGAGGTACTATCAGAACCAATGAAATTGCAGTTTATAAAGGGGAAGTAATCTGATACAGTTGTAAGCGAGCGATTTCATTTGAAGATTTTAGATTTGTAGGAGGCGGAATCAGTGAGTTGTGAATTAACCCTGGATTTGAAACGCTCGCCTGCTTACAACGCATACGCCGCCAGCAAAAGACCCAACACTAAATTGTTATTCGAGCGTTCGTTTAGGACGGGCAAGTTTCGCTGACCGTAGTAGAAATTGCATAAAACATGTTGAATAATGTTCTCATTGTGATGTTAATACTGTGTTTACAAAGAGTCATAAAAATGGCACTGTGTTTACAAAGAGTCATAAAAATGGCAAGGAATCGTCTTCAGAGTGTGTTGTGGCCTCTTGTTTTAAGAGTTTGTGACAAGGAAAGTTCTTAAATTTAATACTGCTTGAGACTCCGTGTCGCCAACTGAAAACCGCCATTAATTTATTTAGTAATAGTTATACAGCTCTCGTAAGCTTGTAATTCTACTGGTCCTTCTAGTGTGCAGCCTCTATTGTTTTGGGGGCTAGGGGCATTGTTCTTGTTGTTTGTTCTATTGTTCTCTCAGCCACTCATGTGAGACCTTACGAGAGCTGCATGGCGACCGGTCTCTTTAGCGTCTTGCTCCGGCGATTCGCTGACTCTCGGGCAAGTAGTGTTTATGTTTATACCTTAAACACACCACGTTTAGACATTTAATTAACCGGTATGGGTATTGACTTTAAAATGGTTTTGCTTTTAAAATTAACTACGATCGATAGCGGCAACAGGCTAGAATAAGAGCATGTCATTCCGTGACAGTTTGATAACTAAAATTAATTAGTTCTTGTTCCTGTTTGTTGAATGAAAATTTACATTTACGACAGGAAAAAAATACTCCAGGTGTACTGACGCTTTAAAAGCTTTCCAAAAAATATAGTTTTTGATTTGATTCGTTTATTACTTTTCGATTACTCAATGGAGACATGGTGTTTTCAAGAAAAACAAAAGTGTCATGTTACAAAAGTGAGATAAACAAAAGTGTCATGTTACATGCATTTTAAAAAAACAAGGTATCGTTTTACAGTGTTGGACAAAAACACAAAAGTATCGCGTTACGGTTGTAAAAAAGCTAGCAACAAAATAAGCACTAGCAGAATAAGCCATTTCGTGACATTTTGATAATTAAATTAGTTCTTGTTTTTTCTAAATGATAAAAAATTACTATTGAACGAAACAGTTTTGACGTAACAAATTGCACGTAAAAATTATTTTGTCTGCAAGCATTTTTTTTCCAACAAATGCCTCTTAGTCGTAGTAAGGGGCTATGTAGTTAGTGATGTACCATGCACAAATAGCGCAACCATCCCAACAGGACTAACACCCAGTCTTGCCCCAAGCAACCCAATCAATTGAAAAAATAACTTCTGCACGCTTAGCGTGCCTATGTTTTATCAAACTATAAACGATTTTGAAACTTGAAAATGGCTCTAACGCGAAGTAGGTTTTTCAATCAGATTTTAAGTTTTAACTTAAAATCAGTTGCACAATAAATTGATACTAAACAACAATTACTTTGATCTTGTTTTGCTTTTATCACGAGAAATATAAACCAAAACACAGCAACAAAGCTTCTCCTCACTCACAACACGGCCCAAAACATCTTGTATGAATGTACGTCATGTATACTGATGGATTGTGTCCCTGGTGATGTCTTACTGAAGAAAAGGCAATATTCTAGTTGCAGAATAATAATTTCAGCAAGAAATATTAAGTACTCTAAATGGACTTGATCATGCTGTTGACATTAAATTTTCAAGTTTTCTGCACAGGTGCAGTCACAAACAAGATGGCATCCAAATGTGCATGTTGCTTCTGCTGGCGACTACTCCAGCCATTTTGCCTACTCAGTACTCAAAAACATTTTGACTGGGCTGCAGATTTCTTGGGATTTGCATTTATAATTAGCCGGCGAATATCTACAACAAATTGCCTGCAGTAATTTCCAAGTGGGAAATTATCGCCGGGGATATCGGATTGTCGATATTGGCAATCCCCTTGAAATATTTTTCGGAAAATATTCTCGGCAGTCCAAGCGAGATTACAACAGTAGTGGTAATCTGTCTCGATAATCTTTCAGAGATCTCGGTAATCTCGCCGATATCTCACCAAGATCTTGTGGTAGTGGTACTCGCGAGATTCTTCCAAGCTCGCCAATCAAGATCTCAGCACTTAACTATTTTTTTATTTATTTATTTATTTATTGCAAAACACAGTTCAACTACTTACATTACTTGTGGGACAATTACCTACATCACTTACCGGATAATTACTAACAATACAATTACTTACATTACTTACACTACAATAAGTTACATTGTATTAATTAATTAATTATTACTTACTACTTACATACAATACACATTACTTACAATACTAACAAGTACAACACTTGTTAAGGTTGACCTACAATACAATAATATCTGTGCACAGTGTTAGCCATAGGGTTTTCTTCATTTTTTTTTTTTACAGCTGCTTGTTGGTAAATACGTTTAATTATAATTATCACCCACTTAGATTTCTAAAGATTATCATTTGACGCTGCTCCAGTTTTGAGGCTGTTGTAACATGCCAGAAAGACAGAGAAATGTTTCATTTCAGGGGACAAGTTGTGTGTCCTACACGACCATATATAATATCTCGCCACAAGAAAATTAAAGTTAAGTTTCTGTTTATTCTTTGATTTGTCTGGCCTTAGGCCTAAGGCTATATTTAAAGAAAGGTTGTATGTTCTCAACGCAAGATTTTGGCTTACAAGAAGCTCCTTAAAGTTTTGCCAGAAGGTAGAGACAACTCTACAGGACCAGAAAAGATGAATTAGGCTTTCCATCTCAGTTTTGCAGAAACTGCAGAGATCGTTATCTTTTATTCCTACTTTTTTTAAGAAAATCGTTAGTCGCCAGTCGTCTATGCAGCAATTTGAATTGAAATACAATTAGTTTTGTAGATTTTGTACACTGAAAGGATAGCTGGTACGCCGCACTCCAGTCTATTGGTTCATGGGCTTCAAAGGCACAATCCGTAGCCCATTTTTCTTGACTCTTGGTTGGACACCTTTGTTTAAGACCAATTATTTTTTTATAGGCCTGTCTGCTTGGTTTACTTGCTTTCATAAATTTCGTATAAAAGCTTTCGTATTGTATATTTGTATTATTGTGTAAAGGTACTTTGATTTTTTTTAAAGCGGATAACAGCCCATAAAAAGCAAGATAATTTGTTTCAGTGATACCATACCGGTCTTTGAATTCAGAAAAGGATAGGAAGGTATCTGAATCTTTCATCAAATGCGAAACCCTGTTAATCCCTTTTTGCTGCCATTTTTTGTAGAAGATTGGTCTGTTATCGATTCTTATAAGGGAGTTGTGCCAAAGGCTCTGAGAGCGAAAATGGTCTGTATTATTCTCGTAAGTGATTTCAGTCCAGATATTTAAGATTTCCACAATAAATGGATAGGATAAATTGACATACTTTGACAAGTCTTTTTTGCTAAGGTTGCCGCTGAAAAGGGTGCTGGCACCGTAGTTCCGGAGTTCTAGGTCAAAAAAAAGTTTCCATTTTCCGTGATTGTTTACATCAGTATATTTTTGGACCCAGGTAGTTTTCAATCCTTTATTGAAGGATTCAATATCAATCATTTTTAAGCCGCCTTATTCATAGTCATTAATCATTACTTCCCTCTTAATTTTGTCGCCTTTGCCATTCCATAAGAAATCATAGAAGAGCCTATTGATTTCCCTCAAGACACGGTGGTTAGTCGTGAGGGGAGACAAAATGTATACAAGTTGGGACGCAATTAAACTTTTTAGAACAGTAATTTTGCCAAAAAGGGTAAGTCGACGACGCTCCCAACAGCTTAGGCTATTTTTTATTTTTAATTTTTCGTTGTAGTTCAGCTCTACTGTTAGGTCAGGATTAGTCGAGAACCATACTCCAAGAGCTTTGGTCTTTCCTTTAACCCATTTTAGGTCTCTTTCTGGGCATAATTTGTCTTCTTCTTCGGCATTAGCACCGATCCAAAGGGCTTCCGTCTTTTTGTTATTTAATTTAAGGCCAGATATCCGTTGAAAATTATCCAATATATGCAGGGAAGATGTAAGAGATTCCTTGGAGCCATCGAGTATTAAAGTGGTGTCATCTGCATACTGACTAATTTTTATTTCATTTCCATTCACAAAGATGCCTTTGACATTTTGGTTTTTCCTGATTGCATCCGCTAGAACCTCAACACAGAGAATAAAAAGATACGGAGAAAGGGGGCAGCCCTGTCTTACTCCTCTTTCGAGCTTAAAAAAGTCGCTGGCCCATCCGTTATTGAGAATGCAGCTTTCTGTGTTATGGTAGCATAGTTTAATCCAGTTGATTAGTGATTGTCCAAAGTTGTAATATTTAAATGTTTTTTGAATGAAAGGCCACTCTACTGTATCAAATGCTTTTTCGAAGTCAAGAAAAAGTAAAAGACCAGGAGCTTTGTTAGCCGTTGCGTATTGAATTATACTGTCAATGAGTCTAATATTCTCCCCGATAAACCTATCTTTAAGAAATCCAGTTTGATCATTATCTACAAGATTCTGTAGAACTTTTTTTAGTCTGTTTGCAATAGCTTTGGTCGCGATTTTGTAGTCGCAGTTCAAAAGAGTTATTGGTCTCCAGTTCTTAATAAAGTATGGTTCTGCATCTTTTTTGGGGATTAATTTAATGATTCCGCGTCTCTGGGTTACCGAAAATTGACCTGTTTGATATGCAAAATTAATCGAATTAACAAGTAAGTCCGACAAATCGTTCCAGAAAACTTTATAAAATTCGGCAGGTATTCTGTCTGAGCCTGGTGTTTTATTTGTTTCTGTATTTTTTAAGCCTTGTAAACATTCCTCTTTGGTCAGCAGGCCTTCGCATGACATTTGCTCGTCTGGGTTCAGTACCTTAGTATTATTCTCGTCGAAAAACATGTCATTAACATAAGTGTCGTTGATATTCATATGAGAGCTATATAGATTTCTGTAAAAGGATTCGCACTGATTTAGGATTTCTTTGTCAGTGTTTACTGTTTCATCGTCATTAAGTTTTAGCTGACTTATTACTCCCTGTTTGTAGTGCCTTTTTTCCATGTTTAAAAAGTATTTTGTATTTCTTTCTCCCTCATTATACCATCTACATTTCGATCTTAAGATTGCACCTTTGGTGCGGTACTCAATTATATTCTCCAATTCTGCCTTTTTTCTTTCTAATTCCTGAGCCCCAACTTGTTTTGCATTTTCCTCGTCGCTTGTTGTTTCCATATATATTTGCAAGTTGTTAATTGCTTTTTCTAGCTCTTCTTCCCGTTTTAAAATTTTAGCTTTTTTGGCAGCTGCATATTTTAATGATTGTTCTCGGATTTTCATTTTTATCATCTCCCACAATAATGCGTGGTTCACAGTGTCATCATTTTGATATTCTTCTTTAACAGCTTGGATTGTTGATTTTATTTGGTTAACGTATTCAATTTCGTTCAAGAAAGAAGTATTAAGTTTCCAAAAGCCTGGTCCTCTTGGATTCGAATGAACAGCTATACTGATATCGATCATTGAGTGGTCTGTTTTGTATCCTGTCAAAATATCGGCGCGCATGACATTACACATTAAGCTTTGGCTAACAAGAAAGAAGTCTAGTCGGCATTGAATTTCGGGTTTCCGTCGGTGCCAAGTATATCTTAGGGAATCGGGATGTAGCACTCTCCAAGCATCAATTAAATCTAAGTTTTCCATAAATTCCTGAACGACCCTAACTGAATTATTGTGTGTTCTTGCGACGCCACCTTTCTTGTCTTTATCTAAATTAAGCACTAAGTTGAAATCGCCACCAATAACTACTTCTTCACATTGAAAATCTGCTAAATGCTCGAAGAAGCCTTCGAAGAAAGCCGCGTCATCGTCGTTGGGAGCGTAAATGGTGGCCAGCGTTATATACTTTTGGTTGGTTTGGATGTCACAAATAATGAATCGTCCATTAGGATCACAGTACACTCGTTTCATTTTGAAATTGAATGTATTATTGAATAGAATTGCAACTCCTGCCTTGGCGCCCATACAGCAACTAAAAAAGGATTTGTATCCCCATTCTGCCGACCACATAGTGGACGTGCTCTCGCAGCAATGGACTTGTAGAAAATAAATAGAGCTGTTTTTTGCCCTGAGCCAAGAGAACATTTCCCTTCTTTTTAGCATGTCTCCCAAGCCTCTTACATTAAGAGAACATATTTTAAGCTCCATGTATCCTTAAAGTGTCTAGAAATAAAAATTATTCCTGGGAGCAGCTGAAGTGTCACAACCATGTTCAAGATAATGCGGGTGTTTGAAATTAACGGTTTTCTATAATAATCCTTGAACAAGCTAATTCTGTATATAAATGGGAGCTTCCAAACATTGGAAGCAAATACTGATCTAAAAGCTAACCACAAGACACGCTCATACAGAGCGACTATAACAAGTATAAAGCTTGGACAACCTAACACATAATTACAAAACAAAAAGCTGAGAACAAATATTGACTGCTTACCTACACAGTGCATCAAAGTTTTTGTTTGGGCAGTTTCACACCATTGGTAACCCTTGCAAAACAAAACTGGAATATTCTGGTTATTTCTAGAATTTTTCTAGAAATATTACAGAAAATATTTCTAGAAATTTCTAGAATTTACCAGTTTTCTTTTCTGGAAAATTCTAGAATATTCTAGAATGTTAATGAAACATGCTAATTAGGGTCAAATCTGCCAGCTTATTCCAGAAAATTATAAACTGGGATCAAATCAGGGTTTTCCAGGTTTTTCCAGCTTATTTTAAAAAGGTGCTGTCTAGATTTTTCTAGAAAATTCTAGCTTCCTCCTTAATGTAAGCAAGTTAATAAAATAGATTTGTTCTAGCTTTTTCCAGCATATTCTAGATTTTTTAGCATTGTTCTGCCTTCTTGCAGAATATAATGGTTAAAAAACCCTCTTAACATGTAATTATTTTTAACAAATCAGTCATATCTACATTTTGTACAAATTTAATGTGTCACTTATCCAGTTAACTAATAAGAACCTTTACAAGCTTTCTGTTTATAGCATTCACACGTCCAACAAAAACAAAAGTCATCTGGATTTTTCAGATACCAAATAAATTTATTTGAAATTCAACTGAAACATGTTAAACAAATTATAATATACAGGTATTATAACTTTTATTCCAAAAATTGTATATCTAACATGAAACTTTTGTCTTTATCTCTGACACAGAAACCGAAGAACAATTAAAAATGTATTTTTTTAAAAAAGGAAGGAACATGAAATGTTTATCATAGCTTTCTCGTTTCTTGTCCTTTGCATTTGGCCTTGTTTTCTTTGTTTGCTCGGGCCTTCTTCAGAACCAGGCCAAGATCTTTTCTTACAGACAACCTTGAAGCTGCTGGGAAGCCTTTCTTCAATACAATACCTGTAAACAGGAAAACCAAATGAAAATCAGTGTTAATAATATGTGTGCTTACTGCCAGTAAAATAAACCAACTAACATTATAACCCCCCCACCACCACCCCAATTCACCTTTTGTTGTCAACTTGAATTTAAATCACCAATTGAAACAATAACTTATGTGGCTTTGATGATGATAACTTTCCTTTAATATTTTGCAAATGTCTTGAATCTTTCAGGTAAGAAGTTAAGGAAAATGCAGCTAAAGCTGTAACATGAATTGGAAAAACCAAAATTTTTAATAAGATATTGGGAAGATTTGGAGTTAATACTTAGTCAAGTGCAGAGAAAAGTATTCCCAGGGCTGTCATTAAGATTTTTAAACAGCTGTTTCATTGAAGTTATCACCCGTAGCATAATTCCCTCTGTATACAACATAGTCATGTAACAGCAATCAATGCCTGTCTTCACCCGTACCATCAAGTTGACTCAGCCATAATAGGTGTTACAGGTTACAGTCCTTAATGACAGCCCTGATTCCAATGTTGCTTTTAACCGGGAGAAGACTGCTGGGTGACTTGGCAGCTGGGAGACCACGAGATCTGTTTTTTATCTGGGAGAGTTAGCATATGGAAGCATGCAGAAAGGAAATACATATTATATGCATATACATGTAAATAAATTAACTCACTTTCTAAAATGCCCCTCCTTGATGGACTCAGGCCTGGTCTTGATTGATAATCCTTATTACACTAGAAGCCAGTAACTGATGAATTTTGCAGCTCATCACTTGTGAAGAGTTGCCTTGCTAGTGTCTCGACAGCTGACTTAGCATCTGATGCATCCTCTATTGACCTGACCAAAGCCTCCTAAAACAACAAATAAATGAAAATATAATTAACAATATTATACTACAGTACAAACTTAAGTCAGCAAGACAGAGGGCAAGCAGTTTATAGATACTCTAAGGAGGGAAGTGCAGAGGAATAACAGTTACTGTTAGTGCATGCATTTGTATCATATTGTTTGCTGTAAAGGATATAACTTTGAGCTACCAAGACTGCAAGCCAGATCGCTAAGACGTCATTTGCATTCTAAAGATTTAGTATGTCACATATTGTGTGTATGGCAGCTATATCTTTCATAAGGAAAATACATGTTGGACAGAAGAATACATGTGTAACAGATTACTTTAAAAAACCTAGAAATTTACAACTGCATTTACATGTACAGTTAATTAATCAAATCATTTCTGTTGTAATTAATGCACATTTATCTGTATGCTTCAAGGGTGCATTACTTTCTACCAAAAGTTAAGAAATTATATATTGTTCAAACAGTAGTTTAAAATAACATACATGTATGTACCTTTTTAAGACCATTGAATCTCTCTTCATTCGGATCTTGTTTCTCTACATCATTTTCAATTACAACTTTTCCCTGTTGACACACAAAGAAATTACATGTAGTAAGATTGCCTTTTATACGTTGCAGTTTTTCAAACTTCATGTTCTTTTACACAGAACTTTGCAATATTTTGGCACATAATGTTCATTTAATATTGATTGACAGCTTTCTCAAAGCAACTTGCAACTTTCAATTCAAACTTGGTTTATGACGTAACTGTTGGAAAGATGCAATAACATGCAAATATACATGTACCAGCCATGCTAACCACATTACATGTATTACATATACATGTACATACATGTACCTTTTATTTACTAGGCTGACTACCAAGTCTGATGCATGACTCAAATTCTGTAACTTTGAAAAATACCTGTACCAGCTTTACACATATATTAAATCCAACATTGAGTGTAAGAATCAACTTGTGAATGAAACCAAATAGATAACACAACTGTGCACTCCTGGTAAATTAAGTTCTAAATAATGCAAACCACTTACCTTTTTTTGCTTTCTCTTCATTCTTTCAAATTCAGCCTCTAGGCTGCAAAGTCTCTTGTTAAGTGCCATTAGCAGAGGCTGACATCCTGCGCATGCTGTAGGCAGATTGCTGAATGCTGGTTCCCTATGTTGAATATCATCTCTTGCTGTGAGGTTTCCTGTTTCCAGCTGATAACTGGGACTCATTGCGAGATCTAAATCTGACATGTCAAAGTCTGAGCAGTGGTGTAAGCTTCTTAAGAATGAAAACTCTTGTGGTGGTGTAGCTAGAGATGTGCCATTTCTATTATCTGAAGACTGGTGAAGCGTGGGCGAACTTTGGGTGACAGTTAAAGCCCGACGGATGGAGCTGTTGGATCCACCAGAGGATTGATGGAGAGGAGGTGAGCTGTTGATTTCACCTACATGTAAAGACTGTTGGTGCTGTGGTGTACTGAAGTTTCCACCTGAAGACTGCTGGTATTGTGGTGTCCCCAAGCTGCTACTGAAAGAGTGATTGAGAGGAGGTGAACTGCCTGCAGTGACATCTGAGTGTTGTTGATGTTGTGGTGTACTGAAGTTGCTGCCTGAAGAGTGACGGAGAGGAGGAGAGCTGTTGGTGACAACTGGAGGCTGCTGGTGTTGTGGTGTACTGAGGTTGTTAGGGGATGACTGACGGAGAGAAGGTGAGCTGCCACTTACATGTACATCTGAAGTCTGTTGGTGTTGTGGAGTGCAGAAGTTGGCACCTGAAGATGGATGGAGGACCATAACAGCTGAGCCACTGGTTATTACACCTGAAGGCTGCTGGGTTGAACCAAAGTTCTCTCTTGAAGGAGGAGGTGAGCTGTTAATCACACCCATTGATTGCTGGTGCTGGGTTGAGTTGAAATACCCATCTGGAGATTGATGAGACAGTGGAGATAGTTGCTCAAACTCCTTTCTATTTGTGTGATCGGATGTCTTCTCTGACCCACTTACTTCCTCTACATGTACTTTCTTAGCTTCAATTATTTCAGTTTCATCAATACACCCTATGCATAATGAAAAAGGACTGGGAGCGATACGCGCGAAAACGAGGCTAGTTGGGCCTGGTAAATTAAAAATGGCCGCCTGAAGTGGCGCCAGGGCGCCAATTTTTAAATATGCCGACTAATTGTTGCGTGCCAAACTGTACGAAAAAGCTATACAGGACTGGAAATGGGGAAAAAATTTCTTTCTTGAAGTTTCCAAAGGATTTGGAGCTCAAAAAGCGTTGGCTGCATGCTATCCGTCGCGATGAGGGAAAGACGTTTAGAGTAAAGCAAAACACAAAGATTTGTTCTCGTCATTTTAAGTCTGAGGACTTGGTTAAAGCTATCGGAGGTCAGCGAGTTTACGTGAAGGATGGAGCCGTTCCATCACAATTCTCGTGGTCAAAAAATTCTCCGAAAAAGAGAAAACCACCTAAGAGTCGTGCTCTTTCTTCGCAACGTTCTTCGAAAACAGAATTTCCTAACACCGAGTTAAAAGTCGATCAAACAACTAGTGTAACTGAAACTACTGCTGAAACCTGCACTTCATCGGCGGACGTTAGTTCTCCTGACGTGAAAAACGGCATGCATTCGCAGGGAGACGTCAAGGAACTTCTCGAAAGACTTCGAAAATTGGAGTTTGAAAATGCTTCTTTGAAGGCTGAAATAGAGGTTGTGAAACGGCAGAAGGGCCTTGCAGATTCCCGTGTTTTTCAGTTACGTAATTTTACATCCGATGAGGACATCTCCTTTTACACGGGCTTTCCTAACTTGGCTACTTTTAATGCAGTATTTGAATTTTTAAATACTGGATTGAATGGAGAGAACATCAGGTACTGTTCCTCAAAAGAAAGAGGTGTCCAAAAGGGTTTTTACATCGGGAACGGAAATGAAACCGAGGAACCAGGGGGGTGTACTAATAAAGGTAGACGAAGGAGCTTAGAACCTAGGGAGGAGTTCTTTCTTGTTCTCTGCAGACTAAGGAGGGGATTTGCAGAAAAACATCTGGCTCACTTGTTTGATATCTCCCAGTCGACAGTAAGCAGGATTTTCCTGTCTTGGATAAATTACATTTATCTGAAATTCGGTCAAGTATCAATCTGGCCTAATAGGGAGGTTGTAAGAGCTACAATGCCAGACAGCTTTAAAGACAAATACTCTTCCACCCGTGTAATAATCGATTGCACGGAGATTAAATGCCAGATGCCTTCCAGCCTTCTGTTGAATTCCAAACTGTTCAGCTCGTACAAGAACCATGTAACTCTGAAAGGTTTAGTTGGAATTGCTCCCAGTGGAGCTATTACTTTTATCAGTCAACTGTATAGTGGAAGCATTTCCGATCGGGAAATTGTTGAAAGAAGTGGGTTTCTCAAGTTAGAGTTTGATCAAGGTGACACCGTGATGGCCGATAAAGGCTTTACAATTGAAGACCTCCTCCCACTCGGTGTAACCCTTAACATTCCACCTTTTCTGGGGTCCTATCCTATATCTCTTCATGCCATAAGGCACATAAGGCTTTGACATTCTCCTTCCATCCCCGACGGTTTGCTGCGAGAGTTCTAACATTCGCCCATGACTGCCACCCAGCTGTTTTCCTTTCATTTTCAACCATTCTCCTCCATGTTGTTTTGGGTCGGCCCGGCCTTCTTTTCCCTTCTGGCCTCCATTCCAGAGCTGTCACGCAATGTTCCTCTTTGTCTTTCCTCATTATATGTCCAATCCAATTCCATCTTCTACGTCTGATTTCATCGCTCGTTCTGTTCATTCCTGTGTTCTCCTGGATTTGTTGGTGGGAAATGGTCTGAGGCCACCTTATTCTTAAAATCCTCTTCATGCACTTGTATTGGAAACCGTCCAGCTTCTTTGCTTCTGTTTTCGTAAGTTTCCAAGCTTCACAGCCATACATCAAAACTGACCTAACAATTGTTTTAAACAATTGTACCTTCGTCTTTCTGCCAATCTCACTGTTGTCCCATATTCTTCGCATCCTATAAAAGCCTGTCTAGCTTTACTCAGCCTATGCTGTATGTCCTTGGTCGTTCCGCCTTCTTTGTCCAGCAAAGCGCCTAAGTACACAAACTCTTCCACCTCTTCTACCTGTTCACCATTAAGCTCTATTCGTTGGTCGTTTTTGGCATTTACTCGCATGACTTTTGACTTCTTTGCATTGATCTTAAGACCAACTCTTGCAGCTTCATCGGCTAGTCTGCTGGTCTTATCTCTTACGTCGACGTACCTGGACGACAACAAAGCGATGTCGTCTGCAAAGTCTAGGTCTTCTAAGATCGAGGTGAACTTCCATCGTATACCAGTTCTTCTACCTTCCGTAGTCCTGCTCATGACCCAGTCAATTGCAAGTAGAAATAAGAAACCGGACATGACGCAACCTTGTTTTACTCCTGACTGCACTTGAAACCATTCTGTTGTTTCACCCTCATCTAGGACTGCACACTCAAAGTTGTTGTACATCGCCTTCACCAAATCGATAAGCTCTTCTGGGATTCCGTACATTGACATGATGTTCCACAGACTTTCTCTATGTACAGAATCGAACGCTTTCTCAAAGTCTATGAAATGGGTGTACAGAGTTGCGTTCCATTCGTTGACTTGTTCAAGTATATTCCTGAGAGCAAAGATCTGATCAATGGTACTTCTGTTCTCTCGAAAACCTGCTTGTTCCTTCCTCAGGATGTTGTCAACACCTCTTTTGATTCTACTTATCAACACTCCTCCAAAGATCTTACTGATGACTGGTAACAGTGTAATGCCTCTCCAATTCGTACAATCCCGTAGGTCACCCTTCTTGGGTAACTTTACTATCAATCCTCTATTCCAACTTTTTGGTGCTACGCCTTCTTCCTTCACCTTGTTAAACAGTATTGTTAGCTCCTTCGTTCTCTCATCTAAATCTGTTTTTAGGAGTTCTGCTACTACGTTATCAAGTCCAGCTGCCTTTCCATTTTTTGTTGCTTTTATAGCACTTTTTACTTCGATTGGTCGAAATGGTCCAATGTCAAATTCTCTGTTGTTTTGCCTTCTTTCCATTTCGTGGGGCTGAATGGGCCTTTCAGGTGGGTCTTTGTTGAGTACTGCGTCAAAGTGTTCTTTCCAGATCTTCAGTCTTTCGCTCCCCTCATTTGTTGGTCTTCCGTTTTTATCGTTTACTACTGTACTCACTTTTCTCTTCTCACCCGTCAAGGTCTTCACTATTCAATGTAATTCTTTTCTGGGGTGCAATACCCAAATGGCAGCAGAAGATGTTATCAAGACCCAGGAAATTGCTTCTGTTAGAATACACATCGAACGAGCTATCAACAAAATTAAGAACTTCCACATCTGGGATGGTATTGTACCACTTAGTTTGTTTGGGGTAGTTAACCAAATGTGGAGTGTTTGTGCCTTTTTGTGTAACACTCATGACCCTCTTATTTCCATGTAACACTCGGGCAGAGGACTGAGGCAGACTACAGAGCACAACTCAATTTAATAACAATGAAAAAATGTTATATCTAAGAAAGAGCGCAGATTTGGTAAAGTAAGGTTTGTGTTTTGGCTGTTTACAGCCCAAGGCGCTAGTACACTGTCAGAAATTTACAAGCAGTAAATAACATTGTTCTATAGATCTAAAAGTAAACAAAGAAAAAAATTTCAAAAGTTTTATCTTGAAAGACATCTTATCATACAGAGGATATAGGTAAATATTCTGTTGTAGACATGATGCACTGATACAGTTTTAACAACACTGATGTGACATAAGCAATGATAAGATTGTGTCAACCTTTTCATTTATTGTCTACAAATTCTGAAGCAGCTTGCCCTATAAAGTGCTTGAAATAGCTGTTCTTTAGGCCTTCATTCAATGTGTCCCAGAACTGAGGATCAAATGTAATCCTCTCTATACTCATGCCTTTGCTGGTGTAGATTACAAGATCACACCAGCTAGCCCCTGTAACACCAAGTTGACCCTGTATTTGAAAGTAGTACTGATGTCCCCTTTTCAGTCTTGGCTTCCCATTAACATTTTCTGCAAAGAAACTTTCATCTTCACATGCATCTAAGGGACTCACATGGAACTTACTGTAGGGGCATTTAATCTCTACAAGCCCAAAAGGCTTACTACAACCATGATCAATAACCTTGCCATCTGGTGATGCTGCTAAAAATGGGGAGGCCATACTTACAACAAGGCCACTTTTAAACACTGTAACTGGGTTTCTAGTTGAAAACATATACTTTTCATACTCTTTTAAGGCTACAGGTTCATAGGTGTTCCCATGTGCTGTTTGTTTGGAGGTAAATGACTTGGGATGAAGCAGATTGTTTACTAGAGTGTCATGATTCCTTTTCCTTTTTACAATAGTGTTGAAATTAGATGATGTAAACCGAAATTTCCTTTCAGTCAACCATTCTTGGGAGGCTGCCTGTTCTCTTGTAGTCTTCTCAATGTTATTGAGCTTTGCCTCATCAACAATTAAATGATCCAGGAGTGCTTCTTGGTTACTGCTTAAACCATCTGGTTTTTCATACTGCTGAGATTGTTGCAAAGGAAATGCAGGATATGTAGAAATAGCATTTTGGTCACCGTTACAATTCACTCTAGGCACTGAGTCAATATTACAGAAAACTTGAAAATTGGACTCTGTGAACTGTAACTGATAACTTGCATATGAACCACTTGGAGATTTTCCAAATTTTGTTTCCTGTAAGTTGGTTCCACCAGGAGACATGATCTGGGACAGTGCAAACTTAGGGTTGATCTTTTGAAGCTTGTCTTTCAACATAATTTCATCAGATGTTTGTGTGCTCAAGTTTTTCCTAGCTTCATACAATAAGCACCGTACCCCACTATCAGGGTTATACTCTTTATCTAATTTGGACCTTTTTACCTCAAGTTCCATGACAGGTTGGGGCTTGATTTTATCCCCTCTTACAGGCCTGTGCCATATTTGTAAACTTGAAGTGCATGCCTTGGATGCTGTCATATCAGATTCATAGTCCAACTCCTTAACATCTTGACAACTATACAAGCTGAACTTACAGAGTTTCATCATAAGTGCAAGCACATGGTTACAAAAGCCAACAGATCCTGCCACGCAGGTACATGAAGCATATTTTACAGCTCCACTCACTAAACAAAGTGCAACTTGTAATTTATGAGGAGCTTCATTTTTTTTAAAACTATGGTGACACAAACATTTGAAAAAGAAATATTCATTATCACTAGCAGCAACTATGTCCCTTAGGTATTCGTCCTCCAGGAAGGTTTTGGCCTTTTTCATACTTGTTGGAACTGCATGGTTCTGTTTATTTCGGTCAATGTTCTTTCCAGACTGAGAGATGTGTAAATCCATTTTTGCCTTGGTAAACAAGGGCATTCGTTGCAAACTTATTGACCACCCAGTTGATGAAAATCTTACAGTACTTTCCTTTGGCAACAGATCACTTTGCGTTTGTAATTGTTCTTGTCTCTGCTTCCGACGCGTGTAAATTAAGTTTTGGTCCGGATCCACGACATCTTTCTCACGGCCCGAGGCAACATATTCAAGTACTCTACAAAACAAATTAGCACACCAGTTAATTGATACGTAAGTCCTACAGATCTCTATTTAAATGTAAGTTAGAATTCTAGCCCTTTTGAACAAACTAGCAAAAGCACTTCATTTTACTACAACTAAAACATAGATCGAAAAGCTTACTTGCCTTTTCGCCAACTGTGCCTTTGTTTTCAGCCCCTTCGCCGGATCGCCACGACATTTTAACCAAAAACGAAGCTCGTCAGATTTAAGAGTGGTTGGATTTCGTCCTTGAAGCGATGCTCTGGGAATATCCTCCTCGGAAAGACGGCTACTTACAGACTGATTAGCGGCCATTTTACCACGAGACAACAAAACAAGGCCCAACTAGCCTCGCTTTCGCGCGTATCGCTCCCAGTCCCTTTTCATTATGCATAGGGTGTATCAATGCTTTCATCATCACTCACAGTAATTTGCTGCCTTCGCATAAGTAAGTTCTGGACTCTTTTAGCATTAGCTACCGTTACAATTTCTTTGTCATAATTTCCTTCTGCACTTTTACTTTTTTGTTTCTGAGACACCAACTGCTCTTTTCCAAAAACAATGTCATTGTCATTATTGCTCACGTCTGCTTTCCTTGACTTTTTACGTTTCTGCTTCTGAGACACTTTTACCTCTTTTCCAGAAACAGTGTCTCCATCCTTTTCCACCACTGCTTTTCTTTTCAAATTTTTCTGTTGTTGAGATATGACTCCGGGATCTAGCATTTTTTCAGAATTTTCATCAGCATTCTCCAATGCAGCAAGCTTCTTCTTGGATGGTTTAGGTTCTCGACGAGGCCGAGGTCCATCTGTGGTTGACTCTTCTTCAATTTCTGGGTGGCTAACCAGCTCAGTTACCTTGTTCTCAGCTTCCTTCTTAGTGTCTACATGAAAACATTAAAACAGGTTTTTGTTATACATGTAGGCATGGGAATGGGAAAAAGCGTGTTGTAAAAAATTGGACCATAAGCAAGATTGGTCGTTAACTCCCAAGAAAACAAACTTAACATGTACTATGCCTGAAAAGTTAAAGAGATCTTAAGAGTTTAACAGTTCACGGGTTAAATCAAAAAATATTTTCTTGTCATTTCTCTCCCAGGCCAAAGTGTAATCTTAATAAGAACAACATAAATTTGCAGTCCCATTTATGTTTGCTGCAAATCTGACTTATGACAGTTGGAACAAAAAAATATATCAACAAGAGAACATGGACATAAAATATGATGCTTAGTATGAGATCAGGTTCCATGAGATCAACACCCTTCAAATTCACGAGCTACTGTAGTTGGATCGAAAACAGTTTATGATGTAAAGATCATGGGGGTTAGTGTGTGAAGGGTTTTTTATATTATCAGAGCAAGAACTCCAAAGGAAGCAGGTGTATCAAAACTTTGTTGCACTACAGTATGAAATCGATGTAAAGAGAAAAACAGTAGGTGTATAAACTTACCGAATAGTGCCAGAACATGTCCATGAAACAACATAGGTCTCTTTGTTGCCGGATCCTTGCCTTGCAATGAACACTCATTTCCTTCTCTCACATCGAAAGGATCAGCAATGATGATTTTTGATGAACTCTGCGCCTCAATTCCCCACGATCCCCAATCAACAACAACATATTTCGGCATACTTGGAAATTGTTACTCGACAGAAGATGGATGAAACACCAAAGATGATCACGAATCGAAAGCACGTGGAGAGATGAATGTCACACCGTGAACCCCACAAACGACGCTTCCAAATTCAAATCTGGCGGAAGTTTTGCTTTGATCGTATTGGTCCTCTTGAAAGCTGCGGCTGACTTCAAAGTCAGAGACAAATATCACATATTGGGATCGGTCGACATCAAAAGACGTGTGAAATTCTTCTCGAGCTTGTTTCGCTATCGCTGGATCGGATGAATGTCAACTTGTTCTCTTCAATTGTCCCGAACGCATTATACTTTCTTGAGCAGTTTAGAAAGTCCTGAACAATAAATTAAAAAGGTTCCATTTTCATTTTTCGCAAACAATTCCTGCAGAAGATAAACCTTACTAGCAACTAGCAACGAACGTGCAAAACCGCCATGTTTGTTTACCAAAAGGGCGACCTGTCATTGCTTTCACCGCTGACCACGTGATTGTGGGCCCTTGCTTGACATTCGTTCAAATCATGGCGGTTCTCAGCAAAACTTTCGAAGCGTCAAGCGAGCAGCGAATTTCATTTAAAGACGAAGTATCACTTCTTTGGAACACACTGTTTTTCGAGACATTCCCCGATGTTATAGTGAGGTTACAAGCGACATGTTCTATATCGAGCTGCTGGGAAATTCAATATCTGCTTCGTCACTATCTTCATAGAAACATGGCTGTGCTTGGCGTCGCCAACCCTTCAAGAATGGCTGTTCCTGTATTTGAAACGCTGGAAAAATATTTCAAAATGATAAATTTGAAAGATATCAAGGTAATTCAACACTTGGTGGTATTCAAAAGCGCAATAATCTCTTTGTGCTTTCGTGACAATCCTTCCGTAAAAACAATCTTCGATCGAGCTTTGTTTTTGAAAATGGAGGAAAAGCTTTGCACAAGCGTTGACGATGGAGATGACAAAACGTGGAAAAAAAATGAGGCAGCTGAATTTATTCATTCAGTTAACCTGCCGGCTTAACTGCAGAATACCCCGCCACTTCAAAGCTACCTCTAAAATAGTGGCTACGCAGCTACGCGGCTTTACCTCTAAGATAGTGGCTACGCAGCTACGCAGACTTCTAAAATAGTGGCTACGCGGCTACGCAGCTTTACCTCTAAGATAGTGGCTACGCAGCTACGTTGCCACCAATCTCGTTCCCAGGGCCCTCATGAGCCGAAGAAAGCGCACTACACATGAACATACCTCGTTCTTAGTGGCTACGCAGCTACGCGGCTACGCGGCTTTACCTCTAAGATAGTGGCTACGCAGCTACGTTGCCACCAATCTCGTTCCCAGGGCCCTCATGAGCCGAAGAAAGCGCACTACACATGAACATACCTCGTTCTTTAATCCATGAGCCGAAGAAAGCCCACTAGACATGAATATACCTCGTTCTTTAATCCACGAGCCGAAGAAAGCGCACTACACATGAATATACCTCGTTCTTTAATCCATGCCCTAAACAAATCGTGCTACTCATCAATATACTACGTTTAATCCATGGCCTCACGAACTACTTCATTTATAACGTAATTGTAATTTACCTTTCCTTCTAAAAAACAAGGCGACAAACACGCTGATTTCCATGTATATCTTCGCTTAAACTCTCATGATCAAAAGACCCTTTTTTGCCCCGTAACAAAACAACAACTACGTGGTATTTGGAATTCAAGCAATTAACTTTATTGCAATACATTACGTTTCAGTAAGTCCGTTTCAATTAACCCAAAGATGCTTTCAAAAAATACATTCAAATACACAGGCGTCATAAATACAGTGACCAATAATATACCGTGCATGCAATTCCAACACTGTTCTTAAGTAGAAAGTTTTTTAAACTGGAAATATTTACAGCAAGCTCAGTGTTCTAATTATTCAAATTTGTAAATTTTCTTAATGTCGTTCAAAAACGCCTTCCACAAATCTTCACCACTGTGGATATATCTCCACTTGAATTCTGCTAAGTAGGAAGAGTAGTGTTCCTTTTTACGACCGTGCGTCGGAAGCCTTGCCTTCATCTGTCGCCAATGACCTTCTATCTTGTTGGTGTGAAAACCCTCGTCGTTAACGAACTCAACGGAATGGTTTACAGTTTTATGGATATAACCATGTTTGGAAAGGTTCACGTATCCCTTCCAGCAATCCGAAACAATTGTTGTGCCTGGCTCGATCCATTCTTTTATGAGGTTCAGCAAAGTTTGTTCCGATCGGTCTTCTACTGTGGCGATAAAGCATTTACGTGAATCCTCTTCGATGCCGCCGAAAACCCACTGACCCTCGACGACATGACCACGATGATATTTCCTCTTTCCAATTTTACTTTCGTCTATCTGAACCAACTTTCCTGGGCCGCCAATTTTTCCCTTCCATCGAACAACGCGACCTCACACACTTCGCGGCAAAACATGTCCCAGTCAACGGCTGTGTGAGAACCAAGCCCAAGCTGCTGTTTTATCTGCCACTGCCTCAGGTCCTGACACCACCAGTACGTGAATTTCAACACTTCGTCAATTGTAAGCTGCATAGCCACCAAGCCGTGAAGCCACGTAGCTGTGTAGCCACGTGGCTGCGTAGCCACGTAGCTGCGTAGCTGCGTAGCCGCGTAGCCACGTAGCCACGTACCCACGTAGCTGCGTAGCCGCGTAGCCGCGTAGCCCCGTAGCCGCGTAGCCGCGTAGCCACGTACCCACGTAGCTGCGTAGCTGCGTAGCCGCGTAGCCACTCGGCCATTTAGCCGCGTAGCTGCGTAGCCGCCATTTCCGAGGCATTGCTTCGACGTGGCGGGGTATTCTGCAGTTACTCCAACCTGCCAGTTTTGCGTTTGCGAGGGGGAGCTAACGGAGACAATGAAAAGTGGTTGTGTGACATTTGTGGGAAGTCGCTCGTGTCCAAGAGAAATCTCGATGTTCATATGGACTCTGCTCATGCCAGTCACCCAGATTTCACCTGTAGTACATCACCTGATGGATTGGTTAAGTGGAAGTGCAGTTTGTGTGGCAATTTTCTCTCTTCAAAGCAGCGAGTGATTTCACATTTAACTAAAACTCATGGTAAAACATACTTTGTTGAACAAGAACAGAAACAAACTCTTAATTCCCGAACGACATTTTGAAATTGAATGTATTATTGAATAGAATTGCAACTCCTGCCTTGGCGCCCATACAGCAACTAAAAAAGGATTTGTATCCCCATTCTGCCGACCACATAGTGGACGTGCTCTCGCAGCAATGGACTTGTAGAAAATAAATAGAGCTGTTTTTTGCCCTGAGCCAAGAGAACATTTCCCTTCTTTTTAGCATGTCTCCCAAGCCTCTTACATTAAGAGAACATATTTTAAGCTCCATGTATCCTTAAAGTGTCTAGAAATAAAAATTATTCCTGGGAGCAGCTGAAGTGTCACAACCATGTTCAAGATAATGCGGGTGTTTGAAATTAACGGTTTTCTATAATAATCCTTGAACAAGCTAATTCTGTATATAAATGGGAGCTTCCAAACATTGGAAGCAAATACTGATCTAAAAGCTAACCACAAGACACGCTCATACAGAGCGACTATAACAAGTATAAAGCTTGGACAACCTAACACATAATTACAAAACAAAAAGCTGAGAACAAATATTGACTGCTTACCTACACAGTGCATCAAAGTTTTTGTTTGGGCAGTTTCACACCATTGGTATTAATAGCGTGTTTGATGTTCCGCTCCTTTTGTGGCGGCTAAGGATGTAATTAATTCGTCTTGTTTTTGCAGCTTATCGAGCTTGTGTTTAGTAGAAATTTAAGTGACAAGTATTAGGTGAGAAAAGGCATGCAAAAAAAAAATAACCTGTCCAAAATCTACATATGTAAATTTTAAAATTAAGCGAAAGGCTCGTCTTGAGAAATAAATTTTCCATCAACATATAATCTGTCCGGATATTTCTTACTGAAAAACGCTGTGTGACCCTTCTTCCTTGCATCTTTAAGTTTTTCTCGCTGTTTTTTCCTTAAGTCATAAAGTTCCTTTGGAATATCATCGAAGACGGAGAAATCTTTTCCCTTCAGGTGCGTGCTTCTTCTCTATCAGTGTAGCGCAGAAATCTAGCAATAATTGGTCTAGGACCTTTATCATTTGGCTTACCCAGACGGTGGATCCTTTGGAACTCTATCCTGTCTCTAGCGTTGCTGATCTTCAACTCTTGCTCCAGAAAGTTGTACATGACTTGCTTCGTGTCTTCGGTCATATGCGGCGAACCATCCATATTCGCGTCTCCGGTGTCTTCGGCGACGTTACTTGTATTTTCCTCTATTCCGAAGAACTTTAAATTTTCTCTCCTATTGTAAGTTTCAAAATACAGCAGGTTCATTTTAAGTTTCTCTGCTTCTAGTTTTACAGCCGCCGCATCACGCTTCGCCTCCGCAATATCTCCTTCGTTAAAATCCACCCTTTCTTTGAGCTGACTTATGTCTGTTTCGTTGGCATCAGTTTTTACTTTCAGGTCCGCAACATCTTTTTCAAGGTTGGTTAACGCTTCTTCGATGTTGGCTACTGACGAGCATACACTGTTCAGCCTGCTTTCTATATTATCCAATTTGGACAGTACTAAGTCCATCTTTGTGGCAATCTCTGCCGCCATTGCACGTGGTCAGCCCAACGCTTCATCTTGCCTTTCACTATTATTCTGGCTCAGTGTGGTCTCGCGTCCTTTTTTGTCTTGTGTTGTCATGACGTTGTCATGACGACACGAGAATATGCGATGGGGGGAAGGTGCATTCCAAGGTGCATTCCATGCGCGTTTGCTTTGTGAGGCCGCGGAATCTTCCCGCCATGTCAATATTTTTCGCGCCATGTCAAGATTTGCTTTGTGAGGCCGCCGGATTTTGTGCGTGTTGTGAAAGAACAAATAATTTTTGTTTATAAGTTGGAGTTCAAAAATATTGCTGCATTGAAAGTTTTTTGCTTTTCTGCTGGCTCATTGTATTTGTTTGTCGGTTGGGAGTGTTTATTATAAATGGCTTTTTAGTTGAACAGAATTGAACTTTAATTTAAGGGAAAATCACGATGTAGAATGTAAAGCAGTCAAAGAGATGTACTAAATTTGAGCAGTTTTATTAGATGAAATTTTTGTACATTTTTTAAATGGAATGGTCGAGACAATTAGGAGAGAGTGTTTGATTTACGAACTTGCAGCGAACGCAAATTCTTAGTGGTCCAACTGCAGGCAATATAAATGGAACAGAAATAAGGCCCCTTTTAGCTGGCGACAGTGCCTATTCACTAACGAACTGGCTAGTGAAACCCTACCTACCCGGACAGAGGACGCCTGACTCTGGAGCAGAGAAAGTTTAAAATCTAAAGTTCGGTGCGCTACGATCTGTAGTGGAACGAGCATTTGGTATGTTGAAAGTTCGTTGGAGAATTGGAGACAAAAAACGAGCATCCTAAAAAACTATGATTGCTACGTGAGTTTTGCACAACAATTGTATGTATCGTTTCAATAACAGAAGATAAACGATTAGATAAAGACAATTATTTTGATGCTAAATCTTTAAAAATGTCAACTATGGCCGTTTGTTTGTTCCATTTGCCTGCTCTGGGCGTCACGGAACATTTCAGCTGATCGTTCAAATCTTGCGTTGTCCTGTTCCATACTCTTTTCACATACTTCAATAAAAGAACTCTGCATGCCAGTCTGGAGTCGTACTTTCTCGCCTTTCTTTACTCAGGATGTTGAAATAGGGGAAGCCTTCTTTAATTTTCTGAATTCCATCTTCTCCAGTCGAGCGAGATCGCTGCTTGAACTGCTTGAACTCGTACTCTAGATTCTGCTGCCGTTTCTTCACCTGCTGTAGCATTCTCTGGCTTTCTGGACACCTTTCTTTATACGAAGAATAGATATCGTTCCAGATTTTTATTTTTTTCTTTGTGAAACTCCCCACAGCTTACTGAATTTGGGGGCCCACGTTTCAAGAAGTTCGTGCGTTTCTTTCTCAGTCCTAACGCGAGGTTTTTTCGTTTTGTGTTTGCCGTAGCAAGTACTTCGACATCACTTGCAACTGAAGACTGAGGCGATGGCATGCTTCTTGCCAGTAGAATTGGTGATCATCAAGAAATGTTTATCAGTACGCTGAGATAAAATCATTTTAAGTCAGCTGCGTTAGGGGGCTAAAGAAAGCCTTAAGCTTGACTTATCTTACAAACATCTCAAAAGTTAAAGGGTGACTCTTGGCTAGAAAACTATATTTCAGTAAAAGCTTCCGAATGTTTCCAAAATTACACAGGAAGCAAAAAATTTGAATTCAGAAGCTTTTTTACCGGTTAATTTTAACGTTAAACTTCGTATTTTACCGCTTTTGTGACATTTCGCCATGGATGCTTCGATTATGATCACGAGATGTGATACGTCACAGGTGTGGAACCGCAACAAGTCACGAACATGGCTGACTCAAATTCTTGCAGTGAGAGCTCAACTTCTGCTAGCGACTCCACTGATTTTTAGAGAGCTATAGGAGGGGATATGTCAGGGGATGATTAAGAACCTTCTATGGTATTTCAACCCTGGCGTTTTGAGCTTCCAGGGAAAAACAGCGAGACAGAGAAAGGGAGTAAAATATCGAACCTTCTCACCGCCGACGGCGACGAATGGCGAGTGAATTGAAGTCCTAAATGTACAGTTTCTTTCTCTATTACCTCGGCCAGTTGATTGTGAGCTAAGTCAAACCTGAAAAGCCTTGTTATTATTTGCATGTACGCAAGAAGCTTAATTAAACATGCTTTTATACAACCAAACTGTTTGCTGCATTTTGTTGTTTATATTCGGTCTTCAAATATTTTTGCTCATGTTTATCACAATAGGTTTTGAGCTTCAGCCTAATGTACACTATCTATCTTGTGCGTTTGAAAGCTTGCAAATACAGAAACGCAAGTTAAATTCTTTGTCTTCTTTGTGTTACCGATTTTTCTAAATTCTGCTCGAAAACGAAGAATTCTGCCGGCAAAATGCCAGCTACCGAAACTAGACTATAATGCTCGAAATTCTGCGGCAGATTTTTATCTAGAACATACTCAGGCTTGCAGTTAAATGTGGACAAAACTCTGCTGGGTCTCTTCACTTCTTTTGTTGGGAGAAGGAAGCTTGCGCTTTCTGTAGTTGAAACAACTTGCCTCGAGGAAACTTTGTTCAAGGTTGTTCGTGCTTGTATGCGTAAAACTGTAGAATGATTTTGTAAACTGATTACTGCCACCGGGACTATTACACGACCCTGTAGTGCGTGATTTTATATTTATCGTTATAATTAAGTTGTCATGTTTTTATTTTGCAATTTTCTTTTCTTTTTGCGAAAAGCACCCCCACGAAAATCGAAAATTGTGCTGTGTTTGGCTCCTTACTACTTTCGCATTTGCTTGTGTTTTTATTCATGGTTTGCATTTGAAATGGTCGTTGCGCTCTTCGTGTCTTACAACTTTTGGCATGTTTTCCTTTAGTTATCTCGTCAACTGACATCTGCTCGAATCTGCACACGAAACTGTTTCGTGGTCAGGCTAGGGAGGGTGAAGGGAAAGAGCGTGACACTTTTTCATACCCAGGTTTCATGCTACAACCCAGGTTGCCTAATTTACAACAATTGTTTCTCAAAAGGAATCACAGAATAAGTACTTCACACAACACTTCTTCTCTTAGTTATCCGGATATTGTTTTATATTTGATTCCCCATTTCTTCGTATAATTTTATATCCCGCGAGAGCGCCTCTGGGGGTAGTGGCTTCTTATTGCGCAATACTGACCTGCACGCAAATCACGCGCGCCTTTCGAAGGCATACTTCAAAGAAACACTACATTTGCCAGGGCTCGACACTAACTTTTCAACTTACTAGCCTAGTGGCTGGTGACAACTTAGATGTTACTAGCCAAAAATTTTTTTTACTAGCCAAGCGGTGATGTCTCCAGTTAAATATCCTCTTATATCCATTATGCCCGGGATTATGGGATTTTAAGAAAAACCGACAGTGTTCACATCTGAAACCGCTTGACACAGTCAGCACAGCTTGTGTGACGCTTGACTGGTTTAAACGCAGCGAACGAATTTATCATCTCAATGAATTGCGCCGGTTTTAATTTGGTTCAATGGCCTTGTGTTTTCCTTACATCAAATCTCTCAGGCCGACAGCTCACAAAGGAAAATCCAGAGATTTTCCCGTAAAGACTTTCAGGACTCTGTTTTACTGTGAGACTTCCTTGGAAAAATATCGAGACACCAAGATGTCATTGTAAACACTGTCGAGACTTCTTTACAAACAGGCGCCGGTGTAGAAACGTTTCAAAAGCAAAACAACTACCTGAACAATACTGCAAACTGTTGTTGGTGAAATTTGAATGCTAAAAACGGCTGATTTAAATTTGGAAGGATATAAATCTTTCTCTAATTATTTTTGTAGTGGCAAGTTTTCTCAGTATGCATATGATGACAGATCACCGATGTGTTGTTACGCAAAATGAAATGTAATCCTTTTATAGTTCCGCACGATGTTGCGTATGATTTAATCAGGAAAAGCTCGTGTTTTGTTCTTCTAATTTCGAAACAAAAAAGAACATCGATGTGTGCTTTCAGAAAATGCTGTCTTCGTTGTCAAATGCCACGCAACGAAAAGTAAACAGTCTTAAATTTGCATACGTGCTGAACAGCACGTGCCCAGTAACATGATATGTCAACAAGAAATTCCGAGAAAGTGTTTGCGTATGGCTTCCTTGTGAATGACAGAAACTAGTTCGGCCAATTTCATTTTGTTTACTAGCCAAAGTGGCTAGTGGAAATCGAAAACCTACTAGCCAAAACTGAATTTCTACTAGTCTGTGGCTAGTTGGCTACCGTTAGTGTCGAGCCCTGATTTGCTGGTGGGAATTGCTTTCTATTTTGCCAATTAACAGCAGGAGAAATCTGAGGGTGCATGGCTTCAAATTTCTCAACAACAGAATCAAAATATATCGGTCTGTTTCCGAACGCGTGGATTTTGCTTACATATAGGACATATAGAGGCTCAGTATTCCTGCTCACAAATGAAGAGATTTCTTACAAATTATGGGCGTCAGCACTCGCAGACCCTTTTCAATTTACCATCTACTCCAGACAAAAGGCATCTTTATCACGATATGGTGTAAGAGAGGATGCATCGTATTATAAAGCTATGTACATTTGCTGACCTTAGAAGGCCGATCAATCTGACGGATTTGTTTCGTTTCACAAACACATGATTTACTCTTTTTAAGTTTATTTCCTTTCATATTTAAGCACTGAAGCACTACCTTTTTTAATCTTGGACATCATTGAACAGCGGGTCTTTCTCTCCTTGTCATTCTCATTTATGAAGAGAAGCTTGGTGTGTTTTCCTCTTATCAGAAGCAAAAGCAAATCTGCCTTCCACACCTGTTTGGGGAGTGGGGATGGCGCAGTGGTGAGAGCACTCGCCTCCCACCAATGTGGCCTGGGTTCGATTCCCGGACCCGGCGTCATATGTGGGTTGAGTTTGTTGTTGGTTCTCGTCCTCGCTCCGAGGGTTTTTCTCCGGGTTCTCCGGTTTTCCTCCCGCCGCAAAAATGAGCACTGCTAAATTCCAATTCGATTGGGAACAGTCCTACGTCTTATACATGAGCCTCTGGCTCAGACATTGAGGGTAGCCTCGTCCCACGTATGGATATTAAAATTGTATTTACATTTATTTACATTTTACCTGTGACGTAGCATCACGTGACGTACCAAAATCCGAACGTTTTCAAAATGGCCGCCAAATTGGCGTAAAAGAAAATTCGTAGTAAACTCATTTTCATTCTTTAAAATTTTGCCTTCTAAAGATTCCTGTTGCTATAAACAACTTATAGAAAAAATAAAAAAATCGGGGTAAATTTCCCAAGAGTGTCCCTTTAACAAGGTCAAAGACAGACCTCATGCTAAGTAGCCCAGGCCCCGGTTGTTCGAAAGCCGATTAGCGCTAACCCACGATGAAATCGGCCTAATCCAGGGAATAAATTCATCCTTCGATTAAATTCTGTTCCTCAAAGCTCGATTAGCACTATCCGAGGGATAAACTAAGGGTTAAATTTAACACACCTAGCGAGGTGGATTAACTCACTAATCGGGGAAAAATTTGCAAAACAAACAAAATGGCCGACTTACTCTTTGGTGGTTTTGCTTTAATGCCAGGTCCAGTGAGGAAAGAAAAGCAATTTAGGATACCTGACGACTTTTCCAAAACACATTTTAGTTTTCTCTCGAGGACGTGTGCAGTTCCGCGTCCGGTTTTCCCGCGGTTTTTTTTACCTCTGTCCGGAGATCGCAAAATTATACACAAGCACGAAGCAAAGAATTTCAGCATTTTCCTCAGAGGTAGAAATCGCCCCTCACTAACCGCTGTAATGTAAAATGCAACATCAGTGGTGGAATTAAAGGCTTTTTTCGGCCTAAAAATGGCGAGTATTCATTTGATTTTACGGACAGAATCTGGTAAAAGTTTAGTTTACTGTCAAACTTGTTTGTTGTTCATTCGGCTGAACTAACAAGCCATCAATCTACGCTTTCAGTTTATTCTTCTTGCATAGTTTAATACTTTAGTGCCTTTCTTCTGTTCTAATACTTTCCCCTAACCAAACTTTGTTTTGTTTCATTCATGCAATTGCGATTCTCACTTTATTTGCCCGTCGCCGTTATATTTATTCACAGTAGTTCGTACTAGTTCCATGTAAGAGAGATCTACAAACTTTTACTGAACTCATGTAAAAGTTTCAGCGAGGATTGAAGACATTTCGGTTTCGTGAACTTCTCAGTTTAGAGAAACAATTCTTAATTTATAAAATACAAACGACTAAGGCTGAAAATTAGACCGGTTAGCATTTTTATTTATTTCCGGCCGTTGCACGGGCCTACTTGCATGATTATGCAAAATTTTCACAGGATACATTGAAATTATTTTTGGTCAAAAGTCTAATTTTTATCTTGGCTTTTTCTGTTGCTTCTTATTGATACCCGAACACAGGAAATTTCGTTAAGGAAATTGGGCTTTATTTCTTTTTCTCATTTTATTTTATATTTCTACAATAATTTCCGTTGAATTTCGTATTTTGTAGGAGCCGTCATTTTTTATCCCTTCCCTTCCCTCCCCTCGCGCTCCACCGTTTCTCCCTCCAGTAACCGGTTTTACCGGTTTAATCTGAGTTTAACCGACGGATAGTTAATCGTATGTTAAATCTGCTTTCTGGGACACCATTTTATCTCCCGATTAGTTATCCTGAGAATAGGAAATTAATTTTAATCGCGGAATAACCTCTAATCGTGGGTTATTTTAATCGGCTTTCGAACAACCGGGGCCAGATAAGAAGATGTGGCGATATTCGGCCGGGATGGGAGCTGAAAACAGGAGCGGTAAGCAGGAATTTCAAGAAATAGCCAGAGCGTGATTTTGTGTTTTTATGCAGTCGCGATGCAAGAATCTTTACGGAAAGTATTTTCATAAGTGCATAAAATGTAATTAAGACGGAATCCACCTGGACGTCGAGTAATATTTATTTAAGTTGGACAAAAATCGAGTACCAGAATAATTTAAATCCTATTGCGTTATTTTCTACCCTAAATAAAAGGTAAAGATGTAAGTAATAATCCCTGATAACACCGACAACAACTTCTTATCAGAGTCTCAGAAAATGAATTTCAAAGTTCACAAGCTATAGGCAAATTCTCACGTGCAGCCATTTTGTAAAATCGTCTTTAAGCGATTCAGTGGAATTCAGTGAAATTTCAAAATTTGTTTTCGGTGTTTGGTGTTGTTAGAAAAGATTTCTTTTGATAAGATATTTGAAGCAGTAACACAAAAGTTTGCAATAAGGTGTTAATAATTTTGGTACAACAATTTCTTATCAGAGCCTGAGAAAATGAAATTCAAAGTTCACAAGCTATAGGCAAAAGCTCACGTCTTTTAAGCGATTTAGTGGAATTCAGTGGAACTTCGAAATCGGTTTTCGATGTTTGGTGTTGTTAGAAAAGATTTCTTTTGATAAGATATTTGAAGCAGTAACACAAAAGCTTGCAATAAGGTGTAAATAATTTTGGTACATAATTTTGTCCAATAACTACTCGAAGTCCTGGCGGATTCCGTCTTAACAAAATTTGACTGGAACAAATTGCTTGATCTGTTTCAAGTACGGAATAGGTTAATAGTGAAGTGTGTCAAATTTATATAGTTGCGGTTACACATCGTCCTTTTAACATATCATGGTTAAAGGGCTCTTTACCTCGGGAAACTCACAAATAGAGAGGACGTTTTTTTGGTAAATATCATAAATAATATGTGCTCTGTCATTTTGTTTTTCCACGTGCTTTGTAGTTTTGTTTTCCCAGGTGTTTTGTCATTTTCATGGCCTGTTCGCCATTTTTATTTCCCGCTTATGAAAAAAAAAGACTAAAAATTATCTCAGCAAAATGTTCCCCCAAGATAAATTTATGGCGGTGTGAAAAAGAACAAAAGAATCGCCCATGAAAGTTACCGAGGCAAATGGGTAGGTTTTCCAAGTACCCCAAGATAAAATGACCAATCGCGAGGCAAACCTCAAAGATAAGCAAATAAAATAAACAGAGAATCGGAAGAGAAATTTGAAATTAAATATGATGGCGTGAGGTTTAGATTTCCTGAGGTCAACTTTACGTGTTCAAGGCAGCAAAAACGTGGTCTTTCTTAGAATCATGGCTTGATGGCTTGCTAATTTGTAAGTAAATGCCATTTTTTTTTTGGAAATTTGGCGTTTAAATACAACACTAGTCAAGGAAGATCTATAGTGCGTTTTCTTATATGTATTTCGATTTCATCTCAAGATTTACAAAAATCCAACAAAGAGATTTATATAAACGGAGTCTTCGCCTTCTATTTCTTCGCTGTCTGAAAAACTGACATAACAAAGCAGTAGAGGACTGTCGAAAGAGTATAAATAATAAAAGCGAGATGATGCTAAGCAAGCACCCTCGAATTACCTATTTTCGCATTTCGCGCCGAAAACAGTATGAAAAATTGACCTTGGTAAAGTGTTAAGTGTGTGACTGCAAACACCTCGGTAACGTATTCCTGCGGTGAGTTTACCTTGGTGCTATTTACCTTGGGAATGCTATTTGCCTGGGTATGTGTAAAACGTTCGTTACAAACATATCGGCATTTCTATTTTCAGCGTTTTCGTCACAAGAAACATGTACGAAATACTCTATTTTCTGATATTGTTCTTTGATCGTTAAAAACGGGCAATAAATAACAAAAGAAATGGAAAACAACGCAAAACGCTGGCGTAAGGAGGTGAAGTGGGGGACGAGTACTTCGAGTAACGCTCAATTCCTCTTGCGTTCAGTTTGCGTCGGAAATAGAGAGGACGGACGTTTTTTTGGTAAAAATCATAAATAATATGTGTTCTGTCATTTTGTTTTCCCGCCTGTTCGCCATTTTTATTTCCCACGTATGGAAAAAGAAGACAATATTGTCCCAGCAAAATGTTCCCCCGTCTCTGCTTTCCCTATCCCTGTGTATGGTAAATTTTCTAAGAGCACCTATTTTTTTAGTGGCGCGAAAGTCTTTAATGAACTCCCTGTAAATATTGCAAGCGTAAATAACATACAAGCTTTTTGCGGCGTAGCAAAACATTTACTTTTATAATAACTATTTAGTCAAGTATATTTTAATCTCTTTTTGACCGACACGAGACAGCCCAAAGGGCCTTTGATTCTTCAGGTATGTTGGCATAAACGTCTGCCGATGGTGACCGAACCTTTCTCTTAAATATAATTCAGTCAACTTTATAAGTGCCTCCGAAAACTTCATAGGTGTGTGAAGTTTTCACTTCATAGACTGCTCATAGCATCAGTCAACTTCATATGCATTTCATAAGTGCCTCCGAAAACTTCATAGGTATGTGAAGTTTTCACTTCATAGACTGCTCATAGCATCAGTCAACTTCATATGCATTTCATAAGTGCCTCCGAAAACTTCATAGGTATGTGAAGTTTTCACTTCATAGACTGCTCATAGCATCAGTCAACTTCATATGCATTTCATAAGTTCCTCAGAAAACTTCATAGGTTGAGAAGTTTTCAGATAAAATACTTCATAGACTGTTCATAACATCAGTCAACTTCATATGCATTTCATAAGTGCCTCAGAAAACTTCATAGGTTGAGAAGTTTTCAGATAAAATACTTCATAGACTGTTCATGACATCAGTCAACTTCATATGCATTTCATAAGTGCCTGAGAAAACTTCATAGCACTGTTCTTCATACTGAGTATTTCATAGCATGTTCATAGGGCTATGAAGTTTTGAATTTCAAAGGTTCATAGCCTGTTTCATAGCATTGATCAACTTCATAGTATCTTCATAACTATTTCATAGACAATCCAGGTGCAGGGGGCAGTTTCTCTGAGATAGCTTGTGCTGTTGTTGGTGGTGTAATGTTTGAAATCAATAAGGTTTCAGCTACTGAGGGCGTTGTTTCCCACTTGAAATCTGTGCTGAGTTGTTGCTGGCTGTTTAGGTTGAGATCATGAGGTTGTATTAAAAGTGAGAAGCGCTTGGGCCAATGAACAAAGTGATGATTTGAAGATGATCAAAGTGGACTTGAATGAGGAATTAGCAGAAACAAAGCAAGACGTGAACATGATAGCTTGATTGAACATTTTATTTTAATCATTAACCTTCACTGTATCTATTCCCACACTATTGCAAGACGGAAGCAAAGCTTTGAAAGAAAAAGAATAAAACTGAACTGGAATTTCCAGAAGGGGTGGGGTGGTATAAGGTCCAATTGAAAAAAAAAACAACCTTCTTTGGGTGTGATATGGATATTTTTTAAACAACACAAGATAATGTAAAATGTGTTATTATAACATTGCTGTTTTTTGCTTTTAACTGTGGTTCAATTTATATTTTCCTTTGTTCTTGGTTATATGTTTGAAATTGGAACTAAGCAAAATAATAATCATAATCATAATCATAATCAGTATTATTTTCATTGTTAATATTGAACCAAGGGTAAAATTAAACCACAACATGCATATTTTACAAACATGCCCAATGTTAAAGAGGGGTGTGAATTGCAACATTTTGTTATTTTTTAGCTCCAAGCAAAGCCCCTGGTAGCTTTGCTGTGACTGCACTGTCCTCCACAAGTTTAAGAGCAACATGGCAGTTACCACCAGCAGATTCCAGACATGGAATTATCACAGGATTTAAACTTCTATATAGAAGAAAGAGCTCTGCTGCAGATTCACTAACTATTTTAACCATTGAAAATAATTCAACTTTAACAAGAGATGTCACAGGACTGCATAAATACACAGAATATGAATTCCAAGTGTTAGCTTTCTCTTATGTTGGGAATGGAGTAAAAAGCTCTGTTCAGTCAGTGACGACAGATGAAGATGGTAAGATGTAAAAGATAACTACATGTATGAAAACCTCTAACAAACAAAAACCCCTTTAAAAGCAGGTAATTTAGTAATAAATAGTTATTAACATGCTGTGGTTTACTGAATCTATGTTTGGTGTAAACATTAATTTTTTAAAGTAGTTTGATATTTATTTTTCTTTGTTTGAGATAATGATTTAATGAATGTCAATGAAAAGTAAAAGGAAAGATAATTTTAATCCACAACAACTTCATGTCAAATTTTTCCTTTTTGTTTTGCCCAGATTTGCTTTAATTGTGTGCTACAAATGATTGTAAAATATTGCCCTGAACTTTTTGCTCATGCACTTTATTGTGGACGTAAAACCCAAGGGAAAGGACAAATTTTTCCCCCACAAGGGTAGTCATGTTTTGTCAAATCCTTTTTTAAAAAGGGAAATAAGACAGAAGACAAGTATTTATTTAACATTATTAAATTGCTCAATTGCAGTTCCATCACAACCTCCTAACAGATTCTCTCTCACTGCAAAAACCTCCACCATTATTGCAGCATCTTGGGAGTTACCACCATCAGAATCCAGGAATGGAATTATCAAAGGTTTTAAACTGTACTACAAAAAGAAAGGTTCTTCAGGGCCAACAACCATGGAAGTTGCTAATGGTGAATCAACTCGGACAAAAGATGTTGCTGGGCTTGCTAAATACACAGAATATGAATTTCAGGTGTTGGCCTTCACATCTGTTGGTGATGGACCAAACAGTTCTGTAAAAGTTGAGAGAACAAAGGAAGATGGTATGAAATAGATTTTAATGATAAGAAAATTTAAAGATTAGCATTACTTAACATGCATAAGTTATGACATATGGTACTCATGCATCAGGGATATTGGGGGATGATTGAATTACTTCAAGATTGTCATTTTAATTGCCAATCGAACTTTTCTTTCATCAGAAAGAAGCTGTTATGAAAATGAATTGAAAACAAAACTTATAAGGGTGGCTAATTCAAAGGGGCTTTATTTATAGGATTATACTGACAACTGTTTTGGGACTTAAATAACTGGCCATTTAATAGGGGGGTGGCTGCTTAATAGGAGTTTGATGTCGCTGTATATGAAAATAAAGAAACAGAGCCCCAAAATAGGTGAAGACAGAAGCTCCATGAGTTTTATCATATTTATTGAGTTTCTGCTGCATGTTTCAACCAAATAGTTTGCATTTAGGTTGAATTGCCGCTGGGTAGATAATAAAGTATGGGGTCCAGGGGGAACTTTTAGAAACTCAGGAATGCTGTTTTTGGCATTCCCCCAGGATTTTTGCACTATTTGATCTATTGAATAATAATATTTTCAGTAACCATGGTACAGGATGAGTGTGTACCATTTGAAAACTTTCTAGTTGAAAGAACTGTTCCATTTCATTTCCCAGTGGAACAGTGGTGTATTTCATTGAGGAGCATGGTAATAGTGCATCAGGTCGGAGCAGCTTATCCTGGTTTCAGTAGCATGAAGCAACTAGGAGTATTTCTACTCCTCCTTGGATGGGATGCTAGTCCATCACAGGGTTAACCCCTTAGCATTATATTTGCCGATACCCATAAATTATGCAACTGGGTGGAGAGAAGCACTGTGAGTGTAAAGTAATATACCAAACACGAGGGAGAGTGTTTCAGCACATTTCCAAACATCGAGAAGAGCATTGAAAATACAACCCATAGCAGAGTATAATTATTTGATGAACTTCGAGGTGTTTTGCCATGTGATGAAACACTCTTACGAGTATTTGATATATCTTCTCAATCGAAACTAAAACTACGGAGAAAGCAGAGAAATAAAATCTTAAAAATCTATGCTAATTAAGAACAGATTTCAAACCACCATCACAGTTCTGATTTCCTTTGTGTTAACCAGATGAATTATTAATGAGAAGTGTCTTGCACAACCTGAACCACTCGACCTAGAATCCAGACATTAACCATAAGGCCACTGCACCTCCCACAAAATCAAAAATTAATGGTTCAGTGATATTTTGAGCATTTTGGTAAAAATGAGAAAAGAGGAATACCTCTGGATGTAGTTGATCAGTAAAAGACAAAAAGTATCGAAAACACAGTATGTTCACTTCGTTCTGGCATTAGAATATGCAGTCAAATCATAATCTCTTGCGTACAGTGTACTTCGGATGCTGACAGGCCATTTTGCATCCAGACACAAGAAATGGAAATACATCTGAAAACAACTACAGGGATATCATAATGTAACATATACTTGCAATGCATATAAAATTATCTGAGTTTTACTACATATCTGTCAGTGCAAATTATTCACTACAAACAATTGACAACTGATTTTATTACTCTTGTGGGCAATACAGAATAGGTATGCTACATTTGTTATTGTACTTGTAGTGTACTTGTTAAATACGTTCTTACAACTTATTAGTTCCATTTTCCATCCAAAACCAATTAATGTATGCAAACACTGTGGAAATGAAAGGGAAAAACGTACGATGTGAATGTTATCAACAACATTATAACATTACATCAGATATCTATCAGAGGAGGCACAAATATCAGCAGTCTTTTTAGAGTTGACAATTTCTCTCCGGTACAACAAAGTTTTAACGACACCTAGAATCACTGTGTAGATATAATAATAAAAAGATCCATACATACACGTATCATGAAATGCTGAAATACTTTTCATTCTGTGAGCCAGAAATGATTATGAAATGTGCTGACATTTTATTATGACAATGTATGTTTGTTGTTACTTCATTGAAAATGTCATTGACCAGGGATCAAATCAATTAAACAGTGGTGAAACAAATGGAGCATGTACTAACGACTAATTATGATTGCATCGAAAACTTGAGAAAAGGTTGTGGGTTCTCAACTGAGCCAACAACGGTATGTATATATTTGTCAGTGAGTAATGCTGTATGTTCCTGTTAGTATTTTAACTAGTTTTATTTCATACTTACCACAAACAATGGTAATTCTTAGTGTGAAACAAAATAACTTTCCAAACGTTTCAGTGAATTTAGTTTTGTGGACGGCCGCCAGGAAGGCTTTGTTGTGCACGATCAAACAAAAAATTTGGGCAACAAGACGTCTTCTTTTTAAGAAAACCTCCCGGAATAACTGGATGCACGTTTTAAAAGTTATGGCATACCTTACAAGCAAAATTAGCAAACTTCATGGCTGAATACGCCATTTCCTAGTTACTGTTTGCCTGTGTTTCAAAATGAGTCTACGTGCGAAACCATTCATATGAACGGTTTTGCACCTAGACTCATTTGGAAACAGAGGCAAAGGGGAACTCGGTAATGGCCTATTGCCAAGAAAACCAACTAACCTGATCGCATGCTCCAAACAGCTAGGCCAAACACGGCTGCAAACAACATGGCCGATAACACTAGCCATCGCTTAGAACGTTAACACTGCATATCAGTTGTGTGACCTTACAACTGAAATCAATGACAATGCGAAACAACGCTTGGCCTTATTCGGATCCCAGGGGAACTACAAACTTTTACAAAGCAAATACTGCCTTTAAAAGTTTGCCTCCTTAGTTGTTTAAACATAAAAATTGTGCAGTAGGAGCCTTAATTCTAAAGCTTCTGTAAGCTTCTTGGTTTACACATGATTAATGTAATGCAACAACAAATAAATATTAGCTTTCCAACTTTGCTTCGTGGCATTGAAATAATGCATGGAATGAGTAGAAACATCTCACATTTTTTTTTACTCCACAATACTGTTTTAACAGATTCTCTGTGGTTTGCTTATGCCTGTAAATCGAGTGAAGTGAGCATTTTGAGAAAAGGAAATGTTGGATAATAAATCTAGTATTAGACATTTTAGTGTGAAGTATTGCTTCACATTTTTACTCATCATTTGTATTTTGACTCACCCTTCAGGCTCACCAAAATACTGCAAGAGTCATAAAAATATAAAGCAACACTATACACTAAAATGTCTAGTAAAATATTTATTGAATTTTGTGCTTGTAGTTCCAACAAAAGCTCCAACTGGCCTCACTGTGACGGCGACTTCTTCTACCAGCATTACAGCATCCTGGCAGTTACCACCAGTAGACTCCAGAAATGGAATCATCAGAGGATTTAAACTGTTTTACCAAAGAAAGGGCTCCGCAGACTCACCAACTATATTAGATATTAAAAAGAATTCAACTTTAACCAAAAATGTCACTGGACTGCATAAATACACAGAATATGAATTTCAGGTGTTGGCTTACACTGTTGGTGATGGAACCAAGAGTAGTAAAGTGCTTAAGACAACACTGGAAGATGGTGAGAGATTAAGTAGTTTTTTAACTTAAATATTTATTATTACCAAAAGCGGTATACTCTGTTTCTATGCAAATTCGTCCATAGTGTCGCAAAAGCCAAAGCTTTATATAACACTTGAAGGCGCGAGGGCAAGACTAACACATTAAGTTTTTGGCTAAATCGAGCATTGTCCAAAACAACTCCAAACTTCGCATGCAAGTTTGTTTACGTGTGCTAAACACTGCCAACGTAAACAAACTTGCATGGGAAGTTTGGAGTTGTTTTTGACAAAGTTCAATTTAGCCAAAACTTGATGTGTTACTCTTGCCACCATTTCCCTCTCGTTTTTTTTTTTTTTGCGTTGAAAAATAGGGGGGCTTAATATATGTTTTAAGGTACTTCACTGTTCTTTGTTATGGTCTGCTATCCATTTTTACTCATACAGTTTGTATGTTTATATTTAATGTATGTGGCACATTGACTTTTACTTTCAGTATTTAAATTCTCAAAATAAAATTACGTACGTGTTTATTTAAAAGCATATTTATAATAACAGTAAGTTTTAAAATTGCAGTTCCTTCAAAAGCTCCAACTAGCTTCACTGTGACAGTTACTTCTTCTACCAGCATTACAGCATCCTGGCAGTTGCCACCAGCAGACTCCAGAAATGGAATTATCAGAGGATTTAAACTGTTGTACCGAATAAAGGGCTCCACAGATTCACAAACTATTTTAAATATTGGAAAGAATTCAACTTTAACCAAAGTTGTCGCTGGATTGCGTAAATACACTGAATATGAATTTCAAGTGTTGGCGGTCACTATAGGCGATGGAACCAAGAGTAAAGAAGTGTTCAAGACAACACTGGAAGATGGTAAATATATTTGTTTGGTCAGCCTTATGCTGTCCTTATGGTACTATTCTTCTTAAAGAGTCTATGCTATAATGCTGTAACTCACTAACATCACGGTTTCTTCCTGTTAAAAAATTCCTGTAGCCTTCATGGCGTAAAGTTAAAACCACAATTTAATTAAATAAGACTTTGAGATGTCACAGTGGTTGAAGTGAAAGAATTCTTGATATGGCAGCAATCATTGGAAGAGGTAACCTTATATCTCTCATAAATTGAAAACTTTTCTTCAGTCATTCGATATCTGTGTCATGAAGATTGGTTTTAATATTACAATCAAAACAACTGCCACTGATGTTTCCATGTTTTCATGCTTTTGTATTCTTCTGAAAACAAGGAAACATCAGTGGTAGTTGTTTCGATTGTAATACTAAAACCAATCTTCATGACACGTTTTAATAAATATAATTTTCGTGACTTTCAATGAATTTGTAGGCCTGGAAAATGAAATTATAAAAGTCATGAAATTTTATAATTTCATTTTCCAGGCCTAAAAAGTCATTGAATTTGAGTGTGACTCGTGGAAAGTCACGAAAAATTATATTTATTAAAAAGTATACATAAAATAAGTTTTTCGCAAAGAAAATGGTAAAAACCTGCCCAAAATGAAAGATGGATTTTATATGACATTTGTTATATATACCACTTGCACAACTGAAACGACTTATCTTGCATTCAATACTAAAAGTACAACATTTACAGTACCTTTACAATACAAACAGATGACAGACATCAACCAAACGCAACGCGCACAGTATCCAGTTGTTGTATAAAAAAACAATACCTACACTACAGCCAAAGCCAGAACTTATATTATTAGTATTATTATTATTACGTAAACCAGGTTTGGATAAAGGATAATTTTTAAGTCACAGTGGACCTTAATTTTTTCTACCATTTGGTTTTGTGGTTGATTGGTAGCCAGATTGTCTCTAGATGTTTACCAGTATTGTGTTTATATTTTGTTAATCTTCTGTATTTTACCCCCAATAGTGCCAGGTTTTGGTCCAGATAATGTTTCGTTCTCTGAAGTGAATGAGACCACTTTTAACATCTCATGGGCACCTCTAATGAGAGAAAAGAGTCATGGCAAGGTTATTTTGTATGATGTCAAGGAAGAATTGTTGTCAAAAGGAAACCGTCAAAAAAGATCCCCCACCAGCAGGACTTTGAATACAACAACAACATTTGTTGTCCTGTATGATTTGCCACTGTGTTCCCGATACGATGTGTCTGTTCGAGCTTACACGAAAGTAGGACCTGGACCCTATAGTCAGCCTATGGAGTTGGAAACAGCAAGTGAGTATAATCAAAGTATTGTTTTTAGACAGTTGTTTAATATTGTAAATCATAGCAAAATAATTCGAATATGACAGTAGTGAAAAAAAAGAAACAGTTGTTTAAACTGAAACATTATTGTTAGAATTTCAAACCATTCATATTTAAGATTTACAGCATGTCAAAAAATGCTTTGTCCAGTTTTGAATAACATTTTAAAATCAGTCTAATGATTTTGTAAGAAATATCAACGCGAGAACATCAAACTACTGCAATTAAAACTAATGCATACGGTTTGGTAGAAACCAATTCTTGTGACCAAATAGATCTAAATTGTGAACTTGAACATATTATGCAAAATGTTACATGATTCATTTTTTATACCATCATATTTCTGAAGAACCAGAAGCACCCTTCGACTTCAAAGCAACAAACGCTGAATCAACACAAGTTACACTGGAATGGAAAGAACCAAGTATTACTACAGAGGAAGGACTCAGTTACACTGTAAGTTTAACAGCAGTATTTTGTTACCATCTTTCTTTATTTATCAGCAGCATTTTGTGTTTCCATTGGGAAAAAATAAAATAAAAAATTATGTATTTTCCTTTGTAAAATATTTGTTTGGTTCAATTTTACCCCTGGTACAATCTGGTAGTAATTTGTGATTTCTTTAAGACATTATTATATATTACCATACACCAGACTTGCAAGAATTTTAAAAATTGCCAAATTGTACTAACGGTGAAATGAACCGCAACATTTATTACAGATACCAAAAAGTGTATGGATATGTCGTCTTGGAAGTGAAAAATCATACCGACAATGAGCCCCCTGCCCTGGCTAGAATATTGTTAGCCTCCCATTGCGGAGCTTATTTGGTATTCGATGTTAAGTATGGTCAAAAACCTGCGATGTGTATAATTTGCAGTGTGCTTGTTATTGTTAAGTTTAGATAGTTTCACCATGCAATGCACTTGTGTAAGCTTAAATTTTTTCATCCTTTATTAAATTTTTCCATCCTTTATTACGTATTACTTAATGCTTAGCGCAAACGTATCTGAAATCAATATTAAACGATTATCATTGACAATCGATATAATCGATAAAAATTGATGAAAATCAATGAAAATTGATCAAAATCAATGAAAATCGATACTCACAACTCTTTTGATCTTCGACTTTCATCGATTTCCGATATGAAGCGATTAATTACAAGTACAATCGATTATTATCGATTACAATCGATTTTATCGATTATTGAATTTCATTGATTGGGCACGCCAGGAGGTTAAGTGTGGTTGTTTTCAGGATTACTTCTTAACCTGTTGTGTTCAACTGTTTAAGGTTAAGTACTCTGGAACAAAGTCTTATGACAAAAAGTTTAAAGATGAAGATACTAAAGAAGCAGGAAAAACAACAGCATATACAGTGGAAAGTCTACTGCCAGGCTCTAAATACACGTTCCAGCTTTATGGAACTTCTGTTTGTGGAAAGAGCATATCCAGATATGCAACAAAGGAAACAAAAGTGGAGGGTGAGTATTTAATAAAGACTTATTAATATAAATATTTTGTTCCTTTTTGTTTTGTCATAAACAGTTAAAATTAATCCTATTTATATTTTGTAATTAAACATTATTTGAAATGCAAGAATCAAAGAAACATCACTCTTATTAAAGACATTACATCACAGGTTATACTCCGAGCTAAATTTTTTAAGTTTGTCCTTCTTAATCTATGTCGATCTTTTCCAATCTTAACTAGCATTGTTTCTTTTTGGTTTAATTTGGTTTATTACCAGTTTCTTCTTTTTTCTATTTTATTAGTAAACTGTTCTTTTGAAATTTCTTTCCATTTGAACGTGTTTAGGTTAGCATAAAAAATGACACGGCCCTTTCCAGTCACAAAAGCTATTTTCAGTAAAATCCCAAATCTGAGAAATAAGATGAAAATTTATACTATATCCAGTTGTATGCAACTGGTGTAATGTTGTTTCTTTCTCTGTTAGCCCCGACTGCTCCAGATGTACTTAACATGACCGATATCACTGTCTCTGAGTCAGTTGCTGGAATTTATCTGTGGCCTGCAGAACAAAGGAATGGTCCAATAAGGTTATTGTTAGGATGTGTAATACTGAAGGGCATAATATATTTCATTTGGAAGTCAATTATCATACATGTGTACTCACTGATATTTTGTACTCACATTTGGAGCTTCCATTTTTTGCATACCTGTGAGTCAAGTGGTATCATCTTGTATATTCTATATATTGTGCAATTAGTTCATGTAGTTGTTTCAGTTTTGGTTCAGAAACCACTGAACAGATTAATATTGTTTTTAATTGCTATTTTAATCACGTACATGATCACTTACATGACTGATTGTTCTTTGCAAAACTTTCATTACGTGTAATTATTGTGGTTTCATTATTTTAATTCATATTTTTTCAAGCCACTTTGATTTATATTTTTCTGTCTAACTGCTAGTCAAAATCATAATGTGGCACAATGTGAAAATTAAAATTAAACTCAAAAATGGGATAAACAAAAAAGAAACTAGCTCAACAAAGACGACACATTGTATTTTAATGTATTCCATAGCATGCTGTACTCTTCTTCCATCCCTTCCCTTCCCTTTCCTTCCCTTCCCTTCCCTTCCCTTCCCTTCCCTTCCCTTCCCTTCCCTTCCCTTTCCTTTCCTTTCCTTCCCTTCCATTCCCTTCCCTTTAATGTTTCATCAGAAAACAATGCTTACATTAAGTTGCCAATTATACTAAAGGATCACTACAAGTTGACAGTTATGTCAGTAAACTCTGGGTTTTGTTAGTTTTTTTGGCCAGAATTGCTGAGTGTGCCATTTAATGTTAGGTATAAAAGCACAATTTTACATAATTATGTAAGTATTCCATGTATGTTATGTGTACAAAACATTTCTTGAATACTGCTTTTTTCCCTTCATTTAAGTGCCTATCAAGTTATAGTCTTAAAAGTTACTGATGGTGCTGAAGACCTTCCAGATGATTATGATTCACAACTGAAAGATAATGCCAACGAAGATAACTTGAACTTTTACATTACTGCTGAGATAGAAAATAGTCCAGTGCGTGAGAAATCTTGGGAATTTACTGTTGGTGATGATAAAAACTATGGAACATATGTAAATAAAGGACTTCAACGAGGGGAAAAGTACATCATCTATCAAAGAGCTGTTACCCGTGGCAAGGACGTAAGTAGAGTAACTCAGCTCCAATGTATTGAACCATTTGCTGTGATATGAGTAGCAGATTCCTGTAATGCAAAATTAATAATACGATATTAGGCCTTATCGGTATCAACTGACTGTACATGGCAGATGGCAGAATAAAGTTAAATCTTAATATGTAAAATGTGACATCCAAACAAAATGTTTGTCTAAAAATAATTGCTTGTTATTTATTTTTAAGTGGATGTGACATATTTTAAGTACAGTGCACAGTTCGGTTCTGTAACATTGCTCCCGAAATTTAGGTCCTCAAAAAATTATTTATTGGCATTACATAGTAAAACACCCGTCAGTAGTCGCATCATGTTAAAACTGTGAGTTTAAAGCGAAAGGTACTATTGTTTAGTCATTTGCATAATCTTTTAACAGGAAATTTTAGAAGGAGAAGCTAGCAAGGTTGCCAAGCTTTCCATTACTCCTGAAGGCAAGAGTTCTTTATTATGCATGTATAACTTACCATAAAATTTAATTCAATATGTTTATATAACACTGAATGTGGTCCTCAATTGAATGTCATAAAACTGAAACGAAATCAGTTACTAGCAATGACCTATCACAGCCAACATAAATGACAAGATGAAACAGTGAGAATTCGAATGAGAAGAACAGGCACCAAAAATGCGTGTGACAAATCTCAACTGGTTTTGGTTATAGCAGAGTAAAGCAACACCAAAGTTATTCTGTATTATTAGACACTCAATTGAGATCTCTTACAGTGTTTACCCTGCTGATCTAAGTAATGAATATTTCATAATTAACAATTATTCCATGAGCACGAGTTGGGAATGAGGTGGTAGAGGAGCGAGGGCCAAGTTGGCTACAACTATCTCGTATCTAGCAAGCATGAGTGGAATTATTGTTTTACTAAAAACACCCAAAGAGTTGCAATATTTGAGCTTGCTGGCTGTTCTCTCTGATGTGTACACCCACCATATTTTTGGTCCATGGTATATGAGCTCATAAACCAATCAAAACTCAGGAATTGCAATATACCCTGGCTCGTTTTCAATGATGGCTTTAAGAAATCGTAATACCTGTTGTATGCAGTACAACTATTTCAATATTCTATTTGAGGATGGATTCCAACGATTAAGAGGGAGTCTCTCTAATTTTCAACCGGTCGGTTCCGGATCGAAAAATCAAATCACCTGATTTTTTGTGTGGTGAAAGGCCTTCATGCCGAAGTACCAAAACCACAATCTTTTTGTTTCTTGGCTTAAGGTTTTTTCCGCTAGATTGTTTACCTTTTTTAAGCGATCGGTGCAAAGCAAGGACAAACTGTACCGCCATAATTTTTACATAGCAAGAAAGATCTACTTCTATTTTATGAGCTGTAGGAGTTTCAAGCAATTTGAAGTTAATCTATAGGCATTCTATGATATTACTCACCCCTACGTTAGGAGGCTCAAGGGACAACCCGAAAATTGGTCATTTTGTGGACCTCTTTTCTCAGCTGGCGGATAAAATCAAAACATGGCAGTTACATCAATGTAAAGTCTTAACCTTTTCCTACACGAATATGTAAAAAAATATTGTCTATGACGCCTTTCCTGTAAATGTCGAGGGGATAATTTTTCCTAATTTTGAGAAATTATCAAAAACAACACTACATCGCTAATTGTTTAAAATTTGAATACCTTGGACCAATACCGGTCTTACATCAAAGAAAAGTAAACTAAAACATTAGGGAATAGAAATAAAAAGCCATATTCAATAGTGTTTTCAATTTTTAGTTCGCCGTTTCATTTTATTGCATGTTATTGGGAGGAGAGTGATCATCGGCTCATTAAATATTCACCGAACAGTGAAATTCGATCCAAACCAGAACTGTCAAATTTCATATCGCACTGGCCGTCTTAATTTCATTGAATCTCGTTTCAAATCACATTTGTACACAAAACGAATATCCTGAAAATGCCATTTTGTTGTTGTGTTTAAGTTTAAGCCAAATCTGAGCTTTAAATACGCACTTAGAATACAAACGGAGTTCACTCACGATTTACTCGACCACTGTCAACACTGAATCGAAATTCATTTTCTCTGATTGTTGGACTATAAATTGACTTAGTTTACCTGAGTTCCAAAAGGCTTTTCCCCTTTTTCTTTTGACTTTTTCTGTTGGTGGTGCATTTAAATGACCGGTACAATTAGGAGCTTTGATTCATTCAACGAGCTGCCAGTCCGGTTCTGGCCCTATCTGTCACGCAACGCTAAGGGGTGAAACAAGACCACTCTTGCATGCAGTTGAAGCTCATTGAGAATATCAGTTTTCATCATCGTTTAAAATGTTGCCTCGAATCCTTAGAACAAAGCTGTCTAGAAAATATTGTAGAACTGCACAGGACAGAAAAACACTACTTTTTGCTTGTTTTATTTGTAATTATTCGGTGCAGTCAGAGCTATGAATGTACTGCGGAAATTTGGATGTAGTGTGCATTTGGAACAAGGATTGCATATCATAAGGGACAAATATAAAGAGGGTATAGAAAGTTTGAGAAGTCTGAAGAGATGAGTGGTGGTGGAGTGTGCTTCTAGTGTAGTATGTTGCAAGTTTTGTGAGATAGATATTCAACACCTTGGGTTTAATCCAGAATAGCCAGCCATATTTGCAAGAGATGAAAATGTTGCTTAGACAGTCTTGAAGTCATACTAATGCTCTATCCGTTGGTTGATGCTATGTGTAATATATGTGTATACTATGACTGACATAACTATTATTTTAACTGTGTTTAAGGGACCGGTCATTATTTATCGTCTGGAGCGGGGAGGGGGGGGGGGGGGGGGGGGGCGTGGTGAGGGGGATTTTTGTTGCTACACCGTAGCATTCACCTGATCTCCCCATAAAGTATATAGCATTTGAATGATCCCCCCTCATTGGAAGCTTTCATGATCCCCGCCCCCTCCTTTCCAAGCCACCACAAAATATCAAGTTCATTGCAAGTGCGGATGGCAGTAAACTGTCAAGGACGCCTTGATTTGCGCAGCCGATTTGTTATCATTCACTGACAGCAATCGAAAGGTTCTATATCATGATGTAGAGAACACCATACTAAAAAACTGTTCGCAAGTGATGAGCTGGAATATTTTCAGAAAGCTCAAGAGCGAGTAATGGTGCTCTACGAAGAACTGCAGAGAGCCTCAAATAAGTTGACAACATCTCTAATGAATTGAACCTGAAGAGGAAGTTTCTCAGTTTCGCATGGAGAAAGATCAACAATTGTGATTGTTGCTGTTGTTGTTGTTTTCAATAATATTGCACCGTTCGGCCACGTTGAACAAACGTTTCCATTGGCTCTTATTAAAATGCCTCTTTAAAGAATTTGACACATGGAACTTTAACATTTGAAATACAGAACTTAAACAATTTCAAGCCATTGCACAACGATTATTTATGTGATGAAATCGTGCCTGGATAAGAGCACGCAGAAGCCAAAACATAATAATAGCATAAAAGGAGGCGATCAATTGGCACGGTTCAAGTTATTTACGGTGATCCCACCGCCACATGAAATTCTCAGACTTTTTTCTGGTCCCCCCCCCCCCCCCCCCCTCACCCTCTTAATCCCTGTCAATTACGGCTGATCCCCCCTTCGTTCTTCAGAAAACTATGTGGTCCCCTCCAACATCCTCCAGTTTTCGTCTGGATTATTCAATAAGAATTTATTTTGACCTACTCAGTGCGGGATCCAAACTTGGGTACAATTAAGGTGGTGGTATTGAAAAAATAACCGCCAATGCTGTCATAAAATAGCACTGCCTTGGTCCTTCGATCATCAAAAAACCGGTTATTTCATCTACTTATTTGCGTACAAGCTGGTGGCCAAAAACTTAAAAGTTACCTTACTGAAAGATTAAATCGCCTCCTAGCCTGCGTAGCTGGCGGGATTCGCGAGCGAGTACTTTTTTTAGCGGCCGTATGCTTTGGTCTTGGCCGCCAAGCAGCGAGGGGCTTGGTGAGGAGTCAAGTTGAGATCACTCGCGGCTCGGCTGCTCAGCGACGCGGGCTTCACCCGCACGAGAAAAATTCACTGTGCCCACTAATCCCACCAGCTGCGCAGGCTAATCGCCTCCCTCACTATCCCCTCCATGGGATCCGCCAATGCTACCAATTAGCTGCAACTTTAAATCAGGCAGGATCACCCGGGATAAAGCAACAGCTGTTAAATATCGCTTTGTTTTAAAACAAGTCCCACCAAATAGGAACTTTCAAAAATAACCCAATATCTGTATAAATACAAATGCTGTCGGTGAGATATAGATACCCGATTCCATTCCTATTTGCAGGAGTGACCAAGGATACTTACTTGTTTATTTAATTTGTTTCATCAGTACTTATCCAGTGGATAGGGTTATCCACTGTTTGAAAAACTAGGCCCAGACTTATAAGATATATTTACTGGGGGAGGGGATCTCCCTATACAGTATAGTCACTATAGTAAAGTACGTTCTATTTTATAGGACTTGTTTTTGAGTTATTTTTTCAAAAAAATAACTCTTAGTCGGCGCGATGGACCGTGTAGTCAGTGGAGTATGTTTGTATCTCACACCAATCAGGTTTGAGGTACTATAAGAACCAATGAAATTGCACTTTATAAAGGGGAAGTAATCTGACACAGTTGTAAGCGAGCGATTTCATTCGAAGATTTTAGGTTTGTAGGAGTCGGAATCGGTGAGTTGTGAATTAACCCCGGATTTGAAACACTCGCCTGCTTACAACGCACACGCCGCCAGCAAAGACCCAACACTAAATTGTTATTCAAGCGTTCCTTTAGGGCGGGCTAGTTTCGCTGACCGTAGTAGAAATTGCATAAAGCATTTGCACAAAGCAGATTTGAAGAATAATGTTCTCATTGTGATGTTAATACTGTGTCATAAAAATGGCAAGGAGTCTTCTCGGAGTGTGTTGTGGCCTCTTGTTTTAAGTTTGTGACAAGGAAACTTCTTAAATTTAATACTGCTTGAGACTCCGTGTCGCCAACCGAAAACCGCAATTAATTTAATTAGTCTCTTTAGCGTCTTACTCCAGCGATTAGCTGACTCTCGGGCAAGTAGCGTTTATGTTTATACCTTAGACACACCACGTTTAGACATTTAATCGGTATGGGTATTGACTTTAAATTAACTACGATCGATAGCGGCAACAGGCTAGAATAAGAGCATGTCATTACGTGACAGTTTGATAACTAAAATTAATTAGTTCTTGTTCCTGTTTGTTGAATGAAAATTTACATTTACGACAGGAAACAAATACTCCAGGTGTACTACACTTTAAAAGCTTTCCTAAAAATATAGTTTTTGATTTGATTCGTTTGTTACTTCGTTTATTACTTTTCGATTACTCGATAGAGACATGGTGTTCAAGAAAAACGAAAGTGTCATGTTACAAAACTGAGATAAACAAAGGTGTCATGTTACATGCGTTTTAAAAAACAAAGGTATCGTTTTACAGTGTTTGACAAAAACACAAAAGTATCCTGTAACAAACAAAAGTATCGCGTTACGGTTGTAAAAAAGCTATCAACAAAATAAGCGCTAACGGAATAAGCCATTTCGTGACATTTTGACAATTAAATTAGTTCTTGTTTTTTCTAAATGATAAAAATTTACTGTTGAACGAAACAGTTTTGACGTAACAAATTGCACGCAAAAATTATTTTGTCTGCAACATTTTTTTTTTCAAAAAATGCCTCTTAGTCGTAGCAAGGGGCTATGTAGTTAGTGATGCACCATGCACAAATAGCCCAAGCATCCCAACAGGACTAACACCCAGTCTTACCTCAAGCAACCCAATCAATTGAAAAAATAACTCCTGCACGCTTAGCGTGCCTATGTTTATAAGAACGTCGAGGCTGAAAAAGGACAAAAATTAAAAACATCCTTAGAACGTACCCAAGGCTGAAATTTGGCTACAAACAAATTTTATACTTTCCTATTCGTTGTAAGTGACAAATATGTGTATATACTAAATGAAGAATCAAGTCGTGAATCTTTAATCAAATAAGACCTGGAACAAACATTGTATTCACCCATGAACGTGACGTGAACATGTACATATCAGTTTAAATAAAACTATTTTCACAGGGGCGGATCTAGGGGAGGGTGCAGGCGGTGCGGGCAGGCTTTCTAATACAACTGGCATTCTGCAAACAAAAAAAATATCTGCACCCCTCCTTAGAAAAATCCTGGGTCTGCTCCTGTTTAAGGACATTTTAGGCTTAAATCATCGAAAACGTTCGGACAAAAATGAGAAGTTCTCTCCCAGAAGGGATACCTTTTTCAGGCTGCAGCTTTATAAAAAGGTAAGGTTTTTTTATGAGTTGAAGTAGACAAAAGGATAAAATTTAGGTATTTGAAAGGACCATTCAAAAATATCTCGAACACGGCCACCGAAAGGGTAAACATGAATTTAAGTGACATTTTAAGAGGTCCAAAGAAGGGATAGAAGATAGAAGAAGTTGACCCCAACGTAAGAGCGCCTGGCGTACCCCCCGTTTTAAGTATTTTAAGGGGACTGGACCTCATGTGCAAGAAAATTATGAGTACTCCCTAACCCTGGGCAATTTCACCGCTGAGTGTTGCGTGACAGATAGGGTCAGAACCGGACTGGTAGTTCGTTCATTGAATCAAAGCTCCAAATTGCACCGGTCATTTAAATGCATCACCAACAGAAAAAGTCAAAGAAAAAGGGGAAAAGCCTTTTGGAACTCAGGTAAACTAAGTCAATTTATAGTCCAACAATCAGAGAAAATGAATTTCGATTCAGTGTTGACAGTGGTCGAGTAAATCGTGAGTGAACTCCGTTTCTATTCTAAGTGTGTATTCAAAGCTCAGATTTGGCTTAAACTTAAACACAACAACAAAATGGCATTTTCAGGATATTCGTTTTGTGTACAAATGTGATTTGAAACGAGATTCAATGAAATTAAGACGGCCAGTGCGATATGAAATTTGACAGTTCTGGTTTGGATCGAATTTCACTGTTCGGTGAATATTTAATGAGCCGATGATCACTCTCCTCCCAATAAAATGAAACGGCGAACTAAAAATTGAAAACACTATTGAATATGGCTTTTTATTTCTATTCCCTGATGTTTTAGTTTACTTTTCTTTGATGTAAGACCGGTATTGGTCCAAGGTATTCAAATTTTAAACAATTAGCGATTTGGTGTTGTTTTTGATAATTTCTCAAAATTAGGAAAAATTATTCCCTCGACATTTACAGGAAAGGCGTCATAGACAATATTTTTTTACATATTCGTGTAGGGGAAGGTTAAGGCTTTACATTGATGTAACTGCCATGTTTTGATTTTATCCGCCAGCTGAGAAAAGAGGTCCACAAAATGACCAATTTTCGGGTTGTCCCTCGAGCCTCCTAACGTAGGGGTGAGTAATATCATAGAATGCCTATAGATTAACTTCAAATTGCTTGAAACTCCTACAGCTCATAAAATAGAAGTAGATCTTTCTTGCTATGTAAAAATTATGGCGGTACAGTTTGTCCTTGCTTTGCACCGATCGCTTAAAAAAGGTAAACAATCGTCTTGATTTTCGGTCGCGCGCGAGCAAAATTCGGTCAAAATTATTTTTAGCTCTAGCGGAAAAAACCTTAAGCCAAGAACCAAAAAGATTGTGGTTTTGTTACTTTGGCATGAAGGCCTTTCACCACACAAAAAATCAGGCGATTTGATTTTTCGATCGGGAACCGACCGGTCGAAAATTAGAGAGACTCCCTCTTAATTTCTATTCTGCTATGCAGGGGGTGTCAAATATTTATTGCTTTTAATAGGTAAACACGATTTGTGTTGACCTCAGTAAAGTTTAAGTAACAAAAATGAGAATTTCAATTAACATTATTGAGTGTATGTTTTATTTCAAATGAAGATGTAGGAACAACGGAAGAATCCAAGGGTTCTGGTTCTACTAATGCAGTGGTTATTATCGTGCCTGTGGTCCTGTTGCTACTCATTATACCAGCAGTTGTTTTTGCATTGCTTTTCTATCGGAGGTGTGTCATTATCTGTTTATGGACCATATATAGTTAGTTTAGTGTGCTTTGTGATCAGTGAAGGAGAACTCAAGGAAGTACTGTTAAGTCAAGAGTGCGAGTCATCTTTATACTTCCATGCAGTACTACTCTAGCATACACAGTACATTATTTACTGCTGCTGCTGCTCATTGGCAAGAGAGCTTACCTCCCAACAACATGGCCCAGCTAGGTTCGAATCCCAGACCCAGCGTTATATGTGTGTTGAGTTTGCTATTGGTTCTCATCCTAGCTCCAAGGATTTTTCTCTGGGTTCTCTGGTTTTCCTCCCTCCACAAAAACCAACTCTTCTAAATTCCAATTCAATCTGGCTTATTGCATAAATAGTTCATTCCTCTCCAAATGGCCACATGGCAACCCAAGCTTACCCATGCTGGCACTGTATGGCTTTACAATTTTACAAAAACCTAAGTTCGATGGCCAAACTTCTGTGGCCTTTATGAAAATGTATTATCTAATAAGTCACAAATGTATTGCATTCTCCGACTAGCATGTCCAGTGAACCTGTATTTGTAGTTGGTTTGCATGTTTAGGTGGATTTTTCATCACAGCTTCCAGCAAAGTAAATTTATGCTGCAACTTAATTTAAACAGCTAATGATGTATCTCGTGGGATAATGCTGTGATTCTTACATTTAGAACAGGGATTTCAAAATGTTTTGAAGTAGGCGTCAGCAACTGGAAGAGTAGGCGGCTGTGGCAAGTTAGCTTGTGTGTCGTGAGGTGATTGCTATGACCAGAGTAACCAGCGACATAAGTTCAAGTAGCTGGTAGAACTCTGGCAGTCACTGCCCTGTTTTGAAAACCCTGTTAGTATTTAAGAAATAGAAAACATGTATCGTGTTTCTATCGAGTTATAGAAACACAAGTGGAAGTTTGGGAGAACGAGAAAATGCTGTGGGAACACGAGCCGATAGGCGAGTGTTTCCACAGCTTTTCGAGTTTTCCGAAACTTTCACGAGTGTTTCTATAACTCGATAGAAACACGAAAAACATGTTTTCTATTTCTTTTAGAAAGCATCGCGACGAAAAAAAGGAAAACAACTTGTTAACTTTGACTATCAAAATGTAAATTCTCTTTGCTCGCGCCATCATCACGTCAACAGCTCGTGCTAGTTCTGTGTTTCTATCGAGTTATAGAAACACGATTTTTAACCAATCAGTGCGCATATTTTCTTAGGACTGTTTTCTAATACATATATAACGTAGTAGTAGATTTATTATAACTTGCTAAGCCCACACAGGTGCGATGTAGCTTTAGCAATGTATTTTTTTGCAGGTGTGCAAGTGTGTAATTTTCTGTAATGTATGTAATTACATGTGTGAAACTTTTGAATAAAAAAGTAATGATCTTGTGTCATTTTGTAATCAGGAAGAAAAGGCAGTCAGAAACGAAAACTGACAGCAGGATTCCTGTTGAGCTGGATGACTTAAAAAATGATTCACCAGATACCAGTGCAAGTACCTCAAACCTGGTTTATCAGAATGTAGCTGAACTTCACCGACCTGCAAAAGGTATAATTATGTCATGTATTCAGGTAGAAACTAAAAAAAGGAACTTCCACCAAAGGAATTTCAGATTCACATATTTAGTAGGTGCTTTGTAAGTGTGTTTGCTATGGAAAATCCATAATTATAAATGTTTTTATATCAGCTCGTTGTATCGGTGTTCATGGTATGTTGTTCATGGTATGTTATCAGACAAAAGTTAATTGTGTCTGAGTTTGTCAGCAAATTAACTTTGAGTGTAATATTGAAGGAGATCTTGACTTTAAAAAACTGCAGAATTGCTCATGCACGTGGCAAAAATGATGTCATATTACATTCATTGTAAACGTTTTAGTGTTTGAACTCTCGTCACGTTTGTAAACTCACGAAACATGTACCTTATTACATGAAATTTTTGCGACACGTTAATTTTGCAAATTTCGCGATTTAAAAAATATCGCAAAATTTAAGCGACGCGAAAATTAAATGTCGCGAAATTAACATGACGCGAAAATTAAGTGTCTCACATTATGTCAACAATTAAAAAAGTGACTTTATTACACACGTTTATAACAATCATTTTGAACTATTCTGCGGTAATGTTCTGGTCCTCTTCATCACTACTGCTTTCCGTCTCCACTCCAGGTAGCACTTCTTTTGTACAATCCTCAAATTGTCTTGTAGTGCAGTTTCACTAGTTGCTTTTCTACACACATAAATAATGAGGGTTCTGAGACAAATTTTTTAACAAAAGGTTCATGATATAAAACAAAGCTTTTTTCAAAAGAAACTCGGCTCCAATGCTCGCCTCGTTTCTTTTTCAAAAAGCTTTGTTTGATATCATGAACCTTTTGTTAAAAAATTTCTCTCAGAACCCTCATTATTTATGTGTGTGGTGGTATTTGAGTGAAAATAAGCAAGCAAGGAAGTAAACAAAGAGCATGGCCCCAAAGCGAGGGGTATGTCACAAAAAATTATTATTTTCTTAAAAAAATGCCCGCACTGTATAATAAACAAAAGTGTCTCAGAATTATTTTCCGTTTGAACAATTATCTGCACTTGTATATACGCCGAGATGGGAAGAGGAAGAAACAATGGTCCTGTTGATCAAAGCACTAAAAAACCGAAAGTTAGAAAAAACAAAGAAAGGGGAGACAATTGGACATTATTTAAGTCAAACACAATAGGAGAAAATACGGAATTGCCAATACTTGTATCAGAAGAACTTCTTGCAGAAATGAAAAAAATGAGTCCACAAGAATTAATGAATATTCTTTTGCCGGATAATAAGAACAATGTCAGTTCAACATCAGAAAAACAACTTACCGATGCAATACAAATATTACCGACAGAATTAAGGGAAAAAATCAACAAAGAGTATATTAAAATAAAACTCAGAGAGCGAGCTGATCTTGGCTGGGACGAAGTGAATGCGGCAATCATCGAAGCCCCATTTTGCGATCACAATCAACAAATTGTAAAGGTCTTATTTTGTTATAAATGTGGTCATTGCATGCGAAATTATCTTTGTAATCTGTGCCGCAGAAATGGAGTCAATCACTATCTCGGCTATCCTATTTATGATGAAGATGATTACGATGAAGTTTTCAAGAAATCTTATTACACGAGTTGGTGCGGAGCCGTAGCGTGATATTTCTGAGAAGAAGACAGGAAATCAATATTTATATTGAGTGAAGTTAACTTACCAAGCGAGACTGTTTAATTTTTTTCCGCCTCTTTCATAGCTTGTACGACTTGATATGTTATCTGTCTAACCTCATTCTGCCAAACAGGTGTAGAAAGTTCTTTTATAACATATATAAGAGTATGAAACAGTAAAATCATTTTGCGTGTCTTTCCGTGTAATTAACTTCAAGAACTTTCTGTGTTTACATAATTTTACTAACGTCGAAATATAAAGCTGACAAGTCGCAAGTGTTTTGATTGTCATGCTTGGCGAAGCAGGGAAACCCCCAAGCGTCGGAGTGTTCGATAAGCTTATTTTTGTGTGGAATATCGTCTGATTTTATTTTTGGCTTCCCAAATTTGATATATTATATGCTTCAGTCACATTTGTAACACATCTTTATCTTTGTTTCTTTGGAAATTTGGCACAAATTGTTCCGCAACAAATTATAATGGATTTTGTTCGCGTGGGTTGACATTCCAAAACCTGCGTAAAATTCCGAAACCTGCGTAAAATTCCGATTGTCGCTAACTTTTTTGAAATTTTTTTTCACGCGACTTTAGGAATTTTTACGCAGGTTTAGGAATTTTACGCAGGATTAGGAATTTACGCAGGATTAGGAATTTCACGGGCCATTTCTCTGAGACCTAGTTTCGGTTTAATAAAAGCCTGTTGCCACGCATTCATCTGTTATTTTGTAACACTTAGATAAAATCTCGTTTTTTTTCCCTCAAAAGTTAATTCAAATTTGTTCTGGACGCTGTGAGTTTTTTTAAAATCTCTTGTCTTATTTCATTTTTGATCTTTTTAAGATCTGGCTCGTCTGGCTGACGTGAAGTTGTTTGTTTTTGAGCGAAGTGTGAGCGTAAATTTTGTTTAAGTTGGCGATATTTATGCATTTCACGTGTGATCAGTTCGAACTCCGTGTCAGAAACATGATTATCATTCAAAGCTTGTGAGACAGAGCTGTTTATCGAGTCATGTTTTGCAACTGCCAGAGCATGGATTCTTGAGTGTTTATTAACTTTACGTTCAAGCTTTTTGTTTATAACTGACAGGCCAGCTGAGGCGCCACCTGAAAAAATAGCAATAGTTCCTAATGGCACACCAACCAAGGCGCCTATGCCAGTAAGTGACGTTGCAACAGCCCCAGAAGACAAAACTGTAGTCATAGCGCCAAGACTGACCACGGAATAGTGAATCACTTTCCTGACCTTTTTATATTTTTTTAGAACAAGTCTGTAATGTTCGATTTCAGTGTTTATTTCTCTCAAATATTTACTAATCTCAGTTAGCCTGAAATTCTCGGCATTTGGAGTTGGAAGAACTGGATAGAGTGTTGTCTGAGTTTCTGTTTCTGTTTCTCGATACTCTGGAGCGCTTGGTAATACATTGGATGACATGGTTATATTTACAAAATTATTTTTTGTTTAATTTATTTCAATTAGAAACTGAAGAGGCAAGCCGTTAAAGTCAAGCAGATTATCATTTTGGTCCCTGACTGAAAGTGTCATATTTGTGATATGTTTATCAGCAGAAACATCGCGTAAGACATGTTGTGGGCTGCTTTGATAAAAAGGTATAGAAAAAGCTCTCCCTGTTATGTCAAAAGTCTGTAAAAGAGTAGATGGTTTTCCATTTAACAGATTCTGTTCTTTGTCAACCAAATCGCAATAAATGAAACAGGTCATGGGTGTGTTAATAGTTTTGACATATGTTATCTCTTTTAAATCCTGTTCAATGCCAAGAAATTCGGATAAGTTTTTATTGAACCTTATTTTTTCAGTTGATGGATGCGACATACGCATAACAATCAGACCGTAAGGAGTATTGAATTGTGTACTTAATGGGTAACCAAATGGTCTAAAAAATTGTGAAATTTGTCTTGTAATTTCTTCGACCGAGTAAATACCTGGCAAAATAGATGTGGATCTTTGATTTTTCATCAGTGTAGATAATTTCCCCAATTCCCTTTAAGTTATACCACGAATTGGGGAGAGTGGATGAAAGCAGCCGTATATAGCTTGGTTTTGGAATAGGATAGGGTTCAAAATAGACCGTATGCGGATTTTCTTTTGTAACAACAGTTAGAATGACCATTTTATAATTAGAGAAAAATATTTTGTTTAAATAATAATAAAAGAGGACCATGGATGGTGAATGGACCGGTGGTGGTGGATGGTTGAATGCTTATTCGAGGCAGCAAAGCACCAAAAGTGCAGCGAAAGCTGATAAAACTGCCAAAGCAGCAAAAGACAAGACCCCTCAGCCGTCACAGCACGGCAGCGCATCTGCACTTCTTCAATGGATTCAGACACCAGAAGCTGTCAAAATTGCCAAAGTCGCAGAACAAAAGGCATGGAAAACCTTTAATGCAAAATACCCGAAGGCCGATAAATCGAAGTTTGAGCCACAGACGGATTTCACCAAAGACCACACAGCAACCTCAGAAATTTATTTCAAAGCAGGGCCAGGCCATTTGATAAACGTTCTTGGTTCAGACAGCAAATATTGGAGCCCGGAAATGAAAAGTGCGCTGGGTGTTGGCCAATTATCAGAAGGGTTCCCGAAACAACTTACACCAAGTGGTTTAAAAGGAGACTCTTTGCCAATTCCTTCTTTTGGCTTTCACGGTAACTATCCCGGCAAGAGTTTTAAACAAATATTTGACCAACTGAAAATTTACGTAACACCGGACCAGTATTTCACAACAAAGTTCAGACAGATTTTTCAAAAAACCAAACTCACCCACCGTTCAGGGAAAGAGTCCAAAACATGGCTAGCCGGTCCAAATATGAGATATTGGCCACAACAGCTGAACTTCGCTGTCTGGTGCGCGACAACGGGGTGTGGTGTCAGTCGCGAACTTTTCGAAGACAGCTCTGCTATCCCTTTGCCCCCGAATGTGCGAGCTTTTTACAAGTTTCATATATATTTTACTGTCAGGCGAATACTGTTTCAGATAGGAGGAATACAAAGCATAAGCGCTTTGCCTGGTGACCCTACTTTCGACCAGTTTAACAACAAGTACGATGTGTCTTCATACAAAAGAATATGCAATGAGTTCGGAGTCGACCCGTCGAGTGATTTTCGTTACACATCAGGTTCAAACCATGGCCTGGGAAGCGTTTACATCTATATTACAAACGTTGGACCAGATAAAACTTCAGCAAGTTACCCTGGTTTCAATAAATTTTCAGACGAAGGCGGTTCAGCCACAAAAGGTAACTTGATTTATTATGTCGAGCCGGATAATGATGCCAACAGACAGTCAGACTTTTTTTGTCCCGATGTAGCAGAAGGTTTGACACAGGCGGGTTTGGCGCGAATAAACCAGTCGATAGAGGCGTTCGTTTACTGTGTTTTGGGTTCACAGGTGAACGTTAGAAGCAGCATACTTGGGTCAGGAGGGCGCGCAAAGGAAGCGCAAAGTGAGTTCCTTGTGCTAGTGGAAGACTCAATAAGGCAACCGGATCTGGCAAAGAGCGTTCAAAGGTACCAACTTGCTGTCGACGAGGCAAAGGTGAGGCTTAACCTTGCTGTGTGTCCGGGGGCCTGGCTGATGCCTGCGCGGATGGTGATAAATACAGAAAGTGTAATTGGTTACAACAACCAGCTAAAACAAGCTATACCAGGTATGAAGCTAGGGGTTAACGACGAAGTGAATAAGAGCACAAAAAAAGTGGGCGTCACCCACATGAAAGGAGGACCACCAAAAATTGACAGGCCAACAAACCACCCTTCCAACAAACCACCGGTTGTTCCTGCACAGCCAGACAAAAGCACACCTGTGCAGGAAACAAACGTTACAGCTAAGCCCACAGCGCACGAAACAAACAAAGTCTACCTTATTATGGGTGCCGCTCTTTTTGCATTTATCGCCGCTCACTACGCTTTTTAACTTGCTCAAAAAGAAAGACGGCAACACCTACAATCAACAGCCAGGCATTTTTGCCAAGAAAGCTGATCACCTGACCGGCCGCGCGAAACACAAAGCTGACAATTGCGCCAAGTAGGCCCGGCAGAATGCCTGCTATTTTTTTGCCAAGCGTTTGAAGGCCATTGCCGACACCCTTTGCAACAGCCTTAAGCCCGTTTGAGAGAGAGCTCAGAATGACGCCAATAGTCGTGCCAACGGCAAGCAAAACTGCTGTGACGGTGAAGCCATACTTTTTGAAAATCTCTTTAACCTTTTCTCTTAATTTGTCTGTTAAGGACAACCTTTCGATCTCTTCTTCTCTTTCATTCTCTATTTCATTTATTTCTTGATCTAATTCAAGAACTCTTTCACGAGCTTGTTGTCTTTCATCTTGTGGCGTGTTTTCGTCGTTTGCAATTTCGTCTTGTTCTTGTCTTTCTTGTCGTATTTCTTCTTCCCTTTCTTGCCTTTCTGCTTCATGTTGTTGGAATTCTTGTAAAGTGGGTGCTTCTGGAATTCTTGTTTCTTGTCCAAGTATCTGATTTTCAACAGCATTTATTCGATTATCAATTTTCGCTATTTCTTCTTTTGCCTTTTTTATGTTTCGCTCTGCCAAAGCTCTTTCTGAACTGTCTTTTGAGGTATCTTTTGAAATTTTTTCTTTATCGGCAATATATTTTTCCCATTTTCCCTTTTCTTTTTTCTGTTTGTCCAAGAAGTCTTCTCTTTTCAAGCCAAGTTTTGTTTTAAATCTATTTATGAAAGTAGAAAGAAGTGATTTTTTGTCTGCTTTAAAAACTACAACGTCTCCACCTCGGACTCCTTTCGCAATGATTTTGCCACTATCGTTTACATACAAATCAATGCTTTCATTATAGTCTGGGAAATTGTATTTGATCTTTTTTTGCGCCTCTTGTAACTGAAATTCCGTTGTCAGATTACCACGACCCTCGATAAAAGAGGTTTCTGCAGTATGTGAGCCGCGCTCAGGCGGCCTATTAGTTTTTAATTGAATATTTTATATTCTTTACAATAATGGACGGTGTACAGGAAAACCTTCGGCCAACACGCAGTGAAAAAACTCTCGGCGCTCTAAAAGCGGAGCGCGCGGTGAAACGCATAACTTTCGAGCGCACAGAAGCCAATCCAGGTGAAACTCTTTATGTTTCGGTGCCCAAGCTGAATGAAAACGAGGTCATTGTTCCCGGCTCACTTGCGCTGCGCTTCAACATCGATTTGAGCGGAGGCCATGCCAACAACTTTCTCGTTGACAATGTTGGTCGGGCGCTAGTTGACAAACTTGTTGTGAAGTACTCTGGCACTATCCTGCAGGACACAGTTGGTTATGACATTTACAAGATATTCGAGGATCTCTTCCTATCGCAGGAGGAGCGCGACAACATGCTGCAAGATGGAATCCAGAGTGAGGATCTCAACAAAATTCGCTCAAACGCGGGTGATAAGAAGACCTCAGGCGTCGCCGCAGAAATCAAACTGAACGGGATTTACGGAACCAAATACAGGATTCGCCTTGACCACCAGATTTTGAACGACCACGGGACCTTTTATCCGCAGGCTCTATGCAACGATCTTGTGTTCGAACTGACACTTGCGTCAGCCGATCCGGTTGTCAGAGGCTCCGATCCAACAAAACTGAAATACAAGCTGACAAACATCCAGCTGGAGTACGAGATGATAAGAAGCAAAACACTGGCAGATGAAGCCTTAAGCTCGTACATAAATGGAAAAGAATTTGCATATGACCACATTCAGCGTGACGAAATTGTTAACTTTAAAAAAGGCAGTGACACAAGGCTGAATCTCAGAGTTAACCCGCAGAGAAGGTCCCTCAAAGGCATCTTGCTACTTTTTGTCGAGCCCCATACTGCTGGTGCAAGGCAGTCAGAAGCATACTTTAACCCAGACCTGACTAAAGTCAGTGTCACAGTAAACGGCTCGCCCAACAGGCTGTACAACAACGGACTTGAAGGAATTGATATTTGGGAAGAGGTCAAACGCTTCTTTCTCAAAGCCGAAAACAAAACACAGCACATGAATGCAACAAAGTTTTATACAGAAGACAAGTTCGGGCTTATGATCGATCTGCGTTCCATGGCTGATCACTCGATGCACGGAAGCGGCACGCGACTTGTAAACACAAAGGATGGAGTACAGCTGGAGCTCGAGAGGAAAGCAAGCGGCTCGGGCAATGTGCACTGCCACATTTACGTCATCAGCGACGCGCAGATGAATATATTAGGAAGGCAATTAGAATCTGTGCAGTACTAATAGAAATGGATCCGAGCAAGATACCCTTCAACGTTCTGATTGTGGGGCCGACAAATTCAGGCAAATCTAAATATGTGGTTGACCAGATCTACGGCCCTTTCCGCGGCAAATTCGACTACATTGTGCTCATCTGCCCAACATTCGCGCACAACAAGACCTACCACCGAATTGGTGAAAATGACCCAAGAATGATTGTGATTATATGCAAGCAGCACGAGGTGGAAAGTTGGTTGAAGGTCGTGAGCTGGCTGTTTGAGGGCACCAACACGCTCATAATCCTAGATGACTGCGCAGCCTCCAAAGATGTGAAAGGGCGCACAGGCCAGCTAGTGAATCTTGGCTTTTCCGCCCGACATATCGGAATCAGTGTTTGGGTGCTGACCCAGAAGATAACCAGCATCACACCTTCCTTCCGGGAAAACGTGGCGGCTATCGTTCTATTTTACACTCCCTCGGCCAAAACCACCAAGGCGATCTTTGATGATTACGCCGGCGAACTCTCCCACGATGAGTACAAATCTCTGATTTCAAAGCTGAAAGAGCGGAAGTTCTCTTATCTCGTGTTCTCGCTTCGCTACCCCTACGGTATTCAGTGGGGTATCAGCAACTGAGTTGCTACCCACACCCCATAAATTAATGAATTAAAAAAATAAAAGTTGTATATAGTGACAATGGCTGAACAAGAGTTTGCAGAAGTTATAAACCTACTGGAAGCCGAGCCGTCGAGCGTGCCAGCTGGTAGTAGCATTGTGCCAGACTTAACAAGTTTAACAGTACCCGGACCTAACATTCCTGCTCTTCGTGAGCAGCTGGCCGTGCTTGTATCAACAGGCAAAGCCAAAGAGGCCATCGGAGTGCAATTAACACATGAGCAGTTGAAACGCTTGACTGATAAAGAAGTTGAAAAGTACTACAAGAGATATGAAACCTTCGTTGGCAGCAAGACAACCGAAAGCATGGTTGACAGCCTGCTTACGCTTGTGACAAGAGGCCTGCAAATGGTTGTTGAAATAGATGACATTGATGCAATGAAAAAAGAACTAAAAGAAGACTTCATTATTAACAAAGAAATGACAGATTTTGTCGGCAGTCTCTCTTTGAAATATGGAAAATTTCTTGCTCCTATTTCTGCTGCTTTGATAACGGCGAAGCACATTGATTTTAATTCGCATTTGGAGAAAAATGACAAAGCAAAATTAGAAGAAATTCCTGAGCATTCCTCACCAACTACTGAACATTTGCAGACAAATTCTGAGTAATTTCTGAGTATTATTTTATTTGCTAAACATATACGCTTTGTTGCAAAATGTCAACCGAACAATCTGAGGTAAGTGAGACCCCGCAGGTCGAAACCCCGCAGGTCGATATAACACAGCAAGCAACAACTCCAACTCCAACTACAGCCCCGAAGCGTGCAAAAAATCCCAAACGTGTGGCTGCTGGCAAAGCGGTTGCTGAAAGAACGCGGCTAGCCCGTGAACAACAGAAAAAAGCTGCAGCTGAGGCTGCTATTATAATCGCAAACAATAAGACAAAGGCCCCTGAGCCAACACCGCCATCAACTTTGTTGATAGCAGACGAAACCCCAAAGAGTACCGAAGATATCAACAAAGTTGATAATAGCAGTCTCAGCACCACACAATGGATTGGTGTTGCCGGCATAGTCGTTTCACTGATCGGTATTTATTACAAACGTGAAGAGCTCAAGGCCGCATTCAGCAAAAAAAAGACACCTGAGCCACAACCTGTTCGCGCGAAACAGCCCAGAGGTGTTAAAAATTTGGATTAAATATTTGGAATTAATATTATATATCCGTATCAATATCATGAAGAAAGTTGACATTCCCCAAGTTCTTATCTCATCCGCAGCCATTTTTGGAATTGGACTAATATGGTTCGACTTTAACGTGAAGGTTTTTCATACAGTCCGCGATCTTATGAAGGCCACAATATTTGACCCGGACGCGGAAGAAAATACCCTGGGGTGTGGGTAGCAACTCAGTTGCTGATACCCCACGGAAGAGACAAATAATTAATTTTGATTTAAACTTTTGTATGTTTTTCTATACTTATCAACAAAGTTGATAGATAATGTCAGACAACAAGCTTGTTAAAACAATCACAGACGCGGCTACTATCACTGGTTTAGTCGCCGGCATCGGCTGGGTCGCAAAAAAGGTTGTGAAAGAGAATTTTACTTCTGACCCCAGCAGCAGTGCAATGAACTACGTGAAATTCACCGCCGTCATGGCAGGGAGCATTGCGCTCAAACAGTACCTCGAGGACCAAAAAATCCTTCCCACTAGCATGTAAAGTGGGGTATCAGCAACTGAGTTGCTACCCACAACTTTGTTGATAATTTAATGATTTGAAAAAACTCTGCTCTTATATATTATCAACTTTGTTGATATCAATGGCAAGTATCGCGATTATGGTTGGTGGGGCTGTGTTGAATGCTGCGGCTTTTATCGGCGGCAATTATCTTGCTAGGGCACTTGGTGGAGGTGACAAAGCTGCACTTGATGAAAAAGTACGACATGATAAAGCTCTCGAGGCGTATCAAGCAGCTTACGCCAAATACTCTCGTGACCGTACCAAACTTCTCGACTGGATTGCAACTAACACACAAATCAAGGAGCAGGCCAAACAGAACTTTACAAACACTGACTACGCCTTCAAACTGTATAACCAGGCGCACCCTGACAAACAAATGATACCCCCCAAAGAGCCCAAATTCTCAGATTTCTATCAACCAAGCCAGCAGCAAAAAAATGGTGAACTCATGTTCGTGGGCGCTGGAGCTCTTGCTCTGGGCTACGCTGCCTTTCGTTTCCTTTAGTGGTGGGTAAATCCCATGATTTTAAACTTTTTTAATTCCTTACTTATAGATGGATGCCAAACTCGCAAAGATATACTATAGCCCTGGGGGCTACTGGAAAGGTTTTGCCGCAATAAAAAAATTATCTGAAGCTGCCAGCTCATCAACAAAGTTGATATCAGAAGAAACCGCAAAAAAGTGGCTGTTCAAGCAAGCACTCTGGCAGATATTCCTCCCAGCACCGAAGCGCATTCCTCGGCCGAAATTCGACGTTCCTACACCAAACAAAGTGCATCAGGCGGATCTTCTTTTTTTGCCACATGACAAACTACCCCGCGGACGCAAAGTTTTCAAATATGCACTCACAGTTGTTGATGTTGCCAGCCGATTCAAAGAAGCTGAACCCTTGACCTCTAAAAACTCTGATGAAGTTGCCCTTGCTTTTAAGAGAATTTACAAGCGCTCGCCTCTGAAATGGCCTGAACTGCTGCAGGTTGACCCTGGGCGCGAATTCATGGGCGCTGTTACAAAAGAAATGGAAAATCACAAAACATTTATTCGGCGTGGGCGAGTTGACATTCACCGTGATCAGGCCATTGTTGAACGTTTTAACCGCACCCTGGCTGAGCGCTTGTTTGGGCACCAGTACGCAGTTGAAATGCGTAGCAACGAGGGACAGCGGTCCACGGCGTGGGTAAAAAGACTTCCTGAAGTTGTGGCCGCTCTGAACAATGAAGTAACAAGCCTTATCGGCAAGAAACCTGTAGTTGCCATCAAAGAAAAAAATATTTATGCAAAGCCATCGACACCTTATTTGAGGCCTGTTGGAGACAGCGAAAAAAAGCTCCCCTCTGTTGTGAATGTTAGGTATTTGTACCAACCAGGTGAGCTTGAAGGTGGTGTGAAAAGAGCCACTGATCCAATCTGGTCTTTGAAAGTTTACAACATTGAACGTTCTTTTACCAAACCGAATCAGCCCGTTCTCTACTATTTGTATGACGGTCCTAAGCGCGGCTTCATGCATGAAGAACTGCTAGTTGTACCTCGAAACACACAATTACCTCCCGAGCGACTTTGAAGCTTCTTCTATTTCTTCCATTTCTGTATTTGTTAATTCTATTTCTTCCATTTCTGTAGTAGCAAATAAAGCTTCTATTTCTTCCATCTGGTTATTGTACCCGTAAGCCTTTGTACTTACGCCGTCGTCAGCTATCCAGCGCTTTGAATCAAACGGGGACAGTGAAATTTTATTTACATGCATGCCGTAGATCTCATGCCCCTCACTTCGAAGAATGTTCATTCCGTGCCACATCTGCTCTTTGCTGAACAGCACCTGCTTGTACTGTTCATGCTTTATCTGTTTCTTAACAACGTTCTTTTTCACGCCTTTCGCTTTTCTTACGTTTATTTCGTCAACTTTTATCATGTTACAGCATTGCGACACTCTTGCTTTCGGATGTCCATTTTTTTTGACCAACTCTGCGTCTTCTGCCATTATTTTTTTGACCAACTCTGTGTCTTTTGCCATTATTGCCTGCACTTTTTTTCCTTCGCAGCTGCACTCTTTTATTTCCGTCTCCGGGAAGTCTTTCTTTATTTTTTCTATCCGCATTTTGCTTTCACCTTCTGTCATTACCGAGTACATCTTTGACCTCAGGCCCGCATACTCCGTTATTGGGGTCCCCTCGCACTCATCTTTCATTTTCCCCAGTACCTTTTTGTTCACTGTTGAGTGGAGCGGATTCTCCTTCGGGTAGTTTGATGTATCATAGAAGTTTTTATTTGCTTTTATGTCTTTGTAGACGTCCTCTGTTTCTATCTTCAGCAGCAGGCTGTCCGTGTCCGTGTACAGGAGCTCACATTTCTCACCGTACTGCTTTTTCAGGTGGTTGTAAAAGAAGTCGTACATCAGGATCTTGCTTTTGTCAAGGATTGTCATTCCTGTGTAGACCGGCTTGTTGAGCAGCAGGCGGCTTTTGTGCATGTCAATTCCCACCAGGTCGTTTGTAAATATTACGTGCCTTGAGTACAAAGGGCTGGCTATCAATTTCCTTATTTTGTCTTTTTCATTGCTGCGGACTATTTTTATGTCTACTCGGTTGCGCAGGTTCTCCATGGTTTTGCCGAAAACTGAGTTATTCATCAGCTTGTAAAAGTTCTTTTCAAAGTCATTCTTTGCTTGCTTTCTGAATTCTGTATTCATACGGATGTACGGCTCCATCCAACACTCTTGTTCGAACTCCAGCGCCCTTTTTACGCGCTTCAGTTTCATCCCCTGCTTCAGATAGAACTTCAAGTTTTCGTAGTGAACCACGTAGTCTTTTTTATCCTCAAGTGTCAGCAGCAGCTTCTTGCTGTTGGGGATTTTCAGGTCCAATTCTTTTATCAGATTATTTTGGTAGTCCGACATGTTTTCTTTTTTCACGACCTTTTTCTCTGGCGCCAGCGGGTAGCTGTTGTGTTCTTTATGCAGCTCCGCCGGGTACTCCAAATCAACTTCTAGGATCCAGCCTTTCTTGGCGTTTTCTTTTTTGTTCAGGATTTCCTCCTCTGTCGGCATCACTCGTTTCCATTTGAATCCGCTTTTGGGGAGAGGCTTGCTCATTGCCCAGCCGTACAGGTTGTTCGCGTCCAGATACATTATGTAGCTGTTCGGTTTGCTTTCGTCATAATCCGATACCAGCGGGTTGTTTGCCTTTGCGTATCTTTTGCTTACCATCGAGATTCCTCCCCGTATCCCCCTTTCCACAAAGAGATGCATTTCATGGTCTGTAAACAACTCAAGCTCGACACCCGTCTTTTTCAAGAGTGCGTCCCATGATAGGCCTGGTGATGTGAAATAGTGCGCCGGGTCAAGACCGTACTGCTGCAAACACAGTTTACGGAAATTTTCAAATACATCTGCCAGCAGTGCTACATCCGTTTTCACATAAAGGTCATGGTAATCTCCCAATGTTTTGCATTTGAAAGTCTCCCATACTTTCTTCGCGTGTTCGTATTCATCTTCTGTAATGTGTTCGTCATTTAGTTTGCTGTAGAAGTCTTCTTTTTTTGGCAGACTTGTTTCGCTGAATTTTTCAAATGAATCCATGTACTCGTATGGGTAAATTCCCTTTTTGTAAAGCAGATCACTGCCATTTGATATTGTTGATGTGATTTTTAGTGCCTCCTTAATTTTCTTTTTGTACTGCAGCTCTTTATCTTTTAATTTTTTTGTGGCTTCATCTACCCCCTCTTCTATTACTTTTACCAATGAGTCCAAGCTTCCTTGCATAAAGTTCAAGCTGTCTATAAATCGCAAACCATCAACCGAAATGGTTATGTACTTCTCCATGTTGTTTGCGACACATTTCACCTCTTTTTTCAAATTTGCCATCGCCTGCATTAAATGGTGTGCGTCGTACCCCCTCAGGTTGTGAAATATAACTGGTATCTGGTCAGTCTTGGGATTTATTCTCAGTTTATGGTTACACTGATTGTGCGCCGCTCCTCTGTACTTACCCGTTATGTGGCAATGGTCTTTTACCGCGTCTCTGTAGTTCTTTTGAAGCAGTGGCTTTTTACATAAATAACAGTTGGTTTGTTGTTTTGCTTTCTGCCTGTCCTTTTGCTCTGGCTTTTTCAGTATTATAGTTTCAAAATCATCTTCTTCTGTTGCATAACTACCCAGTAGTTCTAATTCTTCTTGTCGATCTTTTTGCTCCTGAAAAAAGCATCTTTTGTGATATTGGCCTTGGTATTTTTCTTTTTTTGAAACAAGACCTTTTGTGTATACAGGCAATGAATCCCAATAGTTTTCTTTTACCAGTTTCTTTTCACAGATATGACAGTTGTATGCGTTTTTGAAGTCATACCAGTCTTCGTTTGTCATTGTTATAGGTTTCTGTTTGGCGAGCATTTCTCTTATTTTTTCCTTTTCCTGCATTATGCTTTCCAGAAATGACTTTACCGCGTTTTCGCCTCTGTAAACTTTTGACCCTTTTACTTCTCCGTCGCTTTTCACAACAATGTATGAATACCCGCACGCTTCATGCCACTCGGTCTTTTCTGTGTAACTTTTGCATTTTTTCTTGCTTTCCGGGTAGCGCTCACAGCCTTGTATCTTTTTTACCAGTGCCTCAAAGTCCGCGTATATCACGTAGGGCGCTTTCATCTGTTTCTGGTAATTTTGGAAAGCGAGGATGTTTTCCCCCTCTTTTGGCATCTCAATCCTTGTTGGCCTACCGTTCACTCCATTGCAGTACTTTTTATGGTCCACAAGCAAGTCCGCTCTTGAGAAACCTGTTAAGCACATCATGCAGTAGTGTTTTGCATTTCTATTTTTGCTTTGATCGAACAGCAAAGCGCTTTCTCTTTTTACGTAACAATAGTGCTGAATTTTCCCTGACTCAATCAACATCAGGTTTATTCTCGGTACGTTCGGTTCTTTTCTGCTTATCCTGTGCACAATCACGGTGTCGTTTTCCCAGCCAAAAACGTTTATTGCGAGTTTTCCGTTTTGTTTTTCAAGCTTGTCGATTTGTTTTACCGGTGTTGGAAAGTCAATTCCTTTGTAGTTAATGCCGTCATTTTTGGGGTATTTGCTTGGTCTTTCAGGATGCACACCGTCTTTTGGTGGAAACAGTGCCGACCTCAAAGCCCACTTCAGGCATTCGTTGTCTTTGTTTTTTACGTTTATTATTGCTTTTTTGTTTGCCAGTTTGGCTGGAAGTGGCAAATAGGTTCCTCCACGCAGTGGCTGATATTTTGCAACGTTCACGTATGCTATCTCTATACTTTCAACTTCCCATCCTGATCCTTGCAATGACCAGTTTTCTATTTCTCCCTTTATTCTTCCCATAAATTCTTCATATTTTTGTTCTATCTGTTCTTTGTCATACCTGGTAAAAACGTGTGGCTGGTCCTCTTTAAAATAGTGCGACATTTCTTGCGTTTCTCCGTTCCTTTCTATTTCAAAATTTACTTTTAGCCCGAAGCTCACCTTTACACTTCCCAACTTAAGAGTTTCCTGTTCAATCAAATTAGTGTACTTTTCTTTATTTTCTCTTGCAAATGCCAGAATATCTTTGTTGTTTGGATTTGTTTTGGATACATCCATTATCCAAACACGAAGCCATTCCTGGAAATTGCTTTGGCTTATTTTAAACCCATCGCGTAAAATTGTACGTTCTGGCTGTAATGGCTGATGTAGGTTCCTGTTTTCCTCCCCGGCTATTGAACCGTAAAACATTTGCAAAACATTTGACGAAAATCTCGCGGCTGCCATCTCGGCGTATATACAAGTGCAGATAATTGTTCAAATGGAAAATAATTCTGAGACACTTTTGTTTATTATACAGTGCGGGCATTTTTTTAAGAAAATAATAATTTTTTGTGACATACCCCTCGCTTTGGGGCCATGCTCTTTGTTTACTTCCTTGCTTGCTTATTTTCACTCAAATACCACCACACACATAAATAATGAGGGTTCTGAGAGAAATATTTTAACAAAAGGTTCATGATATCAAACAAAGCTTTTTGAAAAAGAAACGAGGCGAGCATTGGAGCCGAGTTTCTTTTGAAAAAAGCTTTGTTTTATATCATGAACCTTTTGTTAAAAAATTTGTCTCAGAACCCTCATTATTTATGTGTGTTTTCTGTTTTCATTGTTGATTAAGTTGTTTGATCAAATTCAGGGACATGTTAAATAACATTGATAAAGAAATAAAGTGTGTCTCACTCAAAAACGCGAAATTAAAGTGAGTCAAAATGCAAAATTTTCGCAAAATCGCGAAATTAAGGTGTCGCGAAATATGCGAACCTCAAAATCGCGGAATTAACGTGTCGCGAAAATTTCATGTAATAAGGTATATCAAATTCAAATTTTTAGGGAAGGTTAATTGTGCCATACCCTTTTCATAGTCATAGTTTTTTTAAGTGTTTATGCTAATGAGGCAGACAATTATTGTCAATCAAGATTTGCCTTTGGGAATCTTTGGTAAAGTTAAATAAACTGAAATACAAAAATTAGAAAGACAAAACATAGTAATAAGGAAAATAACTCAAAATAAATTTAAACCGTTAAATTACGAACTAAGCACACACGTCAAATAAATTAAGCAAAATTCACACATATAACATGAGACTAGCGCGTGCACCTGTATCCAAGTAAAAGGAAGCAGGCGTGAACTGAGGAACTAGGATCACTAAGACGATATAAAGAACACGAACGAGCAAAGGATACGTCGGATGTTTTCAACCATGAACTGCCAAACTTAACTCCCTTACTGTAGCGTCATACTTCTCAATTATTGAAGAATTTTTTAAACAATTTAAGAAGCGTCGTAGATTTGAAGCCTTGCTGAAGAAGAAGGACATTGGAGACTGTGTATGAAGTCCAGCTTAGATGTACAAATCCTAGCATACCTCACCAATTGAGATATATAAACACCCTAGGCTGGATTGGCTGGGATGTTGCTGTCCTTATGCGGAAAACTGACAGATTGTTTTTAATGCCATTACGATTTCATAAATGACTGTTTATTATATCATTATGCTCTGTTAACCAAGAATTGAGTGCTTTTTTATGCAATGCTTTTTGTGTAGATGTTAAAGAGGCCTCTCCCCCAGAAGAGGAAGAAACTGTGTACAGCGAAGCTGAAGATGGTAAACCCAAACCAATTCCTGTGGCTGAGTTTTTGAAATACTTCAAGAGCAAATCTATCAATGGAGCAATTGTACTGCAAGAGGAATTTAAGGCAAATATTCCCTGTTAGTGTTTTCTCAGTGTTATTTTGATGATGGCCACATCTAACAGGGAATATCCATGGAAAGTGAAGTTGTTGGGCAAAGTCTATGCATGCAGTTGTAAAATCAAAGATCTCTTGGGGACTATGACTATTTTGCATGATGAAGTACGAGCAGCAGTATAAGCAGACGATGAAACATTTGACATGCAGTTGTAAACAAATGGTAGAAAGGGCATGAAAAGTTTACATACCACGTACCAAGTTTAAAAGGGAGTGTCAAACACGCTTCAAACTATCCATTTAACAACACATTTTGTATCCAGTGAAGAGGCACTATTCAGGTCACGTGCTGCAGATCCATTTCCTTTTTTTTAAGCTTAAAAGCAACAAAAGTTACATATTCATTGACAAGTCCAATACAATCTGAAATGGTAGGATATGATCTGTATGAGTATTCAGAATGGCTCTCGCCAGTAGGCACGTTAAGATACACTACGGCGAGGCGCTACTACGGCTGCCGGAAGTAAAATTTTACACAAAATAAGACACTGTGCATGTCAGTCGGTTGAGTCCGGCCGTAGCGTGACATCTGACTATCTGAGCTGGGAGGTTTTACCGTAGTGGCTAGTACGTGGGTTTAATTCGCTGCTCTGTCCTTTCTCTGCGAATTTCTCAGCATTTTCAGAGTTCCAACGCAAAACGTATCATTTGAAGTCAACATCAGGCGAATATTTGTTGAGTTTGTCGCTTCTACGCTTGTAAATTTTCAATTGAATTTGTTTGCTGAAAGTGTCGGCATGGCGAAGATAAACATTCTTGTTTAGTGCGAGTTGTTTAAAGTTAAAAGCTTCCTTTGAGAGTTCAGTGAAGATGCACTATATCTGGATAACTATCCGATAATATTATTTTTTGGCTTCTGTGAGTACTGGTATCTTTTAGCTGTTAACTCGACATTCTTTGAGATATTGGTCTCTTTCAAATTACATACATTTGGTTGATCAAATTCTGAAATTGTAATCATTGTAGAAAGTGTATAGCATAAGCTTTCGTTCGCTTTCGTTTGGACCTACCAAAGCAAACGACAACAATCTTTCTTAAAGCAAAGCCATTCGGCCGTGAGAAACCAAATGAAACTGACCTTCCGTTTCTTAGACTGTGCTTCTTTGTATTTTGTTTTGCTTATTACACTGAATTTGGCAGACTGCTGAGACGTACTCTCCCCCAGACATTTCCGGTCATGGTAGCCGCAGTAGCACCTTGCTGTAGTGTATCTTAAAGTCCCTATTGTAAATACTGATACGGATTCAGCTGCTCCTATTGTATCTATCAATTACAGATTTGCGTGTCGCTATGCTATGTGACAACTCTACCCACTCATCCATACCAATGTATGTAAATTTAACTTCTTTCAAAAGACAACATCCGACATACTTCTGCCATATCTATGCCATAGTTTCTCAATGACACAGCTGCTTCTAATTTATTGAATCTTTACATTTTGCGATTTAACATAAATAAAGAAATCGAACAATGCTGACGGTTCTGACAGTGTCAACTTCTAAATTATAACCCCTTTGCGTGTTCTTTTATCCTTTTGCAAAGGGCGTGACAACTGAGAGAACTTGTAACATTACACTTGGCTTGTAACATTACACTTGGTAACAAAATGCTATAAATCATTAATTATCTGAGTGGGAAGTTAAGTTTGCCCTCGAAATAGCTGTGGGAGGATTTAATAAATAAATATGTCAAAGGTGCATTGAATAATCTTGGTAAAAATGTAGTAAAGTCAAGATGTTAATTTTACAGAATTTACCTGGAGGCATGCTGTTTCCCTGGGAAATTGCGAAGAACAACAGAGCCAAGAACCGTTATGGCAACATTGTCACATGTGAGTACATAACACTCAAAACGTGACTGACCCCAAAGAGGATGTGATAAGATTTAATAAAGGGAACAACTTAACCATTCCAAATGTGACTAACCCCAATAAGGGTGTGATAAAAGTACACTCATTACAATGATGACAGCTTTCACAAAATGGCCTTTTTAGTACTGTACATCATTTGATGAAAGATATAACTTGATTACCAAAGGTTAACAGTTGAGATGATTTCTTCTTCCGGAGTCAAAGCACCAAGCCAAAAGTAGTTTCAGTTTCAGTTCCAATGGTTTTGAACCCCGCCGTATCATAAGTTCACGATCTTTGATCTTCCGGGTGTAACTAATCCCGAAAAGGACATGCATCCACAACCTGGCAGAAAGTGTTGTGAATCTTTTACGGAATTGTTTCAATGTACATGTATGACTTTTAGAACATACATTCCATGACCTTACTCAAATTAATGATTCATGAAATTATCTTGAGTGTAGACTCCTTGTTGCCCCAAGCTAATAGTAATGTAAAACACTGGTTCTCAACAGATGACCATTCTCGTGTTCTGTTGGAGAAAAAAGAAGGTGACCCAACGTCTGACTACATCAACGCTAGTTACATTCCGGTAAGCAAGGGACATTCGATTGCAACTCTCATTGATGGAGTAGGTACATACTTTTCTCCTGCTGATTCTAAATGTAAAACAACTGTAAAACAGCTCCAGGAAAAAAAATCCTTGTAAAATTCAGTGTAAATGTGGAAATGTTTTTAGATCTTAAATGGTTGGTTGTTGACATTTCTATTTTTTTAAAGAGTTGTTAGCTTGCTTTACAGTAATTTATGTACTTTTAATATATAATAAATCAATACGAGCAAAATACAAGAAAGTATGATGTGTGTGAGTGGATACCAGTGTTGTTGTTGTTGTTTTGACCTTGTCAGGAACATTTTAACATCAAAATTATGAAAGTGCTTGTACAGCGATTTCACTTTACCCACACAACTAGTATGATATGATAGTTTGGTTGCCAGTCAGTAACTCAATTCTCTCTCCTCAGACATATGATGAGGTAACAATGAGTTATATTGCCACTCAAGGTAAGTCGAGACATGGTGAATTTCTGCATCCGAGCCTAGTGGCCCATCAGGCTAGAGCTTTTCCCAGTTTCCATAGCATTAGGCAACTAGGAGTATTTCTACTCCCCCCGGGATAGGATGCTTGTCCATCGCAGGGTTACCCCCAACAGTACATTTGCTGTTACCTGGGTGGAGAGAGGCACTGTGAGAGCCTTGCCCAAGAACACAACGCTATGACCCAAGCCAAGGCTTGAACCTGGGCTGCTCGATCCAGAGTCCAACGTAATAACCATAAGGCCACCGTGCCTCCCATACTTACTCACTCTACTAAGAGGGTAATTCTACACATTTTAAACATTATACAGTAATAAAACACCTTGCATTCCCTCCCTTCCCCTCTTTATTTCATTGTTTTCCTGATGTCGGTGGTGCACTAAATCCATTAAGCAGCAATTAACGAGGGAGTGGGGGGGGGGGGGGGGGGGGGGGGGTGTAGAAGTGAAGTTAGTTATTTTTTTCCAATATGTGAAAAAGGTTTTGTGAGTATACGGTTATACACCAATCATTTTGCAAATGGTTCTATTGGAAGATTTTGATACAAACGGGAATTTTGTGTTCAAATTGTCGTCCGTCATGTAGTTGAAAGTTAATTTTGACAGAACTATATTTGTTTAAAAAACCCAAGTTGTTGCAATAATTTACATGTAAAACCAAGCCAATGCAGCGGCTTCACCAGTATTATGTGGGGGCCTCCAGGGAGGTTTGCAGGGGCACTGACTGCTATGTACTTTGCTGCTAGCTTTGTTTGCTTTGTTCAAGAGTTCTAGAGCTAGAGTTTTAACATAGGATAAGTAGGTAATTATTATAGAAGCGTCTAAATGCTTATGCATTTATGTTTAAAGTTTGCAAAATCAGTTGCAGTCAAAACGTTATTGAAGTTCTGTCACAATTTGGTTTTATGATATTACCATTCTTTGTTAATGCCCTTTAAGGTCCAACTTCTACGACGATCAGCGATTTCTGGCGAATGATCTGGCAGGAGAACTGTCTTAGTATTGTTATGCTAACCAACCTGGTTGAGCAAGGAAAGGTACGCTTTTTGGTGGAGGGAGGTGTTGTGAGAGAAACGTAGCCAGAGCAAGAAACCGGAGTGCTTGGCTCAGATTCCAGAGTCGAGCACACTAACTGTTCACATATGTCCAGGATTGACCACCAACGAGATGCATGCTCTTTATGATACGTGTCACAAAGTGTCCTCATTTGATAAAATTTTACCAAAACACAACCGATTCTGTCAAAATGGAAAATAACCCAGTCAAATTTGAAGTACCTAATTATGAACAATACTTTGCATTCATGACGTAAGTGCAGATAGCTGTTAGGTTTTCTTTTACGCATGAGAAGAGTTTTCTATGAGCAGATGGAAAAAGAGGGGGACTAGTCCAATTGTTTTAGTAGAACTCTAAAGGATGCAGTCCAAAACCTACAATTTTATGTACTTTGAAGCCATAATTCAAGAATAGCGGTCCCTTTAAAGAGCAATGTGCACAGAATCATTCTCTGTTGGCATAGGCGTACAGGCCGGGGGGGCTGGGGGGGCTGCAGCCCCCCCCCCCCCCCCCCAAACTTTGGGCAACTCAGATTTTTTGGGCAGCAAAAGAAATTTGGGCAAAGCCAGTTTTAAAAGAAGTTTCCATGTTTTTGTTTTTTGAAGAGACAGATATTTTCTATTTTAACCTGAAGTCGGCGTGGTAAAGCCAGTTAAATTCACACGAGACAGTGGTTGCCCAGCACGTGATGAGTTTCTGGTTATTAATGTAGTACATATCCTTGCAGTGATACCTGCTACATCGTGTTTAGCAGAACGAACATTCAGTCCGTTGCGCAGATTGAAAACTTACCTGCGCAACACCATGGGGCAACAACGTGTCAGTAATGTTCATCGCACTTATTAACATTGAAAGGGCATATGCCAACTCTGTAGTCAACAATGACATGGATCGTATCATTGATATCTTTGGCCGTCGAAATGGCCGAGACAGCTATTTCTTTTAACGTGTTTTTTGAGCTCATATGATAGATTCATTTGTAAGAATATTTTCACTTCGTAAGTAGGCCTATGTTAGAGCATCGTATATGACCCTCGTTTCTTTTCGACTTTTTCGTAAAAATTTGGGCAACTTGCGAGAATTTTTTGGGCAAATGGTTCACCGCCCCCCCTGGTAAAAAATTGCCCGTACGCCTATGTCTGTTGGCAAATAGAAAACAATTGGAGGACCAATCAGATTCGCAGATTCCAACAGAACACGACTGAGTTTCTACTTATCACTGATAGAACGCGATCGCGCGCGCGTTGTCGCGCGCATTGCCCTTTCAAGGGATGATTTTTCTTGATGATTACCAAGATATTCAGCCTGGTGTTTTAGTCGAGCTTAAGGCCCTCCTCCATCCCTCCAAATCCCCTCTAGGAATAATTCAGCTACCTGGCTTGAGCTTCATGAGAATGTTTGACTTCAAATATCATTAATTTTTTAATGCAAACACTCTCTATAAATAACCTATAAGATATGTTAGTGTGTTATTTTAACATGGTATTGTGCAATATCGCTGTATATTTTCACGAGTCATGCTGTATTTCAAGTAATGGCAAGCCCGAAAGGCGAGACAAAATACAAAAGAGGAGTCTGATAAGAGATTTATTATGCAGCAGGTTTCTTTCCTCAAAATGGAAATTTTGAACCTTTTTTTTCTTTTTCCTTGTGCGTGCTTACAAGAACTATGAGGACTACGCATAACCTGTTTAACCAGCCTCCTGGAGTACAAATATCGTGAGATATTGGTATTCGTTTCGCGCGTTATTTGTACTCTACTGAGTGGAATTGGATAATAATAAGAAGTTATTAAAAAGAAATGTTTCCTTGCTTTTGTAGGCCAAGTGTGACCAGTATTGGCCGGACAGTACTACCAAGTATGGCTCTATTACAGTCACTTTACACAAGACTGAAACCTTTGCAGATTATGTTATTCGAACATTGATTTTGATAAAGGTAAGAAAATGAAAAAAAAAGAAGTATTAAACGGTTTGGTATTGTCCCCGAAGAGAAACCCAGCATTTTGTGGCAGATATCATCAGTGTCTTTTTCTTGTACTTTTCATTTTGCATACTTCAAAACGCAATATGACATTTATGGGTTTTTTGTTATTTGTAAATTATAAACAATTATTGGATGAGGTTTTGGGGATGTTCAGAATAATCAAGGTCGAGGTAAGTGTTATCGGCTAAGCTTCTTATTATAATTGTTTTAAAGAAAACAACGACAAACTCACTGTTGAAAAAGCGAATCTACAAGCAATGCTTTTCTTCGCTGTGTGCAAGATGCCACCCACCACCCGTGATATTTCTCTTGGAAATCATGCACTGTGCATGCAACCTACAGATTATTCACTAATCTGCTAGCAGAGTAGTGAAGGTGCTAGCAGGTAAATAGTACAGGTTAGAACATGTTGCGCTGTTTCCCAGAATTAGCTGTAGGGGCTTAGGCAAAGAGAACACAGATAGTGATAGTGATAGTGATACAATGTTTGATAATGACGATTAACAGTGCCATGGAAGTTCTTCCCAACCAATCTCATGTTCCCCTAAGGGTTTTATTTACGTCCAGAAATAACGTCTCCAAAATGCATTTTTATAAATTGTAATAATGGCCATTAGTATACTGATCTGGCAATGGTACAGGTCAGTGGCTAGCTAGGACTACGAAAATTTAACATTACATGCAACTACAGTTACATATTTTCTACGACTACAGATCAGAGTTACATAAGCAAGCTACGCAATAGACAATACTGTATTGGTATTCTCGGTTTTGGACTGGGACTAGCTTGCGATGGAGGCTAATGCTAGCCTCCACTGCAAGCTAGTTCCAGTCCAATACCGAGAATACGAAAACGGTCTATTGGCTATTACAATAATGAACAAAAGAGCAAAGATATCGATAATTATGGCAAACGACCAAATACGGGCTTAACTGTATTAGCATTAAATTTAAATGATAATTTCCCATCTAGAATTCTGAAAAACGTGAAGTACATCAATTTCATTACGTCACTTGGCCAGACAAAGGTGTTCCACAGCACTCCACAGCCCTATTGGGATTCAGAGAGAAGGTTCATGCTAGACACCAGGCTACAGGCGGACCACTTGTTGTGCACTGCAGGTGAATAGCAAAGTTATATTTAAAGAATGACGTAAATGATTGATTAAGCTCCGCTCTCGAATAAGCGCGGCACCTTTACCGAACATTTAGGGCGCGTTTGTTTGGGATCAATCCGGAATAAAAATAATTGGAATAATGCAAGTTAGCGTTCGTTTGGCTGCTCTTCCTATTCCGGAATACTTGGATTTCCATTCCGGCTATTCTGCTCCCAGGAGCAGAATAGCCGGAATATATTCCAGAATATATTCTTATTCCAGAATATCCCCAAACGAACGCGCCCTTAATAATCGCTGCGGCGCTAATTTGGGTATTTATAAATAAACTCCCCACCTTTGTTACGGCGCTCGATATAAAGAGATATCAAAACCATATCGCTTGAGAAATAAGACCACGACCAGAGACTGAGAAACTGTGGTCATGTTCCCTCTTGTAGCTTCTTGTATTTCATTCGAAATAATTTTATATTAAATTGTGCATACCTAGTACACGCGTCACTTGATTCTCTCTATATTCCCCTTAGTGTGTTAGCGGTAGTTGAAATAAGAACCGCTCTCGAATAAGCGCCGCACCTTTGACAGGGAAAATTAAATAAGCATGGCGGCGCTTAATTGATCATTTACGGTCCTTCAGTCTTTTCTAGAAGGATTTCACTGCCCTTAATCTATTTCCATACTATCAACCAATATTCTCACAATAAAGCCTTTTCACTTGTTTAATATGATATACATCCTGTCATGCACAGATTTTTTTAGTTCACATTAATATTTTTTCTAATTGAGGCACACAAAAACAGCAATTACTTTCAGAAGGATTACTTATGTTTCTCACAATAGTTCTTTATATTACATACAATACAGGTACTATAACAGTACAGTTACCTATATTACTTTTAAAGTTGTTTATGTTGTTTATGGTGCGGTTATAATACATGCAGTACCAATAATGGCATCACGCACAGATTTGGGATACACCGGTGTCTTTATTATGATTTCACTGCCCTAAACTGCAGACCCTCACACCCTCCCCTCCCTGCACTCTTGGCCTCGCCTGTTAAAGAATCATTTGTGTTTTTTTTTTCAGTGCCGGTGTTGGACGAACTGGTACGTACATTGGCATTGACGCCATGTTGGAAAGTGCAAAGGAGACCAACATGGTGTTTATTCAGAATTATGTGCAAGTGATGCGGAGGAATCGCCCTCATATGGTGCAGAAAGAAGTAAGCACAATTGCCACTTAGGGTCAGCTTTAGTTTCCAAGAAGTAGAAGTGAGAACTTTATTTAAACAGCTCAAGGGTTGGTATCCATAGGGGCCCCGCATCTAAAAATAAGGATTCAAATTAAATTTAAATATAAAAACAGTAAAATCTAAGAAAACAACAAATTTCGTTTGGAAACATCACCAAGAAGTTGTGGTAAAAAAGGATGTCTTGCTGGACGGAAGAAAGACTATGCTTTTAGCGTTTACACTGTTTACCAGATGTTCCTTAAAAATTGTCAGGCTACTAAAGAGGTAGAAAGTAGTCAAACAGTGATAAGGCTAACTTAATTTCTTTGTGTAGGATCAGTACGTATTTTTGCATCAAGGTGTGATGGAAACCTTGGTGTGTGGAAATACAGAGATTGCCCCACACGACTTGCGAATTACAATGAACCAACTCTCTAGAGTTCACAAACCTTCCAAACAAACTGGATTTGCACGAGAATTTAAGGTAAGAGGTAACTAATGTGATTGTATAAGCAAGCGCTGGACTCTGTGCAAGGTTTACCATGTTTGCTTTTCGCGAGCCAGCCAATTTCGCGCCACAATACGTAACCCTTTTCAAATGAATGCGGTTTCGCCGTATATATAATGGTCTTGCTCGGCGCCATGTAAACGAAAGGCGTTACCGCATCGGTATCGAAAGCGACTCGATGCAGATACAAATGAAACCATATTCGTGTAAATGGTGCCTTAGTTTTCTTTACAGTTAGAAGCCCCTTAACAATACTTTCTTCCTGGCATTTATTTCTTACATACAGGTAGTATCTGGGAGGCCAGGGGTTCCATTCTTCTCGGGAACTCAGAATTTTCCTTTGTTATTATGTATCAGTATATACCACACAAGTGAATAGTGCTTTCCGCGCGCGCTGATTGGTTAACTCGGAGGTGATTAGCAAAGTACTATTCACCTCCGAGCAGCTGGAAGGAAACAAAATGGCTTCGCGCGTCGTTTTGAATACCGAAAGTAATGTTTTGGTCCGCTAGTTATTCAACTTGTGTGGTATATACTAAAACAATTATTCACCTAGGTGTCGGTGAAAGTGGTGGATATCCACCGCTATTCACCTCCACGTCAGTGAATAATTGTTAATTATTATTGTCCCACGCTCGTGGCAAATGAACATCTCATTTCAGATGGCAAATAGTTTTGAAAAACAGTGCCAGATTTCCTGATGTCAGTGGATGATGACCCGGGGGGGGGGGGGGGGGGGGGACTCCCATATGAAATGGACGGGGATGCTCGTCGTCTCGCTTAGGGGTGTAAATTTCGGATTTTGGTCTCGCTTAGGGTTTTCTGAGCAAAATGTCATTATTTTTAGCCGTCAAGGTCTCGTTTAGGGTTGCACGCGAAGAAATAACAAAAAAGAAAGAATTTTGATTCGTTATATTTACTCTTTTAGGGGTCTGCATAACGTTCGGCCACACCCAGGTTGGTCTCCCCCCGGGATGATGACTAATAACTGTGTTTCAGTGTCTGGAGCATGTGATTTACACTGAAGCTTCGGATGATTCGGATGAATTAGTTGGCTTTACAATTCGTTGTCACGGAAATTTGTAGTAAAATAATTAAAAACAGCGTCAGATTTCCTGTAATTTTACGTAACTTTTGACCAAAACTTTTGTTTCAGCGTCTGGAGCTTGTGACTGACCTTAAGGCCTCAGCAGAGGAGGCAAAAGTAGCATTTAAACCATCAAACATCAGCAAGAACAAGTTTCCTGATATTGTACCATGTAAGTGCTAGCTTAAATAATAATAATAATAATAATAATAATAATAATAATAATAATAATAATAATAGTAATAATAGTATTATCGTTTGTCTCGCGCTGTAGGCACTTGTGATGTGAATTGCGACGTTTTGACTGCAAAATGCTGGTCATCGTCTGGCGATTGGGCCAACTCATCATTTGTCATAATTTTACGTAATAAACAGTACCGTATGAAAGAGCTGCGCAGTAGCTTTCATTTGATTGGTTACACACACCAGACCTAAACAGTAAGACAGTACCTCTCTGAAACCTCTATTTTCATTCGCCCGCTGTAAACACTACCTCTACTATTATTCAGGGATAGGAGCATTGTTATAGCCTGTTATGTATTGTTTTAGGAACCAATGAAATAACTCGTTCCGCGAGGTGGTGGGCGACCCGACCTAAACGTTGGGGCCATGTTAATTTGCGCCCAGTTTGAAACACTTTAGGAATGACTGGAAAAGTTTAACAATTAAAGTTGCCTGCCTGCCTGTTGCAATGATGTAACTTTGAAAATATTTCTACACTGTTATTTTGTGTTAGTGGACATTGCTCGAGTGTTCTTGAAAGCGTTTGATCCAGAAAAGAATTACATCAATGCTTCGTTTGTGGACGTAAGTATCTAATTTATGAATTACAATATGCCATTTTTGTGATGAGAAAAGAGTCTTGTATTTATCTAAAGAAATGTGAAACTCGCCATATTTGTTTCGCGTTTCTCGTGGACGTGTTAATTTATTCCACTTTGTTCTGATGGTTTTGATTACCCCGCTGTTCGGGAAATGAGCCCGCACTCCTCCCCGAAAAGTCTCTTCTCGAGGAAGAACAAAAAACAGACTCGAGATAGCGGCGGAAATCGAGCCTATTTAATGAGTCGTGAACAAAAAACGCAGAATCAATGACAAGCAGACTTGCCACTAATTTGTTATGGAGCAATATGACACACTTTCTTTAATGCGGTAAAGCTTTGTGTGGTTGTGATGTGCTTAAATTGTAAATGGATTTCTTTTTCTTAGGGACCGATTACGTGGCGAATTTCATCCCAGCTAACCGGGCTAAGATTTCAGCTCGGTTTCCAGAGCAAATCTTCTTAAAAAGACGTTTGCGATTACATGAAAAGAGTTTCAGCCCGTGATGGATTTCAGCCCGGGCTGAAATTTCCAGCCCAGTTTCACAAACGGGTTAAAAAAAACATGTATGCATTCAAATTTCAGCCCGGGCTGAAAATAATCTTGTCCCCAGAGCCCGCGTTCCCTTGACCAGCGGTCGGGAAGCGCGAGGTAGGTACTTCATATATGGTATTTATAAGCGCGAAGGCTCTGGCGCAGTCCAGAAGGATGGCGGGCTCTGGGGACGAGATTGGGCTGAAAAGTGAGCTTGGCAATCATGCGCGGTGATGGTGTTTTCAGCGAAAACAAACTGTTTCAACCCCGGATGAAATTTTCCATGTAATCACAACAAAATTTCAGCCCGGGCTGAAATTGGCCATGTATCGGCAATAGCATTAGCAGTGTACTGTGCTAACTTGTTTTCTTAATTACATTATTTACTTTTATCCTAAATTAGGACTACAGACTACGTAACGCGTATATCCTATCCCAAGCGCCATTACATAACACTATTGGAGACTTCTGGCGTATGATATCACAGTATGATATTGGAACAGTCGTGATGTTGAACAGCGTGAAAGAAGGAAAAGAGGTTAGATTACACTGCTGAACATTCACAAATACGCACAACATGTCGATACACATCAAAACAATACGTAAGATCACCAAAATATAACGTTTGATTTGAGCCTTTAAAGAAAAAGTGTTGGAAACCAGATTTAATATTTTAATATTTCTATGAGCCTTTTGAAGTTTAGCTAACTATGGTTGCGTTCCTACCGTTTTCTTTAACTATTCGCTTAATACGTCATATATCTTAGTTAACAAAGTCAATCCACATTTAGGAGGTTTACGTAATTTTGTTTAAACCTTCATGTAAAGGTATCTAAATGTTCCTTGTAAGAACTGTCATGTCACAACCTAGTTTTAAAAAGAAGCCAAGACAAACTCCCATGTGGAAAATAGATAACGTTCTATGCCACTTCTTTGTTGCTCAATGCCTTTTGTGTTGTTTTTATCTTTTCGCAGAGTTACCCACAGTACTGGCCCTCAGGAGGTTCTCAGGTCAAGTATGGTGACATTACTTTGCAGAATTTATCGGAAAACACTTCAAACAGCATCATGACCAGAACATTCAGTGTATTTAATGCAGAGGTAAGATTTACTTCTTGCCTAGCTGGAAGAGGTGGTGACTTAGCTTGCAGACAGAAGTATTACAACGTACAGTGTCTGAATGTCTTAGTGTATGGTGTAATGGTCAAGGGTTGCTATCATTGTTGTTTAGCAACAGCAACGACAATAATATACTCTTTTCAAATACTTCAGTGCATATTCCTGATTCCTTCAGATGGCAAACCTGATTTTCCATGCAGGGCAAAAACACATTGAAGTAAAATAACACACAAACTAAGAACGATCTTAACGAAAAATAAATTTGAATTTGTGTAATTGTTCGTTAAGTCATTTGCCAGTTACTCTCAAAGAAGAGTTCAATATTTAAACTGAGCGTAATATCGTTTGTATCTTTTCACTTATGTCCAGAAATGCACGCAAGTATTGTTTACAGAGTACTTCATGTCCAACTGGGCTTTCAGACATTTTCATATACTTAGTATTTGATATAATTTTGTGTGTTTTGGTGGAATTTCATTAACAAGGACACTTTGTGATGCCTATTATGAGGAACAAGAATCTCATTAACGTGCATTTCTGGACATATCTGGTTTATAGCCACAATTGAAACATTATAGTGTGAGAAGTCATCTTTACCGTGGGCAACAACTAACCAATCAGCTTCGACAGCCCAGACGTATAACATCATCGACTGACAAACATCTTTTCACCTGACTCTGAAGATGACTTTCGCTCAGTCACCTACAGTTCTTTTCAGAACTGCGTTCAAACCATTTACCATATTGAAAAAAATGTTTTCTTTCACACCCTATAGCCTCCCAAAAAGACATCGACTGTACACCATTTGCAGCTCACTGGATGGGCCAACCGTGACTCGTGCCCAGATCCTCAAGAAATCCTCGACTTGTTGACTGCTATACAGCGGGCTCAGCAACAAACCGGAAATGGCGTCATTGTTTTTCAGTGCAGGTAAATAGCAGATTTGCATTAGTTCTTGCGTTACAGGCTGCATAATGTCTTACAGCTACGCTATACCAGCATCATGCGGTGAGCTCATAACAGGAGGAGAAAAGTGACGGAAAACGTGACACATGCAAAATCACGCTGGTGAGACAATGTGAAGATCACACCATTTTTCAGAATTCTGCCAGATGTCATGTACACAATTCGCTAGTCTGTTTTGCAAGTGAGGGACTGTTCATATGGAAAAAAGTTGTTCCTGATAGGAGGGTTATCCTCTTCCCCGAGCCATCTTTTACCGAGTGTTTATATGAGAAAAGTTGTTCCTGGTAGTACGGTTACCCTCTCCCCCGAGCCATCTTTTACCGAGCGTTTATATGAAAAGAGGTTGTTCCTTGTAGGAGGGTTACCCTCTTCCCCGAGACACTTTTTACCGAG